>OY728159.1:69679276-70929276 GCA_963277665.1 Viscum album
CGTTAAACTATGAAAATATTCCTTAATACGTCCAACATGACGTTAAAATGTGTTCTCTTTTGTCCTTACTGCATGACATTTAACTACACAGTCTTCTTTTTTTCCAACATGACATTAAACTATGTTGTCCCCATCGTCCTAACTACATGACGCTAAACTTTATAGAAAGTCCTTTGATATATCCTACATGACATTGAATTGTACTTTGTGCCTGCTACATGACACTAAACTGTGCAGCACCAATAGTCCTAACTGCAAGACTTTAAACTGCGTAGTCCATTTATATGTCCTTCATGACATTAAATTGTGCATCGTTAAGGTTGTTGTTACCTCTTGTTTCTCACACCGAGTATGACTCACGTGATCTTAGAGAAAATTTCAACCATAACACCCTCTCTGGGCTAGTAACCATGTGTAAGTCCCAACAACATCATTTTTTTAGGTTGTTGTCCCCAAGAACAACTTGATCATTAATTAATTATTTAATTGAACTACGCAGACTTTGATCCTTGCCTTCTAGGCTTGGTACGTAGGCAACCTCCCAAGGTTCAAGACCAAAATCAATCTCTTCACATCGGTTCACCTCCATCTCATATGATGTTGATTCACAAAACCGCCCCTAGAATCAATATCTTTACATTGGTTCACTTTCGTCCTTGCTATACGACGTTAAACTATACAGCATTGTTTTGTCCAGTATGACAATAAACTACAAATATTCTTTCATAACCTCACCTGATAGGGAACCATTATTTACATTGATTTTTCAATCATGTTTCATTTCAAAGACTACGTGCATACATGGAAATGCCCAAACCTTTTATCTTGGATTAAACCATCATTGCACTAAAGTCCCCTTTCACCCTTCACATGTACGAACTAAATTTGTACAAAGGGTATTTCTATAACTACGTGGGCTTGATTCCCATCCTTATGGGATACGTAGGAACATTCGAGTGTCCCTCGAATCCAGTCCCAAGTCTTTTGGGCCTAACCCCAAATTCCACTTTCAGTCCCCTGGCTAAAAAGTCCCCATGAAAACATACACTGTGTATTTCTTATAATATTCCAAGATCTATGACCCTAAACTAAGATCTATAATCCTTTTTTCCCACACGACGTTAAACTGTAGTTCAAGAACTACGTATGGCTTGATTCCCATCCTTATGGGATACGTAGTGAAGTCCAACATTTCCATTCAGGACCCAGCCACAACATGATTATGATTAGCATTGATCTGTGTATCTCTGTATACATTGGACAATACCCATATTTATGTGTCATAATCCTAACCTTAAATATTTTCAGATCTTCATAACACTTTTCTTGACTTTTAGTCACAAAAATGTCAAATTTCTGAGAGTTCTTTTACCTGACTATGTAGTATGTTCCCTTAGACGGCCTTGCATAAACAGTCTCCATAACATATTTTTCAGCCAAAAGATACTATTATTTGACTATGTATCCAATTCCCTTAGGTGGCCCTACATAATTCAAACCCCCTAACAGGTTTGTCGGATACTGGTAACTTCAATCTTAGGAAGGAAGCCTTTTTTTTCCTTATTGGTCTTAAATGACAGTATGTAGGGATCTGCAAAAAATAGCCATCCTTAACATATTTGTCCCATATCCTTTTTCATGATATGAAATTATTCAAGTCTATGGTTTATATTCTCCTTCCCTACGTTTGGGTCAGACCTTCATAGGAGTGATGTTCATCTAGTTCTTCGATAATCTTGTTTGGAAATATCTTCTCCATATTCAAGTACCTCTTTCCATACAGCAAACTCTATACTTTGGAAAATTTGAATCTTCATAAACTTTCACTGGATTTTTAGAACTAGGAAAGTAAATTTCTGAGAGTTATTTTTCCTGAATATGAAGCATGTGCCGTTAGGCGGCCTTGCATAAACAGTCTACATAACAGACTTGTTAGCCAAAAGATTCTATTTATTTGACTATACAGCCAATTCCCTTAGGTGGCCTTGCATAATTCAACCCCCTAACGGGTTTGTTAAATAATGGTAACTTTATTCTTGGAAACTACTTCTTCTAATTCCTTTTACCTCTTTTTCATATCATTCCTCAGATCCAAATTTTATTAAGTTATAGTTTACATTTTTTCCACATACTTTAGTATGGTAATATGTTTTCAGATAAATTGTCAAAGAATTAAGTCAATTCTAATTCATTCGGTCAAAGCTATTTCGACCTTAAACATTAGCCTATTTATGTTTGATGTGCATGACTTTAAAATGCCCACAAAAGACAAAGGAACTCTGAGTAAAAGTCATGTTCCAGCTCACTAATCATACATTTTGTGGGATTTAGGTAATATTGAGCAATTAAAAGATTCAAAGTTTGTAGGGTTATTTACATTAATCCTAGTAAAAATCAAACTATGCTTACTAGGCCCATTATCTTAGGTAAAATTTAAATCATGTAGCAAAAGAATGCAGGTACAAATGATTGAAGATGAAAGTGTTTTTCATTGATACATAGGAGATAGAAGGACATCAACAGACTGGAGTCTCTTCTCTTTTTCAAGAATTACAAGAGGCTTTCAACATAACTATTCATTTGACTTACGACATCCTAAGCTTCAACAGCAACCACCTGGAATTCATTCATTCAACTGGATACAATAAGAGGTGAAGGGATACCAGCTCTTCTTGGAACAATGGTAAAAGGATGTTCTTGAGTGCGGTTTGAGAAAATTTTCTACTGATCAAACAGTGACTCTGTTTCTGTCCAAGAGACTTGGAAGATGGATACATAGATTTGAGAATGGAGCATTGGAAGTAAAGATCCATTTAGAGAGAGTACTCTTTTCAGATATTTCTCTAATGCCATGTTTGTCTTCTCTCCACCAACCGAAAGTGGAAAACATTTCAGCCCATGGGTTTACCATTTTCATATCTGCAAGGAAATGAAATGGAGGAAAATTTTGAAAGTTCACACAAATGTTGTTTCTCTTTATGCACAGCATAACCGAAATAAATGAGTAGTGGTGCAGCTGCATCTCAAGAATATAGTTATTTTCATCTAGAACATTTATTCCTTGCAGATGACCATGACCATACAGAGGTAGGTAGATGCTCTGTGTAAAATTAAGATGATATTTCTTCAAGTATTTAGCCAAATCTGGGAAAGTGTTGTCACAGATATCACAGTAATGATGGCCAACAATGTTCATCATGACATCAATCCGCTTGCTATCCAGTTCATCAACCGTTCCGATTCTTCTTGGAGCCATTGAATCTGCATAAAAGTTTAATAATTAACTCTTAAGTAAGTTGATTTTTCATAAAATTTGTGAAAGAATTCGAAAAAAATATCAAAGGAATTAAGGCGCGCAAGTCTAAAATTGGCGCGCAAGTATGGATGTGTCGCGCAAGTATTTGGCATGAAAGAATCACCACGCATGTCTAGATACCTTGACAGCAGCATGACAGTAAAGAGACAGTGGAAAACATAGCAATCTGTGTAGTGAAGGTCACTTGCGCGGTGAGAGCTCGAAAGTTTGAAATCTGGATGCTTTGTACGGAAATGGGGCCACATATTTATAGGCCACAACCGTACCCTACACGCCAAAGTCTGTCCATCTAGAAGTTGTGCACCACTACCTACGCGCCTTACCTTGCGCGCCACATATTCCTTGGTTTTCTTCTTTTTCCTCAGAGTCAAATTCTCTTTTCTCTCCGGGTCCAACTCTGAGGGGGGACTCTTGTTGACTCTCCTTTTTCGTCACATTGTCTAAAGGAATGGAAAGGGAAATGACT
The DNA here is from genome assembly GCA_963277665.1 of Viscum album. Taxonomy (NCBI): domain Eukaryota; kingdom Viridiplantae; phylum Streptophyta; class Magnoliopsida; order Santalales; family Viscaceae; genus Viscum; species Viscum album. The sequence goes on from OY728159.1 coordinate 69,683,059, forward strand.
TCGCCCAAAGTGATTCATCCTTTGAAGAAAACATCAAAAATCGACAAAGGAATAAAAAAGGAGTCAAAGGACTTATGGTCGCGCAAGTTCCATTACTTTCACGCAAGTATACTTGCACGCCGCCTAATTGTTGCGCAAGTGACTTGCGTGCCCTAAGTGATAACCGCCCAGGGTCTTCAGAACCCTATAAATACCCCCGATGGGCCCCCCATTTCGAGAGGAATTTTTCCAGAATTCACACACAGAGCTCTAAACACCCAAGTCTCTTCTTCAGGCCTTATGAACTCTTATAAGGTAATTCATTACCTAGAATGGAAGGTCTAAACAAGAGGAGTAAGGTCTAAGTGTTAGAATTCACTAACACTTCTGTGCCTAAGTGGTTTTACCCATAATGGAAATGGACACACTTGCGCGCCACCCTACTTCTTCAGCAGAACTTGCGCGCCATCTTCTGGAAAGCCTCTAGGGATAATACTAGGGGTTTGAGAAAAGTCTCGCCCAAGTATTACTCTAAGGAATGAAAATCGCGCAAGTACCCATGTGCCGCGCAGGTATAACTACGCGCCCAGGACTTGCGTGCCCACGCAGTACCTACGCGCCTGCCAGGACTTGTGTGCCCCTACCTTTTTGGGTGCCTTTCCTACCCATTTCAGCCCTCTTATGTAATTCCACCTCTCTTATTCAAGATTCAGTCTTCAAGACACTCTTCAAATCCATTTATGGCATGATTTCTTGATTTTTCTTCCTTATCTGAAAGGAAATATGTGGAACATCTCTCAAAATATAGTGATTCATACATCTTTATGTCAGTAAATATTGACATTTCATTCATTCAGCCTCATCCTTTAAGATGAGAGAATCCTTAACCTGGGCCTCCTTTTCAGGAGTAAGCCCCAGTCATAATTTCCCTAAATTATGTGCATCCTCCTCAGGAGTAAGCCCCAAACCTTAATTACTTTAACCTGGGCCTCTTTTTCAGGAGTAATCCCCAGTCCAAATTCTCATTAATATGGGAATCCTCCTTAGAAGTAAGCCCCAAGTCCTCATTAATTTGGGCATCTTCTTTAGGAGTAAGTCTCAAGTACCCTAATCTGGGCATCCTCCTTAAGAGTAATCCCCAGTCTTAAATTCTCAAATATGGGCATCCTCCTCAAGAGTAAGCCCCAACCATAATTCCCTTAACCTGGGCCTCCTTTTCAGGAGTAAGCCCCAGTCTCAAATATGAGCCTCCTCCTTAGGAGTAATCCCAAAGTCCCTTTAATTTTAAAATCCCTTTAACATGGGCCTCCTTTTTAGGAGTAATCCCCAGTCTTAATTTCCTTTTGATTTGGCATTCCTTCTCAGGAATAAAACCAAATCATAAGTCCCCTCTTAACTTAGGCATCTTCCTTAAGAGTAAGTCCCAAGATTAGAGTATCCCAATCTCCATAAAGTACATATACCTTTATGGACCATGTTCCTAGATTTCTTCCCTGATGTAAATCTTAATCCTCATCAATTTTGGGCAGTCATACATATATAATCCCCACATCATTTCTTATGATTGCACCTTTCATGGAACAATTGTCTGGTTTTACCAATACCTCTTGTTTCTCACACCGAGCATGACTCACGTGATCTTAGAGTGTAAAAGTAATTATGAAATCTTTCTTTGAGCCATCAATCATACACATCATACTCCCTTATTCAAACTACGTGGGTTATGATTCCTTTTCCAAAACAAAGGATACGTAGGTAGACCATCAGTGGGTACGATCCCAATTCTGAAATAATCCATGTCCTCCTGAATGACAATAAACATCAAGTGCCCCACTAAGTGTCTTTAAAACCAGTATGGTCATCATAATGACCAAGAGACTTTTATGTATTTTAATGATACCATCAACAAAGAATCTCTAATAAATACAGATGATTCTTCATCGATGAAGAACCTCGAATATATATAAAATATTCTCTGAGTTTCTTACATATCAATCATTGATTGTCAGACTGAAGGAAATCTCATTTTATACTTGGTAATGTAATAAGGATTCACGAACATAACTTAAATATATAAAGAGAGTACCGGAGTAGACTATAATTACCCTAAAAAAGGTGTGATGAGTCTGACCTCCCATCCTCTCGACGAATGCAAATTCCTAAGCCTCACCAGTCCACAACTAATGAGCACCTACCTTTTGAAAGTAGGTCCAAATGGATATGGAATCATTGGATGTTTCTGGTTATACGAACAAACACGTTAGAAACTGATTGGAATGTTTGAACCTTCAATCAATGAGGTCATCCCCATTTCTAGAGGGAAACATATACACATTGGTCTATATATCCAAAATTAGCTCCACTTACTCCTAGTCCACCATGGATTCCTAAAAAGATCCATTATCTTTATAAGACACATCATGTGTGGGAAGATCCCATACAGGGGTGAGTATAACAATACCCAAAAAGACACCCTAAAATAACCAAACAGAAAGCTTACAGAGTAATCATATCATCATTATATATTTCAATCATAAATTGATTCATACAATAAAACATGTAGACATACTCATAGAAGACACACAGTCTCAAAGAAAGGTCAAAACCATAAAGTTGTCCAAGGATTCCAGCATGAAGGTTCCATACAATACTCTGCTGAGAGAACAAACTCCATGAGTTATACTACCACTACCTAAACTCATCTTATAGGTCACACTCATCCTTTCTATTCAATAAGAATCACTAATAATATTGAATGTATTCATCTTAGATACACACTCAATTGTACTACACATCATCAGAAAGATTATATCTCAATATATAGATAGGGCTTCAATGCCCATATCTCACTGGGGGGGACACCATACCCTATTGGAAACATCCACCTAGATAGGGGAACTCGCCCTCACTATATAAATTAAAAGGAAGTTTCATAGGGGTCTCCTTCTAGGAAGAGAATGGGATACTACACTAAACCATCATAGGAATGGACTATGGGAAAACACTAAACTGATACTAGTTCATAGAAGCTCACAATATCACATAATTTAGTTGATATTAGAATAAATAGGAATCCAACATTTCATTAAGGATTACATGGAATGTCCCTGTATGTATACGACATGTATCACTATTCCTGGAACTTCATGTGTCTCATGCTCACATGGTAATCACTTTTACACAATACATGGCGTGTCCCTAAGGTACATGATGTGTAGATGTTTCCTTAGAACTTGATATTCCATTATGTTTATTATTCTATACACCAACCCATGTTCATATAGTTTTTCATGTCTAAGTTCATGCCTTCGCCCATGTACTCTCACATTCCAGTGTACTTCCCAAGTATTTAGCATGTGGGGCCACATGGTTATGTCAGTGTGTACTACCTATACACACTAAGCAGGTAAGATAAGGTTCACAAAGTGTGTGACACATTTCCAAATGTGTCTGATACTTATCTATATGTTGAAACCCTAGAGTTGTACAAAAAGGGACTCCACAGCGTGTGTTCATAAGACTACACTCTGTGTAGTTTGTTTTTTCACAGAACTTACAAAACACCATTGCATCTTTTTCTGAGGCTCCACACTAATCGATTCCTCCAGTAATCATACCACACATTGTGGATCTGAGGTATAACAATATCCATCGCCACTGATAACTGAAACCTATCCATATCTGGTGCTTGGTAACAATCATCGATACCGCACACTGAAACCGGTATCACGAACGCCCAATCCATCCACAGATCTACTACTATATTCTTATATTGCAATCATGTCATTGAATCTCTATCTTAGACTCCCAGTAGTGATATATTTCCCCAAATATAAAATTTTGAATGATAATTCACTGTGTGTACATTAAATCATAGGCCAAATAAAAAATCCAATGATTAACTCGTGTAGAACAGGGAGAGAAAACCATAATCCATAAATGTGAGGAATGAACCTCAGACTTTTTTTGGTTTTTGTATTTCATCCATTTTCACAGAAAAATTGAATGAATAGAAATAAAAATATAAAAATAAATAAATAATGATCATCCCCAAATCCCAAAAATAACCCATACACACAAAACCATAGATCCGAAAACAAATATGTTAGTAGGTTGATTCATTGGATCAATCCACGATGAATAATAATCACACATCATTTTCATTGGTGAGATCCTCGATTTCTATTAGAAAACTGATCACCAAAGATCGATCCATCAGTGTTCATCCACAGAAGCACCTCCACTGGATCCTCTCTAAAATTTAATGGCTATAAGGACCACCCTAAAATTTAGTAATAACTAGGTTTATAAAGGAGTTTATTAAGTCTCTGCGTCATAAAATAAAAAGAAATAAATTTATTAATTTATTTATTATTTACACAAGTGAAAAACTTTTTTACAAACATCTGATACCAAGAAATGCAATGACATGCCTAATGTAAACCCCACATTTTGAACTCAACAGTGCCCTTGGATTTATGATCTCATATCCCCTTTATTATTTATTCAACTTTTTTAGGAAAATTAACTGTGATTGATATTAATATACTTAAAAAGTTAATTTCAGACACATCAGGCCTTGATATATCATGTTTTCTTAGTTCTTGGCTCTAAAAATATTCTTATAAATATTCTAAAATATTACATAGAAAAAACTGATACATTACATTATTCCATAATTCAAGGCTTTTCATCCCCAAAAAGAACAAACTAAGAAAAAGGTAGGGATATTGAGATCTTAAATGATCCTCATGCTCCCATGATCTCTCCCTAATGGTTCCCTATGATTTCAATAAACATACACCCAAGAAAAACACTTTCCCATAGAGGGTCTTTCTCCTACCATTCCTCAACATCACCAGCTCTGTGAAAAAAGAAACTCCACTTTAATGGCCCATCTCACCCAAGTCATTATCTTAAAATGAGTCATACACATATCTCCTAAACTAGGACATGTGGATAACACAAATAAACCAAAAACTACTATGGTCGTGGGGTTAAGTGGCACACTACCCGACTAACCCAAAATAGAAGTAAGAAAATAATGGAACTAAGATTCCTAGAGATACCCTACCAACCTAGATAAGAATCCATATCTTTCCACTCCAAATCCCTATATCATCAGTCCCCCAAGTACTCGTGGAATTTACTCAGCAGTCCACATCCTCCCCTATATGAACTTCACACCTTAAAACCATCACTAGAACCATAGTAGAGACCCAAGCATTGTTACCCACTAGCTTAGATTAGAATAGAATTTTCCTACAAGTTCTCTCATACATGGAATTTAAAGGGTTATAATATAATGTTGGAGTGGTAATAATAATGATATTTAAATCCCATATATATTATATGGTCCTCCCAGTTGTGGCTCATAACCGTCATGCAAATCTGAAGCATGTTCTCCAGAACCTGAATGGTCAACTTTACCTAGCTAGCTGGCTAGTGTAAAATACTATACCCAACTGTAACTGAGTACCCAAATCCTTTCATCATCATATCCCTAATAATGTTTGAAATTTAGTGTCATGGTCTATAATTATCATCGAGGTAATTCCCTGAAGCTAGAATACCACCCAAATTCAATGGTTTTCCAAACTCTCCATAAAGATCTATTGGTCATCACCCACAGATGGATAAAACAATAAGAGTAAAAATTTTCCCTGACCCGTAGATGTAAAACCAATGACAATAGATTATAGTACACCATCAAGTCCAAAAGATGTAATTATAAGGGAAATAATCTCCTTAGAACCTCATCTTACATCATGACTTGAATCACCATCCATCCCTAGAAAAATAATCATGTGATTAACTCCTTCAAGGAATCCCTCAGGAATGTATCCAGTGAATATTTGATCTTGCAAGACCTCCCAGTCGATATCCCCAAGTCAAACCACTCTAAATAGTTGAAGAAGATAAGGGGTAACAGTAATATACTGGAGGTATGTTTCACCATCCCCACCCCAAAAAGGATTAATTACAAATAAGAAAATTGATATATCAACTCTCTCAACAACAAAAAATGTAAAACCTTATTGTGAGCACCTATTTACATGACTACACCCTTGGTAGCCCTCAAGCTCATTATGCCTCAAACTTTGTAGGTTCCACTGTCACCCCAATGTATGAGAAGGCATATCCTAGGAAATGGTACTTTAAATCTATAACTGACTCCACAAGATTTATTGTACAACTAACACTTTGTGATCATGTCTAGAACCATCCTATTGTTTCTCAGATGCTCCAATTATGATACTGAGGACATGAGGGTACCATTGTCGAAGACTAGAATGAACTTATCTAAGAAAGGTTAAGAATTCATCTCACTAATATTATGAACTTATATGGGGTATTCAGAATGTTAAAGGGTATCACCAAAAACTCAAAACAACAACATCAGCTCCAAGAATCCACACTCAATACATCCACCTCTGAAACCTAGATCTGATGATAACTCATCCTAAGGTCAAACTATGTGATCTATTTTACCACCATCCATTGGAAAAAGAGATCATCGATTCTCATGAGTGGATACATTCCCCCATGTCACTTATCCCCCAAGTGACACCAATACAAATCCAACCTCAAGATATCATCCACCTTTAGGATAAAAACACAAGTATTCCTAGGAAAATGCATTTTATTTTACAAAGACCTCTGCTCTACATACCCCTCTAAAAATTTCCAACTAGGATCCATGTATCACTAATAGGGGGAGGGGTGAATAAGTGATATATATATTTTATGTTATCTTTATTGAATAAAAAATTTCACCCATGATAAAGAATTATCACTTTTTTAAAAACAAAACATTCAAATATACACAGGAACACAAAGGTTCACTGCTCAATAAGAGTAGCTTGTCCATGGAATGGTTTCAAAATAACATAATACCGCACAATACACTCGAAAATAATCTTTTTGTGTAGATACGTAAAGTATAAAATACCTTTATACTTCTGTATCACTATGAACAATACAAAAGTGCATATGATTCTTCAAGCACTAATGATGTAAAATATGTTTTGTAATATGTTTAGAAACTTTCACCAATTGGTTCCAAAAAATTCATTGTGCTACTTCAACAAATTCAATTTTTTTAATTCGTTAAAACACATTTCTTCACTTTCCTACAAAATAGTATATAGAAAGAAATCATCTAGTCTTCATTTGAAAACACAATTTTATGGAATAGTTTGATTCCCCAATACAATTCATGCATTTGGAAAAAAATATTAAAATATACTCTAAACCTACTCTGAATCACTAATTTTTAAGTCAGTATGATGACTTGGCCCAATCCTATAACCTCTTTCTTTTTATTCTTCTTCTTTAGAGAAACATTCTTAAAGAAAAATCTATCTAGAAACTTCCTCATCCTCAAAAAATTCAGTTCTCTCACACTCTCTCCTATAATTGAACAACATTTTCATTATCATAAAGTACATTTTACTTCATTATATTTATAGTTAGTTATAAATGGAAAAGGAAGGAAACCACTTTCACTTTCCTGCTCTACCAAATTTCTAGAAACTCGAATTTTACTTTCATTTAAACTTCATCTTCGGCCATTTCATTGCTTATCAACTCTTATATAATCTTCTAGAAACTTATAGAATCTTCTTAAAAAATCATCTTTATTGGAACTTCCTAATGATTATTTAGTCTAATGAAATCTATATTTCTGATACAGTTTGTCATTCTGGTTTAATTATACCACTTGAGAAAAATAGTAATTGGGGACTTCCCACTCCGATGCTTCTTACCAATGGAAACTTTGAAACCATTCTTCCATAAACATTGTTGCAAATTTATAAGATTTCTCTTAGGCTGATGGATCTTTTCAGTCACTCTAGTAGTCCACTTGTATTACTCATCCAGATCATTTAGTTTAGTTTTTTTGTCATAAACATAGTTGAAACTACTATGGATTCAAAAACCCTTCAACAAAATGTCAAAAACTTCAACATATTTCATCTTTTTATAATTTGATCAATAATTACTCAGATCGATGATCGTATATCTGATGAATTCCAATGTTTGATAATATATCAGTGACAACATCTATCTAATGAGTCTTGACCCACTTGAAACAAATCAGAATATTTTAAAAATTGATGAATATAATGTTGAACATTATCCAATTTATCAATCTTTGATCCTCATATCATTCATCAGTCCAAAAAAATAAAAACTTAATTCTACATTTGATATAACTCTGCATTTGATTAAATATTGATACCAAAACTTTTTCTAATGGATCAGTGTTAGAATAACTATGATGGATTAGTGGCACACTGTGCCCAATTGACTTATGTTAGTAGTGGCTTCTTTCTTCTAGAAATTTTGTAAATTAAGATTTATCCTATGAAATAATTAATTAGGTGAATCAGATAGTCTGATAAGTCATCCAGTCAAGTGGATCGATCAAACAACACTTTGATGAATTCATAACTTCTCAACCATTAGACAAAATCGAAATCAGGTGATCCTTACATAGATTAACTTTGAATAAAGGACTTTTTATTCATAAAATTTCTTCTTCCAAAAATATATTAGTGTATCATGACTTCCTTGTGATGTTGAGATCATTAGGATCGACATAGCATCGTCTAACTTACAAAACTTTTTCTCCTCCTCTCTTTCACAAATCTTGGATCACATGTTTTTCCATCGACTTGTGATGTTGAAAAATTAAAAAATAGAAAATAAACATCAGATTTAGTATTGAAAATCTCAAAATACATTCATACTTAAAAACATATTTTCACTTTGATCAGGGACTTCTTTTTTGGAAAAAATATGAGTATGAAAACAACTTTCATCCAAGAAATATGTTCAGAACAGAAAACTAAGATCAATGGATTTTATTATAAATTATGTGTCAAATAAAATGGTTCATGTACCTCCTTTGTTTTATCACCAATAATTTCAATGTGAAATGATTTATAACAAATGCAATATGATACAAAAACAATCAAAAAAATTCTTCCAACATTCTAAAACCAACTTCTAGACAACATGGTCCCAAAAACCTCCCCCCTTTCTATTTTTTTATCATAAAAGGTTCATAAATAAATGAAACTTTTTAAGAACAATATATGCATCACTAATCAATAATTCTAATACTATGTGAGAAAACTCATTATAGGAAACAAGAATCATTGACATCAAAAAACCTTGTTGTCCATAAGAAGTGACTTAAGAAACATCTTTATGAAACATCAAAACCTTTCGAGATTACCACCACTTCAGAACATTATTTCTTCCAAAAATTTTCCTACAATCACATCAACAAATTTTTAGAAAATTTCACACAATAACATGATGAGTTCATAGCTTACATACAACTCCCCAAATATATATTCTTCCTTAAAATTGTTGATAAATATCAATGGATATATTTATGAAACATCATTTTTCTCCCACTTTGAGAACAATATAAAAAGGTGAGATGAGAGAGGGGATATAAACACATACCACAAACATGGATAGAAATAGGTTAGACACACATGTTTTAACTCAGTTTAGAAAATGGATCATTTGGTAAAGGTTTTGTGAGTATGTCTACAACTTGTTTCGATGTAGCAACATAATTCATCTTGAGTTAATTATTCTCCAAATTATCTTTGATGAAGTGAATTTTATATCAATATTTTTTGAATTAGAATATTGAAATATATTCATTATAAGTTTTATATCACTCTAATTATCACAAACATATAGAATAGGTAACTGCGCTTTTGCAAGTAAGTCTTCCAACTGAGTCTCCATCCACACAAGTTGTGTGGTAGCCTAAGTAGTAGCAACAAACTCTACTTCAACCATGAAAAGAGTAATTGGATTATTTTCCTTTAAATTCCAATTTAAACAACTTCCCTACATAAATAAAACTTCTCGAGATATTTTTCTTCTATCATCTACACTTCCTTCCCAATAAGCATCTGTACAACCAAAAGAATCAATTCTTCTTGAGCTATTATACCTGATTTTGAAATCTATTTTGCCTTTGATATATCTAATAATTATTTTTCCAGCTATTAAATGTGATTATTTTGGAGCCCTTTATAATATATCACATAATTTAATAGTATAAACAATGTCTGGTCTTGAGGCAGTTAGATACAAAAAACTTCTAATAAGCTTCTAAAACTCTTTAGAGTCAACTTATTTTCCATCTCCATATTTAGTCAACTTAGTTCCCATAGAAATTTGTGTGGAAAAAGTTTTTAATTTACCATTCCAAAATTCCTAAGATGTTCCTTAACATACTTTTATTGATAAATAAAAATGTATTACTTATTTTTTTTTATTTTTAACCCAATAAAGTATTTAATTTCACAAAGCATGGACATTTCAAACAACTTCTTCATTTCTTCAGAAAACCTTTCACATGTACTTTCATATTTCCCAACAAATATAATTTAATCAATATATACAATAACACTGTGGTAAATATCTTGAATTTATTTGATGTAGTGAATACTATCAACTCCTCCTTTTTTAAATTTCAACTTTTTTATGTACCAGTTTGGAATAACATGCCTTCAAAGCATTCTTTAGCCCATACAAGGTTTTCTTCAAGTTTTGTACATAACTTTTATCCTTCCCAATAAAAAAACCACAAATTTGTTCAATATAAACCTATTCATAATGTTCTCCATTCAAAAATGTTGTCTTTAAATCCATCTAAAAAAATTTAAAACTTCATTATGCAATAATTGCAAGAAATATTCTGATTGTTTCAAACTATGCCACTAGAGAAAAGGACTCATCAAAATATATACCTTCAACCTATGAGTAGTCTTTACAAACTAGTATTACCTTGTTTCTTATCACTTCACCATCTTCATTAAACTTGTTCTGGAGCACACAATTTTTACCAATAACATTTTTATCATTTATTTTAGTTATGAGTTCCCCAGTATCGTTATTTTAAATATGATCCAACTCTTCATTCATATCTTTAATCCATTATGGTTGATCAAAATATTTTTTAACATCTTTCAAATTATCTTTTGAATATAAATAAGTATATATAAAGACTTTTGATTTAATTCTTATTTGAACCTTTTTATATTGATCGCCAATAATGTTTCAAGACTCCACCAATTTCTTTAGCCTATGATGTGATGTATGGAATTAATCCTCATCACTATAAATAACTAATTTTGATTCTTCCATATATCTGGTATCATAATTTTTGGAATAATTTTCATGATTATTAACATCAATTTTTTCATCCTCTTCCTCTTCCTCTCCCGAATGTGTTTGTAAAACATCATCATCAACTTTTTCAAGAACTTTTACATTAACAAAGTCAACTATTATTCATGTCTCATTGTTGAAATATCTATATCCTCTTCCATCTGGATTATGGCCAAGAATGATTTCATCGTCACATCTCTAGTCAAACCTCCCAAGGTTTCCACATTTTTTCTTTGTGATGAAGTAACTCCCAAAGACTCTTAGGTGTTTCAAACTTGGAGTTTTATGATAAACAATTTCATAAAAAGTAATATATGAACTTTCCTATAGAAACATTGGTTATGAATATAAATAGTTGTTCTCATAGATAGCCTCTAGAAGAAGTGATAAAGACCATGTTTAATGAATATTATACTCATCATCTCAACTAAAATTCAATTCTTCCTTTTGGAAACACCATTTTTATGGTGTTTATGTTGCACTGAACACATGCCAAATTCCATGATTTTCAAGATATCTTGGTAAAAATCTGTTCTTGTATTCACCATAATTATTATTTCCCAAATTCTTCATAGAATACCCACTTTACTTTTTATCTATTCTCCTAAAACTTTTAAACATTATCAAAGAATCTGATTTATGTTTCAAATACATAACACAACTAATGTGAGTAAAACCATCAATGAAATCAATAAAAAATTATCTATGAAAGTTTATTGTTTTTTCATTAGACCAAAAATATTGGAATGGATAATTTTTAGGGGTTGAGATGAACAAATTTCAACTTTCTTATGAATAGAGTTTATAATCTTCCATTTCTGAAAAATTATACAACACTAATCTTTTATTATTGACATATCAGATATACCACAGACCCTATCTGGATTTGATAAATTTCTCATGTTTCTCTGACACATATATACCAACATTATATGCCATAAATGTGTTTCTTCCATCATGCTTAAGTAACATGAATTATGAACTTCACCAACTGGAAACAAATTATATTTTGTATAATGGTATTTTGTAATAACATTTTCATATTTCTATCTTTTCATAATAAAACCATATATTTTGAAAAAAAAATTATTACATTCATTAAAAAAATTTGAAACACACAACATATCACATTTTAACCCATCAAAAAATAAACCTTTCTTGGATTTCAATTTTTTATCCCCAATAATAGCATATCTAACACCTCTGATTTTGAGGGATTCATCATTTCCAAACCCCACCATTCCTTCTTTGAAATCTTTCATATTCTTCAATAATTTCAAATCTCGTATCATATGAGAAAAACATACACTTCCCAAACTCCAATTTCAAACTAATTTTTTTACTTTGAGATTGGTTTCAACAATAAGATATTTCTCCCCTTTTTCATTCTCCACATCTGAATTCTGAGAATTATTATAAACATTTTTTTTCTAATAAAAAAATAAAACAACTTTTTTCACAATTTCTAGGTTGTTAATATCTCTCAAAAATAGTTTCCAATAGTTAGAATCTAATTTCAGCTTTTAGAACTTCTTTCTCATATTTCTTCCTTTGAAGGATTGAATCCCCCTAAAACTTTTATTTTTGAAACTCATGGGATAATTGTAATGTTTTTTGTTAAACCAACACATATTTTTCATATTCCCAAATCCACCAAAATCCTATCTATAACCATAGATGAAATATTTAACTTTGTATAATCTATACTGATTGGAGTTGTGAACATGTTTCTCAGCGAATTTCTTACCTTTCGCATCAAAACATTATTGCTCACCAAACATACTGTTATAAACTAGAATCTTATTCTTCAATTCAGATTTGTTTTTGACTTTATCATAATTATAAGTGGTAGAAAGTATTGTTTTGGAGTAAAATTTTAAACACATTTAAACTTATAACTTATTTGATTTTATCCAAATACATGACTTTTTCATTCTTCTTCTTCTTAGTAACATTTTCAAATATCTTTCCAACCTTTGAAGGTAAATTTTATAGATCCTTAACGGATTCTCCATTTCCTAAACATTGAATAACTTTATAGATAGAGTTTTTTAAACTTGTAACACTCTACTCATCTTTAGAAAATTTTTATTAAAAATGTTATGACTCTTCCTCTTTGCTTTCAATTTTAATTCAAGATGTTCATTCTGATTTTTTTTCTTTTTCAAGATAATTCTACATAAAATAAATTTCTTCCAAAAACATGGATTTCTCCTTAGGAATACATTATTTTTTGTTTTTTTAGGAATTTTCTTCTTTAACTTCTTGATCTCTCTTTCAAGTATTACTATATTTCTCAAACATTCATTCAATTCTCTCTTTAGGTGAAATTATAACTCATTTTATTATTCTTTATAAATAATACTTCTTAATAATTGATCATTAAATATTACAATGAAATTATTTTATCTAGAAACATTAGTAAACTTTTTAGACTCAAAATCACTGTCTTATTCATTATAATATTTTGATTAAAAAATTCTCCTTTTGTATTTAGTGAATTTTTTAACTTTTTCCTCAAAATAAGTTTTATTTATCACCATGTTTCTTTCAAGACATTCTTAGCCTCGTGTCATATTTATCACTATCTTCATCATTCTTTCTTAAGGAAAATTTGTAGAAATGTTCCCAAAGAATCTACATTCAAAAAAATCAGGGGTAGCTTCCCTTTATAATTTTTCATATCTCTTTTGAAATTTTTAGAAAACAAAGATAAAATTTCATCAAGATTATTACTAATATCATTTTAAGATTTAGAATCACAAGCTTTTTTATCTTCAAGAATCTTCTTAGACCTCCTTTACTTAGTAGCCTTGAAGGTCATATCTCGATCCAATTTTTTTTCCTTTCATAAATTTATCCCTTATCATTTTATAAGTAATGAGAGTACTATGAAGGTCATCGAGAGATAGGGTTTTAGGATATCTATCTTCCAAGGATGATACTTTGGAATCAAACTTATCAGGAAGAATTCTCAATATTTTTTCAACAATAATATAATATTCCTCCTTCTCACCAATACATATTATGGTGAAAAAATATCATTCACACTTGAAAATAATTCACTAACTGATTCAAAATCACCCATTTTGAGATCTTCATACTTTAGCCTCTGGATTCATAACATGGATTTCTTCACCTTTATATTTCCTTCATAAATTTGTTCAGCTTTTCCTAGATACCTTTGGATATAGAAACTCCCTTCACTCTTAAGAATTCACTTTCAGAAAGTGATGAGGGTAAAGAATTCTAAGATCTTCTGTCATTCCCATGATTATTCTTATCCATAGATATAAGTGGAACATTTTCAATAATAGGAGGAAATCTAACTATAGTATCTTCTAAAATATCATACCCAAGAGACATAAGATATGATAACATTCTCTATTTCTGGATTTTATGTTTCTTTCCATCGAAGACCAAAATTTACGTACTATTCACATAATTCAAATTTATTATAGTAAATTCTCTTCAAAAACATCATAGGTGAGTAAATAAAGGGTTTTTTCAATCTAATACCACTTGAAAAGGCCCAACTAGGATAACTATATCACTGAGAGGGGGAGGGGTGAATCTGTAATATCTTTTTTTATGTTATCTTTCCTGAATAAAAACCCTCTCCTCCTTTTAATGAATTATAACTTTTTTGAAAAAAGAACATTTACACATCTATAGGAACACACGTATTTACAAGGTTCAATACTCAATAACAGTAGCTATTCCTTATCATTATTTAGAAATAATGAAATACCACACAACCCACTAGAAAAAAAATCCTTTTATGTGGATACAATAAGTAGGAAATACCCTTACACTTGTGTAGAAATATGGTTGATATAAAAGTTCATGTGATAATTATAGAATGAATGATGTAAAATAAGTTTTGTAATAAGTTTAAAAACATTAACCACTTGGATCCAAATAATTCATTATACTGCTTCAGAAATTCTACTTTTTTAATTCTTCAAAAACATAATTCTTCACTTTCCTATACAGTAGCAGGTAAAAAACAACTCTACTAGACTTCATACATGAAAAAAGTATGATGAATAAGTCTGATTCCTTAGTTTGATTATTTAGTATGGAAAATAATAATAAAAGATACTCCAGAACCAACTCTGTACTACTTATTTCTTTCCCTAGAAAATTCATTTTGATGACTCGATGTGATTCACTAACCTCTTTATTCTTCTTCTTCGTTTTTCTAAAAAACATCCTCAGGGAAAATCTTCATAAACTTCCTTATCCACAAAACATTCAGTACTCTTGATCTCTATCCCACATGTGAATAGTGTTTCTATCATCAAAATTTACATTTTACTTCCTTCTATTTATAAGTGTCCTTAAATGGAATGGGAAGGAAACTAATTTCACTTTCCCACTCAACCAAATTTCTAGAAACATGAATTTTTCTTTTTTTTTTGACTTCATCTTTGACTATTTTAGATCTTCTCAACTCTTCTAAAATTTTCTAAAAACTTCTCTAATCTTCTTACAAATTCATCATGCTTCTAACTTATTAATGATTATTTATTATGATGCACTCTATCATTCTGATACAATTTTTCATTTTGGTTTACTTAAACCACTTGAGAAAAATAGAAACTTGAGACTTCCCACTATGATTGTTCATATCAACTGAAACATTGAAACCATTTTTCCATAAACACTCTTGTAACATTATCAAATTTATCTCAGGATGATGGACCTTCTCAATAACTTTTTAATTCCACTTATATTACTCAACCATATCATTTTTTTAGTTGTTTTTCATAAACATAGTTGAAACTTCTAAAGATTCTATAACCATTCAAAAACACTTAAATAGCTTCAACATATTTCATATTTTATTTATTTTATGAGAAATGCATCTAACCGATGATCCTAAATATGATGATTTCCATAACATGATAATATATTGTGACAATGTATTTCAGATAAGTTATGACCCACCGGAACAAATCATAACATTTTGAAAATGTCTGAAAACATTATTAAATATTTTCTGATTTATCGATCATTGTTCCTTGTCTCATTCATTGATCCTAAAAATATAAAAATTTATTTCTGATTCTGATATAACTCTACATTTGATTCACATTTTATACCAAAACTTTTTCTAATGGATCAGTGTTATAATTCCTCTAATCGAATGGTGGAACACCATGTCCAATGGACTGGTGTTAGCAGCAACTTCTTTCTTACAGGATTTTTGAAAATGAATTTTGATCCTATGAAATAATTTATTTAGTGAATCAAACTTCTAATGAATTGGCCATTTTTTGTAGACCATTTATTCAGCACTTCACCAAGTTCAAATCTTCTCAAACTTTAGAGAAAATATATGTCTGTTGATTCTTAAACTGGTGAACTTTGACCGGAAGACATTGAGTTCACTAAATTTATTCTTCCAAAAACTCCTTCTTGTATCATGACTCCCTTATGATGTTGAGATCATTTGGATCATCATATAATCTTCTAACGTACAAAACATTTTCTCCTCATCTCTTTAATATATCTCATATCATAATTATTTCAGTCAACTTATGATGTTGAAAACTTAAAAAACAGAAAAGTAACATCTGATTTAGTACTGAAAATCTAAAAATATATTCATACTTTGTAACAACTTCTCACTTTAATCAAGGACTTATTTCTAGACAAAATGTGATTTTGAAAACTACTTTCATCCAAGAAATATCTACAAAGTAGAAAAAAAACTAATGGAGTTTCTTATTAATTCCACATCTGATCAACTGGGTCTAGTAACTCATTCTTATGATCATTAACACTTAAAAAGTGAAATAATTTATCCTAAAGAAAACAAGATACAAACAATTAGCGAAAACATATTCCAATATTCAAAAACCAACTTCCTGCCAACTTGGTCTCAACACCATCCAACTGTGCCTTTAGTTCTTGTAGCTACACGAGGTCATCTGATATACAAGAGTAGATATCAGTCCATCCCTAGTGCAAGTCTATGAAAAAAGATAACTCTTTATAGAAGTTTAAGTAGTCACATCATCAATAAGGGAATCCAATTACTCCTCCACCATTGTAGGAACTAAAATATCATAGCATCCACTAATCCAATGGTAATAGTATCCAACTGATAAGAAAGTAGCTATAACCACCTACAAATGATCTCATTGTACCCTATCCATGGGTCAATCCCTATTAAAATAGGAAATTTACATCCCAAAAAATTGGAAGAACTACTACACTCAATAGTAGAAATCATATGAGCATTGATGGTAAGAAACACATCTATACTCAGTAAAAAATCAAAAGGGATCACTTCCACTATAGAAATATTAAAAAATGAGGATCTCTCTCTCTCTCTTCCCAGAGTCAAGTCACACTATTAGTATAAGTTGGTAATCACTATTCATCTCTTTAGGAGCCTCTAACATAAGGTTCAATAAAAAATGGATCCACCGGTATCACTAGGTCTCAAACAGGGTATATGATTAGTGATAAGTGGCTCATAATTCTGTGTGAAAATGGAAGATGGGGTAGTGAAAAAAACATGTCATACCTCCAACCACACTCAAAGCCTCTATGAGCTCATACTACTTGGAACTCATCATTTACCTTTCCCAACTATTTTCCACAACCAAGGCTTGATATGACACCTTAGTACATCAAAAAACCTAAACCACATAAGCTAAAGAAACTCATCACCAACATAGGGCTCTACCAAAGCCCAATGTCATCCTAGAGAAGTATTTATTTAAATACCACCATCAGGGGGGGTCATATCCAAGTGGGAAATTTCCACCATAGGATCATGAAAATCCACCACTACATGACAAGGGGGTATGTCCCACCATGTTACATGGGTGTTCTTTAAATTTGGAACTCATGATGGAAACTTAGTATAGGTGTTTCATCATACAATACCAAAAGAGAAAACTACTACTCTATAGAGAAAATGGGTCTTAGGAATAACCATATGATCAGTCAGGATCCATATACACCAGAAACCTGTACCACTTCTTTGAGTCAAACATCTACCACCTAAAGGCATGTCTCCTCATGGAAATTCAGTAATACCCATTGATGGAAATCAAGTAAGATTCCAAGACTTAACATACCTCCATTCTGTCTTGATGAAGCTATATAATGATAAAAATATGGTTGATCATCTGCCTGATCCATAAAAGGATCCATTTTTTGCTCAATAGGGGGTATCACTACTTGGTGACCACCTAGAGAAAAATACCTCATCAGTGGGTCCATGAACTGAAACCTCAACACTCATCTGGTCATCATCACGACACTATCTCAGAATCCTAGCTCACTATCATCATAGATTGATATTGATGATTATCAATATATACCCTGATCAATGAGTATATCTAGGGATCTGACTCAAGAAGGACATGGAATCAAAAACTCATTCTTATATGATGCATGTTCAAATGTTTTCTCTATAGTACTTTCTACACATATAGAGTTAACAAGAAGTTTATCAATGTTTCAGTGATTAGATATGTCATTCTCTACTCTAACACTGGACACCCTAGCTTAATATCCAATCTTGAAACACTTTAACACTATTTACCTAATTATTAAACAAAACATCACAGCTAGATGAAATAAACTCCAAAAATTGATCCTACACCCAAGAAGTGTCTTAAAACATCAGGGTGGGTGCCCTACACTAATACAATTATATCAAAACTAGACCCAATGGGTCCCAATATGCAACTACCACATGCCTGCCTCCAATAGTCAAGGGGTCGATAATTAGTACCAATAAGGAATATCACACACATGGGAGGGATTATCCTAAACTACCTGTATGCACACACACACATATCCAAGCCCATAAAATGATGAAATGTAAAACATACGATAATAATACATGAATAAATTGATAATACAACAATCAGAGTATGTCATAAAGTACAAGAAAGAATAAAAAGGGAAAAAATATAATCCCACCAAAAATTAGAAAAAAATTTCAAACTGCTGAGAAGGAGGGGATTCCTGTTAAAAACAATATAGGTACACACCTTAGTCTGTCTAACCCAAACTAGATCTACCTAGTCCTAGTCCACTAAGGACTCTGAAAAATATCTTTCATCTGTATAATCCATGACATCTATGGGAATATCCCATGTAGGGGTGAGTATAACAATTCCCAGTAGGATTCCCTAAAGTAACCAAATACAAAGAATCAAGAGTAATCATATTATCTTATGATATTTTAGTTATAGTGTGATACATGAAATAAAATATCTATATATACTCATAGTATACACCCAGTCTCAAGGAAAGTTCACAATACTAAATCCTTCCTAGGATTCCTACTCGAAGGTTCCATACAAATCTCATCTAGGATAACAGACTCCATGAGATATACTGACACTACCGACACTCATCCTAGTGGTCATACAAATTAGGTATGGAAAATAAAAACCATGAATAATACTGAGAGGGTTTATCCAAGATACACACTTGATTGATCTACACCTCATTGGAATGATTGCATCTCAATACAAAGATAGGGGTCAACTTCTAAAGATCATTAGGGGGACACAGAACCCTACTCGAAACATCCTCCTAGATAGGGGGTCATTTCCTGTGTAAATATTGGTCATTCCAATTCCAAAAAACCCCTATCTGATCTAACATGAATGGAAATGAGGATTGCTTTGGGCTTCTCATGGGGATATTTTCTCTAATACATTGAGTCAATAGTTGAAGCGATATGAGATAACTCACTCCAGAATAAGGTAACATAAACTCGCTGTATAGATCATCAAGATGATGAAAAGTGGTCACCTTATATCATGAGAATAAGATAAAACCCTGAACGCTCATTGTAATAGACCAAGTAATGACACTCAACTGATACTGGTCTGAATAATCTCACATAATCTCACAATGTAGATGAGCTGAGAAGAAAGGGGAATCCAACCTATCCTCAAGGAGTACATTGTGTGTCTGTAGGGGTATACAGAATGTACTTGAGATACATGATTTGTAGATATTTACATAGAACATGGTATTCTATTATTTCAATGATTTTGTATACTAGACTGTGTTTGTGTACTTGGTCATTCCTGAGTTCATGGATCCACTAGTGTCCTATGTCCTACCCTTGTACTTCACAAGTATATGGCATGTGAGGATACACGGACACCTGGGCATGTACTCCCTATATAGACTGATCCATTTAGATAAGGTCCACATGGAATGTGTCATGTGTCATAAGGTATGTGATACTTTGTTTAGGATGAAACCCTAGAAGTTCACAAAAAGGGACTACACGGCATGTGTTCATAGGACTACACGCCGTATAGTCTGTTTTTTAACAGAACTTCCAAAATGCTTAAAATTATTTGTACAAGCCTCTAAAACCATTTATTACAATGGTAATCACACTGCATGAGATGAGTCTAAGGTTGACCTAACCTCCTCACCATCGATATCTAGAATAGATTTGTATCTGGTTCTCAAGAACCACCATCATCATGCCAGGTTGATACCGCACACCCAAACTGGTATAGAAAACCCTTGATCCATCTGTGGATCAAATTTCATATTCATATACCACAATTGTGTTGTCAAAGATCCATATCAAAGCTACATTAGCAATTTTTTGTTCCGAATATCAAATGTGAAATGATCATTCATGGGGTATGCATCGAATCATTGGATAAATAAAAATTTCAAAATTGAATTCATATATAATAGAGAGAGAAAACCATAATCCATAAACATGTGGAATGAACCTTGGACTTTTTTCATTTTTAGACTAGATTAATTGTCCCAAAAAATAAAAATGAATATGTAAAAACATCAATGAACAAACAAAATAATAATCATCCCTAAATCCTAAAAATAACTCATACCTTCCAAACAACCGGCCCATGAAGCAATATGTTAGTATTTTGTTTCAAATTTTTTGGGAGTTAATAAATAAATATAAATCCAAAAAGAAACATTGTACCTCAATTTTGATAAAAATTTGATGAATAAAGGTCACATGTCATTTTCATTGGTAAGATCCTCAATTTCCATTGGAACACCAATCACCAATGCCAGATTTATTGGTGTTCTTCTACAGAAGCACCTCTATAGGATTTTCACTCGTATTACAAGGTTATTATTCCAACTATAAAATTTGGTTATAAATAGGTTTATAAAATATTTTATTAGGTTTCTAAATCATAAAATTAAATAAATTAATTTATTATTTACACTCGCAAAAACTTGTTTTCACAAAATCCCAACTCTGACAAAAGTAATGTCATGCATAGGGTAAAACCTGTATTCTAAACTCAATAGTACCCTCAGATTTCTAATCCACACCCACATTTAGGATTTATTATTCTTTTCTAATAAAACTATAGGCACGTGATTCTAATATATTTATTATATTTCAAAAAATAATTTTGGGTACACTGGACCTCAAAATCAAATGTCATCTCAGCACCTGGATCCAGAAATATTCATATAAATATTCTAAAGTATTATATGGTAATAAGTGATTCATTACACCATTCCAATGATACTTCCCAAATATTTCTCTGAAAAATATTATTGTAGATCTCAAACCATTCTTATCTAAATGTCTCTTGATACTTTCCACAGAGATTCTTGATCATGCTATAAGCGTCCATGATTTTGTGAGACTTCATGAGTTCACTAAGAATAGATGATAGCATCAAACATTGAATTTAGAACACATCATTCATATATTTTTCATAGATAATAAACTCTTCATCACTAACCTCCTTGGTATGTTTATAATTCATTAATGATTCTAGTGCATAAGATATCTATTCCTGGTGAAACACAACTTAAAGGTTTTTTAACCACTCCTGGAAGTTACTTCCAGTGAGAAGATAGTATTTATCCCATATAGATCGTAGTAATATTTTAGATGATGAAATTTACATTTCTACTTTTTTATATAGATATGAAATAGAATATTATTAGAAATTTTTTTTATTACAAATTAAGTGACAAATAATGAAATTAAGTTTATTAAATCTCCAACTATTTTATAAAGTCATGTTATACCTCACCATAGAACATTGAATTTTTAGTTTCTTTAACATTCAAGTGGAATGGATCTATGTTTCCTATCTTATAATCTAGATAGAGGTCCTAAAACCTACTAGAAAGTATTTAGGTAGGGTTTCTTTCCAACTACAGTTTTACAACTCCTTAATCCGTTGAGTGGACTCCCCAATCTAGAAATGGTGACTCGCATTTAATCAACACTTGCCTTAAATTTTTTATTGGATAGACGAAGTCTATTAAACCTAATACAAATTTGGTTAATTTGACCCACTATCTTAGTTAGACCTCTCGATAATTAAAAGTTCCCCTAACAGTGGCTGAACTGACACTTAAACTCTGGGTTCATCTTAATTCAGATGATGGATGGCTTAATGACATAATATCAACTTGAGGTATTTTTATTATGGATAAATTTTATCTTTTTTATCCTTAACATGTATTTTAAACATTAAATATATTTTACTTAATTAATTAATGATGTTGGATAAAACCTTTATGCATAATCCATTTATTTAAATTCCATATTTACACATTTATTTATCTGATCATGGTCTTTCATCGAAAAAATAAATAATTCATGGACATAAATAAATAAATAAATGAACAGATAATTAGATTATCTAATAGTTTATTTATTGAAATATTAATAAATCATCTTATAACCTAGGGTAATTATTCCAATTGTTGGTCTTGAAATGAGTTATAGTATTCCACTTATCCACCTGTGTATCACCTGGTTTAGAAAAATTATGGTTCCATATTAAACTGCTTGTACATACATTGGGAATCTCCATTAATTACAAATATTTATAACTCACACGTAGGTGATGGGAACAAAAAGAGTGGTTTAAGGAAAATTACATAAATAACCATAGAAACTTAAGTCCTACATAATAGTGGATGGAGGAATGATGCATAGACCATCATTTTAATTTAATAATAAATAATTGAAAACCCATGCAATAAATAAATCCAACTCATACATAGGTCCGATAAACCAAATTATCGGTCATACTCATGATAAAATTATGTATTGAAATAAATTATCTAGAATTTATTTGAATTCGTTATTTTAATAAGATTAAACTAATTAATTATCTTATTAATAAATTATTTAATTTTATTTAATTTCATCAAATCATCTTAAAATTCCAATCCACTGTGATGTTAAATAAAATAAATTATTTTATTTTATTTAAAACTCACTAAAATAATATCGAGCTATATACTTGGAAGAAACCCATTGATTACCTGTATGAACTATTCAGTATGGTTTAATTATATATAATGCACTAAAACGACCAATTGTGTACAAATCATGTGTCATAATTTCATTAAATTTACAATCAACATAATGACCCATAAACACATGGAAATTATGTATCTTATAAAATTTAAGGCATTGATTATTTAATATAATGTAACCATATATGATTCATAGTCTTCGATATTATATGGAATTAATTAAACATTTAGGATAATATAAAACCTAATTATAAGATTGTATTTTCAACATATTGACCTAAAAAACCCAAGTTGATATTTTTTTCAGAATTAATTCATTAAATTTTATATTTACTAATAAATAAGTAAATTACACAACATTTACAATCCAACTACTTGACTTATACTTATCTTTGTTGAATATCTGTAGTACACGCCTTGGGACTTTGTGTGTACTTCTCATGATAATTTATGAAGTACTCATCATGTATAAAGAATACACATCATGTTCTTTTAGATACATGATTTCCAATATATACGCATCATGTATAAAATAAATTCAGTACATTAATTAAAGGGCATGTTTTTACTCTGTGTTTTCAATCTTGAAAACATGTGGACTACACAACGTGTAGTCAAACTACATAGTGTGTACTATGGAAAATATATGTGCCACCCTATCTAATTTATAAGTGGTTAATTTATTATATATTATGCGTACTTATTACACTACTAACTGAAATCCACATGGGAGTCCCTATGTAAGGAACAATGATACACATTGTGTAACTTGGGAGTATACACTACGTTGTCCTGTGTTATCTAGCCAGAATCATTGGCACCTCTAGATGATATCTTCATATGAAAAATTCATTAATCATTAAAAAATAATTTTAATATTTGTGTTAAATGAATAAAAAGAATAATAGATTTATATGATAGATCAAGAATGAATTAAAACATGTAATGAATCTAAACTTTTAATTTTGAAACAATCAAAAATCCAAAAAAATAATTATAAATATCAAAAGTGGCGTCTTTGATACCACTTGAATGTTTTAGGTGTAGTGGAATCACTAGGAAGGGAGATAAATAAAGATATTTCATTGATATGATGGATCATTCACAATATAGTTAGTGGCGTTAATTCCATGACCAAAAAAATATTTCTATCAGATATTGAAGTAAGGAAAACCTAAAACCCAAAGAAAGGATCTTTCATGTAAATTTTTTAATTAATTAATTCATATTTGGATGAATATGTTACCTTGGATTTGGTTTATTCATCTATGTAGATGTTGATTGTCTAAAAACAGAATTATGGATTACCTTTATTATGTTGTAAGGATCCAAGTGTAGAATCCCATTAGCGGTGATCCACACATGTGCCTTTGATCTCAAAGAAATTACAATTCATTTGTGGGTGCTAGGGTGGATAATCAATTGTCTTGCATCATTCGTGTTGATCGCCCATCCATCAATATTAAAGGAATCTATCTTTCATTTCTCATTCTTAATAGGGAGAGAGAAAAGTGAATTTAAAAGATAAATCCAATGTGCTCAATGATTTTCTATTTCTCGACTAACCCTAAACAATGGACTTAATGATCTATTTAATGAGATTGGTCATAGGTTAAAAAATATTATTTAATTTCATGGTAGACATTAAATAACATAGTAACATTTATTAAACCCTATGACAGAATTATAATAATAATATTATTATTTTAGGGTGTAAACACTAAATTATGAAAAAATATATATTATTTTACTATTTTAATAATTAATATTTATCACTGGACACAACCTTGGTCGGATTTAACTCCTCATCATTTATTGAATAACCAAATAATTATTTATTTATTTATTTTATTTAATAGTAAAAAATATTTGTGATTGATAATATAAATAAAATTACTCATCGGTCTTGAGAATAATATTTACTATATTAAATAAATTCAAATAGAATTTAATTATGTTCAACAGAAACACTTAGTGTGTTACCCTCTTAGATTCTTTCTCATTATCATTAGGTAGGATTGCCTAAAGTCCAAGATTACTATCTAGAAATTGTTCAAGGAACCCATGATAAAGAATATTATGTTGCAACATCGACAACCACATAAAAACACTCACTATATAATATAAAACCTTTTTCATAATATATCATCAATAAGGTTTCACATTTGTTTCACCAACCTATATTCTCAATACATATTTATTTGATTATATAAAATATATACATCATTAAACTATGGCCATGGAATTTAATGGATAATATCTATTCCAATAAAAGGGATAATATATCATCTTCTATAAATATGGAAGGGATAAATCATTCCTCGACTTATTTATCAATAACACATCACTCATAACACACCAAACATATCCAACTTCAGAAACAAATGTTATCATCATGCTTTACAAAATACATCTAATCATGTGAGTTATAACATGTATTAATAATAATATTAAAGCCTAAGTACCATTACACACATTCTCATATAGGAATATCCAAAGACACAAAACCATATGGAATTTCAATTGGTGGGTCTGTTCTCATAATCTCCCATCTTGGGGATTACTAAGTATAAACTTAAGGATAAGAATCCTCATCCGCTTAGGAGTAATCACACTTCATAGTCGCGTTCTATGTATCCCATAATATAATGTTATTCGACCATAGAATTATATTCAAGAATATTTTCATTTCACTTCAAGGTCCTCATCAAAGTATGGAACTACTATGACCTTATCAATGAAAAAAATATTATAGGAAATTAGTACATCAGAGTCATGAAAAACAGTGAAAAATATGTAGTAAGATATTTTATAAGTATTCAATACATTGAATATACATGTAATGAATGTACAAAAATTAAATGCTTACATCAAGTCTCTCATACTGATTCATTGGGGAGTATTTTTCTGAATCTCATTAACCAAGAGGATAATTCAATGCTTACATCTATTCCATTGGACATTGAAATCAAGGAAGCGGTCTTTAGCCTAAATCTTGATATCTCTCTTAGTCCATATGGTTTTAGAAATTATTTCTTTCAAAATTACTGGGATATTATTCATGTTGATGTTTTATTATTGGTTTCTCTATTTTTTGAAGTTGGCTCTCTTCTTTAAGGGATGAATGCTCTATTCCTTTCTCCCATTCCAAAGGTGGAAAATGCCAATGAGATTCACCTATTCAGGCCAGTTTACATGGTTTACACAAACTTTAAAATTATTTGAAAAATCGTTTCCATGAGGTTATCTTCTATTCCAAGTAAGATTGTTTCTCCTAATCAGTTTGTCTTCATAAAAGGGAGTTCTATTCAGGATTTCCTAGTTACTACTTCGAAGTGTGTCAATATTCTTATAAAATCCACAAGGGGTGGTAATATTTCTCCCAAAGTTGATGTTAGAGAATCTTTTGATACTATAAACTGAAATTTAATTATTATGGTTCTTCATTTGTTTGGTTTGAAGGATGTTTTAATTAATTGGTTCAAAATCATTTTTGAGTCAGCTCTCATCTCTGTTCTTATTAATGGTTCACATGAGGTATTGTTTTCTTTTTCTAGAGGTTTCAGGCAAGGGGACCCTCGTTGTGCTATCATTTTTTCTATTCTAGAGGATTATCTTAGCAGATTACTTTCTATTATGGATGTAAATGGGAAACTAAAGTCTATTTGTGATGTTAGATGTTTGGTCGCTCCTACTCATTTATTTTATGCTGATGAAACCATTCTCTTCACTCAAAGGGATAATAGAAACATTAAGAACCTCAAACGGTCCCTTTTACATTATGAAAATGTTTTAGGACAAGAAATCAGTTGGAATAAATCTTTCATATATTTTGGTAGGAATTTCTCCACCTACAGGAAGATGGATTTTTTTAGAGAATTAGGAATTCATGAGGGATCACTTCCCTTAATATATTTGGGTATTCCAATGTTTTGGGGGAGGCCAAAAGCATGTCATTTTTATGATATTCTTAGTAAAATCTAAAGGAATATTGCAACTTGTAATGGAAAATCTCTCTCCTTGGCGGGTTGTGTATTCTTGGTCAAGGCTAGGATTATTTCTAAGTTTGTTTATTCCTTAATGTTCTATAAGTGGTTGGTCTCTTTCATCAAGATCATTAATGTTTCTATCAAAAATTTCATTTGGAGTGGTAACATTCTAGAGAGGAAATTATCCACAGTTTCATGGAACAATTACTATAAAACTTGTGATGCAGGGGTTATTGGTATCAAAAACCTTTCTCTGTTCAATGATTCCTTATAGGCATAGTTTATTTGTTGGATTTTCAATTGTAATTCCAAGTCACTTAACTTCCTCATAAATAAATTCAAGGATATACTCAGAAATGGTTCTTTTAATCACATGAAATCATCTGTTAAGAGTGTTTTTAAATCCACTTTCTCTTTTATTGATGCTCATGCCAGGAGGCTTGTTTAAAAGAACTCATATTTACCCTTTTGGAAGGAAAATTGGACTGGTTTTCCCCTTGTAGAGGATTTGATGAGTGATTTTCTTAATGTTTACTTGTATTCCATGATTAAGGACCAACTAAATAGTATGGGGAATCTCACAAATCATATTATCAATACTTTACACGACAACTGTTGTTCTAACAGAGTAGATTTCTGGGCCTGGAAACCTACTATAAATGGTTTTCTATCTTCTAAACAAATTTACAGACATTTCTTATCATGGAACATAGATTTTAAGTGGATGAGTGATCGCGTTGTTGAGCGCGTCAAATTAGTTGTTTAATTTTGACTAGAATTTCTGCAATATAGCAGAAACCCTAGGTTGTCTCTCGAGAGCGCCTTAGATCATTAATTTAAAAATAGGGTTTTGATTATGAAAGTAGAAGTGTAATTAGGTTTTTTATATCTTTGGGGTTTGATTATTAAATATGACAATAGAAAATGAAAGCAATAAAACAAAGTATAAATTCACAAAATTAATTAAGTGTGATCAACCCGGGGTACTCTCATGATGTTTATCCTTCATCGCTTCATGATATAGAGTTATGATATTTTAATCCCTAGTGTGTAACACCTAGAACAATAATTTTACTGATTATATACTAGGATACCTCCTAGGGTTCAGTCGAAAACACACAATGATTCACTGGACACCGCCGATGATTGGGTGATTTGTGTTTGACTTCATAATAGAAACTCACTAAGGAAACACACGAAGAACATGATGTGTTGTACATGTTTTTATTTTATTTCTTTTTGATACCATGACATAAATTTACATGGCCTTGATAGTGATTATTTGATATCAATTGACCAATATGAACCACACAAACACCACAATTAAAAGGGGGAAAAGAAAGTGTTGAATGGTGTGTGAAACATCGCATGAATGGGTACCCCCAGACATGATCATATGAGTTGAGCATGACATACCAGTATATGACTCAATAAAATTAAAATAGATGATAAATAAAAACAACATAAAACCTTGAATTAAAAAGATCATTCTATATAATACAAAAATGAAGCTCGGGATTACATCACGTTCCTCCCCGGGTCATCACAAGGGGTTTAGAAACCCATGGGAGAGGATGAAGATAAATATGTAACACCCCGAGCTTCCATGATACGCTTTTCATTCAATAATGCAATAGCTTGCATTGTACGCAACTTCGAGTTCTAAAACACCGCAACTAATCAAAGTAGCCGTTATGAATAGTAATAACCACTTTTTAAAATTATAGAAATTTTATATTTCAAAATGGACTTCATTTTTGGATTCGGAATATCGAAATTAGCCTATGTTGAATTTTGGGTATTTTTCTGAGAACTTCTAATTTTTATGAATAGTAAAAAATACTTAAAAACAACTTTTTTAATCAAAATAATTTATAGTGATAAATTATACCATTTAGTGGTTTTAAAGTATAATTAGAATATATTTTTACCATTTTATCCAATGGTGGTCATTAGAATTAATTTAACATTGAAATTGGACATAAACAATTGCCAATCTTTTGATATAAATTGTTTCTTAAAAACACGATATCTATCGTGACAGCAGGAATTAATTATAAAATTAATTAATGAAACTTATATGTTTGGAATTTTGTAAAATAGACATCATTTTTGAATTTGGAATATCAATTATAGCTTAGGGAGAAATTTTGGCATTGTTCTGAAAAACTTCAATTTTTGATGAATAGTGAAACCACTAAGTGGTAGTTAAATAACTGATTTTTCGTTTAAATGAAATATTACCACTTCTGTGTTTTGATTTTCAAAAATCCGACATATATGGTTGTCATTAAGAAGTAAAATGTGGTTCAATGAGATTAAAATAATTTTTGGTGAATAGTAACTTTTAAGTTCTTAATCGCGATTAGAGGTAATTAGTGTAGTTTAAGGTAAAAATAATGTTTTAATAATATGAGATGAGATTAAAACATGTCCTACACTCATTGGATGTGTCATGGCAGACCAAGACAATCCATGGGTCAACTTGGGGACCCCATGGAGCCACTTTAGTTGGAAAATGACATAAATATCTTTTATTTAATGTTAAAGTAAAAAATGACACAAACATGAAATGTTTTACTAAAATAATTTTTACATTGGGTTATACAAGTCATATTTTTGACTATAAATAGTCATTGGAAATCTAAAAAGATTTCCTACATCATATTATTTTTTTTTATTTTTAGGCATTAAATTAATTAAATTATTTATGACATCATTATGATGCAACGATGACCTCATTATTTAACGATTTAAATAAAATGAAAAGATAATGTACAATCCAAGGATTACACTTGTCCAAAGACAATTGGATGGGTATATTTAGAACCCTTATCACCTTATCCTCGAATTATATAAGTGTGGGACCTTTAGAATCCGAAAAATCATTGTATAATAATGTAAAATTTCCTTACTTTCCAAGAGTGCCCCTCCTCTCCTCTTATAAAAGGCCCCCACCTCTACCACCTCATTCACACTTTAAAGCCATTTGGATCGGCCAACCTCTGCCCAAATACTCTCCCAACTTCCCCCTCTTACTCCTAGAAGCCTCACTTTGGGAAGAACTCTTCCCAAGGAAGCCTTTGGCTCAAAGTAAAAAGAGTTACCCGATTTTGAGGTAATGTCTTCTCTAATGTTGTTTTGTTTTATTTTTCTTCTCCAAACCCCTAAACTCTTTTTATTCATTTCTTTTGTAACAACACCAGTATCCTCAATATACTAGGATATTTTTATAAGAATGATTCTAGCTACACTTACACACACCTACATCTAATGGTTAAAGAACTACAGTTTCTGTGGATGGCGACTTTCTGCCTCACGAAACGATGATTGTTCAACACTCATATAACACCTTAAAAGGTGGCCATTAAGATGTCACTATATTTATATATGATATATAATATGTTTATTTTTTTACTTATGCTTCTGTATTTCTCATTTATGGCATACTTTATGATTTCCATTATGGGTAAACGCGATAATTTCATTTTAGGAAGTGCGGACTACCGCCCCCTCAAAGTGATTTGAATCGTTAATGCCATATGTGAGATGTATAAAGGATGGAGTAAATGGTATTATACACTATATTATAATGGAATTATATTATACATTTATATCATTATGATTTCATTCCATTAAATATGAAATAGAAATGAAAGTAGCGTTCATGCGTACGTACGGCTTACCGTCTCCATGAACGGTGCATTTCATTTCTTACCTCTAAATGTTACATAATATTATAAATGAATGTATATACTGGATATATATGATATATATGACATATAAATCATGAAAATAATTCTGGAGATAATGGATATTCTACCACATAAACAACTTGTAATTATAATAAGTTTCTTGTTGACTCAAGTACCAAAGATCGAAAAAACAATCGTTATTAACTTAAATAATTACATAATGTTCATATCATTGTAATAAGTGATATAAAAAGGATAATGAAATTGAAAATTGTTCTTAATAAGGTATATATTAACTCTAGTTTATTATTCAGGAGGTTAAAGAACGGTTCAGTCAAGTCAGACACGAGGTAAGGGAATTTCTTAACCCAATTTCCATTCTTTGGGTTAATCTCCTACTTTCAAATTATGTCATGATATTATTATGTCTTATTCTGTATTTTTACTTTCTTTATGTGTAACTATAGTGAATACACATAATAGATCTATTTTATTTTAAAAATAATCTTTTTAAGGACTTCGTCTCAATCTCCTTTCATCGAGGCATATTTGGTTTTATACACAACTTTATTTTATACGGTGTATAAAACCCTTTGAATTTTACGTTTATTAAAAAGGAATCTTTTTTATACGAAGCGTTTTGCTAAACGACAAAAGGTAATGTTTTTCTTTCCGTACTTATGCGGCGACAACGAATTCTCCGCCGCCGTGACCTTTATTTGAGTTTCGGCTTCCTATACAAGCCATCATTTTTTTTAATGAAAAATAAATACAAATTTTTAACTTTCTTTTATTTTGGTATTGAAAATGGTTTTGAAAGCGTTTTTATTATATCAATGTGTTGTATTGATATCTTGTGATTGAAATGTGGAAATGTTATGTTTCCTTTATGCATGTTTTATGTGATACGATTATGTTATGGTTTATGATATGTTTAAACCTATTCATATAAGGAATGTATTGGACTTAATAAGTGACGGGTGGAGCCCACTATAGCTCCTCGATGCATCGGTAGGACTCATGAGACAACTAGACGTGGAATTGGCCGAGGCCCTTTCCCAATTTGATTTATGGTTTTGGACGAGGCCTTAATCATTTTAGACGTCTTGGTCGAGGCCTTGAAAAAATGTTTCAGAATGTCTGGCATTATACATTCCCTCATTATGAAAGTGGTTAATGATATTTCATGTGATTATTCGACCAGTAGAATATCCATGTGAAGAATTAAATTGCATTATCTCATTTTACTTTTTCCATATTATGTTGATGTTCATGTTTAAAAGGCTTTTGTTTTAGTTATACATTGCCTTAAATGTTTACGTTTATTTATGAAAGCTTCCGCAATATTGTTATCCTTACTGAGCATCTGAGCTCACCCCTTTCAATGATTTAATATTTTCCAGGATGTGAAGAATTATTTTAGGAATGACATGCAGGGATAGTCAGAATAGGATATGAGTGTGGACTATGAAGACTTTGTTATTGTAGTTTTTCACCTTATGTTGTAATGTAACATTTATGAATGTATCTAGTGTTTCCAAGGCTACTAAACTAATCGGTCTTTCGAGACTTGATCTTTTGTGATCATGCCAATGTTACGAAGTAATGCACCGACTCTGGGTAGCTGGGGTCGGGGCGTTACAGTTGGTATCAGAGGCAGTTTAGTACTAACCTTGGATGCTAGATTTAGATAAACTCTGATTAGAGCACATAGCCCAAAGATAGACTTTGAGGATTAGTATAGAAGAACTTCCTAGATTTTTGTTATTGTAGACATTTTGTGAGTTTTCCGAGCAATACATCCCTGTCTGGATATGAGCAGGTAGAGGCGGCTTTGGCACAGATGTACCTAGGGGTAAAACCCGAAAACACCGCTTTGAGATAGACTCGAATGGGAACTGGTGCATGACAACGGGCCTTGCTGCACTCTTGGTTACGACACTCCTGGGGGATATGATTAGGATAATTCTCGTTTTCTTTACAAACCACTATGAAGGGTTATGAGTATATACTTCATCAAAGAAAACATTTTTATGGATTATATCCATAAATAGTTCAATTTATGTTAAGTATCTTAAAAGTATGGAATTATGTATTTTGATTCATAAACTAATATAGTTTATGCCATTGTTTAGAAATGGCGCCTAGTGGAAGGAATGGAAACCGTATCAATGCACGCACTCCGTGTAGGGATTTCCCTCCTGCTCAAGATAATTATTGTGGATCTGGAGATACAACTGGTGCTGATCAACTTATTACCATACTGGGACAACTCACTCAGGTTATGAATAATAACCTTACTCGTATGGAGCACCCTGATCCGCAACGTGGAGGATCAATGTTAGACCGCTTCATGAGGCAACAACCACCAACATTTAATGGGGGTACAAATCCGTTAGTAGGTGAGCAATGGAGAAACTCCTTAGAGAAAATATTCCATGCCTTGGGGAGTAGTAAAAGGGAGAAGGTTATCATGGTAGTTTACCGCCTCACTGGAGATGTCGATCAATGGTGGTCATTGATTCAAAATAAAAAGGAAGATGATGACATATCGAATATGGAATGGAGGGAGTTCAAAGAGATTTTCTTAGAAAAATACTTTCCTCATGACCATCGAGCAGATATGGAAAGGAAATTTCTGAGTCTGAGACAAAAGGAGGATGCGAATGTCGCAAAGTATGAGGCCAACTTTACAAGGTTGGCGAGGTATGCTGCAGATTATATACGTAACCCAAGAGGTAATATTGATCGATTCTTTGATGGGTTAAAACCATTTCTCCGTCGAGATTTAGTATCATAATCTTTCTCAACATACGAAGATATTGTCTCGTGTGCAATCAAGACGGAAAAGGAATTCTATAAGTCTCATGACTTTAAAGCAAAGCAAGAAAAGAATAGAACGGTGGAACAAGAGACAGAAAAAGGGGAAAAGGGAAAGAAGGATTTTCCATTATGCGATAATTTTGGGAAGAATCACCCTGGTACTTGCCTAAAGGGAATGAGAGTTTGTTACAAATGTGGAGAAAAAGGTCACCAGGCTCGTGATTGCAGGGGAAAGAAAGAGGCTATCAATGTTGAATGCTACAATTGTAGGGAAATGGGGCATTATGCAAATGAATGTCCTAAGCGTCAGGGAAACTTACCTCAAAAAAGGCCAAGGGATCAAGGAAAATCTTATATTGTTACTACAGTTGAAGCAGAATAATTAATGTATTGGTGCTTTTGGACTCATGGATTATATTCTGGTTATTAGAATAATGTGATATATATAAGGATTGTACTACAGTACTTGTTGTTTCAGTAAAGTTTTAATATGATTAAGGTAATCATATTTTAAGTATGTGACAATAATAGAAACTTTACTTTGTTTGGGGAATCTGATAAATTGATTTTTGAATTAAGAGACCTTTTAGAGAAAGTTTGGACAGAGGTATTTTGGATAACTATAAAGGTTGGGATGGATTAAGTTGATCTTTGGATAGTATTGTTTAAGGTAAAAACATTTCTGAAGATTATTTTTGGAATATTATAATACTATAGTTTTAGAAAAAGGACAACCTGCAGGGTGGGGAATAACCCGTCACGTCGGACAAAGCTATAGGAATCGAACCCACCACCATAGTACGACATGCCTTTATTTTCTACCACTAGCCTACAGGAATTACGTGGTTATTACAATATAATTTTACTAATCTAAATGGTATGTGTTAACATTTGTAACCTTATACAATTAGGATAAGTATAATATTTTTGAGTTCTATTATCTTTTTGAGTGAAAGATGAGTTGAAGGTTGAAACTCTAATTGCCAATCATAAATATATATATACCTATCTCTTATTCAATGAATAAATTAATTCTTAAACTTTAGTAAAGGGATATTAAAACAAAAAAATGTGTTATCCTAATACCTTATGTCTTGTTGAACTGATGATATTTTCAATCAACATAGATTGAAGGCTTTGAGGCCCTCAATTTGACAGTTGATTGTGATTGATGACCACAATCACTCCATACATATATTTATGTTTTCCCCCAATTATAAGTCTCTAATTTCCACTAATGTTCTCCTTATCGAGATCATAATTTGGTGGTGACTTTCTTATTTCCATTTCCCTCTTAATAAGGCTAAATTTTATTAACCTTATTTCCGATGTGGGTTTTCCACAAAGGTATTTTCTATTTTCAACCTTTTATTTTCAGAGAAAAATATCAAATTGCGAGGACGCAATTTATTGGAGGAGGGGAGAATGTAACACCCCGAGCTTCCATGATACGCTTTTCATTCAATAATGCAATAGCTTGCATTGTACGCAACTTCGAGTTCTAAAACACCGCAACTAATCAAAGTAGCCGTTATGAATAGTAATAACCACCTTTTAAAATTATAGAAATTTTATATTTCAAAGTGGACTTCATTTTTGGATTCGGAATATCGAAATTAGCCTATGATGAATTTTGGGTATTTTTTTGAGAACTTCTAATTTTTATGAATAGTGAAAAATACTTAAAAACAACTTTTTTAATCAAAATAATTTATAGTGATAAATTATACTATTTAGTGGTTTTAAATTATAATAAGAATATATTTTTACCATTTTATCCAATGCTGGTTATTAGAATTAATTTAACATTAAAATTGGACATAAACAATTGCCAATCTTTTGATATAAATTGTTTCTTAAAAACACGCTATCTGTCGTGACAGCGGGAATTAATTATAAAATTAATTAAAGCAACTTATATGTTTGGAATTTTGTAAAATAGACATCATTTTTGAATTTGGAATATCAATTATAGATTAGGGAGAAATTTTGGCATTGTTCTGAAAAACTTCAATTTTTGATGAATAGTGAAACCACTAAGTGGTAGTTAAATAACTGATTTTTCGTTTAAATGAAATATTACCACTTCTGTGTTTTGTTTTTAAAAAATCCGACATACATGGTTGTCATTAAGAAGTAAAATGTGGTTCAATGAGATTAAAATAATTTTTTTGGTGAATAGTAACTTTTAAGTTCTTAATCGCGATTAGAGGTAATTAGTGTAGTTTAAGGTAAAAATAATATTTTAATAATATGAGATGAGATTGACACATGTCCTACCCTCATTGGATGTTCCATGGCCGACCAAGACAATCCATGGGTCAACTTGGGGACCCCAATGGAGCCACTTTAGTTGGAAAATGACATAAATACCTTTTATTTAATGTTAAAGTAAAAAATGACACAAACATGAAATGTTTTACTAAAAAAAATTACATTGGGTTATACAAGTAATATTTTTTACTATAAATATTCATTGGAAAGCTAAAAAGATTTCCTACATCATAGTAGTTTTTTTATAATTTTTAGACATTAAATTAATTAAATTATTTATGACATCATTATGATGTAGTGATGACCTCATTATTTAACGATTTTAATTAAATGAAAAGATAATGTACAATCCAAGGATTACACTTGTCCAAAGACTATTGGATGGGTATATTTAGAACCCTTATCACCTTATCCTTTAATTATATAAGTTTGGGACCTTTAGAATCTGAAAAAGAATTGTATAATAATGTAAAATTTTCTTACTTTCCAAGAGTGCCCCTCCTCTCCTCTTATAAAAGGCCCCCACCTCTACCACCTCATTCACACTTTCAAGACATTTTTCTCGGCCAACCTCTACCCAAATACTCTCCCAACTTCCCCCTCTTACTCCTAGAATCCTCAAGTTGGGATGAACTCTTCCCAAGGAAGCCTTTGGCTCAAAGTAAAAAGAGTTACCCGATTTTGAGGTAATGTCTTCTCTAATGTTGTTTTGTTTTATTTTTCTTCTCCAACCCCCTAAACTCTTTTTATTCAATTCTTTTGTAACAACACCAGTATTCTCAATATACTAAGATGTTGTTATAAGAATTATTTGAGCAACACTTACACATACCTACATCTAATGGTTAAAGAACATACGGTTTCTGTGGATGGCGACTTTCTACCTCACGAAACGATGATTGTTCAACACTCATATAACACCTTCAAAGGTGGCCATTAAGATGTCACTATATTTATATATGATATATAATATGTTTATGTTTTACTTATGCTTCTGTATTTCCCATTTATGGCATACTTTATGATTTCCATTATGGGTAAACGCGATAATTTCATTTTAGGAAGTGCGGACTACCGCCCCCTCAAAGTGATTTGAATCGTTAATGCCATATGTGGGATGTATAAAGGATGGAGTAAATGGTATTATACACTATATTATAATGGAATTATATTATACATTTATATCATTATGATTTAATTCCATTAAATACGAAATAGAAATGAAAGTAGCGTTCATGCGTACGTACGGCTTACCGTCTCCATGAACGGTGCATTTCATTTCTTACCTCTAAATGTTACGTAATATTATAAATGAATGTATATACTGGATATATATGATATATATGATATATAAATCATGAAAATAATTCTGGAGATAATGGATATTCTACCACATAAACAACTTGTAATTATAAGAAGCTTATTGTTGACTCAAGTACCAAAGATCGAAAAAACGACCGTTATTAACTTAAATAATTACATAATGTTCATATCATTGTAATAAGTGATATAAAAAGGATAATGAAATTTATAATGGTTCTTAATAAGGTATATATTATCTCTAGTTTATTATTCAATATGTTAAAGAACGTTTTAGTCAAGTCAGACCCGAGGTAAGGGAATTTCTTAACCCAATTTCCATTCTTTGGGTTAATATCCTACTTTCAAATTATGTCATGATATTATTATGTCTTATTCTGTATTTTTACTTTCTTTATGTGTAAATATAGTGAATAAAAATAATAGATCTATTTTATTTTAAAAATAATCTTTTTAAGGACTTTGTCTCAATCTCCTTTCATTGAGGCATATTTGGTTTTATACACAACTTTATTTTGTACGGTGTATAAACCCCTTTGACTTTTACGTTTATTCAAAAGGAATATTTTTTATACGAAGCATTTTGCTAAACGACCAAAGGGAATGTTTTTATTTCCGTACTTATGCGGTGACAACGACTTCTCTGCCGCCGTGACCTTTATTTGAGTTTCGGCTTCCTATACAAGCCATCATTTTTTTTAATGAAAAATAAATACAAAGTTTTAACTTTCTTTTATTTTGGTATTGAAAATGGTTTTGAAAGTGTTTTTATTATATCAATGTGTTGTATTGATATCTTGTGATTGAAATGTGGAAATGTTATGTTTCCTTTATGCATGTTTTATGTGATACGATTATGTTATGGTTTATGATATGTTTAAACCTATTCATATGAGGAATGTATTGGACTTAACAAGTGACGGGTGGAGCCTGCTATAGCTCCTCGATGCATCGGTAGGTCTCATGAGACAACTAGATGTGGAATTGGCCGAGGCCCTTTCCCAATTAGATTTATGGTTTTGGCCGAGGCCTTAATCATTTTAGAAGTCTTGGCCGAGGCCTTGACAAAATGTTTCAGAATGTCTGGCATTATACATTCCCTCATTATGAAAGTGGTTAATGATATTTCATGTGATTATTCGACCAGTAGAATATCCATGTGAAGAGGTAAATGGCATTATCTCATTTTACTTTTTCCATATTATGTTGATGTTCAAGTTTAAAAGGCTTTTGTTTTAGTTATACATTGCCTTAAATGTTTATGTTTATTTATGAAAGCTTCTGCAATATTGTTATCCTTACTGAGCATCTGAGCTCACCCCTTTCAATGATTTAATATTTTCCAGGATGTGAAGAAGTATTTTAGGAATGACATGCAGGGATAGTCAGAAGAGGATATGAGTGTGGACTATGAAGACTTTGTTATTGTAGTTTTTTACCGTATGTTGTGATGTAACATTTATGAATGTATCTAGTGTTTCCAAGGCTACTAAACTAATCGGTCTTTCGAGACTTGATCTTTTGTGATCATGCCAATGTTACGAAGTAATGCACCGACTCTGGGTAGCTGGGGTCGGGGCGTTACAAAAGATGTGGAGGTAGAACATCCCATATCCTCTAGAACTTATAAGGATATTGATAAGACTCCTTGGGGACTCCAAAATGGCAGCACCTTTCCTCTTGGCCGAACTCCCAAATGGTGTACCCAAGGTGCCAATTTATAGGCAAAGTGGGGAGTGGTTTTGGGCACCCTGATTTCACAAATCCGCTTGGTCCATGGTTTTGGATAGTCAATAAGTCTCAAATAACTTTGTAAAAAACTAAATAGTTGTTTACTGACACCTTTTCTACCTCCAAGTCAAATTTGGAATCCATATATGCAATATAATAATATATATTTCCAAAATACAGAGGCAAAGTTTTGACCCCATACAGATCCAGTTTATTCTACAGATCAGTCTTTATGGGCCTTCTAATTGACGAACTGGGATTCGGTTCCTCCCAATTAAATGTAGCTCATTCAATTTAGGACTAGACCACAAATTTTCAGCCTATTTAAGTGAACGTTTTAGAATAAGAATGCCTTTTAGTCCACTAGTGTGCTTGGATCATGTACAGATTGGCCCATTTTTCTTGGACTTCATAATGGGTCCTCCAAATCACATCCTCCTACAATATAATTATAAATACAAGAAACATTTCCCTTTTTAAAAGTGTTAAAAAAAATAATTGGGCAAAGTATATTATCCTAATCATATCCCATTCCTAAATAAAAGGTGTCAAAATATCCAAGATTCTTTTGGAATGAAATTCATCATGTCTCTTTTATGGAATCAATTTTCCTATCATTTTTCTTTCCTCACATTCAAATTTGTTCAACATCATTTGTTCACCCATGCAACATGCCGCAACCTACCTCACCTAAAAATTTTCCCTCTTCACTCAAGGAACATATGAAAGTGGAGTTATGCTATTTTCCCAGATTTCATGTGATCTTACCATATTCTTGATAATATTCTCATTTCTCTACCGGTAGAAACAAGTGTGCTACTCTAGAGAACTTCCAACAGGTTATTCTGAGGTTCAAGGGTTGGTATGATTTAATGTTTAAAAACCTGAGGCAGAAGAGGAGTGTTTAATCTCTTATGTAAAAAACATGTAAAAATTCAGAAAGTGTTCACAAAAAATGTAAAAACTCAACATCTCACAATGTATATTACCTCCCAATCACTATCCCCATTGTTCATTTTTGTGGGTCACAACCAAGAGATGAATAATAATGAGTAGACACCCTATTTTCTCTATTTTGTTCTTTCTTTCTGTGTATTTTTAGATGTACAGAACTATTCTTATAGTTTTTTTTGAGGTAAAGATGGAAACATGTACAAACAATGATGAAATATGGTTTGTGAACCCATTGACCAAGGAAAATGTAGGCACCCTTTATATCAAACCATAACAATGATTCTATTCCCAGAATTCCTATGTAAACACCCTCTCTCCAACACTAGCTGAAATTAAAACAAGAATATACACAAGATATGGGTAGGTAGGGATAAATTAGCTTGTAATGTGGATACCTAACAGGAATTTCATGGTCTCTAAGGCTTAAGAAGGATAAAATGTAAAGGTGGCTGAAAATAGAGGATCATTGTACAAAGGTCATTTCAATGAACGATTGAATCTATCATGAATGTAGCATACTTGAATCTTATGGATTAAAATAGAATCAAGGAAAGTTCTAGTTTCTCTACATGACCCGAGACTCTCAAGAATGTGATTAAATGGAAGAGTATGCAATAAAGGGATTAGAATGTCTCTCGGGTAAGGGATTAAAATATTGGTCAGTGCTAATGAGGCATGGGATTCAAAATCCATTAAACACCTAAGAATGATTTTAAAATTCATATTCTAGAAAAATATTTTATATCAACATTAATTTGAAAAACATTTTTCCAAAAATAATGAAATTTTCAACACAATCGACTCAATCATGAAAAATAATTTTGGATATTCTTCTTAAGATCATTTTTTATCTAAAAACACAAAATAAGGAAAAATAAATCAAAAATGAAAACACTTTTTTTTGTTTTGTTTAATTTTAATTTTTTTTGTTTTTTTAATCCTAACTATGACATGTTACCCTCCCCCAAACCTAAAAGTTACATTGTCTTCAATGGAATTTTTTTTAATAAATAGATAAGTAAATAAAAGGTATAGAGAAGGGATGACCTGAAAAGTGGTGTCATATATGGCATATATCAGTTGTATTTCCTCCATGACATGCTTTGGAAAATCCTCATAGAAGTGTTTCAGCTATAGCCGATTGATAGTAATCCTTTGTCCACTCTTCTCATGAAAAACCTGTATAGCACCAAAAGGGTAAACATCAGTAACGGTATAAGGACTGAGCCATCAAGAACAAAGCATAACTGGGTGGATCTTTAGCCTATAATTATACAAAAGAACCTTCTCACCAATATGAAACTTCTTCTGATGAATCATGTTATCATGGATAGCCTTTTTCTTATCTTTATTGATCTGGGAGTTCTCATTTGCATCACATCGAATTTCTTCCAACTCTTGAATTTACATCTTTCTATGCTCACCTGCATCTGAAAGATTCATATTACATTGTTTAATAGGCCAATATTCATGGTGTTCTACCTCTACCAGGATGTGAAAAGCCTTTCCAAACACAATTCTGTATGGTGACATTCCGATTTGGGTTTTAAAATCTGTATGGAACGCCCAAAGTGCGTCATCCATGCGCAAACTCTAATCTTTCCTATTGGGTTGTACTATTTTTTCCAAGATTCTATTAACTTCCCCGTTTGAGATTTCCGTTTGTCCGTTAGTTTGGGGGTGATATGCTGTAGAGACTTTATGAACAACCCCATACTTACAAAGAAAAGTTTTCATGTTGCGATTGCAAAAATGTAAACCTTGATCACTAATGATGAATCTAGGTAAACCAAACCTACTAAAAATTTGTGACCTCACAAAATCAACAACCACTCGAGAGTCATCTATCCTAGTGCCCTTTGCTTACACCCATTTAGATACATAGTCAATATCTAATAATATGTACAGAAATCCAAATGAATTTGGAAAATTCCCCACGATGTCAATGCAGCATGTATCCAAAATTTCACAGAATAACATGGGTTGTTGGGGAATTTCATTCCTCTTTGAGATATTCCCTGTAAATTGACAATGACTACATACTTGGAAAATATATGGGCATACCTATACAATTTTGGCAAATAAAGTCCTGATTCAAGGACCTTTTGAGTTGTACATTGAGAGCCAATGTGGCCCCCACAAGCCAAGGTGTGGAATAATTTCAAGAAAAAGGAAAACTCGTGGTCAGGGACACACCGACGAACTACTTGGTCACCAGAAATTCTCCACAAATATGGGTCATACCAAATGTACCACCTGAAATAATGCTTAATTCTATGGGATTGTGAAGTTCTGAAATCAGTGGGAACCCTAGATGTTTCTAGGAAATTCACAATGTGTGCATACCATGGGTTAAGGACCACAACATCACAAAGGTTCTCATAGTAGAAGAATTATCCAATGGGGAGGGGTGAGTCAACATGATGGTCCAATGGTTGGGAAATACTAATAATATGGTCAGCTACCACATTTTCCACTCATCTCTTGTCATGAATCTCAAGGTAAAACTCTTAGAGGAGGAGCATCCACCAAATGAGGAAGGGCATGGATTCAGGTTTCTTTAGGAGGAAACTAAGCGCAACATGGTTAGAGAAAACAATAATTTTTTACCCAATAATATATGAACGAAATTTTTACAAGGAAAACACAATATAAAGAAGTTCTTTTTTAGTGTTTGTGTAGTTCTCTTGGGCAGGGCCAATGGTACATGAGGTATATGGAAGGACATGAGGAGCCTTCTCAACCCTTTGTGATAAACTTTCCCCAACTTCAAAGTTAGAGGCATCACACATAAGTTCAAAAGGGAGATCCCACCTCGGTGGTCGAATGATGGGAGGTGATGTAAGACTCCTTTTTAGTGAATTGAAAGCATCCTCAAAATTTTTATCAAACACAAACTCAGAATCCTTTTGTAATAATCGGGATAAGGGAAGTTCGATCTTACTGAAGTCTTTAATGAATTGGTAGTAAAAACCAGCATGACCCAAGAAATATCGCACCTCACGAACACATTTTGGATGTGTAAGGGTTGAAATTAATTAAATTTTTGATTTATCCACTTGAATTGCCTCTTTTGAAATAACATTCGCAAGAACTATCCCTCGTTCAACCATGAAATGGAATTTCCCGTAATTTAATACAAGATCGTTTCCTATGCAATGACGGAGGATAGAACCTAGGTGTGACAACAAATAATCAAAATAAGAACTATATACCTTGAAATCATCCATAAATAATTCCAAACAATTATCAAGGTATTCAGAAAAAATACTCAACATACATCACTAAAAATTAACAGGAGCATTACATAGACAGAATGGTATCCTTCTGTATGAAAATGTTCCGAATGGACAAGTAAATATTGTCTTTTCTTGATCCACAGGGGCTATATGGATTTAAGAATAACTCGAATAGCCATCAAGGAAACAATAATTTTGACTTACCAGCCAATTTTTCTAACTTTAGGTTAATGAATGGTAGAGGAATGTGGTCCTTTCACGTGGCTTGATTCAGTCGATGATAGTCAATACAGACTCAGCAACTATTTTTCACACGTGTTGGAACCAGTTCATTCCTTTCATTTGACACAACTGTTATACCTATTTTTAGGCACAATTTGAATTGGGCTAACCCATTTACTATTAGATATTTGATAAATGATCCCTACTGCAAGTAATATACTGACTTCTAATTTTACCACTTCAAGGAGAGTTGGATTCAACCGCCATTGAGATTGTATTATGGTCTTAGCCTTATCATCCAAAATAATATGGTGAATACAAATAGATGGGATAATCCCGGGAATATTAGCCAATGTCAATCCTATTGCCTTTTTACACTCTCTCAAAAGTTTGAGTAATTTTGAATCCTGTTGTAGAGAGAGGTTGTTGTAAATAATGACGGGAAATTGGTCAATACCCTTAAGATATGCATATATTAAATTAGAAGTAAGTTGTTTAAGTTCTAACACCAGTGGTTCTTGTATTGTGGGAGGGTATTTATGGGGAGTGAGGTACATTAAACTATCTATCTGCTCATATTTATTCTCTAAATATAGATAATCTATTGAAATGAGATTTGGAGAATCATCGACAGTCATGGTTACCTCATAATGAACACACTCATCAATTAAATCAATAAATTTAAACTTTTAAAAACCCACACAACACTCAAAACATGACTCAAAACTCAAATAATCCAAGGGTGAAGAAGAGTAAAATGAATCAGAGTATGGGTTGAGGAGAGAAGTGTGTGTGTGTGTGTGTGTGTGTGTGAATCATTTGAGAGAACTTCCATCAAATATATAGGAAGAGTGGAGTTCTCTTCAACGGGATGTTTAATTGCCTCAAGGATGTTAAAACATACCTTTTCTCCACAAAACTCTATGGAAAGTGTACCATTGTGAATGTTGATGATCGTCTTTGCGGTTTTGATGAATGACCTCCCAAGTATGATAGGAGCATGTCCTTGGGTTTGGGTATCTTCCATATCAATATTGTAGAAATCAGCGGGGAAGGTGACATTTTTCACTCTGACAAGGACATCCTCAATCACTCATTTTTTATGTGTTGTACTCCAGTTGGAAAGTTTCACAACAATGCATGTTGGTTGAATCTCTCCGACCTACAGATATGTATGCA
Organism: Viscum album; assembly: GCA_963277665.1. Classification (NCBI taxonomy): domain Eukaryota; kingdom Viridiplantae; phylum Streptophyta; class Magnoliopsida; order Santalales; family Viscaceae; genus Viscum; species Viscum album. The sequence continues at coordinate 69,727,966 of OY728159.1, forward strand.
CGAAGTGAGTCATTACATTAATGGAAGAACCTAAATCTAGCATAACATTAGAAAATAAGGTATCCCCTATGGTACACAACATCGTGAATGTGCCCGGACCCTTGAATTTGGTTGGAATTACTGGTTGAATCAAGGCTTAGACATTCCTCCCCAAGTTGACTCCCTCATTCCCCTTCAGTTTTCTTATATGAGTGCAAAGATCTTTAATAAATTTTTTATATCGAGGGATTTGTTTAACTACTTCCAATAAAGGAATGTTAACTTTCACATTTTTAAATGTATCCATTATTTCTTCATCAATGTCATTATCATAATTTTTCTTAGATTTAGAGAGTCTTTGGGGGAATGGAAGAGGAATAGATTGATCATTTGAATCATCAATGATAACTCGATTACACTTTTTTTCTTGTTTTTCATTACTTGAAATTTTTTAGGGTTGGGAAAGAGAGTTTTCAAGAGGTGGACAAACCTGTTGTGTAGAATCAGTAGAAGGAGATATTTCTTTACCACTACGAAGTGTAACTACACATACATTACCTTTTTCCTTAGGATTGGAAATGGGTTGGGATGGTAGTTGTCTAGAACCATGCATCTTAAGCTCACTGATGGTGTTATCCAATTGTACCACTTGAGTTCATAGGTCTTGAATTGTCGATTGGGTGGTTTGTTGGAATTGTAGGTTCTAGGATTCCATTTTCTTCAACATATCATTGAGGCTTGGTTTATATTTGGGAGTAGGAGGATGATTGTTTTGAGAAGTTGAAGGATAATAAGGTTTCATACCTTGGCCTTGTTGATACCAATTGTGCTTGGCGCATCTTGAGTTTCCTCCTTGTCGGTACTGGGGTTGTGCTTGCCACCCAGGATTTGGATTTTTCTTGAATGGTTCTTTCATGAAGGGAGGTGCTTGTTGGTATGGACGCCCTGGGAACATGGCTTCACAAGACTCAGGTGAATCTTGAAGTTGTGGGCACTGGTCAGAAAAATGAGTATTGTAAAAGAAAATACCACAATGTAATTGAACTGAAGAAGAGTGTGAGTTACCTTGTGCTTGTGATAATTTCCTTATAAGGGTATTCATATCATCAAGTTTACTATCTAACTTTTATTCTAGGGCTGAATGACTTACCTCATGAACTCCTCAGGTTGGTTCAATTGCTCGTGTACCAAATTGTTGTGCATTTTGAGCCATGTTGGATATTAAGTCATGAGCGATAGAAGGAGTTTTATAAACTAGGTCACCACCAGATACAACATCTATCATTCCACGATCCATGGGGATAAGTCCATCATAGAAGTATTGGATTAATAGTTGTTCACTAATCTGGTGTTGGGGGCATCTTGAGAAAAGTCTTTTGAATCTCTCCCAGTATTCATGAAGGGTCTCTCCTTGTGATTGCTTAATTCCACATATTTCTTTCCTAATTGATGCATTTAGGGTGGTAGGTAAGAGCTTCTCTAAAAAGAGTCTTTTAAGGTCATTCCAGCACCCAATTGTGGTAGGAAAATATTATATCCAATCTTTGGCTACACCATCAAGGGTGAAAGGGAAGGCCCTAAACCTGATTAAGCCCTCATACACATTGTGGGGTTTCATGGTGGAGCACACTATGTGAAACTCTTTAAGGTGTTTATGAGGGTCCTCACTAGGAAGACCATGGAATTTAGGAAGAAGGTGGATGAGGCCTGATCTAATCTAAAATATGGTTTCTTCATTAGGATATTGGATGTACGCAGGTTGGTACTCCACATCTGGGGTGGTCAGTTCTTTTAAGGTTCGATTATTTACAGCCATGTTTTCTTGGGTTTGATTGGGTTAAATTTCTGATTGGTTTAGAACCACTTGAGGTTCCATAAGGGGTTCCTCAGTGTTACTTGATTGGCCTACTCTATATTCCCTGATTTGTGAGTGAACTGTCTCTTCAATTTTAGGATCAAATTCAAGCAATTTTTCTTTTTCTGATCGGGTCATGAAAATGAGTTGTGAAGTTTGTTTTTTTATTGAATATGGATAGAATAACATAATAAGGGTGAAAGGATAATATAATGTTATACTAAAGAACTATAGAGAGACATATGGAGAATAATAATAGAGATAGAGAGAGAGAGAGATAGAGAACACACAAAACCAACCAAAAATAGAAACAGAAAACTAAAATAGAAAAAATCAAATGGGGGTGGGTATTGAAAGGAGTAATAAATAAGAAGTAAAATAAATAAATAAAAGGAAATAAATAAAATAAATTATCTTGGATCCCCAGCAATGATGCAAAAATTTGATCGCGTTGTCGAGCGCGTCAAATTAGTTGTTTAATTTTGACTAAAATTTCTACAGTATAGCAGCAACCCTAGGTCGTCTCTCGACGAAGCCTTAGATAGTTAATTTAAAAATAGGATCTTGATTATTAAAGGAGAAGTGTAATGAGGTTTTTTAAATATTTGGGGTTTGATGATTAAATATGAAAATAGAAAATGAAATCAATAAAACAAAGTAGAAATTCACAGAATTAATTAAGTGTGATCAACCTGGGGTGCTCTCATGATGTTTATCCTTCATCGCTTCATGATATAGGGTTATGATCTTTTAATACCTTGTTTCTAACACCTAGAACTATAATTTTACTGATTTTATACTAGGATGACTCCTAGGGTTCAGTCGAAAACACACAATGATTCACTGGACACCGCCGATGATTGGGTGATTTGTGTTTGACTTCATAACCGAAACTCACCAAGGAAACACAAAAAGAACTAAATGTGTTGTATAGGTTTGTATGTTATTTATTTTTTATATAATTAAATAAATTTACATGGCTTTTATAGTGATTATGTGAGTTCATTTGACCAATATGAACCACAAAAACATCGCAATTGAAAGGGGGAAAGGAAGTGGTGAACGGTGTGTGAGACATCACATGAATGGGTACCCCCAAACATGATCATATGAGCTGAGCATAACATACCAGTACATTAATAAATAAAATTAAAATATATGATGAATAAAAACAACATAAAACCTGGAATTAAAAATATCATTCAATATAATACAAAAATGAAGCTCATGATTAAATCACGTTCCTCCCCGGGTGATCACAAGGGGTTTAGAAACCCATGGGAGAGGAGGAAGAGAAAGATGTTGAGGTAGAACATCCCATAGCCTCCATAACTTCTAGGGATGTTGAGAGAACTCCTTGTGGACTCCAAAGTGGTATCACCATGCCTCCTAGCAGAACTCCCAAATGGGGTGCCCAAGGTACCAATTTATAGGCAAAGTGGGGAGTGGTTTTGGGAAACCTGATTTCACGAATCCTCTTGGTCCATGGTTTTGTCCAGTATAAAAGTATTAAATCACTTTATACAAAACTATATAGTTTTTTACTGACACATTTTATACCTCCATGGAAAATTTTGTGTCCATATATGCAATATAATAAGAGATATTTCCAAAATTCAGAGGCAAAGTTTTAACCCCATGCATATCCACTTTATTGGACAGATCAGTCTTTATGGGAATTCTAATGGTCGAATGGGGCCTCGGTTTATTCATATAAAATCTAGATCATTCAATTTAGGACGATTCCAAAAATATTCAGCCTATTTTAATGCACGGTTTAGAAGAATCATGTGTATTAGTCCACTGGTTTGCTTGGATCATGTGCAGATTGGCCCATTTTTCTTGGACTTGATAATGGGTCCTCCAAATCACATCCTCCTACAATATAATTATAAAAACAAGAAACATTTACCTTTTTAAAAGTGTTAACCAAAAAATAATTGAATCAAAAATGCATTGAAATTTTCTATTATACTTTTAATTTTTAATACAAAACCAGTTTAATACATTGGTATAGTGGTGAAATAAAACAGTGTAATCGTGGTACGATCAATGAGTGAGTTGAACATGAACTTTATAAGGCCTTATCAGACTATTTTTGCATGGAGACTGGATCCCAGGAAGATTCCTATGGATTGTTTCCATCCAGAATGTGGTATTTCTCTTTGTTCTTCATGTGTTATTTTCCATCAGCATATGGAAGATATTGACCATTTGTTTCTTTTCTGCATTACTACTTCATCCATGTCGAAGGATTTTTTTGATATCTTTGAAATCTATATACCATGTGTGTATTCTATCCAATATTTCATCCAAGTGTGGAACTCAATTGTGCTTTCTCCACAACTACTGGATCTTTTTTAGGTGGCTACTCTGCAGCTTCTTCATATCATTTGGTCTGCTCGAAATAAGGTAATCCATGACAGCTTCTCTTTTTCCATCAGTGGTTCCATTTCCCCCATAATTTTTGTTTTTCATGATACAAGAACATCGAAGAAGCATTATTACTTCAACTCGATGCATGACTTGTTCATTTTAAACCGTATTGGTGTCAAGGGGAACTTTCGGAATCCGCATGGAACCTTTGAAGTATTATGGAAGGAGCCATTTGTTGGATTGTTAAAATTCAATTATGATTGAGCTTTTAGAGGTAATACAGGGCCTGCTAGATACGGTATTGTTTTCATTAATCATAAATGGAATGTTCTTGTATGTTTTAATGGTTCTTGTGGTCTTCATTCTTCTCTTGAGGCGGAAATTATTGGCTTCATTATTTTGGTGGAGCAAGACAAGGATCGTGGTTTGAATAATTTATGGTTTGATTGTTATTCTACCATGGTCCTCTCTCTCATCAGGATGGATCTATCTCACTTGGTTTAGAATCTCACTAATTGTTGGGGCAAATTCTTGGATACACCACTCTCCTTGAATCATATCATCACTCACATATAGGGAATCTGATTCAGTTGTTGATGGTCATACAAATAAAGGAATCAATGGAGTTGACTTTTTTGGTTTGATCATGATTTTGATGATCTTAATCCTTTTCTTAAAAGGGATCGTGAGAAATTTACCATTTTTAGACTTGTGTAATCTTTTTTTTATTTTGCAATGTTGGAGGAAATGTGTCTCTTTCCTGGAGGCATTTTCTAGATCTTTAGTCATGTTAAAGGTAGTTGTCTCTAGATCTTATGTCATTAGGAAGATTGATGATGGTGATTTCTTAGTTGTGGAGGTTTAGGAGCTATCTTGATCTTCTCTGTTGTGTTTCTCCTATCATGTTGTGCTGCTTGTACTTCTATGATGGGTCTAAAAGTGTTCTGAAGGCATGGAGATCCTTTTTTGTATGAAGGAATGGGTATTCTTCTGCTCTATATTTCTGCGCCTTTACATGAATGGGGATGGTCCTATATCTTGAAGTCGTGTCCTACTATGTTGGGTATGTATCGACGGTGTGACTTGATGTCTGGATTGAGTAGTGCACTTGCAGTTTTTTTCTTTTCCTGGACATGCATGGGGATGCATCATTTTGTTTCCACTAAAGGTACTAATTTTCATGATGGGGATACTGCTATGTGAGGTTCTATAAGGCCTCTTTTCAGCTTTGATAGATTTGAGTTTTTTCCTTTGTGTGCAATATGGTGGCATGTAATTTTTATAAGGGATCTTTTGATTGCTGTTTTCTTGTAATTTTTTCTTTTCTTTAGTAAATTTTCTTTCTGAGTTCACTCGGGTCCTGTCTCTCTAAAAAAAGTACAAAAATTTGTTCCTATGAAACCAAATCTAAAAAAATTCTCACTAGGTTTAGAGTAGCCTACCTATATCTTTTAGTCTGCTTGACCTCACATGATAGTCATGTTTCTTCTGAGATAAGTCTTTAGTCAAGGTTTATGAAATGTTTTCTTCCAAATAAGTACTACTCACTATAACCTCACCTCTATAATAAAAATCATTCAATAGATTATACTTTGGAAGTATGTGCTTTGTTCACTAATGTAACCTTGGATCCTTTTATAGAGCCACCATTGAAATATTATCACAATGTAGTGTGATGGGATATTTACTTTTAGTTATCAAATAAATATCTTGACTGAAATTTCATATCCATGCTACTTCTTTATACTCCTCAGAAGATATAATATACTAATACTCTACTGTAGAATCTATGAAAAAATCCATCTTTGAGCAATTCCAACTCACAACACCCCCATTCAAAATGAAAATGTATCTCGTTTGAGCCTTTATATCATCTTGACCAATTTGGAAACTAGAGTAGTCATATCCCATGATGACTAGTTCCTCATATCCTTTGTATACCCAGAATATATCCTCGGTACACCTCATATACTTAAGGATAGTCTTGACTGCCATCCAATCGTAGACACCATGATCAGCTTGATATCTTCCTACCAGACTCAATGCATAGGTGATATCAAACCTCATACATAGTATAGATTACCTGGATGACCCATTATCTAATGTGTATATAATAATTTCTCTAATTTTTCTATCATTGTATGTTTTATGATGCATTTTATAAGAAATATGAATTCCATGCAATTTTGGCAACAATCCCTTCTCAGATAGTTCCATACTGAGCATTTTTAGTACCTTGTTAATATATGTACCTTGAATAAGGAAGATAAGTTTCTTAGATCTATCATGATGGATCATGATCCCAAGAATAAATTTTATCTCACCTAAGTCCTTCATAGAGAATAATTTATTCAAATAGAATTTAATAGACTATAATACTGGTATTTCATTTCCAATAAGTAATATGTCATTGAAATATACTTTTAAGAAAATGACCACACTCCCACAAAACCATTTAAAGATACAAGGCTCACACCCATTCTTTATGAAATAAAATTCTTTTATAGAAACATAAAAATTAATTTTCTATGATATGGATGCTTTATTTAATCTATAAATGGATTTTTGGAATCTGTTGGAGTCACAAAAACATTGAGTTATGCCATATTATTCATTGGATATGTGTATTTCTTCTTCTAGAGGACCATCTTGGAACATGAAAAAGATACAACATCATATTCCCTTGCTTTTCCCTTGATCATCCTCTTCATGGAAGGGCATTACAAAGAATCCTTGACCTGGATACTCTTTTCTTGGCTTCACTATTTGTTAACCATAAGGATGGAAGGATTTTCATGCTTTGTATCCTTATCAACTTGGAGAAGAATAGTAATTAGATCTAGGAGTTACATATCAATGTTTTTCATATTAAAATTGACAACAAAACTAAATAATCTCTGAGGGAGTTATGTAAGAATGAGTTCATTGAATAGTTCATTAGGGATTTTAAACTCAAACCTATAAGAGCTGGATGTATACAATGATATTGACTATATGAGGCCTAGATGTGACTCCTTCTCCAATATTACTCTAAAAAGAGTCTTGGATATCACAAATTTTTCATGTCTAGATCTCCTAATATAGTTTATGGAGATGCTCGAGCATGCTATAAGCATCTAGATTTTCATGAGACTTTAAGAATTAACTAGACATAGACAAAATAATCTAACATTGAACATCAAATGCATATTCCAGATGTTTTTATTACATAAGGAACTATTTACCACTCACCTATTTGGTTGGTGGATCAGGAATTGAGGATTCTCGCACATAAGTTTTCCATTCACAGTGCAACATAACCCAAAGGTGTATAAATCACTCATGGAAGTTAATGTTAGTGAGGAGATTTCAATTCTTAAATATATATCATAAGGATAGTTTGGATGAGTAAATTTCCTTTTTTTATAAAAATATAAAAGATCATATAATTAGTACTTTTCTTGATTAAAAAATCATGTGATAAATAATAAAATTAAGTTTATTAAATCTCCAACTATTTTTTCAAGTCTCAATATCCATCACCATTGAACTTGAAATGTCTAGATTATTTGAAATTATAGTGGGAAGGGTCCATATTTTCATTCTTATAATCTATATGAAGGATATGAATTTTATTAGAAATTATTAAGGTTAGAGGCCTTTACTTCTATAGGCTTGTAGCTCCTTGATCTGGTGAGTGGAATCACTAATCCATAAACCTTGACTCAGATTTCCTCAACGCTTCCTTCCAATTTTATATTGGATAAATGAATTCCATTAAACATAATATAGACTTAGTTAATTTGACCCACTAGATTAGTTAATACTTCCTAATAATTAAAAGATCCCCTGATAGAGGTCAAACCAACGTTAAAACTATGGGTTCGTCTTAATTTAGACACTATAAGACTTAATAACATAATACTGGCTTGAAGTATTTTTTTTATTATGCATAAATTTTAATATTTTTTTATTCTTTACGCATCTTTTAATATTAAGAGGATTTTACTTAATTAATTAATGATGTTGGATAAAACATTTATGCCTAATCAATTTATTTAAATTTATTCATTGCAGGTTAATTAAATTATTTGTGTGATCAGGTTATTACATCCAGAAATATATAATTCATAGACCAAAATATATAAGTATGTAAATGATCCAATCATGAGCTTATCTAATGGTTTATTTATTGAGTGGACAATAAATCAACCTATTAATTAGGGTAATAACTCATATTGCTGGTCTTGGCATGAGATATAGTATTCCACCTGTCCACCTCTGTATCTACTGGGTTTGTATCATTATGGTTCCATATTGGGCCACCACTATACACCTTAGGAAAATCCATTAATTACAAGTATTTATAACTCACTCACAGGTGAGGGGAACCAAAATATTGGTTAAAGTGGAATTACATAAATATCCTTGGACACATTGGTTCTATATAATAATGGAGGGAGGGATGAAACATTGGACATCATTTTAATTTAATAATAAATAATTGAAAACCTATGAAATAAATAAAATTAAATAAATCTAACTCATATAAAGGTTTATTCAAGCTCAAGATCAATTTCACACATAAAATGATTATGAATTTAAAATGATTAGCTAGCATCCATTTCAATTCATTATTTTAATAAGGTGAAATGAGAATGAATTAATCTGATTAATTATCTTATTAATCCATTAATCCATTTTACCTTTGAAGTGGACTTTGAGTTGAACTTAATTTTTCTTCAATAATGATGATAGGATTTGATATGGATTCGATATGAATATGTTAGTTTTATTTCAGTGATGATGAGGTTGGTTATGAAAATATCATCAACCTTTAAGTGTGATACTTGAAAAACTAGTCTTAAGTTCAAAAATACATGTTTCATTGGATAATTGACATAATGTTACATCGTTGTTTGGTTTGAGAAGATACCATGAAAAATGTTTTATTTTTCATGAGGTTTGGATGTTGTTTATGGTTTAATTTTGATAGTTGGTTGGATTTGAATCATATGGAATATGGATAACTTTTTAATGGGGTGTATATCAAAAAATTGGTCTTACCAACACCAACAAGCCTAAGAGGATAGCACCACTACTTATTTGGGTATTCCACTCCCTATACAGCCGGTATGGGTGGCCAAAAATGAGTTGATGAATTGAAATAACACAAAGGCACATGTTAAGTCCGAGAAAAAACCATTTGGGGAGACATAGGAGTGGAGAATAACACCGACATAGTGTGGAACCAACAAGGGGATGAGTGTCTTTTAATCGATTTATGGACCTCTGAAAATGTGTCTTGTATTATAAAGGAGTGTAGAAAAAGCTATCGATTCGATGTGGGATAGATTAAGGAATTATATATCTGTTTTAAAAATATATGTTGAACATATTCAATTTGATCAGAATACTCTGATCTATTTGATCAGACTAGAGATCTCATCTTTAACCTCAGCCTCACCTGAGAGTTCAGTGCGTCCAGATCTCCATTCAATGACATCAACAGAAGATCAAAAAATGATATCTGATATCCATTTATTCATTATTTTGATTCCAATATTATTGAAATCATCTGAAACATAGTTTGGGTGATAAAATGAATATCAAACTTTTTAAAATAAAAAATGATCAAAATGTTTTTTATTCGTTATAGTGATATATCCTAATGCGAGGTAGTGTCACACCAGTTGATGAAGTGGATGGATGTCTGTGATTTTCAAAATTCAACATCGGTGTGATTTGATTATAAATATTCAAGAGATTCTCATTTTTAGTTAGTTATCTTATCTCACATCCAAGTGTCTATCTCTATTTTGAGAGAGAAACATAGTGGTTCATGCATTCTTTATCTATGAAGTAAGTAACATGCATTCCAGTTACACATATGTGATCGCATGAAGATGGTGTTTTTTTGAGTTTTCTTGACCTTGTTTTTTGAAGAATATAGACGAAACTACATACACCAGTATTAAATGAAGGACATAGAAGAACTGTGAACTATTTCATTCTGTGAAGAAGATGAAAGTAGACAAACATTTATGTTATGAGAAGGAAATAGAAGACACTGTGTATTGTTTTTTGAAGTGTAAGGAGAAACCATATACTAATTTGTTAAGAATAGTGAAATTTGTTTAATATATGTGAGTGAAGAACTTTTATGCAAAAGAGTAAGATAATAATTCTTAAAATAACATCAATACATGAATTAATTTTCACTTGAATAAGTTGAATGAGCCCTCAAGTGAAGCAAAAATGAAATATTGTTTTTTAATTTTGTAAAATAGTCTTAGATATCAAATAAACTCATTCAAGTTATAATTAAAATTATTTATTTAAACTAGTTTCACAAGATTCACATACATCTTGTGTGAAAGGTGGAGTGTGCACATAGACAGTGTGTGTTGCCAACTGAATAAGCCACTGTATAAGTTCATTATTAATTCATAATTTTTATACACATGATATAATATGTGAAAATTATTATGAGGAGCATGTAAATTTTCATTATTACACAAAATAAAGAGAGTCATGAATTTTTATACATGTATGATGTTTGAGAATTCACATGAAAATTATTTTTCATGAATTGTGCATAGTGTTGTGAGACTGAAGTCGGGTGTTAATTAATAGATTACATACCTAATTAGTAAGTGAATTGAGAAGTTTTATATTGTTTTAAGATCAATTTAAAGTGACTAGGATCTGGTAGCTGTTAGACAAATGCTAATGTTCTTGAATATTATGCATGGCAGATCAGGTGATTTGATTTGTTTATGGAGACTGATATTATCTTGAGGCAATGAAAAAACAGTCTAAATATAACATATATCTTTATATTAGTGGATTATATCTTATTTAAATCAAGATTAGTGAAAGTATTCAGTGGGACTCTGAAGTAGAAGAAACCTCCAATGGGACTTTGGATCAAGCCGGTGGAATACTGGTAACACTGTGGGGTACAGTATAAAGATCCTTTTTGGGACTAACGAGTTTCTTGTATGGGTGGGAACTTATAATATCTAGTGGTACTCTATAGTGGAACACTTTGAGACTCAATTTTGATGGGAATGGGACTTCCCCTTATTATAACGACCTACATATAGTGAAAAACCTATAGTCATGAAGTATAACCGGTTGTAGCAAGGACGCAGGTCTTAGTACTGAGCCTTGTAAAAATCCATGTGCATTGTGATTATTTTTTATTATTTCGTGTAGGTAGAGGTATAGATTTTTATAAAAGGTATCTATAATTTAATCAGTCACAAAGGTTGTGTTAAAAGGAAAGAATTGGTAAAACAGTGTAGCACTAATTCCCCCCACCCCACCCCCTTAGTGGTACCTAACTAATTCTTGGAAACTATAATTGGTATCATAGACAATGTCCCCTTTGAAGACATAAGAAATTTTTGAGAAATGGAAAATAATAATTTAGTGAATAGTAAAGGAATAACTACTTTTCATGGAGAAACTATCATTTTTTGGAGGAATATGATGCTTCATTTTCTTCTGTCTCTTGGCCTAGAAGTGAGAGATGCTATAATAGTGGGCTTCCCATATATTTATGATAATGTTTCTATGAATAAAGCTAAAAATATAAATCTAGAAGCTAATGTAAAGGCTCATAATTTAACCTTTATGGATTTATTAGAAAACGTATACACTAAAGGGATGGGTCTCCAAACTGCTAAGGAAATTTTAGATAAATTGAGAAGCAGTTATGAAGGAAATCTCAAAATCAAGGAATTTAAGCTGAAAATATAGAGAAGAATGTTTTTGGATATTAAAATGACATTTAAAGAAATTTTTTATAACTATTTCATTATATTCAAGTAAATAATATGTAATATTTGTGGATTTGGTAAGAATATATATGATTTAACACTTGTGAAAAAGATTATGGGAAATTTCCATAACATATTTGATGTTAATATTTTTTTCTTAGAAGATAGTGAATACATTTTATTGGATAGTTTACATAATATGCTGGTATCTTATGACATGAAAAAGGCTCCATCACTCAAAAAGAAGGTAAAATAAGAGATGGAATTTGAGGCTACAAGAAAAAGAAAGTTCAAAGAAGTAGAAGTTATGGAATCAAGTGATTGTGATGATGATAAAGTTGATGAATACCTTAGTAAAAAAATTTCTCTTATTACAAGAGGTTTCAAAAATGGGAAATGGAAAGAAAAACTCAAGAAACTACTCAGGTGATTTAGATGTAACGTAATCATTCATTTTTTCATAAATTTTCTAATGAAAATTTCTGAATTGGTATATAATGTTGAAAGCTATAAACCTCATAATGAGAAAAAGGATGAGAATAATAAGATGTATTCCAATTATAAAAGAGTAATTTTATGAGAAAGAATACACAAACAAATTCTTCATATATTTTTTCTTCATATGATGAATTTTATTTATTTTATTTAGCTGAGAAGGAATAAAATTATTTAATAAGTTATGATGATGGTGATTTCAGAAATGATCTGGAATAGAGGCTAAAGGAAGTGTTGGAAGATACTCTTGAGAAAAACACGCAACTCATGAAATTGAAGAGGAAGTTTGAAAACTGAAATAAAACATTAGTTATATAAAATAAAGAGTATTAAAAAATAGAAATATCTCTTTTTAATTAAAATAAGAAATACATGTTAGAGGTAGCTGATCTAGAGAATATGGTTAGTGATCTTGAAGAAAAACTGGATCAAAAGGAGTAAGAGTTGTCTGGGACATAATTAATGTATTTGATGGTCCAACATGAATTGAATAGGATAATAGAATACTTCAATAAGTCAATTTAGATAAAATATGAGTCATCTAAAGTTACTTATATTAAAGCTTCCAATATACAAGTTACATTTATTCCTACATAGTTTCAAAAATATAAGATATTAATAATAATGTAGGTGAAATTGTGAGGACCAAGAAGTCAAGAGAAGTGCATTTGATTGCATCAATTGATGAATGGAAAACTCTTGGAAGAAAATTTACCCCTAAGAAAAAGTAATAATAGCTTACATCAAGACAAAATCATGAATTTCTTAAATAGGTCTATCAACGGAATAGAATATCATAGTTCAAAAGTTTTTTCTAGTTTTTTGGAAAATATATACATAAAGCCTATTTTTTCTCATACAAAATGTCGTTTCCAAGAATAGGGTATGAGTCTAGGGGGAGCTATAATGGACTGATGATAACAAATTATCAAATAAATACATCAAAGGTATCAATAAAAAATAGATGTGAATTCTTAAAATAAGTGTGTGGTAGATTTGGATTAGAAGTTCATATGGCTAAGGTATTCATGACTAAACTACCTAGATAGATTCCCTATGATTTAAATTTTAAGAAAAACATAGAAGGGGGAAAGGGAGGAAGTTATGTACATCATAGAATCATTGTGAGACACCCAAAAAGACTGAATATACAAAGAATTAATGTTTGAATATTTGTCCAAATCAACTAAAATTGGATAAAAAAATGGAAAAAATCAAATTTATGCTATAGTTGATGGTAATCAAGTTATCATAGAAGAAGATACTAAATTCCAGAAGAATTCATCAACTTCTGATGATCTATAGAATCAAAATAACTAGTATGAATAAGTTGGTTATGAAATGAATAACTATATACAATCAGAATAAGAGAAATTTTATTTACTTACAAAGGTGGAAAAAATATCTCCACATACAGAAAAATTTTCTAACAAGGTTAGCTATTCCAAATTTGAGATCAAAAGGAAGACGAGAAAGACAAGGTTGAGATGAAACTCTCACCCTAAGTACTTTTTTTTGAAAAGTAAATAGCTTCCTCCTTATTATATTATATAAATTATTTTTTAATAACATGTATGGAATTGAAGGATATGGATTCCTCTCTTAGGGGGGATAGTAGATGATTTTGTTAAGATAAAAAGGGATAGATGTATATTTTTTCACTTGAATATTATGATGTGTTTCTTTAGATGAGTGCAGGATAAATATTCATATATAAATTAAATGTCTAAGTAGAAAAAATTTATTAAGTTAGTGTTATATAATAATTGTATCATGTGTATTATTTTTCATGGACTCCATTGATCACCTTGGTTATACACTCTTATTTTATACACTCGTTTTTCCACTGCAGACTTAGATTTTTCTTGCTAAAGGACCCTATAATAGAAAATATGTGGTATCATATTCAAGTGAAAATAAGATGGTTCATGAGAAATGATTCCCTCTATATGATCTTTATATTCATTTCCAACAATGGGGTAGAAAGTAAAATAGACATATTGATCTTGACATTGTTTGGTGGTATTGACAACAAATTCAAGGGGGAGAATGAAGCGGTCATTGAGTTGAATTTCATTTTTCATCAATAATGATGATTGGATTTGATATGGAGTTAATATCAATATATCAGTTTTATTGAAGTGATGATGAGTATGGTTATGGAAATATCATCATCCTTTAAGTTTGACTCTTATAGATGTAGTGTTAAGTTTATAAATGCATGTGTCATTGGTTAATTGACATAATGTTACATCATTTTTTGGCTTAAGAAGATGCCATGAAGAATGAATTATTTTTCATGAAGGTTTTATGTTTTTTATGGTTTAATTTTTAGAGTTCATTGGGTTTACATCATTTGGAATATTGATAACGTTTTAATGCATTGTATATCAAAAAATTGTGTTTAACAATACCAACAAGCCTAGGAGGACTGCACCAACAAGCTTATGTGGGCAGTCTACTCCCGAGAAAGCTAGTATGGGCGGCTGACAGTGAGTGTATGTATAGTGCACCCAAAAAGTTACATGTATAGGTCGAGCAACTACCATGTGGGGAAGCATAGTAGCGGAGCTAAGTGACAACACGATGTGGTGCCATTAAGGTGAGAAGTTTCTAGTAACTGATTTCTGGACTGGTAAAGACATTCCTTGTATTATCAAGACAAGAGGACCGATTTTTCGATTCTATGTGGTATTGAGTTAGGCATTGTAGATCCATTAAAAAAATATATTGAACTTCCACTATTTGATCAAAACACTTCCAATTTGTTTGAGCAGACCAGTGAGCTCATCCTCAACCTCAGCCTTGCCCGAGAGTTTAGTGCTTCAGAATCTTCAGGCGGTGACATTAACAGAAGATAAAATAGTGACTTATGAGCTCCATTTCTTTATTATATCGATTCCAATATGATAAAAATCATCTAAAACATATTTTTTATGATTAAACAAAGGTCAAAACTGAGGAAAAAATGAGAAAAATACATTTTTATTTTTGATGGTGATATCTTGTGATATGAGGTAGTGTCACAAAATTTGATGAAGTGGTTGGATCTATGTGATTTTTTAAATTCTACATTGGTGTGATTTACCTATAAATATTCAAGAGCTTCTCATTTTAAGTTAGTGAGATTATCTCACATTAGTAGCCTGAGCATAGTTTTGAGAGAGAAAAAGAGAGGATCACATGTTATATATTTGTTAAGGGAGTACCACACATTTTAGTTCCACATATATTATCACATGAAGATGTTTTTTTTGAGTGTCTATGAACTTTTCTTTAAGAATATACAGGAAACAACATACACTAGTACGACATGAAGGATAAAGAAGCACTGAAAAATATTTTGGTTTGTAAAGAAGAAGGATGTAGTCATGCATTCAGGTTATGTGAAGGAGATAGAAGACATCATTTACTATATTTAAAAAGTGGAAGGAGAAAACACAAACTTATTTGAAAAGAATATTGAACCATGTTTTATTTATGCAAGTAAAGAACTATTACGCAAAGGAGCATGATAATCATGATTGAAATAACATCCATACATGAAATAATTTTCATGTGAATGATTTGAAGGATCACTCACACAAATAAGCAGTTAAAAAGTGTTGTGTACTTTTCATAAAGATTCTTAGATATCAACTATAATCATTCAAGTTATCCTAAGAACTATTTGTGTGAACTAGTTGCACAAGTTTCACATACATATTATGTGAACAGTGGAGTGTGCACACAGACATAGTGTGTTGTGATGTGATTTAGGAACCGTATAAGTTAATTCTTAATTCATCATTTGAATACACATGATATGACATGTGAAAATTATTGTGAGGATTTTTCACATTTTCATTATTGTATAGAATAAAGGTAGTCATTCGTGATGTTTGAGAATTCACATTCAATTTATTTTGCATGAATTTTGCGCAATGGTTTGAGACTGAAGTTGGGTGCCAATTTAGAAATTGCATACCCCAGTAGTTAATGAATTTATAAGGTTAATATCCTTTGAATACAAATGGAAAGTAAGTAGGATCATACGGTCCTCATATAGTTTCTGGATTTCTTGAATATTATACATGATAAGATTAGGTGATCTGGTTTGTTTCAAGAGAAATATATCATCTTGATATATTATAGAAGCAGTTTGTAGCTGACATAGATCATTCAATGAGTGGATAATATCATGTGTAACTCAATATTAGTGAAAGTCTTCAGTGAGACTCTGAAGTAGAAGAAACCTTCATTGGGACTCTAGAGCAGGCCGGTGGGTAACAGTGTGGGATGCAGTATAAAGATTGTCTTGTGGGACTTTGAAGTTCCTACTATAGGTGGGAACTTTTAATATCTGGTGGGACTCTTGAGTGGAACACTTCAAGGCTCATTGTTGATGGGAATGGTTATTTCCCCTATTATAACCATCTGTATATAGTGAAAAATCTATAATAAGGGAGTATAATCAGTTTCAAAAAGGAAGTAACTCTTAGTAATGAACCCCGTAAAAATCATTGTGTGTTGTTATTGTTTTTTATTGTTTCTTGTAGGGAGAGGTAGATATTTAAAGATGAGGGATTATGACATTAATTAGTCATAGAGGTTGGATTAAAAAAAGAGGATTTTAAAAACATTGTACCACTAATTCACCCCCCTCCCAGTGGTACCTAACCGATTCTTGAACACTTCAACCTTATTTCATCCAATCGACTTCAAATTCCCATTCACTATGATTTAAATAAAATATTTTATTTTATTTTATTTTAAATTCAATAAAACAATACACAACTTTATACATGGAAGAAACCAAGTGAATTCCTATCTGAACTACTCAGTATAGTTTAATTATATATAATGCACTCATAAGACATATGGTGTATATGACATGTGTCGTAATATTACAGCATTTACTTTCAACTTAATGACCCATGGAAAACATGAAAAGTATATATCATGTATAATTTAATGAATTGAGTCATTAATATACAATAAACATACCTGATTCATAGTATCAGATATTAATATGAATTAATTAAATTTTTGACATAATATAAAACCTAATAACAAGATTGTAATATAAAATTAATGACCCATTGAAATTGAGTTGATATGGTTTAAGAAATAATTAATTAATTTTAATATTTTATCATAAATAGGTAAAGTACATAGTGTGTGTAATCCAGCTACACGATGTGTACTTATCTCCATAGGATATCCACAGTGAATTCCTAGGGACTCAGAGTATACTCCTCACAGACAATTATAAAGTGCACGACATGTATAGAGGATACACAGTGTTTTTTTATATTTATATAGTTTCTAGTCTGTATGCGTCCTGTATTAAATACATACAGTGCATTAATTACATGATACAGTTTGACTCCATATTTTCCATCATGAAAACGTGTGAAGTACACAACCTGTAGTCAATATATATAACATGTAATTTAGAAATTCATGTTCCACCCTATCTGGTATACACGCAGTGCTTTTATTACACATGGAACAAAATTATTACATGATGACCTAGAATCCATATGTATGTCCCTATGTTACGAACATGGATACATGACGTGTAACAAGGGAGCACACGTCGTGTAGTCTTATCTTAACCATATAGGATCCTTGTAAACATTAGATTGAAAATTCATGTGTAAATGTTTTTAATCATTAACCGATCATGGTAATATTTATGAGAAATAAATAATAGGAAGAATGGATTTAGATGATAGATCAAAAATAAGTTAAAACCTGGGATGAATGTAAACTTTTAAATGTACAATAATAAACAATCAAATTAACAATTATAAAATTGAAATGTGTCTACTCTGATACCACTAGATGGTTCTGGGCACAACAGAAGTGGAGTGAAGGGTGATAAATCAAAATATTTTGACAATCCATGGGATCATTCTCAATATTGTTAGTGACATGAACATCATGAACAAAAAAATATTTCCATTATATATTAATGTAAGGAAACCCCAGAACCAAAAGAGAAGATATTTTACATTAAATTTATAATTAATTTTTCAGATCTGAAAAAATAGGTTATTGTGTCTTTAGTTCATTCTTCAATGTAGATGTTAATCATCCAAAAACCCCTTTACAAATTGCCTTCGTTTCACTATAAGGATCGAAGTATAGAATCCCTCTAGCAGTGATCTACACAAGCTCCATTAATCTCTAAGAAATGACAATTGATTTCTGGGTTCTATCACGGAGAATCAATTGTCTTGCGTCATTCATGCAGATTACTCATACTTCAATATTTAAGGAATCTCTCATTAATTTCTCTTTCTTGATAGGGGGAGAGAAAAATAAATTTGAGAGACAAATATGTTTTGTGCTACAATTCACTATTTCTCTATTAACCCTTCATAATAAACATAACCATCTATTTATAGAGATAAGAATTAGGTTAAAAAGTATTATTTAATTTTATATCAACCCTTGAATAATATAATAACATTTATTAAACCCCATGAAAAAATAATATTATTATTTTTATTGTATGTAATGCTCACTAACTTACGCAAAAGAAGAAAAAATTATTTTACTGGATTATAAATTAATATTTATCACCATATACGGTCTTGATCTATTTTAACACCTCGTGATTTATTGAATACTTGAATAAAAATTTAATTTAATATTGTGTTAATTATAAAAAAAATATCTTCAATTGATAAATGTGAATAAAATTATTCATTGATCTTTATAATAATACTTATTCTATTAATTAAATTCAAATAAAATTTAATCGAGATCAACAGAAACACTTAGTGTGTGACCCTTTAGTATTCTTTCTCATTAGAATTAGGTTATCTGGCCTAAATTCAAATATTACTATCATGTGATGGGTCAATCCACCCAAAACTACTACAGATTAGGCCTTTAACAGTGCTTAGCTTTATCAGCTCTAGCTAAAAGTGCTGATAAGGGTGTCTTTATCAGCACTAAAAAAATTATTGATTAAGGGGTTCCCTTTATCAGTGCTAATATAAAATCATTGATAAATAGGGGGACTTTATCAATTATAGAAAAAATCACTAATAATGGGGGCCTTTATCAGTGCTAGTAAAAAGAACTGATAGGGGGGCTTTATTAGTGCTTTTTAACTAGCTCCAAAAAAGAATCTCCTTTATCAACACTTTTTTTCTAGCACTGATAAAGGCACTATTTATAAAAAATTATATTTCATTAAAAATATTATATTAGTATATAATAATATTTATATTGATATAAATATAATATATTTTTTAAAATATGATTTAGATAATGCTAAATATGTATTTACATTTAATATATAAGATATTTGGTGAATAGTAGCTTATAAAATAATTAATAAATAAGGTTAATTAATAATTTGATAATTTTTATCCTGTAATAGTCATTTTATAAAAATTAGATGATAAATAAATTAAATAAGTTAATGAAGAGTCTAAGATAAGTCGAAAACATGACTTGAACTTAAAACAGACATAAATTTTGATCCAGATGTCTGTTTTCAATATACTATATATAAAATCAAAACTTCCAATGATCTCTATGACCTAGTGACCTAGGGAACCCCTAGACATGTTTTTTTATGCCAAAAAAGTCCTATAAGGCCTAAAAACTATGTTTTTAGTCAGGGTATCCCAACCTTTTAACATTCAATGGAATTTCAGTCTTGTTTAATGGGGACTTATTGAATTTTTTTGGTGGGGAATGAATTTATTCTAAGGGATTACATTCATATTTACATTCTTGTTTTGAATTTTTATCATTTTATATAATGAAGTTTTATTTATAATTAAATATATTATCATTTTCTTATGTTTACTTATAATAAATCAACTGTATGAATACATATTTAAACATATTTAATTTAAAATTTATTTTTAAGTATATAAACCAAATGGAAATAAATATTTTTTCTATTAATTTTACTTAAAGTGGAAACTTATCCATTTTATTTACGTTATAAAAATGAAATAATATGTATATATGATGGATATATTTATATTAGTGTGTATTAATAAACATATATATTTATATGTGTATATTATAATATATATAAATGAATATTAATATGTATTATATTTAAATAAATATAATTGTGTATATGTATATCACATGCTTCTAGATATATAAAAATAAACAGAAATGTCATAAAATATAAAAAAACATACATGACAGAGTGGTAAAGAGCATCCAGTCGAATAAGGGAGGTCATGGGATCAAATTCAGTCATGTGTAGGTATTTGGGGGAGACTTCTAGTTCTAAGGAAGGGGGTAGATGATGGAGGGTAGGGAGTGGAAAGCACTAAAAAGGGGGGATGTTAGTGCAGAGAAAGGGGGTATGGGGGTGTGTGAAGCCATTATTTTTTTCTAATATTTTAAGAGTGATAAAAAAGTTTTATTAACGGGTTCCTTTGACAACACTTTTTTAGTTTTTTTAAAGCCACCCTTTATCAATGATAAAAATTTGATTTTAAAGATTACCTTTAATAGCACTAAAAAAGCACTGATAAAGGGTGATTTTAACAGCACTAAAAACACTATTAAATGGTTCCTTTAATAATGATTTTTTTCATTAATAAAGGAACCCTTTATCAGTGTTTTTTAGCACTGATAAAGTTTATATTTTAACATCGCTCAAAATATGAGTGCTATTGAGTAGCTGATAAAACCATTTTACTATGTTGTTAAAGGCTCAATTTGTAATAGTCCAAGATAAATTACTTAATGTCAAAACATCAACCACCAAATATGAATTCTCAGTGTGTAATACAATTTATTTCTCATAATATATCATCAATAAGGTTTCACATATGTTTCATCAACCTATATGATTGATACTTTTCTCTTTGAATATCTAAAATAAACATGTCGTTACACCATGGCCATGGAATTTAATACAATGGTCTTATTCCAATCAAAGGATTGAGATATCAGCTTCCATAAAGATGGAAGGGATAAATACTTCCTAAAATTATTCAATAATAACACATCACTGATGAAGTACCCTATATATCGAACTTATCCATTAACCATTATTGTTATGGTATATGAAATGCATCTTAGTGTGTGAGTTTTAACATGTATTAATAATTTTAAATTCTAATAATTATTTCGCATGTTTGTATATAGGAATATCTGATGACACCAAAACTTGTGGAATTCCTACTGATGAGTCTATTCTTATAATCTCTTGTCTTGTAGATTACCAAATGCAAACTTAATGAGAAAAAACCTCATCCACTTATGAGTGCTCACACCTGAGAGTCACATTCTATGTGTCCCATCAGATTAAATTATCTGACCGTAGAACTATATTTAAGAATATATTCATTTCACTTCAAGGTTCTCATCATATTAGGGAACTGCTGGGAATTTACCAAAGAAATAGATATTCTAGGACATTACTACATTTAAGTCATAAAAAATAATAAAAAATATATAATAAGATATTTTATTAATATTAAATACATTGAATATACATGTAATCAAAGTACATATAGTTGGTCCTAGGATCCCAAATCCAATAATATGAATAGTTTATCCATTAAAATATATGGTATTAGAGTCTCAACTACTACACCTGTAATGCCCCGACCCCAGAAGCTCAGAGTCGATTCATTATTATGTATCATTGGCATGATCACAAAAGATCAAATCTTAAAATACCGATTAGTTTAGTAGCCTTAGAAACACTAGATACATTCGGAAGCCTTACATTACATCATAAAATGAAAAACTACAATGACATAGTCTCTATATACCACACTCATATCCGCTCTGACTATCCAAACAGGTCATTCATAAAATAATTTTTCACATCCTGGGAAAAATAAAACATAGAAAGAGGCAAGCTCAGATGCTCAGTAAGGATAAAAATATAGAAGAAACTTTCATAAATATGCATAAACATTTAAGGAAATGTATAACTAAAACAAAAGCCTTTTAAAATTGAACTTCGGCAATATATGGAAAAGATAAAATCAAATAATGTCATTTACCTATTTACATGGATATTCTACTAGTCGAATAATCACATGTAATATCAATAGCCACTTTCATAATTATGGAATGCATAATGCCAGACTATCATAACCACATAGTCATGGCCTTGTGCCAAGATTAAAAATAAGATTTTGTCAAACCCTTATTCCAAGACACTAGTTTGTCTCATGAGACCTACCGATGCATCTAGGAGCTATAGCAGTCTCCACCCATCACTTATTAGGTCCAATTCATTCCTCATATGAAAATGTTTAAACATAACATAAACATTTTTATTAAAACTAGCATACAAAATGTCAATACTTTATCCATAAACCATGAATGGTGTAAAAAATAACACATCCACGGTCAAACATATCACAAAAACATCAATACAATATGAAAGTTTTGTATCATAATAAATCAACTTCAAATAAGCTTAAAATCCATCAAAGGATGTTGATATGGATGAAATCAAAACTATTTGAGAGAAATATCTCTTTTTTGAAATCATTTAAAAGTCACATAATTATAAAAGAAAACCTTTACTTTGAAAATATTCTTATAATATTTTAAGGGAAGCTTCGATGATTTTATAATGGTAGAAAATAGCCGAAACCGCCGTATAAGTTTAAAAAGACATTCTTACCATAATTTTGTCGAAAAGGTTAAAAAGGACCTTGTTTGGAAAATGACAAAAAGATTCATTTATAAACATCTTATAAAAAGTCAAAAAAGGGTATAAATGACTTTAACCCATTGTCTATTAAATATTAAAAATATTTTGAAATACATTTTTAAGAAACATGGATGTGGATGATAAAGAGGTCCTAATAGATAATTATATATGAACAACCTCGGATAACGAAGAGATTGTAGAATTAACCCTTACCTTGTACTTTTCATTGGTTAATGGTAGGTTAACCTCCTATATAATGGTGAAATAATTGTTATTAAATTATACAACAATCATATACATTAATATGATATCATATATGATCTTTTATCATTTCTTTTTTAATAATATCTTAATATTATCGTCATTTCGGGTGTTAACTGATTCATTTTCCTTTATATGATTTGTTACAAAAGATGTGTTTTTTACGGATAGGTTGTGTCTTATTCATATCCAGAATTATATAAAGTCCTTAAACATTATTTTTAATCATCAAATGAAAACTATTCTTGAATGTATATGATGGGGAATGAATCTCATCGCGTTCGTGGAGACGGTAATCCGTTTGTGCGCACGAGCGACAATATCATTCTTTTGATATTAGAATCGTATATAATTGGATGGTATATCATATATAAAGAATCATTATAATGTTATATTTATTATTTAAATCATTTATACTCATTATTATACCCATCCAAATGAGGAAATGTTTGAATAACAAACTACACCACGACGTGGAGACGGTAAGTCGTATGTACGCACGTGTGGTGACTTTTTTCATTAATAAGATGGATAAAATAATTAATATGGTTGTAAAATTTTTATAATAACATCACAGTATATAGAATACATTGGATTTATTATTATATAATGGAAACAACAAGGAAAGAAGAAGTGTAATAAGAAAGGAACTTGAAAGAGGGTGTTAAATTTATTACCTATTCTTCGGGTGTTTCCTTTTGAGTTGATCAAAAGGGCTCTATAGGTTGGATTTATGACCAACGTAAGGATTCTAGGTTGAATTTAGGGAAGTTGGGAGGATATTTGGGCCAAGTTTGGCTGATCCAAATAGATTTGAAGGTGTGAATTAGAGAGAAGGGGGATAACCCTTTTATAAGAGGGTGGAGGGGCACCTTAGGAAAAGATAGAAATTTTATTTTATATTAAATTAATATTCGGTTTCTAATGGCTCCAAACTAATTTATTTTGAGGCTAAGTTGGGGATGGGTAGAAAATCACTCAACCAATATGTTTTAGATAGGTTTGGGTCACTACATTAACCTTATCTTTTAGATTTAACTCTTAGTTAATTAGTTTGACATTTACCATGTCTCTTTGTATTTTTAAATTATATGTTTAATAAACTTACTATATACTTCTAAGAGAACCCCAAGTGGTTCATTAATGATACACTGATAATTATATAAGACTTTTGGCCAAACATTAGATTTTTAAGAATATAATATCAATTAATAGTATAATATTTGTTTTAAAAACTCTTTTATGTCAATTTTGACACTATTTGATATTTTGTTTTTCCTAAATTCATAACAGAATTATTACTTCGAACAAAGTTAGTTAAATAAATCCTAACATGTCATATTAACCTATAAAATTATCGTAATTCATTAAAAGTCTCAAATTATATTTATTTGGGTATTTACAATATCAATTATTTTAATATTCTATTAATTAGGTAATTACTGCATCATCATTGTGTCATAAATAAATTAACTTATTTAATATCTAAAAAATATAGACAAATTACCATTATGTATTAAATATTTATAGCTTTCTAATTAATATTTATAATTTAATATATCTTATGTATAACCCTATATTAAAAATGGTTTAGTTATTAAACATTGGTTTTAACTCTTTTAACTCTTCTTTGAATTAAATAATAATAAATGTCCTATTCTAATCCAAGTGGACCTAAAGGATCATATTTTATTCCTAAGGTTGTTTTTGGTCGAATTAAACTTTTAAAATATAATTAGTACATGTTTTAGGGTAAAAATAATATAATTTTTACCTTTAATTACCCTATTTTCTTTTAACCGTGGTAAATAAAAGTCAAAAGTTACTATTCACTGAAAACTATTTTCATCTCATTAAACCACATATTACTTACTGATATCAACCGTATCTCCTGAATTTTAGGAATTCAACTCATAGAAGTGGTAAAATTATGTTTTATGAAAATTTTCAAAAGCTCATAAGAGGTGGGTAAAAGACAGTAAAAAAGTTCCATAAAATTTTATATATCTAAACATAATATAAATTGACTCCAATGAATTAAATTTAACATATATATATATTATGTAACTATTTTAAACTAATATAAATTTAAATAAAATAAATAATAATTTAAATAATAATTTTGTTTTAACCAATAACTCAGTGTTTTTCACTATTCCTCAAAAATTGAAAGTTTTTAGAAAAATACCAAAAATTCACCCAATGCTAATTTCAATATTCCGAATCCAAAAATGAAGTCCATTTTAAATAATAAAATTTATAAAATTTCAAAAAGTGGGTATTACTTTTCATAATAGATAATTTTTTTGGTTGTGGTGTGTTAGAACTCGAAGTTGTGTACGACACATGCTATTGTATTATTCAAATGGAAGAGTACCATGGAAGATTGGGGTGTTACATTCTCCCCTCCTTCAAATAATTTCGTCCTCGAAATTTCAAGAGTATTACTGCATAAAAATACTCAGGTGGTTCTTCATCGTAAGTTCCTCAGGTTCCCACGTCGCCTCTTCCATCTTATGATTTCTCCATATAACTTTTACTAGACGAGTCGTCCAGTTTCTCAATACATGTTCTCTTTTATCAATAATCCTGATGGGATCTTCGCAATAAGAAAGATCGGGTTACAGTTCTAATTCATCATAGTTGACTACATGTGTTGGGTCAGGCATGTATTTTCTCAAAAGTGAAAC
This sequence comes from Viscum album, assembly GCA_963277665.1. Lineage (NCBI taxonomy): Eukaryota > Viridiplantae > Streptophyta > Magnoliopsida > Santalales > Viscaceae > Viscum > Viscum album. Next base: position 69,754,045 of record OY728159.1, read on the forward strand.
TTGGAACACATCGTGAACTTTGGAGAGACTTGGCGGCATTTCCAAACAGTAATCTATAGCCCCAATTTGTTCTAGAATTTCAAAAGGTCCGATGTACCTGGGACTCAATTTACCTTTCTTACCAAAACGTATGACTCCCTTTCATGGAGATACCTTCAATAAAACATGATCTCCTACCTAAAATTACAAATCCTTCCTTCTATTATCAACATAACTCTTCTACCTACTTTGAGCTGCTTTGATGTGGGTTTGGATTACCTTCACATTTTCCATCATTTCCTCTACAAGTTCTAGGCCTACGAGTTTTCTTTCACCAATATCATCCCAACAGGTTGGTGTGCGACATCTCTTTCCATATAACGCTTCATATGGTACCATCTGAGTACTTGAATGGAAGCCATTGTTATTGGAAAATTCTACCAGAGGTAAATATTGATCCCACATACCCTGAAAGTCAAGTGACCAGGATCTCAACATGTCTTCTAAGGTTTTAATAGTTCATTCTGATTGTCCATCAGTTTGAGGGTGGTAGGCTATGCTCAAATGAACTTCAGCATTCCAAGATTTCTGAAGACTTTTCTAGAATCTTGATGTGAAATAGGGATCATGATCAGAAACAATCTATAGGGGTACACCATGAAGTCTAACAACTTCATTAATATATAGTCTTGCTAGACGTTCAAGTGGTAGATCTTATCTTATCACAAGAAAATGTGCTGAATTGATAAGACGATCAACAGTGACTCATATTGCATCATTACTTTTAGGAGTCTTTGGTAGTACCATGACAAAGTCTATCGTAATATTATCCCATTTCCACTTAGGTATGGGAAGAGGTTGCATGACTCCTCTAGGCTGTTTCCTTTCAGCTTTCACTTGTTGGAAAACCATACATATTGACACAAAATCAGCAATCTTTCTCTTCATGTTGTCCCACCAAAAATGTTCCTTCAAATCTCTATACATCTTGGTGCTACCAGTGTGTATAGATAAATTGGAGCTATGTGCATCATCCAATAATTCCCTTTTTTAGATCAGGTATATCATGAACACAAAGTCTCTTCCCAAATTTAAAAATTTCGTCTTCATATACGAAGTCACTCAATCACCCATCATTCACAGCTTTATTATTCTTCTGAAACTCTTCATCATCGGTCTGAGAACTCTTTATCTTTTCTAGTAAAGTTGGTTTGGCAACCATTCAAAAAAGCATTGATGTTTCACCTTCCATGGTTATTCCCATATCCATCTTCACTAGATCCATGAAAATAGGATCCCTTTCAACTCTCATCTTGTTCAAAACTACATGATCCTTTCTTCTCAAAGCATCTTCCACCTTATTTGCCTTCCCCGAGTGGTAGTGTCTAGTGAAATCATAATCCTTGAGTAATTCAAGTCATCTTCTTTGCCTTATGTTGAGTTCTTTATATGAGAAAATATACTTCAAACTCTTGTAATTGGTATATATATCACATTTTTCACCATAGAGGTAATGTCTTTATATCTTCAATGAAAATATTATAGCTTCAAACTCAAGATCATGAGTAGGATAGATTTGTTCATGAATTTTTAGCTACTGTGATGCATAGGCAATAACCCTATCATTCTGTATGAGGACACAACCAAGTCCTTTCTTTGATGCATCACTATAAATAACAAACCCATCATTCCCTGACGGTAGATTCAAGATAGGATCATTGAATAATCTTCTCTTTAGTTCTTCAAAACATTATTCACACACTTTTTTTCAAACAAATTTTACCCCTTTATGTGTGATCTTGGTTAATAGGTTATCCAATTGGGCAAAATTCTAGACGAAATGCCGATAATAACCTGTTAAACCAATAAAACTGCATACCTCGGTTATACTCATTGGTGCTAGTTATTCCTGGATTCCTCTTGTCATAAAAGGATCAACAAAGATTCCATCCTTGGAGAAAATATGGCCAAGAAAATAAATCTCTTAATGCCAGAATTCACACTTACTAAACTTCTCATATAATTCATGTCTTCTAAGAGTCTTTAGAATAAAACACAAGTGATTTTCATGATCTTCATAGCTTTTGTATTATACCAAGATATCATCAATAAATACCACAACAAATTCATCAAGATATTCCTTCAAAACTCTATTCATTAAATCCATGAAGACAGAGGGTTCATTAGTTATTCCAAAATGCATTACTGTAAACTCGTAATGCACATACCTGGTTCGAAATGCTGTTTTCAGAATGTCTTCCTTCTTCACACACAATTGATGATATCTAGATCGAAGTTCAATCTTTGTAAAGTATTGATCTACATGAAGTTGGTCAAATAAATCATCAATGCGAGACATGGGATACTTGTTATTTATTGTTATTGCATTGATCTCCTTGTAGTCAATGCACAACCTCATAGATTCATCATTATTCTTAACAAAAAGAATAGCGGCTCCCCATGGAGAAACACTAGGATGAATAAATACATTATTACTCAATTCCTATATTTTTTTATTCAGTTCCACTAATTCCCCAGTGTCCATTCTATAAAGGGTCTTCGATATGGGCCTTGAACCGGGAATTAAGTCAATGGAAAACTCAATTTCTCGTTCTGGAGATGTCCAGGTAAATATTCTGGAAACACATCAACATATTCTTTCACAATAGGTACATCCTCTATTTGAACATTCCTTTCCTCACCCACAGTTATTTCATTCTCTTCCTCCCCAATAATTTAATTTAGTTGAGCTACTGGGGGTGTATCTAGATAAGAATTAGATGGTGAAATTTCTGCACTAAAGATAAGGTACTCCTTATCATCATCAAAAATTGTAACCTAATTCTTCTTACAATAAATTTTCGCATCATGGTCCGAAATCCAATCCATACAAAAGATTATATCAAATTCAATCATGGGTATGACGATGAGATCAGAAGATAAAGAAAATTTATATGCTCTGATGGGAATTGATTCACAGCACTTTGTTGCAATGATACATCCCTTAGGAGTTTTAACTAATAACTCCCTTGTTAAATCAAATTTGAAATATCTAATTTTCTTATCAAACTGGGAAGATATGAAATAATGCGATGATCCAGAATCAAATAAAGTATTGGATAAATTTTAGGAAACCATTAAATTATCTTCCACTACGTCTTTAGGAGCTTCATCCTTAGTAGTAGTGATAACATAAGCTTGGACTTGATCCCTTGGCCTCTTTTGAGGTATGTTTCCCTGACGATTAGGATATTAATTTGCATAATGTCCCATATCCCTTCAATTTTAGCATTGAACATTGGTAGATTCTTTCTTCCCCTTGCAATCACGAGTTTGGTGGCCTTTTTCACCACACTTGTAACAGACTCTCATACCCTTAAGACAAGTACCAGGGTTTTTCTTCCCACATTTACTACAAGATGGATATTAAACTTTTCCCTTATTCCCCTTATTTCCATTTCCAGATTGATCAGCAGATCTCTTCTTCTCTTGATTTGTTTTAAATTCGTAAGACTTAGATAATTAATTTTCCATCTTGATAGCACATCAGACAATATCTTCGTATGATGAGAAGGATTGCGAGACCAATGCTCGACAGAGAAATGGTTTTAACCCATTAAGGAATTGATTGATCTTACTTCTTGGGTTACGTATATAATCTGCAGCATGTCTTGCTAACCTTGTAAAGTTATCCTCATACTTTGCAACATTCTCATCCTCCTTTTGTCTCAGACTGAGAAATTTCCTTTCAATATCTTCTCGATGGTCCCGAGGAAAGTATTTTTCTAAGAAAATCTATTTAAACTACCTCCATTCCATACTTGATAATTCTTCATATTCCTTTTTATTTTGAATCAATGACCACCATTGATTAGCATCTCCAGTGAGGCGGTAAACTTCAATGAAATTTTTTTCCCTTTCACCACTCCCCAAAGCCTGAAATATTTTCTCTAGGGAATTTATCCATTGCTCGGCTACTAGTGGATTTGTACCCCCATTGAATGTTGGTGGTTTTTGCCTTATGAAGAGGTCTAACATTGATCCTCCATGCTGTGGGTCAGGGTTCTCCATACAGGTAAGGTTATTATTCATAACATGAGTGAGTTGTCTCAGTATAGTGATAAGCTGATTATCACCAGTTGTATCAATAGCTCCACTATAATTATCTTAATTAGGAGGGCAATCCCTACATAGAGTGTGTGCATTTATATGGTTGCCATTCCTTCTACTAGGATCCATTTCTAAACAATTTCATAAACTAGATTAGTTTATGAATCGAAATACATAATTCCATACTTGTAAAACACTTAACATAAATTGAAAATTTTATGGATATAATCCATAATCATAAAAATGTTTTCATTGAGGAATTATATACTCACAAACCCTTTATAATGGTTTATAAAGAAAATTATAATTATCCTAAGAATATCCCCCGAGAGTGTCGTAACCAAGAGTGTATCAAGGCCCGTTGTCATGCACCGGTTCCTGTTCGAGTCTAGCTCAAAGCGGTGTTTTCGGGTTTTATCCCTAGGTATATCTACGCCAGATCTGCCTCTACCTGCTCATATCCAGACAGGGATGTATTGCTCAAAAAACTCACAAAATATCTACAATACCAAAATTCTAGGAAGTTCTTCTATACTAATCCTCAATGTCTATCTTAGGGTTATGTTCTCTAATCAGAGTTTATTTAAATCTAGCTTCCAAGGTTTATTACTAAACTTCCTCTGATACCAACTGTAACGCTCTGACCCCATAAGCCCAGATTTGGTGAATTATTACGTATCATTAGCATGATCACAAAATATTAAATCTTGAAAGACTAGTTAGTTTAGTAGCCTTGGAAACACTAGATACATTAATAAGTCTTCCATTACATCATAAAGTGAAAAACTACAACAACATAGTCTCTATAGACCACACTCATATCCCCTCTGAATATCCCTGTAGGTTAGTCATAAAATACTTCTTCACATCCTGGGAAAAATAAAACATAGAAAGGTGTGATCTCAGATGCTCAGTAAGGATAACAATATAGAGGAAACTTTCATAAATAAGCATAAACATTTAAGGAAATGTATAACTAAAACAAAAGACTTTTAAACTTGAACATTAGCAATATATAGAAAATATAAAATCAAATAATGTCATTTACCTATTCACCTGGATATTCTACTAGTAGAATAATCACATGCTATATCAATAGCCACTTTCATAATTATGGAATGCATAATTCTAGACTATCATAACCACATAGTCAAGGCCTTGTGCTAAGACTAAAAATAAGAATTTTTAAAGGCCTTGTACCAATACACAAGTTTTTCTCATGAGACCTACCAATGCATCTAGGAGCTATAGTGGGCTCCACCCGTCACTTACTAAGTCCAATGCATTCCTCATATGAAAAGGTTTAAACATAACATAAACATTCGTATTAAAAGTAGGATATGAAATGTAAATACATTATCTATAAACCATGGATGGTGTAAAAATAACACATCCACAGTCAAACATATCACAAATCCTTCAATAAAATATGGAAGCATTGTATCATAATAAATCAACTTTGAATAAGATTAAAATCCATCAAAGTATGTTGACATGGATGAAATCAAAACTATTTGAGAGAAATATCTATTTTTTGAAATCATTTAAAAGTCACATAATTATAAAAGAAAACATTTACTTTGAAAATATTCTTATAAGATTGTAAGGTAAGATTTGGCAATTTTATAAGGGTGGAAAATATCTGCAACCACAGTATAAGTTAAAAAAATACATTCTTACCTTAATTTTGTCGAAAAGGTTAAAAAGGACCTTGTTTGGAAAACCACGGAAAGATTCCTTTATAAACATTTTATAAAAAGTCAAACAAGGGAATAAATGACTTTAACCCATTTTCTATTAAATAGTAAAAATGTTTTGAAATACATTTTTAAGAAACATGGATGTGGATGACAAAGAGGTCCCAATAGATAATTACATATGAACAGCCTTAGATAATGAAGAGATTATAGAATTAAACCTTACCTAGTAATTTTACTTGGTTAAGGGTAGGTTAACCTCCTATATAATGGTAAAATAATTTTTATTAAATTATAAAATAATCATATACATTAATATGATATCATATATGATCTTTTAACATTGCTTTGTTAATAATATCTTAGTATTATCGTCGTTTCGGGTGTTAACTGGTTCATTTTCCTTTATATGATTTGTTACATAAGACGTGTTTGTTATGGATAGGTTGTATATTATTCATATCCAGAATTATATCAAGTCCTTAAACATTATTTTTAATCATGAAATTAAAATTAGTCTTGAATGGATATGATGGGGAATGAATCTCATCGCGTTCGTGGAGACAGTTACGTACGCACGAGCGACAGTATCATTCTTTTGATATTAAAATATTATATAATTGGATGGTATATCATATATACTGAATAATTATAATGTTATATTTATTATTTACATCATTTATACTCATTATTATACCCATCCAAATGATGAAATGTTTGAATAACAAACTACACCATGACATGGAGACGGTAAGCCGTACGTATGCACGTGTCGTGACTTTTTTCATTCATAGGATGGATAAAATAACTAATATGGTTTTACCATTTTTATAATAAAATCATAGTATGTATAATATATTGGAGTTATTATTTTATAATGGAAACAATAAGGAAATAAGAAGTGGAAGAAAAAGGAACTTGAAAGTGGGTGGTGAATTTATTACCTCTTCTTCGGGTGTTTTCTTTTGAGTTGATCAAAACGTCTCCTTAGGTTGGATTTATGACCATATTAAGGCCTCTAGGTTAAATTTATGGAAGTTTTTAAGATATTTGGGTTGGTTTTGGCCAAGAAAAATGTATTTGGAGGTGTGAATTAGAGATAATGGGGAGCGCCCTTTTATAAGAGGGGTGTGGGGCACCTTAGGAAAAGATAGAAATATTATTTTATAATGCATTCATATTCAGTTTCTAATGGCTCCAAACTGATTTATTTCTCGGATAGGGTCGGGATGGGTCTAAAACCACTCAAAAAATAGGGTTTAGACAGGATTGGGTCACTACATTAACCTTATCTTTTATATTTAACCCTTAGTTAATTAGTTTGACATTTACCATGTCTCTTTGTATTTTTAAATTATATGTTTAATAAACTTACTATATACTTCCAAGAGAACCCCAAGTGGTTCATTAATGATAAACCTATCATTATATAAGTCTTTTGGCCTAACCTTAGATTTTTAAGAATATAATATCAATTAATAATACAATATTTTTTTAAAAAACTCTTTTATGTCAATTTTGACACTATTTGGTATTTTGTTTTTGAAAAATTCATAACAGAATTACTACGTCAAAAAAAAGTAAATTAAATCAATCTTAACATGTCATATTAACCTATAAAATTCTTTTAATTCACTAAAAGTCTCAAATTATATTTATTTGGGTATTTACAATATCAATTATGTTAATATTCAATTAATTAGGTAATTACTGCATCATCATTGTGTCATAAATAAATTAAATTATTTAATGTCTAAAAAATATATATAAATTAATATTATGTATAAAAGATTTTTATCTTTCTAATGAATATGTATAATCTAATATATCTCTTTTATAACCCTATATTAAAAATGTTTTAGTTATTAAGCTTTGATTTTAACTCTTTTAACTCTTCTTTGAATTAAATAATAATAAATTTCCTATTCTAATCCAAGTGGACATAAAGGATTATATTTTATTCCTAAGGTTTTTTATGGTCGAATTACACTTAGGAAATATAATTAGGACATGTGTTAGGGTAAAAATAATATCATTTTTACCTTTAACTACCCTATTTACTTTTAACTGTGGTAAATAAAAGTCAAAAGTTACTATTTACCAAAAATTATTTTCATCTCATTGAACCACATTTTACTTACTGATATAAACCTTGTCTCTCATATTTTTGAAATTCAACTCACAGAAGCGGTAAAATTATGTTTTATGAAAATTTGCAAAAGCTCCTAGGATGTGGGTAAAAGACAATAAAAAGTTCAATAAAATATTATATATCTAAACTAAATATAAATTGACTCAAATGAATTACATTGAACTTATATAGGTATTATGTATCTATTTTTACCTAATATTAATTTAAATAAAATAAATAATTATTCAAATAAAAAGTCGATTTTAACCAATAACTTAGTGTTTTTCACTATTCATCAAAAATTGAAAGTTTTTAGAAAAATACCATAAATTCACCCTAGGTTAATTTTGATATTCCAAATCCGAAAATGAAGTCCATTTTAAAAAATAAAATTTATAAAATTTAAAAAAATGGTTATTACTATTCCTAACGACTAGTTTGATTGGTTGTGGTGTGTTAGAACTCAATGTTGCGTACGACACACGCTATTATATTATTCAAAGAGAAGTTTATTGTGGAATATTGGGGTGTTAAAACACCATCCACACATTAAGTCTTAAAATTCAAGGATTTTAGGCATTATGAAAATTGATGCCCTAATTCAAGGTCTAACAAGGATTATAGGTATCAAAAATCTTCTAAAACTTGGGAACAAGGGAAACACTATCCAATCACAACTACTAAAGTGGATTATGAAAATTAATGAACACTTATCCTATACTTTATATTTGTGGATGAATTATTGGAGTCTATTCTAGTGTATCTAGAATTTTTTCTAAGATAATTAAACAAACACCTCGGTGATTTGATTATCGGAGAAAACTTATTTTTGTATTGTATCCCTATTTATGTTTATGGGAAAATCCTTCTAAAAACTTATTATTATTCCTTTAGATGAATTTGAAGTGATTTTAAAAATATATTGACTATATATAAAAAGAATCTATATTATTCAATGAAATAGGGAACTCACATTTCATTTCTCAAAATAACTTATGATGATCTATTAGTGTAATGGTAAATTTTGGATCTATTGGAAAACCAATTCTATTATAGGATTTATGATACCCAATAATGAGGTTTATTTAGCTCAAATTATAGGAGAAGAACACAATACCAAAAATAATCTTATTTTGGGTAAAATGATATGTTCCCCAAATTTTTATGGTTGATATTTATCTAAAAATTATACCTTGAGTCATGACTATATTTTTTATACCTTCCCTATTTTCATTAGTATGTGATAATTTAAATTTCAAAGATGAATCATAATTAAGGGGGTGAATGTAGCATCTTGATATTTCAGAATATATTTTCCTTTAAATATAAATTATATTAATTGATTATTTCACACACAATACTAAACTAAAATGAGCCACAACATATTTGATGAAAATTATAAAGAAAATTTAATTATAATATAACCTATAGTAAATAAAAACAATTTAATCAATTAAAAATACATAAAAAATAGTATTAAAAACTTTAAACCTTAAAAAACGGAATTTTTCTCTAAAATAATATTTTATTTATATATTTTATTTTTATTTGAAAGATAAATTTATAAATTTTAGAATTTTAATTTTGTAAGATGAATAATTTTTTTTGAATTTATCATGTAAAAATTAACTTAGAGTGAATTTTTAAGATTTTTCTAAAATAATTTATTTTTTGGGGTATAATGAAAAAATATCTAGATTTTTGATACCATTTCTTGAATGAAATTATCATAATACAAGAATGAATTAAATTTTTTCATAATTTTTTTCTCTAAAAAATATATTTATAAATAAAAATTAATCATTTTAAAGTAAATTGATGAGTTTATAAAACTATTTTTTAACTTTTTAGAAACATAGGTAATATTTTACTCTAAACACTATTTTTATTCACTTATATTTAAAAATTAGTTTTCATTCCCTTTTGAAATTAAATATAACTAAATGGATTTTACATTTTAGATCAAAATTTTAATAAAATAACTCGAGCTTCCCATTCATTCTATTCCTAATCTAAATCATGACATTTCTAAGGGACATCTCGGATCCCCTTAGGCTAACGATAAGCATCATTGGTGTCAAATACAATTATTGGGGGTAAATTTTTCATTGAATTAAAGTATAATAAATAGTATATTATATTGAAAATAAATAATTACTCATCCTTAAGTTGGATTTACACACAAAAATGAATCAAAAAAAAGAAACAATAGTTTAAAATAAACATAAACAAATAGAGAACCAAGAATATGAAAAATAGATCCCTCTGATCACCCACAAAACTCCCTCACTTGGATAGATCCTTCTACTAACTCCCCAAGATCCTTCTATATGATACATCTCCCAAATCACCCAGTCTCTGCATCAATAATGAAATCCACTTATAACAAAAATTGAAATAAGTAAAGAACACATATAAAGGGAACACGTGGCAAGAAATTCTATAAAAGGAAAGGAAAGTCCAGAAAAATAATTTAATAGACACTATAGGCTGATGAAATAAAATAAAACTATGCTCAATATTTACAAAAGGAAATTCTCCAAAATTGGCTGAACCCAAGCATGAAACATAAATGATTGATAAGTATGAGAATAAACCATCTCAATAGGCCACCACCCACTTTTCTACATGCCAAAATTTTAAGTAAATAGCCATTTCAGTCAAGATTTAAATTCAATAAGGAAAAAAGATTTTTCATTATTTATTACATTTAAAATAAATAACAGATTTAAGTGTTTGTATAAACTACCCTCTTTATTTTTTCTAAATGAAAACAACCATATAAGAAGACTATTCTTAACAAATATAAATTCTTTATAACATGAATCTTTTTTAATTAAACAAAAACTTTCTAAAATGATTTGAATTACCATTTTAAAAACCAATCATGAAACATGCATAAAATATCTAAAAATGGAACCATTTTATAAATGAAACAAATGAAATAGAAGAAGTCAATCAACAATACCATACAAATCAACTAATGGGGTAATATAAAATAAGATCAAGATAAACCCCTATGTCAAATCACCAAATAATTTATAAGTTTCATGGTATCTACCATAGTTCGAAAAGTGATATGGTTTTATAATTTACCAAAATATAGACCCACCTATCGACCTATGGAGCCCTCTAATACAACCCACCCGGCTAGCCTGCACCCAACCTCATCAGTAGAACATCCCCACTATCCATGGAACATATCTTAACTAGGGAGAGGCACAAGTTGTGTGTTACTACATAGTGCAACATAAATCTAGAATTTACACCTGGCCCTAGATTCCAATAACCAATATAATGTGAGGGTAAGAAATCAAATAATCATCATAGCTAATGTAAAGTATAAATAATAATCTCACCCCATTCTCCAACTCTCTCTTAAGAAACAAAAATATTAACAAATCTATCATGACATTCCAAGAATAAATAATTCCCCTTGGGTAATAGTTAATTTCAATTAAAATAAAATGGGGATTTAGAGGTTCTTACACACACATTCCATTTTTAAAACCATTTAATGTTCCAAAAGAGACATCAATGAAATAGACTCATAATTAAAAGTCTTTTCATAATAATTCAGAACCATTTATAAATTGATTCTCTAAACCATACATTAAAAATAACCATTAGTTCCAATTTAAAAAATAAATTCATGTTTTTATAAATATTATAAAAGTATTAAAATATTCCAATTTAATTCCTCACATGACATAAATGAGGTTGAAATGTTTTTAAACCTCAATTTTAATTTAAATCAAATCATTATATAATTTAACAATACTTGTAATTTTAAGTACCACTTTAAATGATCGGTATAGAACTTTAAATAAACGATATAAATACCCAAAACATCTCTATTATTTACACTATAATATTTAAAAATGGATATTTGGGTATTTTATAAAATATTTTATAGGTATAACTAAACAAAAATAGATTTAATAAGATCTTTAAAATAAAAAAACCTTTTATTTTCAATCAAACCCATGATAAAATCCAATAAACATGTATAATAACAATATAGAAAATTATAATATAAATTTTATATATAAATAAATCAATTTTTCTTAAATTAAAATTTAGGGCATGCTCAAACCTACCTAAAATTAATATTAAATGGTTTGAAATGTGTTCCTTTGATGGGGACGGCTCCGGTGGTTAATAAGAGTCCCATAAAAACCCTAGAATCAATAAAACCCAAAAATGGTCAAGAATGGAACCCATATTGTTTATCCCAACAAAATTTCAGTTAGGGGAAGAATAAAACCATTAGGTAAGTAAGAAGATAGGGGAGAGTAGTTTGTACCATGAAAACGGACCCTAACAAGAAAATAAATTAAGAGTAATCATCAAGAATAATGGTGGATGGAGGATGGAGGATTGTGTGAGGGTGGACCTTTATCCTTAGGGTGTTCCACAAATCTAAGGGAAAGAGGGGTGAATAGTGAATAAAGATTAAAAATGGTCTACACATAGTTACTCCTAAGATCCCCGCACAGTTGAACTGACCAAGCACCCCTCTTAAACTCTTAGAATTTAAAAAAAAAATTGGACAAAAAAATTTCAAAACTCAAAATAAATAAAAATAATATATAAATCTATATATTTTTTAAGGATATAAAATTTCATGGTGTGATATAATTCCCCATCATAACATTTTCTACCCTAATAGGTATTTGGTCAAGTATAAGTCAATAGAATGAGAATAGTTAACATAATCCATCCTCAAAACCATTTATATCAGATCCTCAAGAGACCAAACCAATATCTTGAAGTTCTGAAACCTCTCCAAGTATTAAAAAATCAAGATCATATATCCTAAAACCCATAATAAGAAAATATAACATATATATACTCTCCACACTATTTATAAAATTACGAAATGATTAAAAGAATAATTGAGACCACAAAAAACAAGAATCTCTCACACCCACCCAACTGATCATATCTCAGGAGAGACAATCACAACAACCTCTAAATTTCACCCAAAACAAATCCATCATGACCATTAAAGAATCTACCACCTAGTAATAACCCAAAGTAAAAAACCAAATGAACTGAACCAAACTCAAAATAATGATATAGTCCCTAAACCCGGGTCAATACACATGAGGGTAATAAGGAATATCGATACTAGAACACTACCTCAAATAAAACCCAACTGAAATAAAATATAAACCAGCTAGTATAAAATATATATCGGTTCCATCCACATTCCATCTACCTAAGAATACACCTAAATTTCATCCCCATGTATTCCTATCAAAACCCAAGCCTTAGCACAAGGCCATCACATACACAACCTTAAGGAGAAACATTCCACAACTAATCCTGAGGACAACAATAATTTTACTAGCATCTCAAAAACATCTGATGATAGAAGAGGATAAATCCTAGTGATAATCAATCAAAATATCTTAGTGAATCTATATCCATAATTTAAACCATAAATAAACCAAAAATATCATCCAAAACATCCTTAATTCTAACCATACATAACCAAAATAAAAAAACCTCTATAAATGGACCAAACATCCAAGATGGATGTAGGTCCCTGTAATTTACATATAGAAGAGCTTGGAAAGCCTCAAATTTCCACACCTGATGGGTTATACTTATTTTGGAATGTTGGGATAAAGGTTCCACCAATAATCAACCACCTATACTAATAATTTTACACTAACATGGCTCCTACAACCACCAAATCAAATGATTTCAATCCAAATCATATCTTAGATAATCAATGATCGAGATGAATATCTCCTTTAAAAAAATCATCCTCATAATCCTTGATGGCCATATTAGAATGAGGGATAACCTACTTCGAGAGTTGATTGACATACTCCTTCACTAACCGATCATCCTGATGAAGGATTAAAAATCAATAGATCACTAAACCCTCACAACCTTGAGATAAATAATCTAATAAACATCAACTCTAAGAATTCCCAAAACCCAGCCACACAAAACCATGAAGGAATCAATGAGGCTCACTACACCCAACATTATCTATGGAACTACTTTGAGGTAACTCTATCCTATAAAGATTTAGCAGTATAAATATAGTTTAGTATTACCTCAACCCTTCATAAACACTAAAATTACTCTATTAATATTTGATCACTATAAAAAAAACTAATGCTAATTCAATAAATCCAAAAATAGATTCAAAGAAAAATAAGGTTCCAAGACCACCAACATGGTCAGGAACTAGGTGGAAATTATAACTGAAGGAATATCCTCGAGGTAATGAAGGAAATTATCTATAGTATCATCCTAAGAGGAAATCTATCTACTATTATCCTTGACCTTTTTTGGAGGCATTCCACAAATAACATAATACATGATCCTAAACCTCATTCCCCTAAAATCAAACCAATAAACTCCATCTCAACCAAAAGAGAAACAAAAAACATACCTTACAAAAAATATCACAACAATCATATGAAAAACAAAACATCATTTCCTTAAAATCCCCACACTAAATAATTTAAATAAACACAAAATGAATTTTTTTTAAAAATGAAAATACCTCCATCTTTTAAAAAAAATCCAAATTTAATTTCAAACTAAAACACCTCATAAGATTATTTAATATCCAAACCAATTCTATCAATTATAACATGACCACCCATGATCCTATTCCCTTTTCCATTTATACACAAATAAATACAAGAACTAGAATGTATAATTAGAAAAACCAAAAAGAGATTTGAATCCAAGCTTGTCTTAGACACACATCTGATGGTCATATTCCAATCATGCATTGGTTCCTAAAACTTTTCCAAAACTGAACATTTAGTCATTGAAAGGTTTATTAGGCCATGAAAACCAAAATTAAGCTTCTTTTATCGTCTCTATCTCATCCCAAAACTGAGAAAAAAACTCATGGAAACTCTCTATGCTAATGAGGATAAAATCACATCACCAAAAAAATCTCAATAAACAAACAAAACCAAAAAAACAAATACCAACTGCCCAGGGAAACATAAGCTTCATTGTGGCAAGTGGTGATATGGAACCTATCCATGATCTAACTATTGAGTCCTAATATGATCCTAATCACTTGTATATATTGATACCCCCAAATTACATAAATGACTTCCAATAACCTAGTCTGTAACTGAAGAACCTAAGCTCTAATACCATTTTTCATGAACCAACACGAGTCACCCATCCTTCAGACACCCATGATGACATGTGGCATACCCGAGGGGTTCCCCCAATCCCCCAAGATGAATACAATCATCACGAGTATCAAATAAAATAATTGGGAATGATTTTTTCCAAGAATTAGAGTTTAATAGATAGCATATTCTACCAGAAATCTAGTAGGACCCATCCATATGAAGGATTTCCATGCTGAAACAAATATTTAGAAGAAAGAAATAACGGTTTAAAATAAACTTAAACAACTTACATGCCAATAATATGTAAAATAAATCCCTCCACTCATCCTCTAAAATCCATCACCTATCCAAATCCCTTTACTAACCCCAAAACTCCCTCAACATGTTTCTTCTTATGAATCACCCAATATTCATATAAATAATATAATCCACTAATAACCACAACTAAAAGAAGTGAATAATTCATTTAAAATACATGATTAGTTAGTAATTCTATGAAAATATATCCAAGTACTACCAAATCATGAAATAGGAACCATAGACCAATGTAATAGAATAAAATTTATCATAATAAAAACAATATTTAATGTTCTAAGATTATTCAGAAGCTAAACCCATACCTTAAAATAAAATTATATGTATTCATAAGAATAAATTAGATCTATAGACCACCACCCACTATTCCACATGAAAAACATTTAAGTAAATATATATTTCAATATATTTTGACAAATAATAGGAATATAGGTTTTCTATAGAGAACCAGGATTAAAATACATGGCTATTACATCATTTAAATGAATATATAGTATATTGAAAAAATACATGCCCAAGAACCATAATAGATTAGTGCCTTTGGAAACTCAGAAAAAAATATTTTTATACAGGTGAAAGATCTTAAATATCTTACATAAAAATATACACCCTTAGTAATTCTACCAAAAACCTTTCATTGTAACCTAGAGAAAGGAAACATTAGAAAGGGGTGAGCACAGATGCTTGGTAAGGGTAAATAGATAAAATGTGTAAGAATAAAATGAACAAAAGGTTATGGAACATGACCATAACATTTTATGGTCATGCCATGAATATCATATATCATAATAAAGATTGGAAATTTATAAGACATGAATCATAATGAAATAATTAACATAATCCATGAGATCATGACATAGGAATAAAACATGGGATTATGGAAAACACATATAAAAAACCCTAAGTCAAGAAGGCCTACCAGGACCTTTGTAACATGTTAGGATATGTACCTACTTCAGGATTGGGATTCCCTCCTGTGTATCCTATTCTTTTAGGATTGGGATTTCCTCCCATGTACCCTCTTATTTCAGGATTATTATGTCCTCCCATGTTCCCTCTTGTTTTGGGATTGGGATGTTCTCCTATGTTCTCTCTTATTTTGTGGCTGGGATGTTCCCCCATATTCCCTCTTGTTTCGGGCATGGGATGTCCTCCCATGTACCCTTTGAGATCATAAAACATTTATCATTACCCAATGAAATGGATGGACATATAGATCCCACCCATCACATAATGAAATCATATATGCATGTGCAAAAAAATAATCATATCATGACCCATGAAAAATATGGTTTCTATAAACATCAAATCATAACCCGCAAAATGAAATGGAAATAAATTAAATTTTAAACACATCATAACCTATACAAAATAGATAGTTTTCATAATAATTTAATTGAAGCATAACCCATGAAATACTGAAGGTTTCAAAATCATATAACCCCTGAAAATAAATGGATTTCATAAAGACCATGACATTAAGAATAACACATTCATTGAAAGGATATGAATGGAACCTTTATATCGTTTCCTAGAAGGTTGTGAGTAATATCAACAGATGTCATTTTAGATGGAAAATAATTTTGAAATATATTTCAAAAACTTTTTTCGGGGAAAATATCCTTTCCTTTTTTTAAATGATTTTTTATGCGTTAAACAATTTTAAAAATAATTTTCATATAACATAACATTGAAATAATATAAATAAGATTCGAAATCATTTTGAAAACATTTTTCCTTGAAAAATTATAAAATAATTTTCAAAAACATTTTAAAAATATTTTTCTTTGAAAACCTTTTTCCGTGAAAAATGATTTTAAAATAATTATCTTAAATACTAACCATTTAAAACTGAAAAGGAATATTTAAATAAATGACGGCAGGTAAATCCTTACATGTCATGTGCGGTAAAAAGAACATTCCTTTTGCACGGAAAAATGGTTAGAAAGATTCCTTCTTCAGAAAGTGAAAAGAATAATCCTTTTAAGAGATTGATAAAATAAAAAGATGGTAAAAATATATTTAATATATTATAGGACAATGGTATAATATTCTTGGAAACCCTTTTTAGAAAATATATATTTCCGACCAAAGAGATTGTAAAGTCAGGATTTCTTAAAGACACTTTCTTAACTATCTTATGTACCAAAGAGTGGAAAATGGTTCCAATACATGATTATATCATGAAATAACATAGTATAAGAAAACTCATATGTTTTCTTGAGATATGGATTATAATATTTCATCAAATGAATCATAAACATAAATAATCTCAAAAATTAATGACATTATCTCAATAAACTCTTATAACTTGGAAACTTGGGATCATACACTCTATGTAATAAAATTAAATTATATAAAGCTTAAAATAACATGAAAATAATTTTATTCATGGTATAACATATAAAATGGAATTATATACATTTCTAAGGTCAATTTAGGTGTATAAAAAGAAAACATGAGTCTCAAAGAAGGAAAATTGAGACAAAACTGTTTTACTAATTTGGTATCTTTTGAAACATAAACCCCATGAAAGAAGTATTATAAAATTAAAATGTGATTAAATATAATTATAATTATATGGTACATATAATTAAATCAGGGTTAGTATATACACCACACAAAATGATAGAGTTGTGAACATAACATTTATCTCACTAAAATTAAAAGTGAGATAAATCCACTCACCTTGTGTCTTGACTCTCTTCGTACTCATACAAGATTCTTGTATAATAAATATTAGTTTATTATAATTATTTTACAGAATAATAAACTTATATATAATAAAATATATGGTATTTTTATGACCTTATATTACCCTCTTGTTAACGATCCTATGTTAAGGTTTCACTTCGGGTAATATTCACTTTGTTTTCGCATGTGTCATAATTTCTTATATCGTTTGTACTTATACTTATATCATGATTCTAGAATGTAAATCATTATATAAATATAATTTATAACTAATATATTTATATATTAATGATCTATGTAATAGTAAATTATGAAATGGAATACACCATTCATGGAGATGGTAAGCCGCACGTATACACGAAAAATGTTTTCGTTTTTATTGTCATATTAAATGAAAGTATGTAAATGAAATATGTATATATATTTTTGTGTATATATATATACAATTATTAAATTATCATTATTATATCATATATATCATATATATCATATAAGTTCATTAAACACGTCCTTAATACATTCCATGTGGGGTCTGAACGAATCACATCGTTTTGAGGGGGCGGTAGTCCACACTTCCTCAAATGAGATTATCGTATTAACATTAAATGAAAGGTAAAAATATGTGAGTTAAAAAAAGAATAAATAAGTGTAAATAAAAAATAAATATAATATATAACATATATAAATATAATTTCCATCATAATGTCTACCATGATTGGTGGAAAAGAAGAAATGAACAATCATCGTTTCATGAGGCAGTAGTTCATCGTACACAGAAAAAGTATGTTCAAAATCAATTATATGGAGGTTTTTGTAAGTTTTAGTATAAAAATTAGAATAAAAATCATATTATATTTAGTATATTGGTTTTTTCTCACAATAGTGTAATAATTATAGTGGAGGGGTGAAGAAGGAAAATAAAGGAAAGGTGCTTGAGAAAAGACATTACCTCTAAATCGGGTAACTACTTTTGGTTTGGGCCAAAAGTATTCTGTGAGAGGCTTTCTACCCAAAGGTAGGATTTAAGGTCTAAGGGATGATTTTTGGGAAGCTTATTTTTCAGATATTTTCCAGATTTAAGATTTTTGTGAGGTGTCAGTAATGGGTAGAGGTGGTGGCCTTTTATAGGGAATGAAAATGACTCACATGGAATATTTGGAAACAAGTTTGGTGTGCACATGTTCTTACCTAAAAAAAGTCATAAAAACAAAACACAATAATGGAAGTTTTATGGACTAAATATAGAAATAAAATGGGCGTTTTACATGTTTCTAGGTCGTTTTGGGTCATATATTTAAGGTTTAATACTTTATTAACCTAATTTTTCTCTTAACCGATTTAATTAATTTTAATCACTTTCCCTAATCATTTTGGTCAAAAACAAATTTAACCTTATTATAAATTATAAATTATTATTATTAAAAATATGGAATCCATTTTTCAAAATTATAATCACAAAAGTGGAATAAATTAATTTTAAAATGAATCCCATTGACGGGACGACACTATGGGTTTTTAAAGTAAAAACATCCAAAAGTTTGAAAAGTTTTTATATCGAATTTCATTGTGAAATTGGTTCCAAATACCAAAATTGGATTAATTGGTAAAAAGATTATCTAAATAAACTATTAATTAAATTATAAATCTAATTTATCCTTATAAATAAATTATATGAAACAAAAATTTTGATTTAAAATCCAGTATTTTTAACGATTCATTAAAAGATGAAACCTTTCATAAAAATACCAAAAATTTATCCTAACCTAATTTTTATATCTTGATTAAAAATATTAAGTTTATTTTGACATATTAAATCTATAAAATTTCCAAAAAAAATAGATTTCAAAATGGTTCTCCATTAAAAGGCGTTAAAAATCGCCTTAATAAAAATATAGGTTTTTAAGCATAAAATTGGGTTTGTTCTTATCTTATGTCTATGGAATCTATTGGAAAAATATCAAAAATATTATATTGAATATATAACATATGTATTACATTAATAATACTTAATAATTGTAATTAAATATTTTGAAATATCTTTGTGACTATAATAATATTTTACTTTATACTCAATCAGTTTTCATATTCATTTCTAATTATTTGGTAACCTATGAAGTCATCTTATGTTTGTTTAAACAACATATTTTCATAATTTAGTTAATAATATTCATATTCAAAAACTTAGGGGATAGGTTATATTACATTATAATAATATTTGTAATAATATATTATAGTTAGGAAACACTTGGTTTTTCGTGTTACGCAAGCCATCGAGGAATATCTATCTTGCATGTAACGTACGTCGAGACGGTGTTGCGTGTAGTGCAAGACAAGTCGGTGTCATGTGAAAGGAATATTTGACTTAGTGTTTTAATATATATATATATACATATATATTTAAAATAATAAAATATTTACAGGGTCATGTGAAATGAAAAATACCAAAAATATAAATTAATTTTAAAAATATATATTTCACAAAATATATGGGTATTACATTCTACCCCCATTAAAATAAATTTCTCCCTAAAAATTTGTCTAGGTTATTAAAGGTTTCATACTTGGAAGTTTCATTCATAGAACCCCACATCGTAAAAATAAATACTAAAACTTCCCTTAAAAGGGAAAGTTGTATAATGGTTACCCAAAGTAACTCATAAAGAGATTCCCACATATGAGAACATAATTGGGAAGTGAAAACATGGACACGGAAGAGAAATATCACCATCAAGTTATGATGGATAGTGATATAGAATAAGGTCGGTAGAAAGTTAACATTAACAAAGCCATAAATCTGTGAGGACCTACACGACCATCTAATTAATAGGAAACAAAGGTACTAGAACAACATTTTTGGGTTGAAGATCCTTTTTCCTAAAGTTAAATAATTTTCAGGAAAAGAAGTAATTTCATGATTTTATAACAACAACATCCTTTGTTTTTCATTGATCCACTTCCCTTCTTCCTCTAAAAAGGAATGTGACTTTTTCATTCTTGAAGTAGTAACAGATCATGGATCCATGATATGTCATCCCATTTATCATCAGTTATTAGAAAAAATGTAGATTTAATAGGCTATCTAATATCCATAAATCTCATATGGTGAGATAATACTTTAATCTCATAAAATATATTAAAATTTTCACTTAAACGTTACATATATGGTTAACCTTATAACCCTTCCAAAATATAATTCACCCTTGCTTCCTTAAATATTCTCAAAAAAAAAATTTATTGGATACTTGGGTTCATCATTGTAATGATAGGATACTAAATGTGATTTTATTATTCCATAATCCATGTAGAGAAATAAAATTGCATTAAATCACACCAAAGGATGAACAATAAGAATTTAATAGGGATCATTCATACAAAATCAAACATAACATTCTCATCCAAGGAAGGAAGGATAAGTAATTCATAATTATATTGGTTCACTTCATCCCTTATGATCGCACATAATTTCCCTCTGTCCTTTTTCTTCATAGGATTTTTTGGCTTATCATTCACATTATTACTTGAATTAGGTAACTTGTTAGAAGAATGTCCAAACTCAATGCAATTGAAAAACTAAAGTGTGGGAGGTACATTCTGTGGGGATTTCTCATTATTTTCATCATTATATAACATCCTCCTATCAGTTCGACATTAGGATTCTCGATGGCCAACCCTTCCACACATAAAACTTTAGGTAGTCCCCCTTAAGATAATTCCATCCTTGTTTCTTCCCAAAATTTATGCATAACATAAGGTTTATTTTATTTTCTGCATGGTTGTTATATTTTCCATTGAACTCAATATTCCTTTTCTTGTTAAAATCATGATATTGATAAGTAACTCCAACCTCAATTTTAACTTTTATTTCACAATTCACAATCTTTTCATAGATATTAAAGTCTCTTATATAGAATGACCTTATGATAATAGTATTTAAGCCAATGAAGAACCTATCAACTTTACTTTTGGGTTGAATTATAATACAAGAAGCGTACCTCACAAGTCTTGTGAAATTATCCTCGTAGGTACCGATATATTCATCATCCTTTTTCTTTAACTCAAGAAACCCCTTTTCTATATTTGTGTGATGAACATGAGGAAAGTAATTACTGAAGAATAATTTATTTAACTCATCCCAATCCATGGATTCAATTTCATATTACTTCCACGTATTCTTTATTAGATTCCACCACTGGTCTGATTCACCTTCTAACTGATAAACAACCAAAATAACTTTATCATTATCAAAAAACATGAGAATGGAGAATATCTTTTCAATTGTATTGATTCAGTATTAGGTAACTAGGGGATCCAATGATCCATTTAAAGAAGGTGTACGATTCCCCATGAAGGACTCAACAAAATGTTGTTCCCTCCTTTGCTTGTTTGGAAACTCAACATTATTCATAGCTTGAGAAAACTATGAGAGTATAGAAAAAAGGTTTTTTATTCCACCCCCCATAGCATTGGGATCTTCAGGAGGAATTTCATGGCATTTTCTTTTGTAATCACCATTACTTCAGTTCCTTTGGGTTCAAACCATTGGTTAAAATCAAAATCATAGAGTAAGAAACAATTATCATAATGAGGAACCAAAAAATCATGAAATTTCACTTATAAGATGTCTATATTATGAAACCTTCTTTAATATATGATACCATGTGTTTATACTAGGTTATTCATATAAATGTTCTAGTTAAATCCATCATGATGTTTTGTAAAGAGTTTTTAAATTCCAAAAGCATATCCCCAGGGAGTGTTAAACTAGTTTTACAGCAAGACTCATTATCATGAACCAAAATACCATGAGTCAGTGTTGGAACACCTTTTCGAAGTTATTAACCCTAGGTAAATCTATGAAAAATCCACATCTACTTATAGTATCTAGACAGGTATATATTTCTAGGAAACTACATACTCTATCTTTCACCAAAATTCCAGGACATTTTCCTAAATGTTAACTCATCCTTATACTTGTCCATAAAGAAATCTTGAGACATATCCTTAGAAATATACCGGGTGATCTCACTAAAATTCTATCATCCTAGTTGTAAAAGGGTAACTAAACCTTTTATCTGATACCAACTGTAGTGACCTCGGCTTAACATACATGGGTATGACATCATTTTCGATGAATATTAAGTACATTGGAAAAATACATGCCTTAGGACCGTAATAGTTTAGTGTCTTTGTAAACTTGGAAACAAAATATTCTATCCTGGTGAAATATCTTTAACATATTACATAAAGATATACACCATTATCACTTCCACCTAAAACCGTTCTTTGTAACCTGGATAAAGGAAACATAAGAATGGCGTGATAACAGATACTCAGTAAGGGAAAATAAATAAAATGTGTAAGCATAATATGAAAAAAAGGGTATGGAATATGACAATAAAATTTTAAGGTCATACCCTATATATTAGATATCATAATAAAGATTAAAATTTTATAAGACATGAATCATATGGAAATAATGAACATAATCCATGATATCATAACATAGGAATAAAACATGGGATTGTGGAAAACACATAAAAAAGCCCTAAGTCAAAGTGGAATACCAAGATTGTAGCATTTTAGGATTGGGTTAATCACCTGTGTACATGCTTTGGGCTTGGGATTCCCTCTCGTGTACCCTCTTATTTCGGGATTGGTATGTCCTCCCATGTACCCTCTTGTTTCAGGATTGGGATTTTCTCCCATGTTCCCTCTTGTTTTGTTATTCGGATGTTCCACATATTCCCTCTTGTTTAAGGCTTTGGATGTACTCCCATGTACCCTTTCATCTCATAAAACATTTTTCATTGCCCAATGCATTTGAGGGATATATATGTCCCAACCATCACATAAATAAATCATACACACATGTTCCAAAAAATATTTATCATATCATGACCCATGAAAAGATATGGGTTCTATAAACATCAAATCATAACCCACAAAATGAAATGGAAATCAATAACATTTCATCACATTATAACCTATGAAAAAGATATAGGTCTTATAATCATTTTAGTGAGGCATAACCCATGAAATGAAGTAGGTTTCCAAAACACATAACCCATGAAAATAAATGGATTTCATAAATGACATGAAAATAAGCATAACACAGTTATAGAAATGATATGAATGGAACCATTAGATCATTTTCTACAAGGGCATGAGTAACATCAATATATGTCATCTTAGATGGAAAATAATTTTGAAATATCTTTCAAAAACATTTCATGAGGAAAACATCCTTTATTTTTTGAAAAATAATATTCAATTTATTAATCCATTTTAAAATCATTTTCATATAATGTCTCTTCAAAAACATATTAAAAAGATTTTAAATAATTTTGAAAACTTTTTTCATTGAAAACTTATAAAATAATTTTCCAAAAAATTTGAAAAAAAAATTCATCAAAAACAATTTGAAAACTTTTTTTCTTGAAAAATACATTTAAAACATTATCTTAAATATTAACCTTTTAAAAATGTAAATGAATCTTCAAAGAAATGATAGCAATTAAATTTGTACATATCGTACAAAGTAAAAAGAGCATTACTTTTGCACGATAAAAAGGAAAGAAAGATTCCTTGTTCAGAAAGTGATAAGAGGATTTCTTTTAAGATATTTGTAAAAGAAAAAAGGGTAAAAATTAATTTTATATATTATAGGATAATGGTATAATATTCATGGAAACTCTTTTTAGAAAACATTGATTTCTGACTGAAGAGAGGGTAAAGTCGGGCTTTTTAAAGACACTTTCTTAATTATATTATGTACCAAAGAGTAGAAAATGGTACCGATACATGAGTATGTCCGGAAATAATATTGAATAACTAAACTCATAAGTTTTCTTGAGATATTGATCATAATATTTCATCAAATTAAGAATAAACATAAACAATCTTGGAAAGTGATGAGATTGTCTCAATAAAGTCTTATAACTTGGTAACTTGGGATCATACACTCCATTAAGAAAAGTAAATTAAATGAATCTTAAATTATCATGAAAGGAATTATATTTATGATGTTACATGTAAAATGTAAGTATATACACCTTTAAGTATAGTTTAGGTGTATAATAAGAAAACATGAGTCTCAAAGAAAGAAAAATGAGACAAAATTGTTTTACCGATTTTGTAGCTTTTGAAACATAAACCCCATGAAAGAAGGATTATAAAATGGACATGTGAATAAAAATAATTATAACTATAAGATACATATAATTAAATATTGTTCAGTACATTCACCACACAAAATAGAAATAATTGTGAACATAACATGTATCACACGGAAATTAAAAGTGAGATGAAATCCCCTTACCTTGTGTCTTTACTCTCTTCATACTCATACAAGATTTGTTTATAATAAATATAAGTTTATTATGTATATTTTAAAGAATAATTTTCTTATATATAATACCATATATGGTTTTATTATGGCCTTATATTACCCTCTTGCTAATGATCCTATGATAAGGTTTCACTTCGGGTAATATTAGCTTTGTTTTAAATGTGTCTTAATTTGTTATATTGTCTGTCCATATACTTATATCATGATTATAGAATGTAAATAAAGGTATAAATATCATGTGTAACCATTATATTTATTTAATAATAATCAATATCATAATGAATTATGAAGTGGAATACACTGTTCATGGAGATGGTAAGCCGCACATACACATGAACGTTGTTTCAGTTTTTATTATCGTATTGAAAGAAAGTATGTAAATGACATATATATATATATATGTGTGTGTGTGTGTGTGTGTATGTATATATATATATATATAGTTATTTAATTATCATGATTATATCATATAATTTAATTAAACTGAGCCTTAATACATTTTATGTGGTGTGTGAACGAATCACATTGGTTTGAGGGGACAGTAGTCCACACTTCCTCAAATGATATTATCATATTAACACCAGATGGAAGGTAAAAATATGTGTGTTTAAGAATTAATATAGAAGCTTAAATACCTAATAGGTATAATATATAACATATATAAACATATTTTTGTTCATAATTTCCACCATGATTGGTGGTAAATAAGAAATGAACAATCATCGTTTCGTGAGGAAGTAGTTCGTCATATACAGAAATAGTATTTTTGATATCCATTATA
The DNA here is from genome assembly GCA_963277665.1 of Viscum album. Classification (NCBI taxonomy): domain Eukaryota; kingdom Viridiplantae; phylum Streptophyta; class Magnoliopsida; order Santalales; family Viscaceae; genus Viscum; species Viscum album. The sequence continues at coordinate 69,780,230 of OY728159.1, forward strand.
TGGAGGTTTGTTTCAGTGTAGGAAGAAAACTTAGTATAAAAAATCCTTGTATATTTAGGATACTTTTTTAACATAATAATGGAATAATGTGAGTGGAGGGGGTGAAGAAGGAAAATAAAGGAAAGGAACTTGAGGGAAGACATTACCTCTAAATCGGGTAACTCCTTTTGGTCTAGGCCAAACAAATTCCTTGATATGATTTATTCCAAAAGGTGGATTCAATTTAGATGGGAGAATTTTTGGGAATTTTATTTGTCAGGTATTGTCCAAAATTGAGATGTTTGATAGGTCTGAGGAATGGGTATAGGTGTTGGCCTTTTATAGGGAAGGAAAAGGACTCACATGAAATTTTTGGAAACAAGTTAGGTTTGCACATATTTTTACCGAAAAAAACCATATCAAACCAAGAAAACTCAAGAATTTAAGGTTTATGGCTAAAATATGGATAACCAATTGGTGTTTGACAAGTTTCTAGGTTGTTTTGGGTCTTATATTTAAGGTTTAATACTTTATTAACCTAATTTTCCCCTAAACCAACATAAATAATTTTAATCACATTCACTAATCATTTTGGTAAAAAAAATTACCTGATTAGACATTATAAATTATGCTTATTAAAAAAATTTAATCCATTTTTTTAAAAAAAAATCTAATCACAGAATTGGTGGAAATTAAGTTAAAGTTTATCCCGCTAACGGGACGACACTACATGGTTTTAAAGTAAAACCGTCCAAAAGGTTGATAAGTTTTTATATCAAATTTCAATGTGAAATTGGTTCCAATGAACTAAATTGGATTAATTAGTAAAAATATTATCTAACTAAACTATTAGATCAATTAAAAATAAAATTTAACTTTATAAATAAATTATATGTAAATACAATTTTCAATTAAAAATTCAGTATTTTTAACTATTTATTGAAAGATAAAACCTTTCATAAAAATTCCAACAAATTATTCTACACTATTTTTTATGTCTTTCTTAAAAATATGAATTTTATTTTGACATATTAAATCTATTAAAGTTCCAAAAAATGGATTTAAAAGGGTTCTCTATTAGAAAGTGGTAACCATTTCCTTAATAAAAATATAGGTTTTTTAGTATAAAATCAGGTTTATTCTTATCTTATGTCTATAGAATATATTAGATGAATATAGAAAATATTTTATTGAATATATAACATATTTATTAACATAATATCACTTAAAAAATTTAATTAACTAAGTTAAAATAGATTTGTGACCATAATAATATTTTACTTTATATCCAATCAGTTTTCATATTCATTTCTAATTATTTTATAACCTATGAAGTCATATTATGTTTTTTTAAACCACATATTTTCATAATTTAGTTAATATTATTCATATAAATTAAATTAGGGTCCAGGTTATATTCCATTACGATAATATTTTTAATAATATATTATAGTTAGGTAACACTTGGTCTTGTGTGTTATGTAAGCCACAAAAAAAGGTCTATCTTGCGTGTAACGTACGCCGAGTCAGTGTTGTGAGTTGTACAAGCCAAGTCGGTGTCATATGAAAGAAATTTGTGACTTAGTTTTTTATTATATATATATATAATAAATATTTCCAGGGTCACGTGAAATTAAAGATATCAAAATATAAATTAATTCAAAAAAATATATTTCAAAAAATCTCAGGGTGTTACATTTTCAGTCTTGATTACATTTAAAACCAATAACATATCTATTTAGTTTTATAAACATTCCCCTTTACTATTATTAAATGAAAAAATAATAATTTGAAAACATTTTCTTTAAAAACACACACATTTCTTATGGATTAAATTATTTTGATTTAAAAATAACCTTTTTAAAATGTTTCTATAACCCCTTTTAAATCCCAATCACACCACATGCATAAAATATCAAACAATGGAACAATGTCATAAACGTAATAGAAGAAATTAAAGAATCCAATCAAAAATACCACACAAATCAACCAATAGAGGAATCTAAAATAATATCAATAGAGACCACTATTTCAAACCACCAACCAAAGGATAAGTTTCATGGTCTCTATACATGGTCCTAAAGTGAGATAGTGATAGAATTTACTAAAATATAAACCAAACTACCAGTCTATGTTCCACCCTAATATAACCAACCAGAATATCCTCTACCCAGGCACATTATGGAGTACTTACCAACTAACCATGGAATATAACACAACTTGGGAAAGGTATTGTTTGTGTGAGTATAGTGACTGGGGTTTAACATATATGGATATTACAACATTTCAGATAAATATTCATTACATTACAAAAACATGTGCTTGGGGACCATAATAGTTTATTTCCATTGGAAACTTGGAATAGAGTCTTCTAGTCTAGTGAAAGATCATTAATGCCTCCCAAAAATATCTTCCCCTTTAGTAATCCTATATAAAACATTTCTTCATGACATGGGGAAGGGAAACATAAGTAATGGTGGGATCGTATGTTCAGTAAGTATAAATAAAGGAGATATATACTCATAACATGAAATAAAGATATTAGAACTTTATAATAACATTCAAAAACCATACCCTTCATATCAAAGATCACAATCAAGATTCATGGAATAAATATTGGTAGTTCATATGACTTGAATGATAAGATAATCAAATAACATGATCCATGACTACATAACATCGACATAAAACATAGATTTATGGAAAAAACATCATCTTATAACATTTTTTACATGTATAAAAAGAAACATGCTCACTTATTAAGTTAAGTATATGAAATCAAGCCCTCACATAAACTTATGGACATGAAACCAGGTTCATGAATATCATTATAGACAAGAAAGATATGTCTATGCATAATATTTTGAACATTTAATCAGGTTCACATATAAAATTCTGAACATGTAATTAGGTTCACACATAACATTTTGAACATATAATTAGGTCCACGCATCACATTGTGAACATGTAATCAAGTACATGCATAACATTTTGAACACGTTATAAGGTTGACATGTAACATTTTGAATATATAATTAGGCTCACACATAACATTTTGAACATGTAATCAATTTCACGCATAAAATTTTGAATAGGTAATCAGGTTCATTCATACCATATATACTCATGAGTTATCCATCTTTATCTAATGAATTGGAGGGAGATATTGGTTCCACCCATCACATAATGAAAATCATACACATGTGTGCCACAAGATCATAAAATATAATCATATCATAACCCATGAAATGAAATGGGTATCATCAAAATTTAATCATATAATAACACATGAAAAGAAGCTGGTTTCATAATCATTTCTTAATGGTGTAACCCATGGAATATAAACGGGTTTCTTAAACATTATGACATCAAAACATGTTTTATTCAGAGAAAGAATTTGAATGGTGTCCTTGGATCATATCAATATTAAGTCATAAGTTACACCAATTGATGTCATCATAGATGGAAAATAATTTTTAAATATCATTTAAAATATTTCTTGAGGAAAATATCCTTTACACTTTGAATAAAATTCTTTTTAAAACATTAATCATTTTGAAAACCATTTTCTTTGAAAATAATTTTGAAAACTTATAATGGAATATTTTAAAGTAATTTTAAAAAAAATTAAAAGATAAAACATTTTAAAAATACTTTTCCTTGAAAATTTTCGTATAATTTCATTTAAAAACATTTTTCAAAATATTTTTAGAGAACATGCTTTTGGAAGAAAACATATTTCCATCCAAAGATATAAATAAAGTATGATTTTCATAAAAATAATATTTTAATTATATTAAGTACCAAAGAGTGTAAAAATATAACCATTAATTATATATATAATTAATAAATAGTGTATAATAAAATTATTTATAATTCTTGATAGATAGATTATAATATTTAATCAATGGAATCATAATCATAAACAATTTCGATAAATGATGAGATTGTAGAAATAAACTCTTACCACTTCGGTAACATTGAATCATAATAAAAATGAAATAATAACATTACATGAATCTTAAAACAACATTAAAATAAGGATATTCATGATATAACATGTCAAAGGGGTATTATATACACCTTTTAGAAGAATATAAGTTCATAACATAACATGTGTCTCAAAAAAGGAAAATTGAGAAAAAAATTTCTTATTACTTTGGAAACATTTTAATAATAAACCCCATAAAAGAGAGATCATAAAATGGATGTTTGAATCTGAATAATTCTAATTATAATAATAATAAAATACATCCATGGAAATTATACACACCATATACAAGAAAGAGATGGTGAACAAGTCTTGTGTCTCATGGAAAATAAAAGTGAGACGGAAATCCCTTAATACTTGAGTAACTTTTGAATCATGAGATCTGTGAAATAATAACCTCAATAGAAAATTTTAATATAAATAAATAAATTAAATTCCTAATATAAAATTTATTATTTCAGTATATACACCACATAAATTAAATGAGTGGTGAATATGGCATAAGTCTCACAGAAATAAAAGTAAGACTAGAAATCCCCTTACCTTAAGTCTTGACTTCCTTCATACACATTAAAACCTCCTATAATAAATATAAGTTTATAATAAATCTAAAATATAAACATATTCATATATATAATTTCAAATTTTATTTTATTATGACTTTATATAACCTGTTTGTTAACAATTCCATGTTAAAGTTACATTTCGAGTAATAATCGCTTTCTTTTTAATATATGTTATAACTTGTTATTTTTGGTCCCCCTTATTCTTATCATGATTTAATAATTTACATAATTTAAACCATGATATATATATAATATATATTTATTATATATTTATTTATAATAATATATAAAATATAGTAATTGGAAATGAAATACAATATTCATAGAGATGGTAGGTTGCACGTATGCTTGAACGTTCTTTCCATTTTCTTATCATATTGAAAGAATAAAAAGTAAATAATATATATATATATATATTATAATTTTAGTAGAATTATTAATTCATATTTACATGTCATATTTATATTAAAACCATCCTCAATACATTGAATATAAAGTGTGAATGAATCACATTGCTTCGTGAGACGGTAGTCCGCCGTACACATGAATAACGTTATCATATTCTCACAAAATGGAAATTATGAAGTTATGTGTTATATAATAATTATAGAAACATAAATAAATCATAAATATCATATATATAAAATATAAATTGAATGTATATCATTATTCTTAACCTTGAAAGGTGTTAATGGAAGAACGAACGATATCAATTCATGATGTGATAGTCTGTCGTACACATGAACGATGATTTTGTATCCCATTTGATGGAAGTGTGTGTTAATTTGTAGATATTAACCTTAACATAAAAAAATATAATTATATTTAAGATACTATGGTCACTATATAATCATGATATAAAAATAATTTAAGGGGTTTTAGGGAGAAATAAAACAAAGATATTTGTTGATGAACATGACCTCTTCTTCGGGTATCTCCTTTTGGTTTGCACCAAAGGACTTCCGTGGTTAGATTCAAACCAAAATTAAGGCTTCTGGGATGATATTATGGATTTTTTAAAGTTATTTTTTTTAGGTTTTGGTCGAGACAAATGGATTCATAGGTTTGAATAAGTGGTAGAGTGAGTTCCCTTTTATAGTGGAGGAGTGGCATTCTTGTAAATACCAAAAAGGTAAAAACTATTAGGAGGTCTCTATTACCGCATGTGCCTAAACTAATGAACCATTTTCAATAAAATAGAGTATATGGTCTAAAAATTTCCATAAATATGTTTTCACATCTTTTTTATCATTTTCACACCTTATCTTTTAAGATTAACCACTAAGTAAACTTGTTTTTACCTTAATCACTAAAATTAATTTTAATTGATTATACTAATATTTTTGTCAAAAACTAAATTTAAATTTATATAAATTATAAATTATTCTGATTCCAAATATTTAATAAATTTTTCTAAAGTAAATTAAATTATGTATAGGAAATTAATTTAAAATTATTCCCACAGATGGGATGAAAGAAAGGGTTCTTAAAGTGAAAAATGTTCAAAAGATTAAAATGTTTTTATATTCCATGTTAATGTGAAATTGATTCCAATGACCTAAATAGGCTAATAAAATTATAATTTATATTAATATATATTAAAACCAAATAAAAATATAATTTATATATATAAATAAATTAAAATAAAAAGTAGCTTTCAAATAAAATTTAGTATTTTTTCATTATTCATCCAAAAATGAAACTTCTTTGAAAAATAAAAAAAAACCTAAAATATTTATGTTAATATTTAAAAAATATATTTTATTTTTTCAAATATATTTTATAATAATGTGGAAATTGAGTTTTAAAATAAGTGTTCCATTAAAAGGTGGTAAAATTTCCATTTAGAAAAATACGACTTTTTATACATAAAATTGGATTTATTATTATCTCTTATCTATAAAACACATAAGATTAATATTAAATGGTTGATTTACTATATAATATATAAATTCTATTATAATAATTCGTCAAAAGTGGTATGTTTAATTTATTGACATAAAACATGTTTACGCATACAGAAATAGTTTTTCAGAAAAGGAATTTATTTATTTTAAAATAGTTCTTACTCTTATTCCTAATTAATTGGTGACCGAAGAATAAATTTTATATACATGTGTAAACAATATTTTCATAATATTTCTCCTTTATTTCATTAATCATCCCATTAATTATATTTCTTAATTCACATATTTTATGACATGCCTTTCCATATTTAAATAACCTACCAATTCCATTCAAGAAATTACCTCTATGTTTCTTCCCAATCTTTGAAAATAAAGTAAATATCATCTTCCTCTATACATGTTTCTTAAATTGTCCTTTTAAATACATCTTCTTTTTATTTTCAAACCCATTATATTGATGGTAAACTCTAATATCCCTTTTTCTACAAATAATATGAGGAAGGTACTTACTAAAAAATAAGTTCTTGAACTTTTCCCAATCCATCGATTCAATTTTATCATGTTCCCGTGTATTATTGATAAAGGTACACCATTTATTCACTTCACCTTCCAAGTGATAGGAATCTAAAATAACTTTTACATGTTCTGAACAACGGAGAACATAATATTTATTTTAAATGGTACATATCCATTTCTTAGTAACTAGTGGATCAGTTTTTCCACTAAAATAAGGAGGATGTTTCCTCAAAAAGGATACAATAAAACATTGTTACCTCCTTTGATCATTTGGAGTATCATCCGGATTCCGGGCTTGATAAGGTTGTGTGGTCATAGAAATGATTTTTTTTCATTGCATATTCTATTACATTCATTTGTTCAAGAGGATCATCATTACATTTTCCATTACATTCCTTATTAACATAGTTCCCTTAGGTTCTAAACATTGACTAAAACTAGAAATCATAGCGGGAGAAACACTTATCATAGAGAAAACCCACATAATAATGAAGAATTACTTATATGATGTCTAAATCATAACACCTCCTTTTTAATCTAAGACACCTTATTCTTTAAACTATGCCACATTAGGTCTATCCAAGGTTATTTATAGTCATAATATATTTTAATCCTTTATAATGGTTCAAAAATAGTTTGTGAACTTCCAAATAATCTATGCGGGGAGATTCAAACTATGTGTGTATCAATGCGCATTTTTGTGTGTCAGTTCCCAATTGAGTCTAGACCAATATAGGGTTTTCGAGGTTGTTATCCCGAGGTACATCTATGCTGGGTCCACATCCACTTATAGTATCTGGAAAGAGATGTAATTAGTTTAAAACCACTCATTTTATCCTTTACCAAAACTCCAATACATTTTCCTAAATTTTGAGTCATCCTTAGAGACATCCCTAGATATATCCTTAGAAATATCCCTGTGAATATAACTAAAGTTTTCTCATACTAATTTGAAAAGCTAAACAAAACGTTTCTTGTGATACCTACAATAGATACTTGGGCTTAGCATAACTAGATATTACATATTTTTAGATAAATATTCATTACATTACACAAACACTTGCCCAAGGACCGTAATAGATTAGAGAATTTAGAAACATGGAACACAATCTTCTCATCTGGTGAAAGATCTTTAATGTTTCCCACAAATTTCTTCCCCTTTATTAATCCTACAAAAACATTTCTTTATAACCTAGGGAAATGAATCATAAGAAAGGGTGAGGTCATATGCTCAGTAAGCATAAATAAATAATATATGTAAGCATAACATGAACATAAGTATACGATAACATTAGAATAGAATTCTAAAACCATAACTTACATATCAAAGATAACAATCAAGAGTCATGGAATAAATATTTTTAGTTCATAAGTCATTAATGATAAGATAATCAAAGAACATGATCCATGATAACATAACATCAACATAACACATAGCTTTTTGGCATACACATCATCTTATAACATTGTGAAGATGTGTAAATAGAAACATTCTCACCCATTAAGTTAAGGAAATGAAATCAAGCCCTCAAATTAACATATGGACATGCAACCAGGTCCACACATATCATTATGTATATAAAATAAAAGTCCACACATAACATTTTGAACAAGTTATCACATTCATGCATAACATTGTGATAATGTAATCCACTTCATTTATACAATTTTGAGCATGTTATAAGGTTCACACATAGAATTTTGATGTTGTAATCAGGTTGATGCATTACATTGTGAAAATTTGATCATGTTCATGAATAAAATTGTGAATATGTAATCAGGTTCATGCATAACATATATACTCATGGGTTATCCATTGTTACCCAATGTGTTGGAGGGATATATAAGTCCCTCCCATCATATAATGAAAATCATATACATGTGTTCCACAATATCATAAAAATCCATCATATCATAACCCATGAAATTAAATGGGTATCATAAACATTTCATCCTAGAATAACTTGTGAAAATAATCTATTTTAATAATCATTTCATCATGGTGTAATCCATGGAAGAGAAATGGTTTTCTTAAACATCATTACATCAAAACATAAACCATTTATAAAAATAATATGAATGGTATCCTTGGATAATATCACCATTAAGTCATAGGTAACACCAACAGATGTCAAATTAGATAGAAAATAATTTTGAAATATCATTTCAATTATTTCTTGAGGAAAATATCCTTTCCACGTTGAAAAATGATTTTTAAAGAATAAAACATTTTAGAAACCATTTTCTTTGAAAATAAACTTGAAAATTTATAAATGAAGCTTTGAAAATAATTTTTTTTTTAAATATAAAACATTTTAAAAATCCGTTTCCATGAAAATTATCTTTAAAAATCATTTAAAAAACATTTAAAAAACATTTTTAGGGAACATGGTTTTGGAAGAAAACAACTTTCCATCCAAAGAGATAAATAAAATCAGATTTTCATAAAAAACATATTATTAATTATCTTAAATACCAAAGAGTGGGAAATGGTACAATTACATGGATATATAATTTGTAAACATATTAAAAGAAAATAAAAGAGAATTATTGAGATATTTATCATAATATTTCATTAATTTGAGTATAATCATCAACAATCCCAATAAATGATGAGATTGTAGCAATAAAATCTTACCACAATGATAACTTTGAATCATAATACCCATGAAACAATAACATTACATAGATATTAAAATATAATTAAAATAATTATATTAATGATATATCATTTAAAATGGGGGGTATATACTCCTTGTAAAAGAATATTTGTGGATAATATAACATGTGTCTCAAAGAAGAAAAATTGATACAGAATTCCCTTACCGCTTTGGTAACATTTTTACCATAAACCCCATGAAATAGAGATCCTTAAATTCATATGTAAGTCTCAATAATTTTCATTATAATAATCATAAAATAAATTTATGGGAATTATATACACAACATACAAGAAATAGGTTGTGAACATGTCTTGTGTCTCATGGAAACTAAAAGTTAGACAGAAATCTCTTACTACTTGAGTAGATTTTGAATCGTGATATCTATGAAACAATAAAATAAATTGAAACTTTTAATTTCATGGAATAAATTAAATTATTTATATAACATGTAATAGGGTAGTATATACACCACACAAAATAAAAAAGTGGTGAATATGTCATAAGTCTTGTAGAAATAAAACGGAGACAATAAATCTCCTTACATTAAGTCTTAACTTCCTTCAAACACATTAAAACCTCCTTTAATAAATATAGGGTTATTATACATCTAACAAAGAACTATATTAATATATATAATAAAATATATTATTTTATTATGAATTTATATTACCCATTTATTAATAATTCCTTGTTAAAGTTATGTTTTGGGTAATAAGTGATTTGTTTTTCATATATGTTCGACCTTATTATTTTTTGTCCTCGTTCTATGATCCCAGTTTACTAATTTAAATAATTTGAATAATGTTAAAAATATCATATATATTTAGTCTATATATATTTATAACATTCAATAAATCTTATAAATAGGAAATGAAATACATTTTTCATGAAGACGGTAGGTTGTACATACGCATGAACATTGTTTCCATTTTCTTATCATATTAAAAGAATGAAATTTAAATGATATATATATATATATATATTATAATTCTAGTATCATTATTATTTCATATATATCACTTATTTGTATTAAAACCATCTTTAATGAATTCTATCTAAAGCGTGAATAAATTAAATCGTTTCGCGAGGCTGTAGTCCGTCGTACAAACGAATGACGTTATCGTATACTCAAAAATAGAAATCATGATGGTATGTGTTATATAATTATTAAATAAAGATAAATAAATCATAAATATCATATATATAATATATAAGTACCATTTACATCATTACTCCCAACCTTTAAAGGTGGTAATTAAAGAACGAACGACATCGGTTCACGAGGTGGTAGTCTGCCGTACAGACAAACGATGATTGTCTATCCTATTTGATGTAAATTTGTGTGAATGTGTAGGTAATGAACTTAATATAACAATATCATATTATATTTAAGATAATGAGGATATTATATAATCATGACATAAATAATATTTAAGGGTTTTGAGGGTGAAATAAAACAAAAATGTTCATTGATGAAGATTGCCTCTTTTTTGGGTATCTCATTTTGGTTTGCACCAAATAAATTCCTTGGTAGATTTTATTTCCAAATTAAGGCTTATAATATAATATTAGTGATGTTGGGAAGTTATTTTTTAAGGTTTTGGTTGGCTGAAATGTCATTATCTTTGTGAAATAGTAGGGAGAGTGAGTTCCCTTTTATAGTGGAGGAGGAGTGATATTCTTTGAATTCCAAAAAGGAAAACATTATTGGTAGGTATCCCTTATATCATGTTTCTCCAATAATTAACTATGTTTTGTAAAAGAGGTTATATGGTATTAATATTTCCATAAAATAGGTTTTGGAAAACTTTTGGGACATTTCCACACCTTATCTTTTAATATTAACCATTAAGAATACTTGTTTTTACCATAATCACTAAAATTAATTTAAATTTATTTCTCTAATATTTTCAGTAAAAAACTAATTTGAAATTACTATAAGTTATAATTTATTCTAATAAAATATATATATTCTATTCATACATATAAAATTCACATAATTTTCTGAAATTATTTTAAATTTAATCTCGTAGACGGGACGAGAGAACAGGTTTTTAAAGTGAAAAATGTTCGAAAGATTGAAATGTTTTTATATCTAATTTTAATGTGAAATTTATTAAAATAACCTAAAATATATTTATATATATATAATTGATCAAAAATAATTTAAAAAAATATAAAAATATAATTCATCTATATAAATAAATTAAGCGAAAAAACATTTTTCAATTAAAATTATTTATTTTTTCACTATTCATCCAAAAATAAACCTTTTCAGAAAAAATATAAAAAATTCATCCTAATATAATTTTGATGTTATTATTTCTAAAATAAATTTAATTTTTTCATATGTAATTTATAAAGGTGTCAAAATTCAGTTTTAAGATAAGTGTGTAATTAAAAGGTGCCAAAACTGCCATTTAGAAAAATACATCTTTTTATGTGTAAAATTGAATTTATTCTTATATCTTGTATATAAAATATATAATATGAATTTTAAATATTTTATTGAAAATATAATATAAAAAAGTATTAAAATTATTCATAAAAATTGTTTTTTTTTTTAATTTTTCGAGTTATAATGTGTTTGTGTATAGAAAAATAGATTTTCAAAAAAGGAATATCTTTATTTTAAAATAGTTCTTACCCTCATTTATAATTAATTCGTAACTAAAAAGTTTTTTGTATATAAATTTATAAAACATATTTTCATAATTAATTAATTTTATTCATATCATCCATTCCAATAGCTATGTGATAAATATAATTATATTCTAATAATAATATTAATAGTACATTTTAGTTCTGTAAAACTCAGCCTTGAATGTAACGCAAGATGTTGAAGAAACTTGTTATTGTGTGCAAAAAAATAAAAACATAGTGTTTCATATAACACAGTTTACTCCTGGTGTTGCATGTATCACAATATTAACTTGGTGTTTTTTTAAATCAATCTTAACTTGTTGTAGTGTGCAATTCAAACCATCAAATAATTTAAATTTATTCGAAAAATAATTTAGAAAAAATCAGTGTTACAGTGTAACTTCCTAGTGTGGAATAAATCTAGACTTTCTACTTATACCTGGGTTCCCATGACTAATATAAAGTGAGGGTGAGAAAACAAGTAGTCAGTAAAGCCAATAGAAATCCTAATCAATAATTTCACCCTCACCAACATCTCCCTCTCAAGAAGAAACCCAGTTCACATATCCATCATGACACGACAAGAATAAATAATACACATCAGGAGGCCATTAATTCCAATATAAATAAAATTGAGATTTAGGGGTCTTATTCAAACATTAAAATTTTAAAACTACTAAAATTCCCAAACATTCCTTCACTGAAATAGACTCAGAAATATATCTTTTATAATAATTTAAACCCATTTATAAATAAATTATTAAAGCCTTCCATTGAAAATCACCATTCAAATCAATTTATTTATTCAAATAGAAATAAATTCCTATTTTTATAAAAATTATTAATGGATTAAAATGTTCCTATTTAATTCCTCACATGAACCAAATTAGGTCAACACATTTTTAAACATCTATTTTTATTCAAATAAAAATTTTAAATAGTTTACTAATAATTGTAATTTCAAGTACCACTTGAAATTATAAGTAAAAACATTTGAATAATTTATTTAAAGTCCTAGAACATATTTAATATTTCCACTATAATTTTTTTTAGAGGGATATATACGGAATTATATAAAATATTTTATGTGTGTAGATAATCAAAACCATATTTAAAAAAATCAAAATAGAAAAAAAATCTTCTTTTGATGAAAACCATTAGAAAATTCAATAAACTAAAACAATACCATCATAGAAAATTTAAGCAATAATTTTAGAAATAAATCAATCAGAAATTTTTAAATTTAAATTTATACCATGGACAAATATATCTATAATCAATAAAGGATGGTTAGAAATGTGTTTCCTTAAATGGAAAAGGATATATCATGTAATAATATACCCACATGAACAACAGAATCATGAAACCACAAATATTGTTCAAGCCTGTCACCCATAAGGTTCATCCAAACCATATAATATCAAGGGGTAAAATAAAATTGTGAGAAAATGAAGAAGATAGGTGAGAGAAGTTTGTACCTTGAAGAATCATCCATGACCTATAATTAAATTAGGAGGAATCACCAGAAATGAAGGTGGTCAGAAGAGGGAGGAGCGTGCACGGGAGGGGGTTTAGGATAGGGAGTCTCATACGATGCCAAGGGCGGGATAGGGGTATAGGGAATAGGTTTTAAAAAAATATTATAATAAAATTTAAATATAAATTATTTATTTCTTGAAAACTAACACACGTTACCTACAAGGTCATCCAAACCCGGTGATGACTGTACGACACGCATTGGACACCCAAAAACACTATTAAGGGTCGCTCCTAAGAGTCTCTCATGGTTAATAGGATTTTTATTAACCTTTTAAAAATATAAATTTCTAAATACATATCATAACACATGTTATTATCATGTTTTACTAGTTGTGAAAGCTAACTATGTTCCCCTCTAAACCACCAAAATTTTTAAAAATTATGTTAAAAAAATCACCATAACTCAAAATATTATTCAAATAAATAAAATAATAATAAATATAAAACTTTTTGTTTTGATAAACTTGTTATTATTATGTAAAAAGTTTACTTTCATTTTAAAAAATAAAATTATTATTACTAAAATCAAATTTAATGACCATGATAATGGTGAAAGGGTTATTTTTAAAGAATATTTTTATTAATCTTTTTTAATTTTTATCTAATAAGTTAAATAATCATATTTTATATGATTAATTTTTTCTGATTTTTAAAAATATATAAAAACATATTTTCGTGCCTTTAATCAGTAATTAATGTTTTATAAGATTAAGAACCCTTAATGGTTCAAAAAATATTTATCTAAAAAAAATTTCTTATAAATTAAATAATTTAAATTAAAAGTTTATTTTATATTATTTATAAATAGAATTAGATTATATGGATCTTAAATTTAGTTTCATAACAACTAAATTTGGTTAGATGTTTTATCTTATATTTTTATTAAAACATAAATTTATGAGTTAAAAACCAATTACCAAGGAAAAACCAAAATGGTAAAGTGTAAAAATTTAATGGTAAATGGCATAAAAAATGTTTAAAATATGTGTGAAAATTCAATTTTTAGGATTTATTGACACAATATCACCCTATATTACATTATTTTAAAATTATGGAGTTGTTGACCCTTTAATAGTGATATACCATTATTAAAATGTAATGGGTACTTCAAAAATTACACTTATCTTCACTTATAAAAGATGATCAATTATACCACTACATGATATATAATTTTATTTTAATTTCCTCCTAAAATTATTCCATTTTTCTATTATTATATTTCCTTACCTCATTAATAATCTTTAGGTCTCAATTATTTATCCTAAGGCCTAAATTTCCAAGGACATTTCAAAAATAAATCTCATGTTCTTAACATGAGTATTTATTAATCTGTAGTCTCTTATTCTTAATATTACTATACCACATAAAATAATTTATAATACATCAAATTATAATAAAATAAATATTATTAATATTATTAAATATTACTAAACTAACATAATATCAATTTTCTACCTCCCTTGAAAACCATTTTAAAAAGGAAGGCGTTGTCGTGTATGTGTGAGGACTACCACATCAATGAATGGCATATTCAAATTTTCCATTAACAATTAACATGAATGATGTTAAAAATGTATTAAATGTATAAAATTCAAATTTAAGATTCCATTAGTATTAAGGAAAGATAATATTGTACATTATATAATTGATATTCATAATAAATGGCCATAGTAAACATAACCGCCTTAAATGAACATATCGAGGAATCATTCTTAATTTTAGTCTATTGTGGGAAAACCTATGGAACTTTAATTTTTTCTATAATATAATAATAAAAAATATAGAACTATAAAATTATGTAGATTATGTATCTATTTAACACATTTCACCATGGTTAATATATCGTGTATGTTTCAAATAAATCTATTGAACTGTCACAAGTAACTTCCATAAGAGAAAACTATTTAATAAAAAATAACATATGATAATAAATAGACCACTGTAAATTAAATATAGATATAATTAGTTCTTATAAATTTTTTATTAAACTTAATTTTATTATTCACGATGTTATTAACACTTGAATAAGGAATCAGTACCAAGGTAAGGTTTATTTATACCTATTTTTAATTCCATGAGACATGTTTGATATTGCACACCATCAATTATTTTATATAGTGTAGTAACTACTCTATTACCTTCAATTATAATGAATATATTCCATTTAATTATTTTTGAATTCCCATTTCATGGTAACCCTCTTATTATTTCATTATTATTACCCGGAAGGTTTTTGGAAACATAATTCTCATTCAATGGGTTGTGATTGTTCTTCTTGAATATATTTCATATAAGTTTGGAACATCATAAGATTTTATTTTATAATACAGTATTTTTTATTTTTTTATGGGTATTTAAATTTTAACCACTATAACCCCTTTCCAGATGTCCCTTGATTCATGAATTAGGATATCTATAAGGGATTTGGTTAACTCAATTTCCTTTCCTTTCATTAAAATTTATTCCTTGAGAACCATTATTTTATGTTTTTTAATTATTCTATTTACTATTTCATAAGATATTTCCTCTTTTATATTTGGTTAAAATGATTTATTCAACTCAATGATACTTTCTCAATGAATTTTATTCTCATATATAATTACAAATTTTTTAATAAAAATATTCATCTCTATTAAAGATATTTTCCCCCATTTTCAGGTTCATTATTCCCAAAAAGTTTTCCAATATTATGTTTAAATCCAAATATGTGTTTTTTCATATTAATTTCCTATTTTTCATTATATTATTTCAAATTGATTTTTTAATACCTCTTTTTATGATGTGGGTTTTCAGAAAAGGTATTTCAAAATAATAAAAAATATTTTCATCCTTTAAAAATAAAATTTTTTATCTTCCAATTTAAATTTACTATAAAATAAATTATATAATTTTAAAGGATCTATTATTTAATATTCTTTTTAAAAAGTAAAAATTTTCAAGAAAAACTCTTAACTATTTGGGAAATAAATTTTAAATGTAACACGTAACTTTATTTTTTATGAGTATGGAAAAAATGTTTTCTAAAAAAAATATGGTTTCCCTATCAATATAAGCATTATAATTTAAGAATCCTCTTTTACATATTTTAAAATAGTTTAAAAAAAATTAACACTTGATGATTTTTAAAATAAATTGTAATGTTATTATATTTTCCAAAATTAGAAGTTTTATTTTAAAATGGGATTCTTGATTTTTAATGGGATTTTAATAGCTTGTATTTTTTTTAAGAAATAAATATTTAGTGTTTTTATGTATTATCAAGGAAATTTGGTTTCAAATAATCTTTCTCTTATATATTTTGATTTCTAAAAACCCTCTTTTTTTTTAAAGGAAAATTTTAAAATATTTTACCAAGATCGATAATTTCATTTTTAAAGAAAAAAAATTTAATGAGTTTTTAATAATTTAAGAAAAATGGTATCCCCTCTTATTTTTTAATTAATTTATTCAATTTTCTTAAAAATTTATCTTTCATCTGTGTCAACATCCTTAATGTTCCTTTTGCTAAATTGGGGGATATTTTTAAGCCGCCATCCAACTTCTTTCTATGGATGTATTATATAATATTCTAGGAAATATTTTCATGAAACCCATCTCTTTTCCATGGTTTAATTAAGTGATCTTTGAAGTATTACTATTTTCATGTTCTAATGGAACAAATATGTATGGATGATTATTATTATGAAGTCTGGGTCCTATATTTTCGTCTAGTTTTTTGGTGAAGGATTTATATATCATGAGATAATTATGGGAATTAAGAATTGATGTTTTATCAACTGTGGGAATCAAGAAGTGACGGCTACTCCACTATGATATGATAATTAGTAAGGGATTATTACTCTACTGTGTTTATAGGAATTAGGTAGTGAGGTCTATTCCACTATGGTAATAAGGTTGTTATGCATGTTCCACTATGATATGGGAAATGGGTAGTGATTCCCTCTCCACTATTTTATGATTTTTACACCTTTTTTAGTTCTATAGATTACTTTTTTGATTCATTTACATGATACATCATATCTTTATTCCTAGGATTAGGCTCCATGGATTATTTTTATTGTATCATATTTCCACACACTAATGTAATGGTATATGTTTTCTATTTTTATATTACATGTATTTATATCATGGATTACGGAAAACTTTTATAGTTGGTGATTTTTTAATAATATATTTTCCACAGATCATGTTTTCACATTATATTATGATCTAACCCTTGAGGAAATATTGAAATCTTTTCCCTTTCTGGGTGTTTGAGCTCACTCCTTTCTTATGTTTTCTTTCCCTATGTTATAAAGATGAGTTAACCTTGGATATGTCTAGGAGTGGTGTTGGAAACAAATTATGAATATAGTTATGATGTTTCTCGATGTAAGAAGTTTGTATTAAGTATTGCATTTTGTTATCTTTTCACAAATACCTTCACTTTGTTAAATTCTCCAACAATTTTGATCGGAAATAGTTGAAATTGGATGAAGTGGATCAGATAATGTTTTTTAACCAAGTTTTTCAGATGTACAAAAGTGTTTGGATGTAAAAAAAGATTAGATTATTTTCTTATAACTAATTCTATCGGTCTATGTTTTTGTTCTAGAAGTTTATATTCAAAATGTTTAGACAAAAAATGTTTGCAAAATAAAATTTGGTTATTCTTTATTGATCTTAAGTTCCTAATTTCATTAGTTCTTGAAATCTCATGTCACAAGCTTGAGTAAAAGAGAGATAATTGATATTGAGAAGAAAAATGAGAGAAGTTTCATCAATATAAAGGAGGGAAATGTTTGTATAAATAAATGTTTTTTCTTAATAACATTTTAAAGCTATTGAGGTTATAAATTTTTTCAATAAGTTAAAAATAAGGAGAGAATAATTTGCATATAAAATGTTTATAATATGAATAAATGTGTATTCAGATAGAAAAAATCAAAAGAAAAAAATTGTTTTAAGTGCATTAAACTAATGATTTCATATGAAATCTTCATAGGAAAAAATCTTGCAATGTTTTATGAATAGAGGAAATTTTATAAAGTTCTAAAAGAGGGGATACTGAAGAATTTCATTAGAAAAAGTATTTGGATGTAGTTTATTAGATGAACTCTTTATATAATATTCATAAAAAAAACTTTTATGAAGTTATGAATTTGAAGATCCTAAAATATAATCGGATGAAATTTCTTGTATAAAGAACATGGGATGGTGGAATACATATTAAGGTAATGCTTGAAGTGTTCAGGTGCAAGTCATCAGATGGAGACTCTCTAGATGGAACTTTTTTTTACAAAGGTTTCTTAATGAATAAAAAATCAATGGTTAATATTTTTGGTAGTAAAAATGTCTTTAGAATGTTTTTTTAAAGATATGAAAGTGAGGATGTTGAGTTGGACTTTTAATATTCCAAATATCATGAAGGGAAATCATGATTCTCACTGGTTTTTAAGGGAATTTAAAAAATGGTAACGTCACTTATGTTTCTGGAATTCATTTAAGAAGGTTTTGGTATTGTTGAGAAGATTTTAGTGAATTATTTTAGTGGGAGTTTTGAATTTGGAGATTTCATTTAGGAGGAAACTGAATTGTTTTAGCCACCTATTCTCCTTAAAATGTTACTATATAAAGGGGTTCAAGAAAAAAGTATATTGTGTATTTTTCAAGTGTGAAAATTTTGAGGTTATAACAAAGTAGTTCTAGATAAACTCATTGGATGCACTTACTAGATGAAGTTCTAAAATAAATTTATGATTAGGGATGTTTCCAACCAAGGAATCTATTCTTTTAAGTAAAAGAATAAGAAGAAGTTTTCAATTAATGGAGAAGTTATGATTAGGATCAATCATATGAACTCACGATACAATATTTTAATTAGGTATAATAAAATTATCTAATCATAAGGATGCTTTAGGGGGTTTTAAAAGGCACTGGAAAAATTTTCAAGATGAGGTTTCTGGATTTAATTTCAAGAAAAACTCATCAGATGAATAGAAAACTAGTTGAAGATGTTCTGACCAACATTCAGGTAAAAAATTAAAGAATAATTATTTTTCAAGAATGGAAAAAAGTGAAGATTGTTAAATCAGTATAGTGATAATTTTATAAGACTATTAGTAAAGTATTATAATAGTTTTTACAAAATCTTTGATACATATTTATTTGTGAGGAAAGAACATGCACTTTAGTTTTGATAATAGTGAAATTCATTTGTAATAATATTATTTTCTTTTTATAACCACATAAAAGGATTTTTTTCTAGTATATTGTGTGGTATTAGATTGTTTAAAAACCATTCTAAGTACTAGATACTCTTTTTGAGTAGTGAAAATTTTAAATTATTGTGTTCATATGATTGTGCTTGTGAGTTTTTTTCAACAAATTTATATCTATTTAAAAGGAGGATAAGTTTGTTTCATATATAAAGTAAAAAAGAAAATAAAAATAGATGACTGATTCACAGCCTCCCCCTATCAGTGATCACATAGACACTTCTTGGGCCTTTCATTTTTTGTTAGAGTTAAGGTTCACTTTGTTATCTCTTTACTGAAGTTGGAAGAAAATAGATGTTTCTATTGATGTTTATAATTTCATTAATAGAATAAAAATTCTATTTTCTGATAGGAAGAAATATCATACCAGGATATATATAATGTTTCCATATTTTATGTCACTTGGTTATGATGTTCTCAAAGTTGTGATAGATGGATTCCCTCCTTATTCTAAAAATGTTCTTCTAATAGCTTCTGATAAAAAATATAGAATGATTAGTGAGCCATAATTTCAATAATTTCCTCACTATCTGAAAGTTATTTTCTCATATTTAAATCATTTTGAAGTACTAAAGGAATTTGGAAGAAGTTAATGAATATTTATGAAGGAAATATAAAATTGAAGAATGATAATTTTCAAATATGGAGTCTGAAGTATGAATATCTAAAAATGAGTGATTATGAATCTATTGGTGACTTCATTACAAGGGTGAATGAAGTTCTTAGCACCATAAGATTTCATGATGAAAAGTTGGAATATTCATTCTCTTTTGAAAAGATCCTACGAATTCTTCCTCATAAGTTTAATTTCAAAGTTTCATAATTAGAATATATATAGATACTGAAACTCTATCTCTAAATGACTTACATAGAACTCTCATCACTTATAAAATAAGAAGATATAAGGTTATAAAAATAAAATAAAAGTATGATTGATAAATTTTCTTCAAATAAACCAAAAAAAGTATGAAATTTATTGAAGATAAAGAATTTAGTGACTCTAACATTAAAGATTGGGTTAGTAATTTTTTTGATAAATTTATGTCCTTATGTTCTAAAGATGTGAAAATAGGCATAGTAAAGTAAAAAAGTAAGATACCACTAAAACGATTTGGTTTTAGATTTATAATGAATTTTAGAGTAAATTTATCTAGAAAAAAGGAATATGAATAAAGTGATGTAGATGATATAAATTCAAGAAGAACTTATAAGAAGAATGCACACAAATCCAAATACTATTCTGAGGGAAAGGATAAAAAGTTTTATAAACCCAAAAGGAGAATCTTTTTTTCTAAAGGTAATGAAGATTATAATAGTGAAGAAGAAGAAAAAAAATAGTAATGATTCTACTAAAAAAAATCTTATTGATAAAGTGAATGATGAATAGTTCACCAGTGATAAAAGACGTAGTTCTAAAGAGGAAGAAACTCAATTTTAATATTCACCAAAAAGAGAGTTGAAAAGAGTATCTTTGAAATATTATAAGTCTTAAAAGAGAGAACAAAACGTTAAAAAAATAAAATACTATAGTAAACAATCAATAATTTTTTATTAAAAAAATCCAATTTACTAAAATAAATTTATAATAATATGAATTCAGTTGACGAGAAGGAAAAAATCAATTTTGATGTTGAATAAAAAGTGATGTTATTGGAGTAAGACTTAGAAATTACTCAATAAAAACTCACTAAAGTTGTGTAAGGAATTTAGAATTTCCAAAACTCATTAAAAAAATTTGGTGAAATTATTGAGATGTGAAAACCTAAGGATGATCATAAAATGTTATCCCCAAAGGTTTATAATAAAGATGAATTTGTTCAGAAGAGTAATAAATTTGATAAAATCATTTATTTAGAAAAAATAAATAAAGAAGAAAAATATAATGTTTCTAACATTTTCATGTCTAAAACAAAAGAATCTACTACTGGTGATTCTTTTTAGACTTAGAATAAGTCTAATATAAAGAAGAAAATTTCAAAATATACCATAAATTATGAGGTATATAAAATTTATAAAGTCCTAAGTAATAATATGATCAAAATCTAGTGTACAACTCCAGAAAAATTAGAAGTTATAGGGGAAAATATTCCTTCTATGGTTACTTCTACTATGGTGTTGGTTTTGGCCATACAGTGAATATGTGTTGGTTTAATCAACAACATTGAAATAATTACAAGATAAACTAGAATAAAAGTATTAGGGGGAGTCAACCCACTCAAATAAAGAAACTCAAGAAAGTTGGTGTGAAAATTGAAAATAGATTCCAACATTTAAAAACTATTTAAAAAAAGATGTGAATAGCCTGGACACCACACAAAAGTATGACATGTTATGTTACCAGTGCAAGAAATATTTTAAACTAATTCTAAAAAACTAAATGTGAATAAATATCAAGCCAAGTAAAAAGACACTTATTGTTTAAACTGCTCTCAATGATACAAAAGGAGAATGGACCTAAATTTTGGATAATGGTTTCCCTTAAAAGATGATAGTAGATATAAATCTTTTGAAGAATTTGAAATATTTTAAAGTAGTTATAGTGAATTTTGTAAATGATGAGTCACTTTGAATCAAAGTTGTTAGATCTACTATCATTGGGAAAGAAAAATTAAAATTAAAAAAGGATTTGTTTATTTATGGTTAAAAGGAAAACTTACTATTTTTTATAAATTTTTAATCAAGTTTATAAAATTGTTTTAATAAAATATTTTTTTAAAAAAAGTTTAAAAAAGGAAAATTTGTTATGAAATTCCAAAAAACAAAGGGAACCTTGTTTCAAGTTGGTAGTGAGGAAATTTCATTCTATTTAAGCATGATGTAAGAAAATCATCTATGTAAAGAAGCTTGGGACATATATGTTAGAGTAATATGAGAAATAAAAAAAAGATATTGTTCATTATATTCCTAACATGGATAGAATAAGAGATTGGTGTTTATCCATTTTTTAAAAAGGTAAAATTATAAACTTATTTTATAAGAAAGTTCAATTCATCCAACTCATCCCTTAGAGATGATATATTCTGATGTTTTGGGTTGATTATTAAAATATCTACACACAAAGATAAGTACTTTATTTCTTTCATTGATGAATTTTCTCACATTATAAGCACTATGTTTTTTAATCATTAATCAGTGGATCCTATAATGTTTAAGAATTGCATGAGAAGTATAAATAAAGAACATGGATATTCAGTGGAGAAGTTATGAACTGATAATGGTGGAGAATATAAAAATTAGTATTTGAGAGATTATATTAAAAGCATGGAATTTTCTAGGAGTTTAGTGAACCGTACACACTAAAAAAAATGTTTTTACTAAAAAATAATATAATTTTAGTTGATATGGAATGAATAATTTGGATCAAACATGATACTTCTCATTATTTTTGAAGGTATGTTATCAGTACAACAACTTAGGTTCAAAAATTATGTTTCTATATACCAAACTCTAATATGAATCCTCATTAAATATACTTCAATGAAACTCCAATTATAATAAAACATATGGATTTTTATAAGTCATTGTATTATAAAAAAAATGGTGGAAATCTTTAAAAATTTTATCAAATAAGATTTTATGGAATCTTTTTTTTAATCCTCACAGTAAAAGATGATGAAAATTTTATAAAAAAGAAACTAGAAATATGGTTGATTCTACAGTTGTGAAAGTTATTGAAAAATCTAATAAGAATATTATACAAATAGATGTAGAGATGGAAGATAAGGTGATTTTAGTTGAGAAAAGTGAAAAAGTTCCCCAAAATAAAGATTCTAACTCATTAATTTCTAGTGATAGGAAAAACTATATACATCACATTCTAGGATGAGAAATAATTTTGAGGTTTAAAACAATATTGGTTATAAAAAAATGGTTTCAAACTAGAATAACAACAAGGTTATTTTTTCATACTTACTTATACTCAAAATTTGATCCAAAATATGTTAATGAATAGTTTAAGCATCAAGAGTGGATTGATTTTATGAATAAAGATCTAGATAAAATTTAGAATAATGATACTTGTGGACATTTACCCAAACCATATAATAAAAATTTTATTGTTTTAAAGTGGGTGTTTTGGAATAAGTTGAGGGAATATAATGGAGTGATTAGAAAGAAATTAGGAATGGTATATAAATTTTACTCAAAAATAGAAGAAATTTATTTTTATGAGACTTTTCAAATAGTGTAAATATTGGAAACTATTAGAATTTTTCTTGATATAATTGTACCATGAGGTTATAAAATGTTTTATACAGATGTAAAGTTAGTTTTTATTAATTCATAACTTGATAAATAACTCTATATTTAACAACCAGGTGGATATTTTATTGGGAAAGTTGAAAATTATATATGTAAGTGGAAGAAGGCATTATATGGTTTGAAATAGGCTCTTAGAGTTTGGTATTCCAAATTGGATACCTATTAAAGAAATTGAACTTCAATAAATGAAGATTTTATAGAAATCTCTACATCAAATAAAATCAATAGATTTACCTCATTGTGATTATTTATATTGATGATATTATGTGTGATTGAATGATAATAAAACTTGTGAAAAGTACTCTAAGGAGATGAATAAGTTATTTAAAATATTTATGCTTAGAGAAATGATCTATTTTATTGGGTTATAGATTTCACAAAAGAAGAAATATATTTTTATAACTCTATAAATGTATGCTAATAAATGTATAAGTAAGTTTATCATAGAATATTCAAAATCAAATTCCACACCAATTTCAGTGGGAACAATGTTTTTAAAATATTGATAAGGTAAAGAAGTTGATCTTAATGAATTTTGAAAGTTGGTTTGAAGTTTTATACATATTTTGGCCTCAACGCTAGATATTTTATATTTTGTTACACTATGTAAAATATTATAGAGTACTTCAGAATAATATCATCTATTAGTATGAAAAATAATTCTCAGATATATCATAGGCATAATAGATTTTGATATAAAATACGAAATCTCAAGAAAAATTGATTTTATTGGTTATATAAATATTGATAGGGTATGAAGTGTTGATGACAGAAGATCCACATATATGGGGGTTTTATCTTTAGGACAAATTTATGGGAGTTGGAACACAAAGAATCAATTTTTAGTAACTCTCAATATATCATAAGTTTAGTATGTTTCTGCCACTCAAACTACAACACAACTTATGTGGATGAAAACCCAGTTAGAGTATTTGTTGGTGGAAGTTAAGTTACCCCTAATCTTAGGTCGTGATATTAAAATTATTATAAATCTCACTAAAAATCCATTGCATCATTCTCATATAATGAATATTAATATAAAATATAAATTAATAAAAAATCATGTGGATATAAATGAACAAAAAATGGAATATGTTCCTATAATAGATAAAGTTGCTAATATATTCAAAAAAACATTACCAAAGAGAACATTTTATAAACTGAGTTTGAACATGATCATACAACCTCTCCCTCTTCAAGGATAATGTATTTCAATTTTACCCTCTCTCATATTGTCTTTGGATAGAGTTTTAAAGGGGAGTGTTGGCCAGAGTAGGACACTCAAGAAGTGGGTGAATTGAGTTCATATCAAATATTTTGTTAAAAACATATTTAAAAACTCCCCCAATTTAAATTATAAATAGACCATTTAACCAAAGTAGCAGATTTATAAGAGTTTTGAATGTTCAATTAATTTCTTAAAAAATAGATTAATTCTTAGTTACAACAAGCTGAAAGTTTGATATAACTTTTGAAAGTTATTTACCAAATTAAAAATAGTTATAAACACTAACTAATATTAAATACCAAAGTGATATTTAGATTTATGAAATATGTGTGAAAATAGAGAAAACTATATTTGAAAAACATAGTGAATAAAAATAAGAGGTTCAGTGTCAATTAGAGACCTAGTCCTCTCTACTTGGGGATCACCTACCACCAAGAAGTTTATATTAATAAACCTGATCTGCACCCTGGATCGGGGTTCTCAATAGCACACAAGGTTGTTAAGGTCAACAAAACCTATACTATAGTTTTTTATGGGAAGAAAAATACAATCAATCCACACAAGGACTTTTTCCAGAGTTATATTTGGGAGAAAATTGTGTAGAAAGATGGGTAAGTGAGGATATCTTATATCCTCCAGCTTAGCTCAAGAGACAGTATGTTCTTTTGATATAGACACATGTACTGTTTGAAAAGTAATTAGAATATACACAATAGAGAATAAATAATAATAAAAGGTTTATAATTCTTTTTGTGATGTGATTGATGCTTCTATACTTCAAAGGTGTAGCATATGTGAAGCTCGAGTCCACTTCTGGAGACATACACCAAAAATAGAGTGTTTTTTATACTCTGTGTTCTGGTTTCTATTGTGGTGATAAACTCCTCAGAAATCCAATTTACTTGGATATGTTTCTGTAAGGATTTTATCACTTTATTTAATATCAGTTTTTCCTTGTTCACTTCTATCAGGATGAGTATGTTCTGTGTTTTTACTACTTGATCTCATGTGTGTATCGATTTTTTTGCACCACCTTATTTATTTTTGGGTGTTTCTATTTGGTCGACAAGGAGAATGATCTCCATCATGTTCAGGTAACTCTTACCTTGTACATCCTACTGAAAAGGTAATTAATATTGTATGATAAATATAATTAATAAAATAAATATCATTAAATAAATCAAATATGACTATTAGTAATAGTTTTGAATTTAAATGTAAAGGAATAAATGACAAAGTCTAGAATGATACCACAGGAGTGGTCACATAGGAGTCATGACTTTCAATTTTTCTCGGAACAATGTCTTTAAAATGGGGTCTTATACTTTTCAAGAATTATGGAATTATAAAACAGTGTCTTAATAATGGTGTCTTAGAATTTTCAAAAATATGGAATTCTAGAACGGTGTCTTAGGCTTTGAAAAAATATGGAAATCTTTAATGGTGTCTGGTCCTTTGTAAAAATTTTGAAACGATACATTAATGCAATGATGACTGGTCCATATCAATAGTTTCTAGTCCTTTTTTAGAATTTAGAAGTATAAGGTCACTGCAACGGTGAATGTGAGTCACGACCGGTGGATGTGAGTTCTCTGAATGGTGACTCATACTTAGTCAAATATTTTCATCCTATCTTATAAAGTAATACTTAACATAATAGATTAATATTATAAATAAACATAATGAAACATAATGAAACAAGATTAATCATGATTTGTGAGAATTAAAAATATATGAGTCCAAAAATCTCCCCCTTTTTTATGATCACAAATCAAGGCGTTTACAAGCCATACATAAGGATCACAGTAAAGGATAAATATTTTTATTAACATATCAGACAGATTATGTAAAATAAATTCATAAATAGATATCAATTAAATTAATCCTAGAAATAATAATATCATAGCAATCCATTATAGTATTGGTGCATATATATGAAATATCAGATCTCATACTCATTTTTTAGTATCAGAGCATAGATTATTGGTAGAATAGATTCATATATTAGAGTATCATAATACCATAAATATTTTTAGGAGACTTAAATTCTATCTCTGAGTTATCTCCATTTCATGATTATCAAAAAGAATATAGGGAAATTAAAATTAAGAATAATCACAAAAGGTCTTCAATAAGCGAATAAAAGAGTGATCATGTTTCATTGAACACATCAATATAGTACAATCAAAAAAAGGTGTGTCATATCCCTATAAAAAACATCCATCACTTTGGAGGTAGTGTTTGGAGGTTCATAGTGGATACAGAGAGAAGGTAGAGTCACTCCATTAATAATAAAAGGAGCAAGGCTCGATCTGGAGGAAGAATGAGGTAAAGGATGCTCAGTAATGACTGGTCTGATCTAGTTCAGAGCATGAGCAGGGGTCATGGTAACAGGTGAAAAGGAAGTATATGTAGAAGTAATTAGGCTCAGTCTCAGAGGTGGATCTTCTGGAGTGACAATTGTTGTGTTGTGATGGTGTAAGTAAGGCTTCAATAGATTGGCGAAGTCCTTAATGAGCTCACCACAAAATTACATTTATTTCTCAAATTCATCCATGTTTTCCAGGATCATCTCAAGTGTGTGGGTAAATTCCTTCAACTTCTTGACTTGCTCCTTGAAATCTTGAGTCACTGGAGGTAGCCTCAATTTCTCCAATAAATACTTGAAATGATTGGTCAGCTAGTTCTGGGTACAGATCTTCTTAAAATATAAATCCACTTTCTTTGAAATTCTTTCTTGAGCATCAGTGGCAGCGTTTGAGTAAGATATGACCATGTCATGCACATTCTCATTGTGTTGTTGAATATTACCAAGGATTTACTGATCATAACCACCAATAAAATATTTAAGCTATTATTTAATCACAGATCTGATCATTTCACAATCTGAAGACTGAGATTTATGTGCAGAAGTGTATTAATCTGGAGAAGCTAAGGTGAAGGTATTAATATTTTTAATAACTGTCTCTAAATATCCTTTATATTCATCAGTCAATCAACTGGACAAAAGACCATGGATTTCATTTACTGATTTTGTGTTGTGCATGAAAACTTCTTTAACCACTGAAATAAAATTATATTGAATCTGAGATACAACATTTCCTCAGATCATATCATCATCAGCCTCACTTATACTAGTAACCATAGTTGGAGTAGGAGTAGGAACAAATACTGGATCTTCAATAGAAACCGCTTCTTTAGATGTGATGGGTTTGAATTGAAGCACTTTTGAAAGGTCTATTTCCTTAAATGAGGATCTATGAGATAGATAAATGTCAAAATATCTTGGAAACTTATACCATGTATCTAATGAACTTGGATCAAGAGGATTTTGAACATCAAACATTTCCAAAATGATGTTTTTCTCCCCCTAAATTGATTCCTCCCTTTGATAATTAAGATACTCCATATCTTGAACTCTTTTCATAGAATCTCCCATCACTTGATGGACTTCAGTATTAGATACATTTCCTTCTAATTACTCAGCCTGTTCAATACACTTTCAAGTAGGTAAATAGGCTTCTTGTTTATCAGATTCTTTGGATTTATCAACGCTAGCTTATCCTTCTATAGATTCTTCTTCTGCATGTTTCTCATTATCAAAATTTTCTTCCACATCAGTCTCTTACTCATTATAAGCTTCACCCTTAACTATATTTTCTTCACATTCATCATCATTTCCTTCACTAACTTCCCTAGAAGAAACATTCTCTTTTTTAACATAAGCTTCAATTTCCTCATTTGAATATTCTATTATTTCATATAGTTCAAAAATAGGTTCATTGATATCCTTGGGTCTTTAGGGATGATCAACGGGATTAAAATCCTTATAAATATTTTCATTATCTTCAAAACTTGTAATATTCCAAGGATTCCAACTAATCTTCAACCATATTAATATTTTCATGGACAAACAAAAATTATAATCCTCAATAGTATCTTTATTTTCCCTTACTAATCCTTTGGATTGCAGTATTGCAGAGATAAACCTTGAATAGAATAAGGATGCAGATTTTGAGGTGTTTTTTATCATATCACACAGATAAAGGACAAGATATTTTCACAATTTTATCTTATGATTATTTCTCAAGAGATATAGTAAGAAAACATCTTGATACTTCAAGGTAGAAAAATAACCTTTCCTCAGAAAGATAAGGTTTTGAATGAACTTAAATAGAAATCCAGTTTCTCCATCCAACTTAGTAGAAATATGTATTTTCTTCATTCCATTTTCTGTTAAATCACTTCAATCCTCTTCTACAATGAATATATCACTTAGAGGTGGTTTACCTTCTTGATGATCCTCAAAGATACCTTCATGAGGTACTTTTTAATAAGAAACCCATATCCTCAAAGAAAAGGAAAATATTTACCCATTTACCCAACTTCTAACCATGAAATCATCATTGGAATTAAAAGAAAAGTCAACATACTGATAAATCTCAAAAAGAAGTTTCAGGTATAAGAGTATCCTTTCATTGGTAAAGTATTCTATCCAACCCTGCTCTTCCAATACTCTAAGAACAATCGACTTTCTCAAAATAAGCCACTTTTCACAAACTTCCTTCTCTAACATGATCTCTCAATTTACTAGACCAGGGATCAGAGGTTCCTCAGGTGCTTCCATTAGAGCCATTTTCAATCACTTCATCAACCGGTATTTCTCTAGGGTCAAATAATATGTACGCCTCATTCTTACCATTCCAAACATGTAGTGAGAGTTCAAAGAAGAATGAAGAGTTCAAGTGAGAATGGTTTGGTTTTGGGAGTTCAAGGGAAAGAGTGAAGTGAGAAGTGATATGGAGTGACTGATTTTTATAATTTATGGATTTTAAAGTTGTAAATTGAAAATTTCATATAAAATAAAATGAAATCAAATAATTAAAATAGAGTTGGAAGAAAAATTACTAATTATAAAATTGTGAGTCCTTACAGAGTGCTGTCAATGGTGTCATCACAATGGTGTCACATCAAATAGTGAGACATCAACTGATGAGACTGAAAATGGGGAGACAAAACTAGTGATAAATTAGTCAATTACAAAAAATGTATCATACCCAATTCATGTATGATGTATCTCATTATTTTAGAATTTTAAGTCTTAGTGAAAATTCCAGCAATCTGATGTTCGGTACCAATGAATTATAAAGTAATGTCGCTTTTTTGATAATGATCTCTCAAAAAGTGATGTCTTAAATCAATATGTTTTGTTCATGAGTAAAAAATAGATTTTTAGATATTTTAATTGCACTTGTGTTATCATAGTTTATAGGAAAATGTATAATTTGATATCCATAATCTAGTAAAGTGTGTTTCATCCACAAAATCTATGCACAAAAATTAGTAGTAGCTATGCATTCAACTTCAGATGTAGATAATGCAACAAAAATTTCCTTTTTTACTATACCATGATACTAGTGACTTTCCCAAACAAGGACATGTTACAGAGTTGTTTTTTCTATCTAATTAGAAACCACCAAAATCAGTATCAGTGTAGATAACTAATTCAAATGATTTTCCTCTAGGATAGAACAGTCCTAAGTTGGTAGTATTTTTGAGGTATTTGAAAATTATTTTAACAGAAAGAAGATTTGACTCTTTATTATTTTGTTTAAAATGATCGCACATACATACACTAAACATAATATCAATCTGGCTACCAGTCAAGTAGAGTAGACTTCCAATAATCTATCTGTAATTGGTTTGATCAACAGACTTTCCATGTTCATCAAGATATAACTTATAGGTGGTACTCATTGGAGTATCACTACCTTTTGTACTATCAAATACAAACCTTTTTAAAATATATTTAGTGTATTTACTTTGATTTAAGATAATAACTTCCTTATTTTGAAAATTTTTAAATCCAAGAAAGAATTTTTGTTCACCCATTAAACTCATTCCAAACTCATTTTGCATCATTTTTAAATATCAACACATAAATAATTTTTTGAAGATCCAAAAATAATATCATCAATATAGATTTGAACTACCAAAATATATTTAGAAATTATTTTTATAAAAAGAGTTGGATAATCTATATCTTTTTGAAAACCTTTAGAAATAAAAAAAAGTGATGAGGATATCATATTAGGCTCTTGGAGCCTATTTTAAACCATACAAATCTTTTGTTAATTTAAAGACATGATTTGGAAAATGAATATTTGTAAAACCAAGGGGTTGTTCAACAAAAACATCCTCAACTATATATTCATTTCGGAATGCGCTCTTTACATCCATTTGATAAGTCTTGAAATTCAAATGTGTTGTATAGGCTAACAAGATTCTAATAGATTAAATTTTGGATACAGGTGAAAAGGTTTATTCATAGTCAATTCATTCTTCTTGACTATATCCTTGTGTAACCATTCTTTCCTTATTTCTTACTATGGTGTGAGGTTCATCCACTTTATTTCTAAACACCCATTTAGTGCATATAATCAAGATGTATTTGGGTTAATCCACTAGTTTCCAAACTTTATTTCTTTCAAACTGATTTAATTTTTCTTGAATATCCATTACCTATAATTCACTATTGATTGCATCATTGATGTTCTTAGGTTCAAGATGTGACAAGAAGGCTTGTTCTTCAACCTGATTTCTTAGAGAATCTCTAGTCTAAGTCCCTTTATCTAAATATCCAACTACAGCATCTAGAGGATGGTTCTTAAGATCTCTAACAGGTCTAGAAAAATAAGGTCTAGTCACTTCAGGTTTTTCTATAAGTTTAGGTTCTCTATGGTCAGAATCTGGAGATCTTTCATAACTATCTGATTGTTTCACAATAGAATCAGAAGGTTTAGGATTAAGATCAAGGTTTAATAGATCTCCCTCAATTTTTTAAGTAGGTTATAGATTCATGTGGATATTTTTCATCAAATCTAATATGAATAGATTCTTCCACATATTTACATCTTTTCTTAAAAACTATATAGGATTTCCTAGAGGTTGAATAACCTATAAATATTCCTTCATCACCTTTGGATGAAAATTTATCAATATTTTCCTTAATGTTAAGAATATAGACATTAGAAACAAATACTTTGAAGTAACTAAATTTGTTTTTTCTATTGTTCCACAACTCATAGGGGGTTTATTAAGGATATGTTTAATTAAGACTCTATTAATAATATAACAAGTTTTATTCACATCTTCTTCCCAAAAATAAATCAGAAAATCATACTCATTAATCATAGTCTGGTCTATTTTTTGTAGGGTTATATTTCTACTTTCTACAACTCCATTCTTCTAGGGTGTCCTAGGAGTAGAGAAGTTATGACTATAGTAATTTTGGGATCAAAAAGATTCATACTCTTGATTTTAAAACTCACAGATGTGGTCACTTATTAAGGATTTAATTCTATGACCACTTAGGATTTATACTTTTCTAGCATACTTGATAAAATTATAACAAGATTCACTTTTCTGAGATAATAAAAAAGACCAATTATACCTAGAAAATTCATCTACTATAACATATACATAGTGCTTCCCACTTAAACTTGAAACTCTAGAATGTCCAAACAAATCCATGTGAACCAACTCGATAGGTTTAGAATTTGAAACTTATTTATTTGGTTTGAATGATATTTTGTGTTGTTTTCCTTTTTAATAAGGATTGAATACTTTATCATTTGAAGACACAAGCTTAGGTAAGTCCTTAACCAAACCTTTTCTATTGGCCTTTCTAAGCGAGTGAATATTACAATGTCCTAGTCTCTTATGTCAACCATCTATGTTGATAAGGTTCTTGAAGCATGAATAATATTCTTTCATATATCTTAGAAATCCACTATCCAAATACCACAAGCTCTTACAGGATCACTTAAAGTATCATTCCTACAAAAATAATTTAACCAAGAAAAGACTTTGGTACCCATATTGGCTTTGGTCTGGAAACATTAGTGATAAAGGCTTTGGGAAACCAAATTTGTTTCATGGGTTTCATATAAGAAGTTTGTAAGGATTTGGAAAAATAAAATTTATTTGGTCTAGAAATACTTCAAGCAGTAAATGATTGTCTATTGCCAAAGCTTGTAGAAAATTTATCAGTCTTAGGCACAAAAACTGATTTTCTAGATTTCGTTACAAAATTTCTCTATCCAGGTTGGTATCCAGTACCAATAGTATATTTTGGTGCAACTTGTTTACCAAGAATTTTTTGAGAGTATTCTTTCTATTGGTAAACTTTTATAATTCCTTTTTCAATTTCTCATTAGACAGTTTGAGTTCATTGTTTTCTTTAAGCAATTGAGATTTCTTTTCTTTCTCCATAGTAAGCGTAGATTTAACAGTAAAGGTTAGATCATGTTTTTTCGTTAAAAAATTATATTTATCTTTTAATTCATTACATGTATACTCAATAATTCTATAATATTAGAATATTTATTCATTATTAGTATTCTCATAATCAGATTCATCTTGAGAATATTAAGAATTATGTACAAGAGATTCTAGTGTTACCTCAGATGTGTTTTTCATAAAACATGTATTGTATTTATTATCCTTTTCATAATGTGAGTATTATGACTCACTAGATATATCTTCATAAGTAATCCATGTTACCTTTATTTCCTATTTTTATCTTCTATCCTTATCCTCATATTTATTTCTGTATTTTAATTTTTGACAATTATCCATTTCATGTCCTTTCCTCTTTCACTCATAAAGAACTATCTCATTAGTATTTTCACTTCTTTTCCAGCCCTTTTTTCAGTTTTCCTTATTTTCATACTTTCCTTTGTATAGGATATTTCTAAAAAATTTCTTCTTCATATAGAATTTTTTAATCTTCTAGCTATCTGATCCATTTATTCATCACTTTCAGATGATGATTCTTTACTACTTGAACTCTCATAATGAGTTTGTGTCTTCTCCTTTTCTTTATGTTTAGAAGTAGTGGTTTTGAAAGCCACTGAATTTCACTTTGTTTCATCATCTTCTTCCTTATTGACTTTTAATTCTTATTTGTACATCATTAGTTTACCTATCAGTTCCTTTACTAGTAAAGTACCGATGTCACAGGATTCCCTTATTGAAACTAAAGTTCCTATCCATCTTTCTAGTAAACATCTGAGGATTATCATGATTTTTTATTTGGCTATAACATCCTTTCCTAGAGGGATCATAGTGTTTACAATCTCATTAAACATGATATACAGGTCAAAGAGAGTTTCATCAGGATTCATCTTGATGTTTTCATATTTAATAGTATATGTGTTAAGTCTCATTTTCTTAACATTAGTGATTCCTTCATGTGAAATATCTTAAGTATCCCAAATTTGATGGGATGTTTTACATACAAAAATCTTATTTAATTCTTCATCTCCTAAATCACAAAACAAGAAATTAGTAGATTTGAAATTATTATTATAAATAATCTTGGTTGGGTTATCCCAATAATTTCAGGAAATAAAAGGAATATTATATTAATCTATAATGGAACACCAAATTTCAAATCCCATACTTTATAAATGCATTTTCATCTTAATTTTCCATTGAGAATAATTAATTCTATTGAAAAATATAGGTTTGTTGGTAGTATCACCTTAAAATCTATTATCCATAATAAATAATAAATAATATGTTTTTTAAGGAGCTAAATATTTTAAAAAACTATAAATTTAGAGTTATTTAAAACAAAACTAAAATCATAGTTGAAAAAGGTGCTTTATGAGGCTTCTATAGGACTTTAATGCCAAATTTTGGTTGGAGTATGACACTCAAGAGGGGGGGAATTGATTTCATATCAAAAGTTCTGTTAAAAACCTTATTTAAAAACTCCCCCAATTTAAAGTTTAAATATCCCAGTTAACCAAAGTAGCATATTTATAAGAGTTTTGAATGTTCAATTAATTTATCAAAATATTGATTAATTCTTAGTTACAGTAAGTTGAAATATTGATGTAACTTTTGAATGTTATTTACTAAATCAAAAATAGTTATCAACACTAACTAAGATTAACTGTCAAAGTAATATTTATTTTTATGAAATATGTATGAAAACAACGGAAACTAAATTTGAGAAACACGGTGAATAACGAAAAGAGTTTCAATCTCAATCAGAGACCTATTCCTATCTACTTGGTGATCATATTCCACCAATAATTTTATATTAATAAACTTGACCCACAACCTAGATCAGGGTTCTCAATAGAATACAAGGCTATCTAGGTCAACAAGGCCTCTATCATAGCTATTAGTGGGAATAAAAATACAATCAGGACACACAGGGACCGCTTCCACAGTTATACGTGTGATGAAAAATATAATCAATCTATAAAGGTACCTCTTCCATAGTTTTACGTGAGAGAAAAATGGTTTAGAAATATGAGTGAGTGAGGATATCTTGTATCCTCCAGTTTAGATCAGGAGACAGTTTCTATTTGTGATGCATACACACACTCCTCTAAATGTATTAAGAATGTACACAACAAAACATAAATAATAAGAAAAGGATTATAATGATCTGTGTGATGTGATTGATGCTTCTGGGCTACTTAGGTGTAGAAAATATGAAGCTCGATTCCATTTCTTGAGATAGATACCAAAAATAGTCTCCTGTGGATTCTCTATTTCTTGGTTTCTAATGAGGTCAAAAGCTCCTTGTAAATCCTCTTTACTTGGATATTTTTCTATAAGGATGTTCTCACTTTGGTTTACATCAAGTTATTCCTTATTCCCTTCTAGCAGTATGAGTATATTTTGTGTTATTACTGCTTGGTCTCATGTGTTTACTGATCTGCTCACACACAACCTAATTTATTTTTTTGGTGTTTTTCTTTGGCTGAAAAAGAGAAAAATCTTCATCATGTGCCAGTACCACATACCTTGTACAACCTACTAATAAGGAAATTAATATTCTATGAGAAATATCAATAATAAAATCAATATATTTAAATAACTCAAATATAACTATTAGTAATAATTTTGAATTTAAATGATAATGGTAGAAATGAAAAAGTATTGAACGGTGCCATAGGAGTGGTGACTTTTCCTTTGTCTCTCAATGGTGTCTTCATAATGGTGTCTTATAATTTTCAAGAATTTTGGAATTCTAGAACGGTGTCTTAAGAATGGTGTCATAGACATTGCGAAAATCTGGAATTCTGGAATAGTGACTGGTACTCTATGAAAATTATGAACCAATAGATCGATGCAATGGTTGCAGGTCTATATCAACAGTGTTTAGTCCTTTGTGAAAATTAGGAATTGTTAGGTCACTACAACGGTGACTGTGAGTCCCGATCGGTGGTTGTGAGTTCTCTGACCGGTGACTCATACATAATCAAATATTTTCATCATGTCTTATGAAGTAATACTAAACAGAATAGATTATGATTAAAAATAAACATAATGATACATAATGAAACAAGATTAATCATGATTTTTTAGAATTAAAACTAGAGGATTCCAACATGGGATAAAAATTATGTTTCATAAACCTATCCATTATTATATGATTAAACTTTTAAGAAAGGAATATATTTATGGGGATTTTTTAAAAGGGGTAATTTTTTATTTCATAATTTTTGAATTATTTTAAATTTTTATTTAAGTAGATATATGAAACATTTTTCTTATAGGAAAAATTTTAAAAGTTATAAAAGTTCAATGTTTAAATAAGTGTGTCAGAGGATGTTTCATAAGTCAGTGATTAAGGACAACATGGTTTTGATATTCAATGGTTCTTATTTCCTATATTGTTTTCACTTGTATAGGATTAGACTTATTGGATAAGTAATCAATCACTTTAGCTAAAAATTTTTTGGATATTTATGATTCTTGTTTGACAAAAAAATCGAAGTTGGCGTATTTTTGTGACCATGTTGGCTAAAGATGGTTATGAAGTTATTAGATGTAAGAAGTTTATTTAAATGATTTTATTTTTTTGTATTTTCAAAAATAACTTCACTTTGTTAAATTTTCCAATAATAGTGACTAGAAATATTTGGAATCAGATTAATAGGATGAGATAATGTTTTTTAACCAAGTATATCAAATCTAAAAAAGTGTTTGAACATACAAAAATATCAAATGAATATTTTTTAACTAAGTCCATCAATCAAATTTCTTGTGTTGGAATTTTTTCTTCAAAAGGTTAAAAAATATATGTTTATAAAATCAAATCTGGTTATTCATTATATATCTTCAATTATTACTTTAATAAGTTCTAGAATTATCATGTTACTAGATAGAGTAAGTGGGGGATAATTGATCTTCAGATGAAAAGTGTGAGAAGTTTCTTCCCTGAAAAGGGGTAAAAAATGTTTGTATGAAAAAATATTTTTTCAGTAAATTTTTGAATATATATATATATATATTTAAATTTTTTTTAATAATTTGACAATAGGGATAAATTCATTTACATATAACATGTTAATACTAGGAATTTCTACGGAGTTTACTCGACAGACAAAATTAGAAAAAGTTTTAGTTGAAGTGAATATGATAAATGTTTTTTTATAAAATATTTGGATGAAAAAATATTGAAAATTTTAAAGAATAGAGGAATGTTTCTAAAGGGATAAAAGATAGGATACTAAAGAATTTCATCAGACAAAGTCTTTGAATAAATTTAATTGGACAAAATCTTTGTACAATTTTCATCAGACAAACATGTACAAAGTTTTGATGTTGATGTTCCTAAAAGATAATTGAATGAACTTTATGGTATAAAGATCATTTACTAGAGGAAAGAATATGAAGTAAATTTCTAAAGTGTTTGGATTTAATTCATTGGATATTGAATCTCAATATCAAAATTTTATTACAAATTTTTGTTGATAAATAAACATTCAATGGTTTATATTCTTGGTGGTTCAAAATACATTATGTAGTTTTTTTAAAATATATAAAAGTGATGATGTTGAGAAGGTATTTTAATTTTACAAATATCATAAAGTAAAATCATGATTCTCACCATGTTTTAGGGAATATGAAGAATTTTAAACTCATTGAAGTTTCTAAAATTCGTCCTTGTATATTCTGGAATTATTGACAATATTTTGGTGAATTGTTTGAGAGGGAGTTTTTAATTTCGAGTTGTCATGGAGAAGGAAACTAAATTTGTTTCCCCACCTATGATCCCTCAAATATTACTATACAAATGGGTGAAAGGAAAATTGTGTTGTGTATTATTCATATGTAAACAAACTAAATATTTTCATAAGTAGTTTCGGATGAACCCATAGGACGCACTTACTTGATGAAGTTCTAAAATCTAGTTTTGAGAAGGGATGCTTCCAACCAAGGAATATATTGGTTAAATTAGAAGAAGAATATTTTTTCAATTAATATTGAATTTATGATTGGGAACCATCATATGAACACACTGTACAATTGTTTAATCATGTATAATCATACTATCTATTTGTAAGGAAGTTCTAGTAGGTTTTAAAAGGCACTGGAGAAACTTTTTTATGAAATTTCCAAAAAAATCCTAACAAACTCATAATATAGATGTAAACCCAGTTGAATAAGCTCTTACATACTACTAGAGAAGAAATTCAATAATAATTATTTTTAAAGAATATCAAAATCCTTGTTTTTACAAGCCTCACAGAGATAACATTCTGAGCCTGTTCAGGAAGGTTTCTATAAGTTGTTGTGAAATATTTGTTACATATTTATCTTTATAGGATGGACATGTATTGTATTTTTTGTAATAGTTTAATAAATGTTTATGGATATTCCTTAATTTTTGTAACCACATAAAAGTATTTTTCCAAAAGATTTTGTGGTATTGTATTATTCCCAAACCAGACCACAGACTAGCTACACTATTGGAGTAGTAAAACTTATAAATTATTATTTTCTTATGCTTGTACTTGTGATATTTTTTTTGAAAATTTATATCTCTTTAATAAGAGGTGAATGTTTTTTCATAGATAAATGAAAATATAAAAGAAAAAAATTCACTAATTCACCCCTCCCCCTCTTAGTGATCACATAGATCTCGTTTAGGCATTTCAAGTGGATCGGGTGTAGTTTTATTATTGAGAAATTTTCACAAGTATCATAAAATATATTTCTTATGTAGATGATCCATAAAAACACTAAACCTTCCATTCTAGGGATTGTGCGTTTATTGTGAGTTGTAATGTTTATCATATGGAATTGATGTAAAATAAAAATATGATAATCTTCATTGTATCAAATATATTTTTTAAAGAATATTTGTTTATCACCAGATAAGGGAGTATGGGTTTGGGGTTCCTTAGACTCAATCTTGAAACCAAGGGAATAATATAATTAGGCTAACATAGTAGTACCCTTGAATGGAATATAATTGGTAATGGTTTAAGTTCCTAAGAGATAAACTTAAAGTATATTTTTTTATCGGTGTTGTCCAAGATTCCAACTCTTGTGATCATGAGACATATGTGTATTTTATAATCTACATACTTCTTATGTGTTTAATTTAATAAATTATTTGTATTATGTGAATAATTATTCTTTTTATTATAAATGTTTGTAGTTTGTATGGGTTTTTATCTCATGATAACCATTATCATGAGATGTAATAGAATGTGATGGGATGAGATATTTATAATGAGTTGGAAAATCATTCAAAAACTTTAATGTGAGTTATTATGGGATATATTATACTTCAGGTTAAGAAACATTCCAATCATGGGAAAACTGTGATATGGGTTGGGTGTTCATTTTAATAATGGGTATTCAATATGCTGTGGAATGGATGTTATAATATGTATGGGATGATCATGTCAACCATGGATGTGCTTAAGCGATGATTTGGGTTTCATGAAAACTATCGCATTATGGAATTTTTAGGTTGGGTATTCATG
The DNA here is from genome assembly GCA_963277665.1 of Viscum album. Classification (NCBI taxonomy): domain Eukaryota; kingdom Viridiplantae; phylum Streptophyta; class Magnoliopsida; order Santalales; family Viscaceae; genus Viscum; species Viscum album. Next base: position 69,820,589 of record OY728159.1, read on the forward strand.
AAAACCATTGAAAATGAATTACTGTGGATTAATCAATGATTTGAGTTGAATGTTATGATAAATAGGGATGGATTGTAATATAGAATTATTTTAGATATTTTGGGTTGGATGGAATGCATCCTGATATTTTTTTATGTATTTGGGTGTGATTCTGGTTGGATGTGATGCCTATTGAGGTGGTTGTGATGTTTTAGGTTGGATGTGACTCCTCTTGAGAAACTATGAAACACGTTGGATGTGATGTCTCTTAGGATATTAGATACTTATACTATGAGATTTTATACTCTATGATATGTCTTGGGATTTATTTCCTAAAGGGTATTCCTATGACATTTTTTGATACCACATAATATTTTCTAGTGCAATTATGGTCACTCCTAGGTGGCTTGGGCAGCACCTGTTGTAATGAACCACCACCTCAGACCAGTAGAAAGTGATCATACTGATGAAGTGTCATGTGAAATTAGGTGTAAATAATCATACACTAGAGGATACTGAATAGTTGTGGGGGTCTAAGTTATTACCATGGGGATACTATACATTCATATTAGAGTATAAAATAACTAAGATAAATAAGAAACATCCACCACAAAATAATTAGAGTGTGAAGAATAAATAAACATTCATGCTATAAAAATGAAATTTAAAAGAATATCATCATATATAACAACTGGACACCCACTAGGACAACTATATAACCACAAACAAACAAAAAAAATAGTATCTACTTCCATCTCTGAGCCTCACCTCATCCATATTCTCAGTTAGCCAAGCTCTAAAGCTTCCCAATCAAGTTGTGAGTATAACTAATTAGGGAATAACTAATATGGTTCCAAACATAACTGATAAATATAGTTTTTGAACATGTAATATACGTAGAATGAAACAGAAAGTGTTGAAACATAGATAAATAATTTTCATTGATCTTGAAGTTCTAAGGTGACACCTGGGATCGACCATACCTACTTTGTCCAATACTAGATGTCTCTGAGCTTAATATTATCATCTAGAACATAAGTGCATATGCCCTAGATACTAAGAAACAAGTAATTGTTATCAAAACCCATGGGAAAACTCTCTTTAATGGGAAATAATTTATCGAACATCCCAAACCTAGGGGCAGACTCCGTGTGCTAGGAATCACATATTGAACCTTCTAGGAATGATGGGTATACTCTCCATACTTGGAAACATGTTAAGTCATCTAGAACCTAGGGGTTAACTCTCCCTATTTTATAATGCATTAGGAGACCATGGGTGATTATGCACCCTATTTGGAGAAATGACATTTAGAACCTAAGGGAGGAATGTACTTACCAGGAAATATGTATCTTTATCTAGATCTTAGGGGTGTTCATGCACCCTTCTAGGAAACACAATCCAAATCATCACACATCTAGGGAACACTATCTCCCTTAAACTGTCCCATCGACCATAAAATTTATCCACTTACGTAAACCCATCATGAATCTCCTAGGATAACCTCTCTAATGCACAACTTATCACAATAAATATGGACCAACTTAACTATTTGAATCAATCATCGAGTTCTAAGGTGAAACTTGTGATTGATGATACCTGCCTCATGGATCAACCCCACTCTAGGGAAAACATAAGGTAGGGGCACCCAATGAGGTCCCCTAGTACATTTCATATTCTCAACACCTTATGTGGGAACCTCTATCTCTTTCTCATTCTTAGTCTAATCTCATCACTCAAAGGTAATAATATCGCTTATCATTACATTAATCATACTATGACCTCCAATTCCTCATAATAAATACCACATTGTAATCCCTTGAGATGGATGCAAATATAACATCTCACTTTCCATGTTATTCTAAGTTTGGACACTCACCCAACCTGTCATAAACCTACCCTGGGTATCCATACATGGGTACTCATGCACTACTATGGAAGTAAGTCTCACCCCATTGTTTATTAAACTGTCCCAAAGGATATAATTTATCTTATGGTTATTCTATATAATATCCCTAGGCTAGAAATTCCAACTCATCACTCACCCCAACTCAATATAACTAAGGTATCTTTTCTTAATCTCACTATATTTCATTTATTTTATTTCATTTATACCCCTCCATGGTTCATGTATCTTACTATGTATTTTTTTAATCAATCCCTCATCTATTGATGAACGAGGAACCAAGATAGGGATCAAGGGTTTATTATATCCCTTCACACCTGAATTTATCCACAAGTGAAACATCCACAAGTATAGTAACCCAAATTCTTTGTCTGCTTTATTATATTTTCATAAGATATAAGGGATCAAATCTCCATGTAATGGACAATTTAGTAGTATTTAAGAACAATATGTATATATGATTCCCATTTTATATTGGAATTAAAATATAAAACACAGTAAAGTTAAATATTATAAATCCTTGAAACTCATTCAAATATCCATTATCCATATCAATGGGAAATGAAAATAAAATAAGACTGATCTCAAATTCTTATTAAGGGTTTCATATAACAGAATCTATCATGAGTAAATAATTCATAATCAATATATAAAGTTAGATTTTTGAAGAAAAAATAGAATTCCATTTAATTAATAACTTGATCATGAAATGAATCCAAGGATAATATAAATGAGGTAATATAATGGATAATAATAATAATTAAATTCACAATGAAGGATATGTATAGTGCCAGATATCTTGATCGAGCCCTTGTTCTATGATACTTTCAAATATGAGTAAGTATAGACCAAAACCCATTTGATGAGGATAGAAAACTGGTATGTCGCATGAGACTTGTTAATGAATATAAGTGATATTTATACCCAATCCACACCTTTAATTTCATGCATAATACATTTCTCCAATATTGAATGATCAATTTAATTTATAAAAAATATGACTTATAAATAAATATTTTTATTTATTAAATAATATGTAATATCAAGATATCCCAAGTTAACAAAATAGATTTCATATTAAAATACCATATATAGAAATGGTATATGATTTTGGAAATAATCATATCAATGATGGAAAAAATTTGGATATGGAAGAGAAATATAATGCCTGATGAAAGATGACCATAAGAAAGTGAATGTTTCAAGAGAAATTTAATGTCCAAAAAATTAAAAAGCAATAAAATATGTCTATCAATTCATCAGAAATATTGTTTTTGTAATAAAATCATGTCTTTTTTATAATGGAATGAAATGAAATAAAAATTTAAAAAAATTATTAAATAATATTCCCTATAAAACCATGGGAAACATGTAGAATAAGATAAATATTCCAAAATTTTTATAGTAGTGGGAAAATCTATTAACACCATATATGTTAAAAAGAAACATTCCAATTAAATTTTAGAGAAGAAAGTTAAAAATAAATCTATTAGAAATTTTCCCTTCAAACCTTATAAATAAAGTTAGATATGACTTATTAAGTCCTTAATAAATAATGTAATTAAATAAAAAGGTATTTCTTTAAAAAAATCAAAAAATATGGATATGGAATAAAAATATTTTCTATCAAGGAGATAGATAAGATTTGATATTCTTTTAAACATTTATTTTACTGATTCAAGTGTAAAAGAAAGGAAAATTTTAAATAAAACAATTAAATCCCTTAAATATCCATATGATGATAATATATATGGGTTTTATGAATGAAAAATTATAAAATTCCTTTAGTGAAAATATAAATAATCCCCACAATGAGATTATAAAAAAAATACAAACCTCTTTGGTAAATTTTTAATTATAAACCCTTTAAATTGTAAACATAAATTGAAACTTTAAATAAAATTAATAATACAAATTCAAGTTAAATATAATAAATTGATTGTATATACACCGTATAAAATAAAATTGGTGCGTAATAGCAAATATGCATCAATGAAGTGAAAATTGAGATGAAAACTCTTTACCTCACACTTCTACTTAATAGAACATGATTTAAATTCTTATATAATGGTTTTAAACATTTTTATTAATTCATACTAAAAAAATATTCCTATTTATTTTATGTTATATATATTATCATTATCCTTTCATTGCCAATTATTGGAAAAATTAATCATCGAGTGTTAACTGTTTAGTTTTCTCAAGCATGTTTAATCATGGAGGTTCTATTTATTATGCATAGGTTATAGTTTAATAATATAAAGAATGATATTAATGTTATAAATATCATATTTATTCATTATATTCTTTTTTAAATCATCCATTTGAGGTGTAAATGAAAAATTAATCACATCGCTTGGTGGAGTTGGTAGCCTTCACATACCCATTAGTGGAGTTATCATTTTTTAAAGGATATGTTGGAGAAGAGGTAAGTATTATTTTAAATTTAATAATGAAAATTATATCATAAATATAATTTATTTTTTTAATCCACCTATATATATAATCCATTTGAGGGAGTGATGAAAAATTAAATACATCAACTCACAGTGTGGTAGTCTGCACGTACGCACGAGCGATGTTTCATTTTCTATTAGATGGTTGAGTATATAAAAAATAGCTAATTATATAAACATAATAAAATTAAAGTAATATAATGATACTTTTTTTATATAATTTTTGTTAAATAATATTTAGAGAAGCTTGAATGAGAAATAAATATGAAAAGATCTGGTTAAGACAATTACCTCTTCTATGTGGAACCTCATTTATATCTTCATATAAGGACACTAGAATTGGTCATTTGAGAATACCAAAACATAAAGAACATAGATAGGGATGTTGGTCAGATATTTTTAGTTTTGGTTCAGGATAATTTTTTCATGGATGTGTTAATAACATAGGATAGGTAATGTCCTTTTATATTGAATGAAAGGGAACACTTGGAATTACTTAAAAGATTTAAATATAATAAATATTTTTTTCATGTGAAAGTGGAAAAAGTGTAAAAAAATTAAATTATAAGATATGTTAAATTTTAAATCCCTTAAACCAATAATATTTGGGTAGGTATATGTTCCGTTTTAAACATTATCTTTTGGTTCAACCCTTTAGTTAACCAATTTTAACCTTAACTATGGTAAAAAAATTCATTCTTAAAGGGTTATAAATTTACTTATAATGGGAAAATTATCTCATAAAAGGTCAATGGATACCATTTTTAATAATATCCCATCCATATTTTACTTTTCAATATTTTTATGATTTTTAAATCATTTAATATAATATTATTTAATATAAAATGCCATTAAAGTCATTTTAAGAACTATTCAAATATGTTAAATTTAAAGACATCAATACAGGAATAGAAATTAAATATGTACTATTAAAAATAAATTATAAATTCTTATTAAGCATATAATTTCTTTGAAATCATAATTAATCCTAAAAATATTACTTTTTATGTTTTTAACATCCTTTACTTTGATTTTTTTACTTCTTGAACTAGCACAGTGTTTGTATTGTGTGAGAATTTAATGTAATCATACCATCACTAAAAATTAATTATAAAATTCCATAATAAAAATAAATAAATTATGTTAAAAAAACTTTTATGTTATTTTATAACATCTTTTTATCCCTATGTGAACATATAAGAGTAATCAAAATAAAGTGAGTGACCTTTTGTAATTTTCCTTTACTTAAACTAATATAAAAGTATTTATCAAAGAAAAATGGCACCAACATGCCAAATTTTTTAATATATAAAGGGTTAGGTCTAATTATACTCAGAAAATTAAATATATTCAAGTTTATGGATGATTTTAAGGTTTATTCTATAGTTTTAACATTGTTTATCCCATTTTACCCTTTACCAAGGTGATAAATTTTACCATGATTACTATTCATAATGCCTAAAAATAAAAGGGACCTATATACCAAATTTAAAACTATTAGTTACAAATATGGAATCCATTTTACTAAATTCAATTTCTATAATTTTAGGGTATTAATTTAAAAATAAACTCACAAAATGTAACAAGAAATAGTGTTTCAGAAAAATACATTTTTTAAGTATAAGATGATCTTACAAATAAATCTATAACTAGTAATCATAATTATATAAATTTAAATTAATATATACAAATATATAACCTGTAAATTTAATTTAAATAATTAATCATTAGTATTTATTTTAATTAATTAAAATGGAATATCATTATTGACTTAAAAACAATTTTCTAAAAAATATCCATTTTTACCTCTAAATGAAATTTTCTTTGTTACTATAAAATTTATAATGAATATATGATTAATTATACAAATTATATCACATTATTATTAATAAAGGGATTATTCTACAAATATTAAATTTTCAATTTTTCAAAAAAACGTGTTTCTAAAGTAAATTTTCAAAAAATCATTCTAGAATTTTTTGACGTAGTATGTTCAAAATAGATATTCATCCTATCAAATTAGAATTACTGTTCCATGAAATATTAAAATTTGAATTGTATTATAGTTTCATTAAGATAAAATTTTCACTACTTCAATTGATGCGTTGGTGTTACATTCTCTCCTCCTTCAAAAATTTCATCCTTGAAATTTACATGGATATTACTTTCTAAATAAATAAGGGTGGTTATTATTTATAATTTCCTCAGGTTTAAATTTTTCTTCCTCTATTTTATGATTTCTCCAAAGTAAATTTACCATTTGATCCATCTTGTTTTGTATCAATTGTTCTCTAGTTTAAAGAATCCAGATAGTCTCTTCTCAGTAAGATTAATCAGGGTCCAATTTGATTTCTTCAGAGGTGTGCTCATGCATTGGGTCTGGAATATACTTTTTTAATAATGAGATATGGAATAAATCATGTAATTTATAAAGTATTAGTGTAATTTATAAATAATAAGACACATATCTAATTTTTCTATAATTTCAAAAGTTCTGATGTAACTAGGGATAATTTTCCTATTGTTACTGAACCTTATAAAACCGTTACACATAAATAATTTCAAAAAAATGTTATCTCCCACTTTAAATTCAAAATATTTCCTTAGATTATAAACAAAGATCTTTTTCATGATTTAATATCGGTATAAATAGTCTTTACCTTCCTCATTATGTCCTTAAAAAGTATTGGGCCTAGAAAATTCCTTTCACTAACTTCATCCTAACAAGTTGGAGTAAAACATCTCCATTAAAATAATAATTCATACAGTTCCATTTAAATAATTTAATATAAGTTATTGTTATAGGAAAAATCCACAAAAGGTAAATATTGATCTCATATTCCTTTAATTCTAAGTAATCTTGGTCTCTAATTTACTAATAATGTTTAAATAACCCTTTTTGACTATCCATTAGTTTGAGGAAGACAGGAGGTGATCAAATAAAGCTTAATATCAAGATCTTTCTGAAGAATTTTCTATAATTTCAATGTAAATCATTTATCAAAATCAGATACAATCAAAAAAGGTGCACCGTGAAGTCATTCAAATTCATTAATATAGATTCATGTGTTATTATCAAGAGGTTAATATTCTCTGATATCAAGAAAATGTTTATATTTGGTAAGGTGATAAAAAATAACCAATATGAAATCAATCTTTCTAGGATTCTTTTGAACTTTAGTGACAATGTCTATAGTGTTATCTGTAGATCAGACTAAGGTAATAGATTAAATAATTTATTAATAAAACGGAATGAAAGTAATTAATAAGTAAATATGTAGAAAGTAAATATGTAACACAATTTGGTATGGAAATTTAGAAATATCTCATCAAGAGAACCTACATCGACCACTTTAATGGAATGATGATTTAATGTATTAGTCCCTTATATTTAATTGTATCCAAGATACCAAAACTCCTTTACATTTTAGGTTGTATCAATAATCCAAAAATATAATTGGAATGATATTTTTAATAGGTATAACTATAAAACTCAAAGATAATATTCCTTTTCCTTTTAAAATTTATGGAAACAAAACCAGAATCCCCCACTTTAAAGGTAGTGAGCACCAATAATAAAAGATAGTGGAAAAGGGGGGGATTTATAGAAGAAATCTTGTTGTAGTGTAGTCTTTATTATTTCAAAATAATATAAAGAAATACTATGAGAGGATGAGAAATAAGGATGAGAATGAAAATATTTTTACAATAAGAAAACACACTATATTGGATGATAAAGGATTTATAAAAATGATAGAACTAGAGAGAAAATTGGCGATCCTAGCATATTGACATTGGAGAATGGTTGAGAAGGTATATTTCTAAGGCCACCAAGATGTTTATTTATATATTTAAAAAAATTTGGGAACTATATATAATTCATCAAGGTTAATGAAGTCGAGGAAGACAATAATAATGGAATATTTACCAACATTGAATATTGCTTCAAAACTACTAGTTTATAGACTCCTATGGAATAGTTGAATCCCCAACATCATGAAAGTGATATATTTGGTGAAGGGCTTAAAACTAAGGTGTGGAATCTTATAGGATCATTTTTAACTTTCTTCTGATTTCAAGGTAGCTACAACATAGCCTTTAAGATTCATTGTGGATGAAACCGAAATAGAAGAGATATGTGGAATTAAAATTTACCTTATGTTATAGCCTTTACTTTATTTATATGATTTGAAGTTTGAATGCAAGGTGAATTATGAAAATTTCATTGTAATGTTTGGAGATGTAGTGGGACTTATATACGTTGTGGATTGGTACTTATCATTATTTTGTAATCCTTTTTTATGAATTCTTATGGTGTGTTGTAGATAATTTCACCATGGTTTGCTTATTTCTAGACTACAAGTAAAAAACTTGAATCCTTTTAAAACCTAACTTCTCAAATAAAATCATTATACAATTAAGTATTTTTCAATCATAAAAACTAAAGAATGTGAAAATCACAAAAATATCCCCATTTTGATGATCACATACACTTGAATAATAAGTGAATAAAAGAAAAATAACAATTACTTGATATTACCATGATTTCTCCCCTTGGAAAAATAAAAATAAATTTATCCCCTTTTGAGAAACAATAAAATTTTATCAAACAAAAACTTCTCCACTTTTGACATTATAAAAAAGAGTTTATGTAATGGGTTAGATTAAATAAAATAAATAATATTTAAAATTATGTTTATCAATATTAAGGATCTTTTAATAGATATAAAAATAAAGTTCTAAATTTTTTAGAAAACTAATAATTTAAAAATATTGATTTTTAATAAATATTTAGCTAAAATAAAAAACCAATTTTCCATTTAAATAAATAGCTAAAGTGGGAAATAAAAATTTTAAAAAGTTATTTTTTTAAAACTCAAAATTTAAATAAAACGTTTTTAAAAAAAATTATAAATAGTGTGTCTCTTCTTGGATCATTTCAGTATTAACAAATTTATCCCCCCTCAAATAGTGTATCAAAAAAATGAGGATCCATTAAAAGACTAAATAAAAAAAATATTTAAAAATACATATTTGAAAAATAATTTCATAATTAATGTTTGAAAAATATTATTGTTATAAACAGTCTAAAATCCCCCAATAGTGTCAAACCATGTGTGCAGTAAAGGCCCACTACTCATGCCCAAGGTGAATGTTAGATTTAAAATCCAACCATCCCTTTTTGAGGTAATAACCTCTAGGTGCATGTGTTCAAGATCCACATCCACTTAATTATATCCATATTGAAATTTATTTCTTCTTGTATCACACTCGATTTATTTTTCCAAAATTTTGAAAAGTTTGTGAAACATTTTTTTAATGAAAAGGAAAAAAATATTTTACATTGAAAATAATATTGAAAAATATATTGAACTTTTCTTGAGATTTACAAGGTTGAGATATAATTATAAAAATATAATCATATAAAACTCACCTTTAATGAGTTCAAAGTGATCAAGAGGGAGGGTTTTAGTAAAGATGTCGATAAGTTCAAGGTTGGTGAAAAAAAAGTCAAGCATGATATCACCTTTTTTAGAGTTATATTGAATAAAATTGTGTCTTAGATCAATATTATTAGTGTGATATTATTGTTTAATACTTTTATAGATACTAATTGCACTAATTTTTTCACACTTGATAGGTACATGATCATATATTTTCCCAAATTCTATTTGAGAGTGTTGTATCCATATGATTTGAGCGCAAAAACTCCTAATGACTATGTATTCCACTTTGGATATAAAAACATCAATATATTTTTTCTTATTATTAATCCATGAGACAAAATATTTTCCTAGTAAGAGGAAAGTAACACTAGTACTTTTCCTATGAATTTGGTATCCTCTAAAATTAGTATTGGAAAAACATGTATGTTCAAAGTAATTTTACTTAGGGTAAAAAAATCCAATATTTTATATTCCTTTAAAATATAAAAACAACATTTTTATATATTTTAAATGAGATTAATTTGGATTTGATTTAAAATTATCAAAAAGACATACAATAAATAATATTTTTGTCTTGGTAACATTAAGGTAAAGTAGACATCCAATCATACTTATATAAAGCTTGTTATCAACTGACTCTCCATCTTCATAAAATGTTATCTTATAAGTTTTACTGAGGGGTGTTATAATTTCATTAGCATGATCCATGCCAAAATAAGTATAATTTCATTAGTGTAATTAATATGGTTGAAAAAAATTCCATCATAAGTTTTGGAAATTCGAAAACCAAGGAAGAATTTGAGTTGTCCCATAAACGTCATTTCAAACGTTGTATTCATTAAATTATAAAATTAATTTCAATTTTTTTCATCAGTGGATCCAAAAATAACATAATCAATATAAGTTTTAGTGATTAATAAATCATTGGTAAATTTTTTTGAGAAAAATAATGGGATTTCCTTTTCCCATTTTGAAATAATTTAATAAAATAAATTTAGTTAACCTAGCATACCAAGCCTCAGGGTCTTGTTTTAAACCATATAGAGATTTGGTTAACTTGAAAACATTATTTGGAAGTTTATTATTTTCAAAACAGGTTTGTTTATCCACAAAAACATTTTAATAAGTAAATCTATTTAGAAAATTAGTTTTCACATCCATTTGAAAAATTTAAAAATTAAAATGATCAGTTAATTCCAATAAGATTATAATGGATTATAGATATGAAATTCGTGGAAATTTTTCAATATAATTAGTTCCATGTTCTTCATTATATTTTTTTGAAACATGTTGTTCCTTAGTATGAATAATAATTCCTTTATCGTTAAGTTTTTTTTAAAACCCCACTTAGTAACAATAATTAAATGATTTTCGAGTTGTTCCATGAGACTCCAAATATTTTTCCTTTTTAAATTTGTATAAATACTCTTGTATGTAAAGTATCCAATTATCATATTTAATATAATATTTAATAAATTTAGGTTCATGTTGAGAGATAAAATCTTGATGCTTAACCCCATTTGAGACTAACATTCTAGTATGAGTTCTGGATTTTAGTTCACTAATAAAATTCTAAAAGGGAGGGTCTTTATATTCAATCCATGACTTGGGGGATGGTGTAGAAGTGGTTTATTGAACATATTAAATTACTTAATGATGTTTAAGTTTAGGTAAGGTAAAAATATCTTGAACAACATTATCATCAATTTGAGGATGTGATATAGGAAAACTCTCATCAAATTTGATGTGAATTGACACTTATATGGTCTTAGTCCTCTTATTAAAGACTCTATAGGCGTAAATTTATTTTTAGTACCTAATAATGATACCCTCATTATATTTAGGTTCCCTATTTACTAAATTATCTTTGGTATTGAGCATAAATAATTTACAACCTAAAACATTAAAGAACCCAACTTCAAGAATGTTTCCTTTCAAAATTTCATAGGGATTTTTTCCTAATATTTGAATTAAGAGAACATAGTTAAGGACATATCACCTCATTCAAAAAATGTTGATGAATATTAAACTCATTTAAGAGAGTCTGATAAATTTCTTGTAGGGTCTTATTTCGTCTTTTAACAACCCCATTTATGCAGAGGTGTTCTAGGCGTAGAAAAAGAATAATGATAGCTTGAAGAAGCACACAACTCATTAATGTATTTGTTATAAAATTCATCACCATGGTCACTTATAAGTAAAAATTGTTTTTAGACTTTTTTTTCAAAATTATATGAAAAATTGATAAAGACATTATAATCTATGTTTTTATTAGCTAAGAAGAAAACCCATGTTAATCTAGTATAGTCATCGACAATTTCAATGGTATAATATTTACCTCTGATACTAGAAACTTTAGTTTCTCCAAAAAGTTCAAGTAAAACTAGTTTTAAATCATTATAATTGGAGAAAACCTTTTTATATTTTAAAAAAAATTGTTAATTTCTAAGTAATAAGGGTTCACAAAATAAGTTATCTTTGGAAGAAAATTTTAGTAAATATCATACTAGTCAGTTGTGGTCGATCTTGAAAAGAGATTGAATATTATAATAACATAGGCACCAATGAAAAATACATGAGACATTATATTGTGTGGTTAAGCACATAACAATTTGACTTGCGAGAGATTTTAAATATATTAGGTAAACATTTTGAAAATGAGAAGTGGTGAATAAAAAACTTTCATTTATACCTCAATACTTTATGAAAATCATTTTTAAAAGTAATTTTAAAACTTATATCACATAATTGATTAATAATTACTAAATTATTATTAAATCCATTTACATGTAAAAAATATTTTATTAAAGTAGTGGTGGTGAAATTGATAATACCAATACCATAAATTTTACCTTTTCAATCATATCCAAATGTGGCATGTCCTTCGTTAAAGTTTTTGAGATGATTGAATTTGGAAGGATCGCTACACATTTGCCTCAAGAATCTATTATCCATAGAATAAGTATCTTCTTGGGTTTCTCTAAAGAGAACCTTGGTATATAAATAATTAAGAGACTAATTCTTTTAGTGTCCATGTGTTAGTTTCACTTAAGTTAACCAATAAATACTTTGAATTCAAAATTGGGTTAGAGATAGTTATTTTATTACAATAATAAGATGAGTGATGAATTCTATTTTGTCTACCTTATCTATAATTTCTATAATTTTATTTAAAAAAAATATTAATAAATTTTTTACAAAAAAGTACAAAATTTTTTGGGATGTTTATTTTATAAAATTTTTCATTTATACTTTTTGGGAAATCCATATAGTTTTGAAAAAACAATTCAATAATTAAATTTAAAAATATGTTAAGTTCCCAAAATAATATTTAAATATCAATCACCATGGGTAAATCTTCCTAGATTATTTTTAATGTCTTTAATTTGATATTCCAATTTTGAAATAATTGGATGTTATTTTTATTTTGAAACCAAATCATATTTTTATGCTAAAAGTTAATTTTTTCAAAAACTATAAGATTGTAATTATTTTTAAGATATTTAAATTTTGAAAGAATTATTTAAAACCCATATTTAAGTTGATCTCTAGAATAAATAATATCTTCATAAATTAGAGAATATGTTGAAGAAGTAGAGTAGTATGGACCATAACATATAGAATTTGCTTTATTACATACCTTGACATTGGTCATGAGGCACTTAGTGTAAAATACCAGGTAAATAAAGAATAATACATTTTCATATTTATTAATATTTTTGGATTAAATATTAATTTTACTTTAAAGGGGTTTCTATGTTCTATGGCGTACCCGATACGCAACAATGGATTTCTTTGAAATCTTACGTTGCACACCAATAATATAATAATTTTATTTTAAATAGTAGTTAACGCCTAGACGTTGTATTGAAGGGAATGAATAGAAATAACTAAAATATGATTATATATGTTTTTTAAATGTTTTTACATTTATCCAATAAAATATTAAGGCTTAAAATAAGAAAAGAATTAAATTTTAGGCATAAATACTCTAATATTCACTAAAAGGTCGATTTATCGCCTTTTGATGGAGAACCCTATTCAAATATAGTTTTGGTCACTCTTATATGTTCCATTGGAACAAATAAAATTCTTATTTATAATCGGGACATCAAAATTTACTGTGTGTATGCTTTTTTTATTTTTCCGATAAAGTTCATTTTTTAATGAATAGTGAAAAATGTTGTATTTTAATTCAAAATCACCTTTTAATATAATTTATTTATATGGTTATATTATATTTGTAATTGTTTTTAAAGAGTCATTAGAATATATTTTTACCATTTAATCCAATGGTGGTCATTGGAATTAATTTCACTTTGAAATTGGACATAAACAAGTGTCAATCTTTTGATATAGGTTGTTTCTTAAAAACATGCTATTTGATTTGACAATGGGAATTAATTATAAAATTAATTAATGAAAAGTATATGTTTTTAATTTTATAAAATAGAAATCATTTTTGAATTCGAAATATCAAATATAGCTTAGGGTGAATTTTTGGTATTTTTCTGAAAAACGCCATTTTTTATGAACAGTGAAACCACTAAGTGGTAGTTAAAAACTGAATTTTTCGTTTAAACGAAACTGTACCGCTTGTGTGAATTGAATTTCAAAAATCTGACATACATGGTTTTCATTATTAAGTAAAATGTGGTTCAAAGGGATGAAAATTATTTTTGGTGAATAGTGACTTTTAAGTTTTATTAATCGCGATTAAAGGTAATTAGTGTAATTTAAGGTAAATATAATGTTATAATAATATTAAATTAACTTTACACTTGTCCTACCCTTATTGGATGATTCATGGCCGACCAAGAAAATCCTTGGGTCAATATGTGGGACCCCATGGAGCCACTTGGGTAAGATAATGACATTAATACCTTTTGTTAAAAGTAAAAATAAAAATGTCACAAACATGTATTGTTTTACTAAAACAATTTTTACATGGGGTTATATAATTTATATATTTGACTATAAATATTCATTAGAAATCTAAAAATATTTCCTACATCATGGTATTTTTTTTATAATTTTTATACATCATATAAATAAAATTATTTATGACACAATAATGATGCAGTGTTTATGTCATTATTGAATAATTTAAACAAATAAGAAGATAAAGTTTAAAATAATATCCAAAACTTGTCCAATTCTTATTGGATGATTTTATTTCGAACATGGGACACCTTATATTTTACTTTAATGATTTTTGGACTTTTAGAAACTGAAAAACATTATATAATAAAATAATATTTTCAATCTTTCCAAAAGAGCCCCTCCTATCCCTTATAAAAAGACCCCACTTCCTACCACTTTCTCACACTTCTCAATCCCTTTTTCTCGTCCAAAATCTACTCAAATAAGCTCCCAATATCCCTCTATTAATCATATAATCCTTATCTTAGGCAGAAATCACTTCAAGAAACCCTTTTGGTTCAAACCAATGGGAGTTACCCGATTTAAAGGTAACGTCTTCTCTTATGTTCTTTTGTATTATTTTGCTTCTACAACCCCCTAAAATATTTTTATTAATTTATTTTGTAATAACACTTGTATCTTAAATATACTAGGATGTTTTTATGAGAAAGATTCAAGCTACACTTACACACACCTCCATCTAATGGGTGAAGAACATACTATTTCTGTGGACGGCGAACTACTGCCTCACGAAACTATAATTGTTCAATTATCTCTTACCGCCTCTCATGGTGGCAATTAAGATGTCACTGTATTTATATATGATATATATTTTGTTTTTTTCTTCCTTATTCTTCTTTATTTTTAATTTATGGAATACCATTAGGGTTTTCATAGTGGATAAACGCGATAATTTCATTTTAGGAAGTGCGGACTACCGCCCCCTCAAAGTGATTTGAATCGTTAATGCCATATGTGGGATGTATAACGAATGGAGTTAATGATATTATATATGATATTATAGTGTAATTATAATATACCTTTATATCATAATGTTTTCATTCCATTAAATGTGAAATATAAATGAAATTAGTGTTCATGCGTACGTATGACTTATCATCTCCATGAACGGTGAATTTCATTTCTTACCTCTAAATGTTATATAATATTATAAATTCATTTATATAATAGATATATATTATATATATTATATATACATCATGAATATAATTCTGGATATAACGGATATTTTACCACATGAACAACTTGTAATTATAAGAAGTTTATTTTTGACTGAAGTACCAAATATCGAAAAAACGACAGTTATTAACATAAATGATTACATAATGTTCATAACATGGTAATAAGTGATATAAAAGGAATAATGAACTTTAAAAAGGTCTTAAGAAAGAAGAAATTAAATCTAGTTTATTATTCAGGAGATTAAAGAACGATCGAGTCAAGTCGGACACGAGGTAAGGGACTTCGTCTCAATCTCCTTTCATTGAGGCATATTTTGTTTTATACACAACTTTCTTTTAAATGGTGTATAAACCCCTTTGAATTTTACTTTTATTCAATTGGAATATTTTCTCTACGAATCATATTACTAAACGACAAAAAGTTTGTTTCTTTTTAATGTATGCGGTGACTATGACCTTTCCGCCACCGTGAGTATTATTTGATCTTTGGATTCCTTAACAAGTCGTAATGTTTTTTAAAAGGAAAATAAATACCATATACTCTTTTATTTATTTTGGTATTGAAAATGGTTTTGATAATGGATTTTTTATGTCAATATATTTTGATTGAAATGTGGAAATGTTTTCTTTCCTTTATATTTGTTGTATGTGTTATGATTTTATAATGGTACTTGGACATCTAACGGGTGGTTATGTGACAAACCAAATGATGGGTGGTGTCGTGAAAAAGTTGGATGGGTGGTTACGTTATAACCTCCAATGCATTGGGTATGGAAGTCGGTCGTATGGCTATTCCATTTAGTGATATGTGTGGAAGTTGATCGTATGGTTATTCCATTTAAGTATGTTTATGTCCCAAGTTACCTCTATATGTTATGTATCCTTTATATGGGTTTCATGGTAATCTTTTGGTTACAAAATAGTAAGTAATGATCTTTTATTCCGTGAAGAGTATTTAATACTTCATAAAGGTGAAAAGTATTACATATGATAAAGTATTCATGGTTTACTTGTTGTTTTGAAAAAATAATAGTTTTCCTTCTTTGTGTATACCTTACTGAGCTTTTTATGCTCATACCTTGTTTTGAAATGTTTTTCATAGGACTTAAATAAGAATAAGGTCAAGGATGGGATTATGGAAAAGTCATGCTGTATAAAATTTGGAACTAGACATGACTATTTTTTTTCGAGAGTTTTTATTTTGTGAAAAAAATGGAAACTAAGTAGGAGTGTATACTTTGTATTTTTGAGATTCAATGTAACAGTTATGGCCTAATTCTGTAAAACTCTAAACCTGAAAAGATCCTCAATGTGAATTATTCATTTAATTCAAGATTAAGTAATGTTATAAGGTCGGGTCCTTATAGTTGGTATCAGAGGTCGGTTTATAAAACTTTAGGAGTTAGAATATTGTTAAATTCATGTACATAAATTAATTTATGGTATGATTGAAATCATATAGCCTTTAAAGATTGCCATGTTGCTTCACCTAAGATATTTATGTGTTCAGAATGGTTTTCCAAAGAGGAAATAGGGTAGCCATGTTGGGACGACATCAAGAGGAAAAAAAACTTCTAAATCAGCAACCTGAGATGGTTGGAATTGGAACTGAACAGTTTTTTGCAGTGATGGAATAGTTGACTCTGGCTATAAATGATGGTGGTATCCATATAATAGATCAACCAGATCAACCACAGAGGAACATGTCAGTAGTGGGTCATTTTATTAGGCAATATCCCCCATCATTTAGAGGATCATCTGACCCTATGCTAGCAGAAGGTTGGATTAAAGCACTGGAGAAGATTTTTCTTGTCATGGGGTGTTCAGAACATCAAAAGGTTAGTCTCGCTATTTACCGTTTTGAAGATCAAGCTGATCAGTGGTGGTCGATGGTGAAAAATATCCGGGATAGTGAGGAGATTGATGATCTTGACTGGGATGAATTCAAAGGTATGTTTCTTGAGAAATATTTTCTTAAGGTGGTTCGTATTAGTATGGAAAAACAATTCCTAGAATTGAGGCAGGAGGATAACTCATTGGATGCTTATGAAGCTAAGTTCACTCATCTGGAAAGGTATGCTCAAAACTTCATACGAGATATTGATAGTAAAATCAACCATTTTTACTCAGGTTTAAAGCCAAAGTATCGAAGGTCTTTAGCTTCTTGTGAGTTCAAAAGTAATAAAAAAACTTGTTCAATGTGCAGAAAAGGTGGAAATGGAGTTTACCAATGATCAGGTGTTCTTTGACAAACAACAGAATAAGAGGTCCAGTTGGCAGGAAAAGGGAAATAATTCATCAATGAATCCTGGAGGTAAGAAAACCAAAAATCCATCCTATGAGAAGTGTGGTAAAATTCATCTGGGAGAATGTTTATCCAAGTCTAGAAATTGCTTTCAATGTGGTAAGTCTGGTCATATTGCTCGTAACTCTAAGGAATATGATCGAGAAGGAAATGAAAAGCCAGCAGTAAGATGTTTTAAGTTTAATGAAATAGGTTATTATGAAAATGAGTGTCTAACGAAGAACTCAACTGAGGGAAAGTAGCCAGACTACAAGCATAAAGGGGTGGTGAAATCCTTTGCAACTACTTCATCAGATGTTGGGCCATTGAATGAAGTAGTATCAGGTATATTGTTTGTTTGTTCATATTATGCCAATGTGTTGTTTTATTCAGCTTCTACAAATTCATTCATTTCTGAGAAGTTTTCTAGTAAATTGGGAATTCCATCTCAAGATATGAATCCCAAAATAAAGGTAAAAACACCTGGATGAAATGTTGAGACAAAAATAAATCATAAGAACCTTCCTGTCCTTATGTTCGGAAGGATTCTACCTGAAAACCTTATTGTTTTTCCGCTAGTAGAGTTTGATGTTATTTTGGGAATGGATTTGATTTCTGTTTATCATGATAAGATTGAATGCAGAGCTAAAGAGGTTTATTTTCAGAAAGATTTTCAATTTGTGTACAAGAATAAACCCTTTATTTTGATAACATATCAGGAAGTTTAGAAACTTGTAAAATATGGAAATGAATGTTACCTTGCACATATTGTTGAAAACAAAGGAACTATTCAGATTATTGATGTGTCAGTGGTAAATGAGTATCTTTATGTTTTTTCTAATGAGTTTCCTGGTATTATACATGATCGAGAATTTTAATTTTCAATTGAATTAGTTCCTGATTCTAATCCAATTTCAAAACCCCCTTATCAAATGGCTAAAGTTGAACTTTTAGAGTTAAAGAAGCAATTACAGGAGTTATTAGATAAAGGTTTCATTTGACCTAGAACATCACCATGGGGTGCTCCTGTCTTGTTTGTTAAAAAGAAAGATGGTTCAATGAGACTTTGCATTGATTATAGAGCATTGAATAACATCACTATTAAGAACAAGTATCATTTGCCTCATATCGATGATTCGTTTGATCAGCTCTAGGGAGCTCAGTATTTTTTGCAGATTGACTTGAGGTCGGGGTACGATCAGTTAAAAGCAAAATAATCAGAGGTTCCTAAGATCGTGTTTCGTACCAGATATGGCCATTATGAGTTTGTAGTTATGCCTTTTGGGATAACCAACTCACCTACTGTATTCATGGATCTAATGAATAGAATTTTCCATGAGTTCTTAGATAAGTTTGTGGTTGTGTTCATTGATGATATTTTGGATTATTTCAGAAGTAAAAAAGGAACATTAAATTCAATTAAGGGTTATCTTTCAAACCATAAAATAAAAGAAACTATGGAAAATTCAGCAAGTGTGAGTTTTGGTTACAACAAATTTCTTTCCTTGGTCACATTGTTTCAAAAAATGGCATAACTGTTGATCCTGCTAAAACAAAATTTGTTGAAGAATGGCCGAGACCCATAAATATAACTGAGATCCGTAGTTTCCTTGGTTTGGTAGGTTAATAACGGAGGTTTGTTGAAAATTTTTCATGTTTATCTAGTCCAATGACTAAGTTAACTCTAAAAGGTGTTAAGTTCATTTGGACAAAAGAATGTGATGATTGTTTTCAGGAATTGAAAATAAGATTGGTGAATGCTCCAGTTTTGGAACTACCTTCCATAAATTGTGAGTTTTTTATCTAAAAAGTTGCTCTGTTGAAAGGACTTGGTTGTGTCCTTATGCATAATGATCAGGTATTTTTTTATGCTTCACGTCAGTTGAAAACTCATGAGTTAAATTACCCTACATATGATTTGATATTAGCTGCTGTTGTTTTTGATTTAAAAATTTGGAGGCATCATTTGTATGGAGTAAAGTGAGAAATATATACCGATCACAAAAGATTAAAGTATATATTCACTCAGAAATAATTGAACATGAGATAGAGGAGATGGCTGGAATTAATCAACGATTACAATTGTACAATTCATTACTATCCAGGAAAAGAGAATAAAGTGGCTGATGCTTTGAGTCTAAAAAGTAATTCTTCGTTAACCATGCTACGTTTGAAACGAGATCCTTTGGTTTTTGATTTGATGAACTTTGGCATAGAATTTTTTGGTGCAGGAAGTTCTTCGGTTTTTTTTTTCAGGTTTCAGTGAGATTATCTCTATCAGACAGAATTAAGCAAACACAGAAGAAATAAAGTGAGTTGCATAAAAGGGTAGAGCTGGTTCAGAAGGGTAAGTTTCCTGAATTTAACATTGATAACGATTGTGTTTTGAGGTTTGGGAAGATATTATGTGTTCCTGGTGATTCATAGTTGAAGAATGAGTTTTTATGTGAGGCTCATAGTTCTCCATTTTCAGTTTATCCTGGAAGTACTAAGACGTACAGATATCTGCACGAGCATTACTAGTGGGATGGAATGAAAAGTGATATTGGTGATTTTACTGTGAAGTATTTGACTTGTCAGCAGGTTAAAGCAGAGCGACCGTTGCTGAAAGGGATGCTTCATCCTTTACCGGTGCTAGAGTGGAAATGGTAAAATACATCCATGGACTTCGTTGTGGGATTACCGATGACATCTCGAGGTAACAATGCAATCTGTGTTATTGTTGATCGATTGACTAAATCTTCTCATTTCCTTCCTATTCGATATACTTTTTCTCTAGATCAAATATATCGGTTGTATGTTAAAAATATATTCAGGTTTCATGGTGTTCCCATTTCCATTGTATCTAATCGTGATCTTAGGTTTACTTCTAACTTTTGGAAAGTCCTTCAGAAGTCGTTGGGTACTAAGTTAAATTTTAGTATAGATTTTCATCCTCAATAAGATGGGCAGTCAGAACGAACAATTCAGACCTTGGAGGATATGTTACGTGCTTGTACGATGGATTTCCAGAGAATTTGGGACCAACATCTTTCTTTGGTTGAATTTTCTTATAATAACAGCTTTTATTCCAGTATACAGATGGCTCCGTTTGAGGCATTATATGAGAAGCGGTGTCGAAATCCATCATTTTGGGATAAAGTAGGTAAAAGGAATTCGATGAGACCATAATTGGTAGAAGAGATGGTAGAAAATGTTCAGCTGATTCAGAAGAACATGAGAACAGCTCAGAGCAGGTAGAAAAGTTATGCGGATAACTGGAGGAAGGATCTTTCTTTTGAGGTAGGTGATCATGTTTTTCTCGAAGGTTCTCCATGGAGAAGTGTGATGCATTTTGGTAAGAAGGGAAAGTTGCGTCCGATGTTCATTGGACCTTATGAAATCCAAGAGAAAGTTGGATTAGTTGCATATAGAATGGCTTCACCTCAAAGTGTGTCCCAGGTACATAATGTTTTTCATGTTTCGATGTTGAGAAAGTATATGCCAGATCCATCTCATGTTTTGAGCCCAAACGTAGTTCAGTTGGAAGAGAATTTCTCTTATGAGGAACAACCAGTCTAGATTCTTGACCATAGAGAGCAAGTGCTACAGAATAAGGTAATTTATCAGGTGAAGGTTTTATGGAAAAACCAAATGGTTGAAGATGCAACGTGGGAATCTGAAAATTCTATGAGGGATAAATACCCCCATTTATTTGATAAGTGAATAAAATTGTGAGGAAGCAATTCCCAAAAGGGGGGAAGGATGTAAAATCCTAGGTAAATAAATAATGATACATTTTCATATTTATCAATAACTTTGGATTAAAAATAAATTTTAATTTAAAAGGGTTTCTATGTTCGATGGTGTACCCGATACGAAACAACAGATTTCTTTGAAATCTTACATTGCACTCCAATAATATAATAATAATATTTTAAATAGTAGTTAACGCCTAGTCATTGTATTGGAGGGAATGAATATAAATAACTAAAATATGATTATATATGTTTGTTAAATGTTTTTACATTTATCCAATAAAATATAAAGTCTTAAAATAAGAAAAGAATTCAATTTTATGCATAAATACTCTAATATTCACTAAAAGGTCGATTTATCACCTTTTGATGGAGAAACCTCTTTAAATATAGTTTTGGTCACTCTTATATGTTCTATTGGACTAAATAAAATTCTCTTTATAATCAGGACATCAAAATTTACTATGTGTGTTTTTTTTGTTATTTTTCCAATAAAGTTCATTTTTTAATGAATAGTGAAAAATGTTGTATTTTAATTCTAAAGCACCTTTTAATATAATTTATTTATATGGTTATATTATCTTTATAATTGGTTTTAAAAATTAATTAGAATATATTCTTACCATTTAATCCAATGGTGGTCATTAGAATTAATTTCACATTGAAATTGGACATAATCAAGTGTCAATCTTTTGATATATATTGTATCTTAAAAACACGCTATTTGATTTGACAACAAGAATCAATTATAAAATTAATTAATGAAAATTATTTGTTTTTAATTTTTTAAAATAGACATAATTTTTGAATTCTAAATATCAAATATAGCTTAGGGTGATTTTTTGGATTTTTCTGAAAAACGTCAATTTTTTATTATTTGTGAAACCACTAAGTGGTAGTTAAAAACTGCATTTTTTTTTAAATGAGAATTTACTATTTTTTTGAATTGAATTTCAAAAATCCGACATACATGGTTGTCATTAGTAATTAAAATGTGGTTCAAAGGGATGAAAATAATTTTTGGTGAATAGTAACTTTTAAGTTTTATTAATCGCGATTAAAGGTAATTAGTGTAATTTAAGGTAAATATAATGTTATAATAAAATGAAATTGTCTTTACACTTGTCCTAACCTTATTTTATGAGTCATGGCCGACCAATAAAATCCATGCATCAATATGTGGGACCCCATGGAACCACTTGGGTAAGATAATGACATTAATACCTTTTATTTAAAGTAAAAATAAATAAGTCATAAACATGTATTATTTTACTAAAAAAATTACATGGGGTTATATAATTGATATATTTGACTATAAATATTCATTAGAAATCTAAAAAAAATTCTACATCATGGTAATTTTTTTATAATTTTTAGACATCATATAAATAAAATTATTTATGACACAATAATGATGCAGTGTTTACGTCATTATTGAATAATTTAAATAAATAAGAAGATAAACTTTAAAATAATATCCAAAACTTGTCCAATTATTATTGGATGATTTTATTTAGAACATGGGACACCTTATCTTTGACTTTAATGATTTTTTGACTTTTAGAAACTGAAAATAATTATATAAAAAAATAATATTTTCAATCTTTCCAAAAGAGCCCCTCCTATCCCTTATAAAAAGACCCCACTTCCGACCCATTTCTCACACTTCTCAAGCCCTTTGGCTCATCAAAAATCTACTCAAATAAGCTCCCAATATCCCTCTATTCATAATAGAATCATTTCCTTAGGTATAAATCACTTCAAGAAACCCTTTTGGTTCAAACCATGGGGAGTTACCCGATTTAAAGGTAACGTCTTCTCTTATGTTCTTTTGTTTTATTTTGCTCCTCAAACCCCATAAACTATTTTTATTCCTTTATTTTTTAAAAACACCAGTATCTTCAATATAATACGATGTTTTTATGAGAATAATTTGAGCTACACTTACACACACCTCCATCTAATGGGTGAAGAACATATTGTTTCTGTGGACGGCGAACTACTGCCTCACGAAACGATGATTGTTCAATTATCTCCTACCGCCTCTCATGGTGGGAATTAAGATGTCACTGTATTTATATATGATATATATTATTTTTATTTTTTCTTTCTGAATCTATATTTTTCATTTATAGCATACCTTTATGGTTTCCATAATGGATAAATGCGATAATTTCATTTTAGGAAGTGCGGACTACCGCCCCCTCAAAGTGATTTGAATCGTTAATGCCATATATGGGATGTATAAAGGATGTATTTAATGATATTATATATGATATTATACTATAATTATAATTGAACTTTATATCATAATTTTTTCATTTCATTAAATGGGAAATATAAATGAAAGTAGCGTTTATGCGTACGTACGGCTTACCGTCTCCATGAACGGTGCATTTCATTTCTTACCTCTAAATGTTATGTAATATTATAAATGCATGTATATACTAGATATATATGATATATATGATATATACATCATGAATATAATTCTGGAGATAATATATATTTTACCACATGAACAACTTGTAATTAGAAGAAGTTTATTTTTGACTCAAGTACCATATATCGACAAAACAACCATTATTAACTTAAATGATTACATGATGTTAATGACATGGTAATAAGTGATATAAAAGTAATAATGAACTTGAAAATGGTTCTTAAGAAATTATAAATTAACTCTAGTTTATTATTCAGGAGATTAAATAATGATCGAGTCAAGTCGGACACGAGGTAAGGGAATTCATCTCAATCTCCTTTCATTGAGGCATATTTTGTTTTATACACAACTTTCTTTTATATGGTGTATAAACTCTTTTGACTTTTACTTTTATTCAAAATGATTCTTTTCTCTACGAATCGTATTACTAAATGAAAAAAAGTATGTTTCTTTTTAACGTACGTGGTGACTACAAATTTCCGTTGTCGCAAGTATTATTTGATCTTTGGATTCCTTAACAAGTCATATTGTTTTTTAAAAGGAAAATAAATACCATATACACTTTTATGTTTTTTGGTATTGAAAATGGATTTGATAATGGATTTTTTATGTCAATATATTGTGATTGAAATGTGGAAATGTTTTATTTCCTTTATATTTTTTGTATGTGTTATGATTTTATAATGGTACTTGGACATTTGACGGGTGGTTACGTGATAAATCAAATGATGGGTGGTGTCGTGATAAACCAGGATGGGTGGTTACGTTATAACCTCCAATGCATTTGGTATTGAAGTCGGTTTTCTGGATATTCCATTTAGTGATATGTGTGGAAGTTTACCATATGGTTATTCCATTTAAGTATGTTTATGTCCCAAGTTACCTTTATATATTATGTGTCCTTTATATGGGTTTTATAGTAATCTTTTGGTTACAAAATGGTAAGTAATGATATTTTATTCAGTGAAGAGTATTTAATACTTCATAATGGTGAAAATTATTACTTATGATAAATTATTCATGGTTTACTTGTTGTTTTGAAAAACTAACAGTTTTCCTTCTTTGTGTATACCTTACTGAGCTTTTTATGCTCATCCCAAGTTTTGAAATGTTTTTCACAGGACTTAAAGAAGAATAGGGTCACAGAAGTGATCAAGGAAAATTCATGTTGTCTAAAACATGGAACTAGACTTGGCTATTTTTTTCAAGATATTTTACTTTGTGAAAAAATGGAAACTGAGTAGGAGTGTCTACTTTGTATTTTTGAGATGTAATGTAATAGTTATGGCCTAATTCACTAAAACACTAAACCTGAAAAGATCCTCAATGTGAATTATTCATTTAATACAAGATTAAGTGATGTTATAAGGTCAGGTCCTTATACTTAGTACTTTCATCACTTGCTAATTATATTGAAACTAAGTCCTCTATATCACTCCATTTTGAAAAAAATTTAACTTTATTTCCTTGCTTCTGGTCTTTATAATTTTTTTACAAGGGACAATATAGCTTTATGTGGTCCTTATTTTTGCAACTGAATAAATTAATATCCATTTCTTGATTTTTCTTTTTGAATCATTGATTGTATCATTTCATGTTCAAGTACTTATTCACCCTTTTGGAAACATGATCAATATTAGCTTCAATTTTGGATGTTTCATCATTTATTTCCTTAAAATAAAGTATAAATTAGTTTTTTTAACTTCTTTTCCTCCATTTCCTCCATTTCCTCATGTATTTTCATAGTTATCTAATATGAATTGAGATGATTTATGATGTCTTGAACATCCATATTATTTATTCCTTTATCTTCTTTGATTGTGGGGAATTTGGGTAGCCAATTTCCTAGTAATATCCAAAATATTTTCTTGACTAAAGTATCCGTAGAAATATAATCACCATGAATCTTCTAACAATTAAAAATATTAGTAAATGAAGTAAACATTTCAGTGATAGATTTTTTAGGATGCATATAAAAACTCTCATATTCTTGTCTAAACATATCAATTCTAGAGACATTGAATTTTTTTTCCTTCATGAGTTACAACTAATAGTTTCTATTTTTTATGGGTTTTTTCATATATAAATTTGATTAAATTCATTTTGGTCTGAGCCAGAATTCAAGGAATTCATTTCTTTACTAACTAATTCAAAAGTGGAGATATCATCGGGGGTGATTGTCTTCTTTTTCAATAGTAGGGATATAACCATGCATAAATATTTTCCATAAGAGATAAAAATTTGATCTTAGAAATCTATACAAGTGATTTTTTCAATAACCATAATTATTACTATCAAAAAATAGACCATGACACATAGAGTGTCCTCTAAGAGCACCATGAATGTTCAAAATTCCATTTAGAAAAAGTATGTTTCTTGAAAAATTTGTTAAATATTATTATAAAAAATTAATATTTTAAATAATTTGATGATAAAGAAATAATTCAATTCATGATCCCTATGATACCAACTTTAGGTTAGATTATGGTAAAATGGAAAGAGGGGGTGAGTTTCTATTTAGGAAACAATGTAAATAACTCAAGTCTTAAAGACTAAAAAACACTTATATAAATATTAAAATGTTTTAAATAGAAAATAAAAACAAAAAAATTGAAAACACAAATATATAATTATATATGTTTATAAAAACCTTAAGAATAAAATAAATGGTGATTTATAAAATAAATGACTAAGTGTATTGATGGATTAAAATTTTGAATAATAAAAAGGAATGAAAGTGATTTATAAATAAAAATTATGTCAGTAAATAAGACACACCATTTGGTAAGGAATTTTGATAATAGATCAATAATAGACCCAATATATACTACCTCAATGTCTTGAGGATTTAATGAACATGTCCCTTATATTTAATGCTAGACAAGATACCAAAACTCCCTTTCTTTTTAGAATGTAGTAAGAAACCATAAATACAATTGTCACTCACTTTTTAAGGGTTATAAATAGAAATAACAAAGAGAATATTCCATTTCCTTATAACAGTTATGTAAATAAAACCTTTGTCCATCATTAAGGTAGTGAGAACCAATAATAAAAGAAAGAGTAAAATGGGAGTATTTCTAGAATAAATCATGTTTTAGTAAAATTTCGATTATCTCAAAATAATAGGAAGAACTACTAGAATATAATGATAAATAATTTTGAGAGTGAGAATACTTTTACAATAATCACACACACTAGATTTGATGGAAAATGATTTAGAAAATGAGAACACTATAGAGAAAATGGGTGATCGTAGCCTGTAATTGTTAGAGAATGCTTTATAAGGTATGTTTCCAATGAAAATAAGAGATATATTTATTGATTCAAAAATATTTTAGAACCTTATAGAATTTTTTAGCAATAATGAAGTCAAGTAAAACAACAATTATGGAATTTTGACCAACATTGAATGTTTCCTCAGAGATACTAGATCATAGCCTCTTGTGATGTGGTCAACTTCTCCACTTTGTGGGGGTGAACTTTACAATGTATGGGTTAGATCTATGGAATAGATTCTTATAGGATAATTAAGAAGGTTATTCTAATTTTTAGGTAGAAATGTTTTGTATTTTATGCTACAATATAGATGAATACTATATAGAAGAGTTATGTGGTGTTGAAATTTACCATAGGGCATGGCCTTTCCCAATTTTGTAGGATCTAAATTTTGACTTCAATGTGAATTTTGAAATTTTTTACATTATATTTAGAGTGGTAGTTGGATTGAGCAGAAATGTGGTGTGGTCCTTACCCAGTATGTCACAAACTCAATTATCTGCACAGAGTTCGGGGGAAAGAGGCACTTCGCAATAATCCCAAAGTCCCTCTTGGGGTTCCTGGTAGTGATTCTACTTTTCCTAAGATGGGTTCTAGTGACAAGGGTAAGGGAGTCCTTCCTTCATCCCCCTCTTCTTTCCTAGAATAGTCCTCATCCTCTGTGGGCCTCTCCCCGGTTTCTCAGGCCTGGAAGTGGTCCCTGTCAATCATTCTGTGTAATTGAAGTCTCTCAACTCTGGATTGGTTCGTTATTCTCTGAGAAGGTTATTGTTGCCTAGGTCATGTCCAATTATCTATTAGGATTCTCCCCATTTTCTTTCTCTATCTATAACTGAAATGGATTAAGAATATTACAAGTACTAGATGAAAATTGTACATTAAGGATTTTTTCCAATTGTTCGTTCTCCTTCTATACATAAGGAAGAGGGTATCTTGGATTCTCATCCCCCAACCAGTTGTCCAGTCACTCCTTTGGTGATAGTGTCCATAATGAGTACTACTTTCTCAATGTATAGATATTATTCATATGTAATTCACATCAGATCTCAGATGAGGTCAAAGTTGTCTTCCCAATCTTCAATAATGCTTCAGGGTCATGATTCTGGGGCTAGTGCCAGATGCATATTTCATAGATGATTAATTTTATCATTTGGAACGCTCACATATTGGGCTCTCGGGTAAAATTGGATTTCATATCCAATAAACTTTGTAACACTTAAATTTCTCTAATTCCAGAGTTGGAAGCTAAACAGGATCCTTCCAAAGTCAAGGATTATGCTCGTCGTCTAAGGGTGCTGGGATTTTTTACTGGCAGTCCCACAAATTCTCATATCTGGGTTTTCTGGAAATCTGGTCTCTTTGTTGAATTGATTTCAATGTCAGACCATTTTTTGAATATCAACATTTATATGGATGAAATATTTCTCTATATTTTAATTTTTTATGTAAAATGTGATTTACAGGAAAGAATCCCTCTATGGAGTGACCTGAGTGCTTTCAATCCTCAAGAATCCCCCTAGATGGTGGATGGTGATTTCAATATTTTGGCTTGTTTGGAAGAGAAAAAATTCATTAGCCCATTACCTAGTAGAGGTATTCAGGACTTTGTGGAGTTTACATCATCAAATGGTTTAATGGATGTAGGTTTTTTGGTGACCCCTTTACCTGGTGCAATATTCAGCGTGGGATGCGGTGATCCTGGAGTTCGCTTGATAGATTTTTATTGACCAGCGAAGCTATCTCTGTTTTTCATACCATCAAGGTCTCCCATTTGGTCAGAAACCTCTCAGACCACTCCCCTATTTTCATTTATATTCAGAGTAGAAATGGCAGTGAGGATCCCTTTCATTTTTCTGCTACCTAGGCATCTCATGCAGATTTTCTTGACATTGTGAAGTCTGTGTAGAACCAGGTGGGAGGAGGCAACCAGTGGCAGGTGTCTACCCTCAAGTATCTTCTTATCTCCTCAATAATATCACCCACTTCATTTCTTCTGAGGTGAATTCTATTTTTGAATCAATACAAGGGGAGGATGAAATTAGAGAGTTGGTCTGGTCAACGAATTCTGATTGTGCTTCAGGCCTAGTCACCTTTCCTGCTTCTTTTTACAAGTCTTCTTGGGATATTATGAAGCAGAGCTTGATCAAAGTGGTGCAGGGCTTATTTATATGTGTTAATCTTCCCATGGTGGCCTATGTAACACCCCAATCTTCCACGGTATGTTTCCCTTTGAATAATGAAATTTCTTTCATTGTACACAACTTTGAGATTCTAACACACCACAACCAATCAAACTAGACGTTATGAATAGTAATACCCACTTTTTGAAATTTTATAAATTTTATCTCACAAAATTGACTTCATTTTTTGATTTGGAATATCAAAATTGTCTTAGGATGAATTTTTGATATTTTTATGAAAACTTTTAATTTTTGATCTTATATTTTTTTAAAGGAATCTTTCCGTCGTTTTCCAAATAATATACTTTATGACCTTTTCAACAAAATTAAGGTATGAATATTTTTTTTAAACTTATACGGCGGGTGCGGATATTTTCTACTATTATAACATCATCAAAGCTTCCCTTACAATCTTATAAGAATATTTTCAAAATAAATGTTTTCTTCTAATATTATGTGACTTTTAAATGATTTCAAAATAGAGAGATATGTTTCTATTCACTAGTTTTGATTTCATCTATGTCAACATCCTTTGATGGATTTTAAGCTTATTTGAAGTTGATTTTTTATGATACAAAACATTCATATTGTATTGACTGTTTTGTGATATGTTTGACTGTGGATGTGTTATTTCATGCCATTTATGGTTTATGGATAAATTATTGACATTTTGTGTGCTAGTTTTAATATGAATGTTTATGTTATGTTTAAACCTTTTCATATGAGGAATGTATTGGACTTATTAAGTGACGAGTGGAGATGCTATAGCTCCTCAATGCATCGGTAGGTCTCATGAGACAAACTTGTGTCAATGAACAAGGCCTTGACAAAATATTATTTTTAGTCTTGGCACAAGGCCTTGACTATGTGGTTATGAAAGTCTGGAATTATGCATTCCATCATTATGAAAGTGGCTACTGATATTGCATGTGATTAGTCGACTAGTAGAATATCAATGTGAATAATTAAATGGAATTATTTGATTTTATCTTTTCCATATTATACAAAAGTTCAAGTTTAAAGGGATTTTGTTTTAGTCTTATACATTGCCTTAAATGTTTATGCTTATTTATGAAAGTTTTGGCTATATTGTTATCCTTACTGAGCATCTGAGCTCACCCCATTCTATGTTTTATTTTTCCCAGGATGGGAAAAAGTATATTATGACTAACCTGCAGGGATATTCTATGGGATCTCAGTGTTTTCTATGGAAACAATGTTGTTGTAGTTTTCTATTTTATGATGTAATGTAAACTTCATGAATGTATCTAGTACTTCCAAGGCTACTAAACTAATCAGTCTTTCGAGACTTGATCTTTTGTGATCATGCCAATATTATGTAATAATGCACCGACTCTGGGTAAATGGGGTCAGAGCATTACAGTTGGTATAAGAGGAAGTTTAGTACAAACCTGGGAAGCTAGATTTAGATAAACTTTGATTAGATCACATTACCCTAAGATAGACTTTGAGGATTAGTATATAAGAAATTCCTATAATTTTGGTAATATAGAGATTTTGTGAGATTTCCGAGAAATGCATCCATGTCTAGATACGAGCAGGTAGAGTCGGCTCTGGCACATATGTACCTAGGGGTAAAACCCAAAAACACCACTTTGAGCTTGACTCGAACGGGAACTGGTGCATGAAAATGGGCCTTGCCGCACTCTTGGTTACGACACTCCTGGGGGAAATACTTAGGATAATTCTCATTTTATTTACAAACCATTATGATGGTTTTATGAGTATATACTTACTCAAAGAAAACCTTTTTATGATTTTGGATTATATCTATAAACTGTTCAATTTATGTTAAGTGTTTTACAAGTATGGAATTATGTATTGCAATTCATAAACTAATCTAGTTTATGCCATTATTTAGAAATGGTGCCTATTGTAAGAAATGGAAACTGTGTCAATGAACAGACTCCATTTAGGGATTTCCCACATACTCAAGATAATTATAGTGGAGCTGGTGATACAACTGGTGCTGATCATCTTATCATTATACTGGGACAACTCACTCAGGTTATGAATAATAACCTTACCCATATGGAGCACCCTGATTTGCAACGTGGAGGATCAATGTTATATCACTTCATGAGGAAACAACCACCAACGTTTAATTGGAGTACAAATGCACTAGTAACTGAGTAATGGATCAATTCCTTACAGAACATATTCCACATCCTCGGGAGTAGCGAAAGGGAAATGGTTGTCATGGTTGTTTCCCTTTGAATAATTCAATAGCTTGCATTGTACGCAACTTCGAGATTCTAACACACCATAACCAATCAGACTAGCCGTTATGAATAGTAATACCCACTTTTTGAAATTTTATAAATTTTATCTTTCAATATGGAATTAATTTTTGGATTCAAAATATCAAAATTAGATTATGGTCAATTTTTTGTATTTTTTTGAAAACTTTGAAGTCTTGATGAATAGTGAAAAAACACTGAGTTATTGATAAAAACTGACTTTTTATTTAAATCATTATTTATTTTATTTAAATTTATGTTAGGTAAAAATAAATACATAATACTTATATAAGTTCAATGTAATTCATTGGTGTCATTTTATATTAATTTTATATATATAATATTTTATTGAACTTTTTACCGTCTTTTACCCACCTCATAGGAGCTTTTGCAAATTTTCATAAAACATTATTTTATCACTTCTGTGAGTTGAATTTTGAAAATATGAGATACATGGTTGATATTAGTAAGTAAAATTTGGTTCTATAAGATGAAAATAATTTTTTTTGAATAGTAACTTTTGACTTTTATTTGCCACGGTTAAAAGTGAATAGGGTAATTAAAGGTAAAAATGAAAATAATATTACCCTAACACATGTCCTAATTCTATTGGATAAGTTTTATTCGACCAAAAACAAACATAGGAATAAAATATGATCCTTTAGGTCCACTTGGATTAGATTAGGACATTTATTATTATTTTATTTAAAGAAGAGTTAAAATAGTTAAAATCAAAGTTTAATAACTAAAACATTTTTAATATAGGTTTATACATAAGATTATTTCGATTATAAAAATTCATTCGAAATATAAAAATATTTCCTACATAATTTTATTTTATTTATAATTTTTAGACATTAAATAATTTAATTTATTTATGACACAATGATGATGGATTAATTACCTTATTAATGAAATATTGAAATAATTGATATTATAAATATCCAAATAATTATAATTTGAGACTTTTTATGAATTAAAGTAATATTATAGGTTAATATGACATGTTATTATTGATTTAATTAACTTATTTTGAAGTAATAATGATGATATGATTTTCACAAAAATCAATTACCAAATAGTGTCAAAATTGACATAAAAGAGTTTTTAAAACAAATATTATCTTATTAATTGATATTCTATTCCTAAAAATCTCAGGTTAGGCCAAAGGACATAGATAAGGTTATATATATTAATAATTAACCACTTGGGGTTCTCTTGTCTTGTTATAGTAAGTTTATTAACCATATAATATAAAAATACAAAGAGATATGGTAAATGTCAAACTAATTAACTAAGAGTTAAATCTAAAAGATAAGGTTAATGTAGTGACCCAAACATGTCTAAAACCTATTGGTTGAGTGGTTTTCAAACAATACCCACCTTATACTTTAAATAATTCATTTTTTATCCATTAGAAACCTAAAATGATTTTATTATAAAATAATATTTTTAGCTTTTCCTAACGTGCCCCTCACCCCTCTTATAAAAGGGAACTCCCATTTCTCCCTAATTCACACCTTCAAAGCCATTTGGCTCAGCCAACCCCTTCCCAAATACCCTCTAAACGATCATAACTTCATCCTAAATGTCTTACTTTATCCATAAAGCCCACCTATGGAGCCCTTTTGATCAAATTAAAATGAATAACCCGAAGAAGAGGTAAATATTTCATCACCTCTTTCAAGTTCATTTCTTTTTCCACTTCCTATTTCTTTGTTGTTTAATTTCTAAAATAATAAATCCAGTATCTTCTATATAATTTGATGTTATTATAAATATTGTTCAACAATATTCAGTATTCTATCCATCCTTTGAATGACATGTCACCATACATGCGTACGTATGGCTTACCGTCTCCACGTCATGGTGTAATTGTTATTCAACACATTATTATTTGGATGGGTATGATAATGATGTGTAATTGAGGTAAATAATAAATATAACATGATAATTATTCTTTATATATGATAAAATATCCAATTATATATTATTTTAATATCAAAATAATGATATTGTCACTCGTGTGTACGTACGGATTACCATTTCCACGAACGTGATGAGATTCATTCCTCATCGTATCCATTCAAGACTAATTTTGATTAGATGATTAAAAATAATGTTCAAAGACTTAATATCATTATGAATACGAATAAGATACATCCTATTGATAACAAACATTACTTACGTAATAAAGCATGTAAAGGAAAACAAATTAGTTAACACCCAAAACGACGATAATACTAAGTTATTGTTAACAAAGCAATGTTAAAAGATTATATATGATATCATATTAATGTATATGATTAATTTATAATTTAATAACAATTATTTCACCATTATACAAGAGGTTAACC
The DNA here is from genome assembly GCA_963277665.1 of Viscum album. Taxonomy (NCBI): domain Eukaryota; kingdom Viridiplantae; phylum Streptophyta; class Magnoliopsida; order Santalales; family Viscaceae; genus Viscum; species Viscum album. The sequence continues at coordinate 69,855,043 of OY728159.1, forward strand.
TACCCTTGACCTAGGAAAAGTACAAGTTAAGGGTTAATTCTACAATCTCTTCATTATCTAAGGTTGTTTTTACGTAATTATCTACTGGGACCTCTTTATCATCCACGTCCATGTTTCTTAAAAATGTATTTCAAAACATTTTTACTACTTACTAGACAATGGGTTAAACTCATTTATATCCTTATTTGACCTTATATGTTTTGAAAGGAATCTTTCCGTCGTTTTCCAAACAATGTAGTTTATGACATTTTTGACAAAATTAAGGTAAGAATTTTTTTTAAGCTTATAAGGTAGGTGCGGCTATTTTCTTACATTATAACATCATCGAAGATTCTATTACAAGCTTATAAGAATATTTCCAAAATAAATTTTTTCTTCCGAAATTATGTGACTTTTAAATGATTTCAAAATAGAAAGATATGTTTCTATTAAATAGTTTTGATTTCATCTATGTCAACATACTTTGATGGATTTTAAGATTATTTGAAGTTGATTTGTTATGATAAAAAACTTCCATAATGTATTGAAGGTTTTGTGATATTTTTGACTGTGTATGTGTTATTTTATACCATTCATGGTTTATGGATAAAGTGTTTACACTTAGTATGCTTTTTTTAATATGAATGTTTTTGTTATGTTTAAACCTTTTCATATGAGGAATCCATTGGACTTAGTAAGTGATAGGTGGAGCCCGCTATAGCTCATCGATGCATCGGTAGGTGTCATGAGACAAACTTGTGTCTTGGCACAAGGCATTGATAAAACCTTATTTGTAGTCTTGGAACAAGGCCTTAACTATGTGGTTATAAAAGTATGGCATTATGGATTCCATCATTATGAAAGTGGCTAGTGATATTTCATGTAATTATTCGACTAGTAGAATATCAATTTGAATAAGTAAATGGAATTATTTGATTTTCCCTTTTCTATATTTTTCTGAAGTTCAAGTTTAAAAGGATTTTGTTTTAGTCATATACATTTCCTTAAATTTTTAGGCTTATTTATGAAAGTTTCTTCTATATTGTTATCCTTACTGAGCATCTGAGCTCACCCCTTTCTATGTTTTATTTTTCCCAGAATGTGAAGAAGTATATTATGACTGACCTGCAGGGATAATCTATGGGATCCCAGTGTTGTCTATGGAAACAATGTTGTCGTTGTTTTTCATTTTATGATGTAATGTAAACTTAATGAATGTATCTAGTACTTCCAAGGCTACTAAAATAATCGGCCTTTCGAGAATTGATCTTTTGTGATCATGTCAATATTGTTTAATAATGCACCGACTTTTGGTAACTAGGGTCGGGGCGTTACATCCTATGCTAAAAAAAATTTTATGATTCCCAAAGTGAAATATCCTCAGTCTTTGAATCATTATCATCCAATAATCTTATGAAATGTGCCCTACAAATTTCTGGAAGGTGTCCTCAATCTTAGACCATCTCTTTTTCTTCCTAGCTGGGTGGCCAAGGAGCAGCATGGTTTTTTGAAAGTTCACTCTATTGAAGGTGCCATAGACTTAGTCCAAAAAAGTTATTAGTGACATATATTTTAAGGATTTCTGAAGTAATGTGGACATTATTATAGACATGAGAAAATCCTATGATAAAATTTAATGGAGTTTCCTCGTAAGGGTTCTAGAAGGAATGGGTTTTTCAGTATGGATCATTGAAATCCTTTTCTGTTTCTTTAGTTCTAATTGGGTATCAATCACTTTTATGGTAAATAAATTTGGTTTCTTAAAAGATTACAGAGGTTTGAGGTAGGGAGACCCCCTTTCTCCTTCCCTTTTTATCATTTCTCATGATGTACTTAGTGAATTTTTGAACCACTCCTTGGAGATTGGCAATATCCTACACTTTCGGAATAAGCACAGGTGAGGAAGTGTGCCTCATCTCATGTTTACGGGTGACACTTTTATCTTTGTTAACGGTAGTATAAAACCTATTCAAGGGGTTAATTAAGTTATTGAAGTTTATTGTGCATGGATTGGGAAGTAGTGAATCATGAGAAACGTTTCTTTTATGCTCTTACCAATTGTCTGCAGAGGAGGTTAAGGTTGTTGGAATATATTCTTAGCATGCAGAGAGTTACCTTCCCATTGAATTACCTGGGTGCCCTATTGTCTCTGAAATCTCTCCAAATTAAAAACTTTTATGGGTTTTCTGGAAAAAATTTGGCGCGGATTCTCAATTGGAAAAAAAAGGTTTCTTTCTTTTGGAGGATTAATAACTTTGATCAACTCAGTCCTAGATTCTATTTCAATGCATATTCTGTCTACCACTAAGGTTCCAAGGAAGGTGATCTCCAACTTAGAAAAATAATTAAACTCCTTGTTATGGGATGGTCACTTAGAAGGAATTTTCCACTGGGCTGCTTGAGATAAACTGGATAAACTAGTGCAGGATAGAGGTATGAACCTCAGGAGTATTTAAACCACTATTTCTTACTTTCTTGCCAAATTGGCCTAGGAGATCATTGAGGGAAAATCCCATTGGGGTAGTTACATCAAAAATGCATATGTTTTTTATGGAAACATTCCTAAAGTTAAGGATTCTTATGTGTAGAAGATATTCTATCCTTACATTTCTTTTCTCCATCAACACTCCAAGTGGATCATTAGCAATGGTGATGTGAGCTACTGGAATCATAACTGGTCAGGGTCAGTCCCGGGTTTTCCATACTACCCCTCACCATCTATCAGCTTCATAGAAGCTTGTGTTTTTACATTCCACATCAACTCTACTTTGGATAGCGCACAATGGATCACTTTTTATAGCATTCAGATGAGCAATAACCAAGATCAATGTGTTTTCATAGGATCATATTTATGTATATTTAACATTAAATATTTTCTCATAGTTCATAATGTGGTGTCTCATCAGGAACCTTAGGGTGATTTACTCTGGTGCAAGGAGCATCTAGTGAAGTATTATTTCCTTGTATGGTGTGTCAGACATAATGTTCTACCAATGGAGGAGACCTTACAGTGGCGGGGGATAAATTCAGCTTCTAAATTTGTTGTTGCAAACAAGCACGGTATAAGTCCCTATTTCACATATTCTTTGATAGTGAGTGGGCTACATAGGTCTAGGGTTTCTTAGGCCATATTGTGGGGAATCTGTCTGGTGTGGAGACAGTTTCATACTTTCTCTGAAGCTGTCTTTAGGAAGTGATTAGGCCTAGTCCTGAACAAAAGGCTAGAGTGCTATATTTTATTATAGGGTGTTGGATTTTGTGTTTGTCCAGAAATAGAGTGCGACATCAATCCATGCCTGTGTTGACAGCTAGAATTATTTTTAGGGATAGATTTATCCTTTTCGATTAGGGTAGCCTATGTAAATATGTGTCTAAGATCCCTTCCTCTTTGGATTCCTCTCCTACCACTAGAAGGCCCATTCAAGGGATCTGGGAAAAATGGAATCCACCTAGAAGGGTGTTCAAACTCAACACTGATGGATCATGTCGCTCGGTCTTGATGCATGGAGGAGGATTTGTTCGCGATTCTCTTGGATCTGTGGTGGTGGATTTCTCAGATTTTTTTGGCAATAGTGATTCTATTCAAGATGAGTCTCAAGCCTTACTCACCGGTTTTATTCTTTGTAAACAGAGGTAGATTCCAATTCATCTGTTGAAGGTTGACTCGCTTATCATCATCAAGGACTTTTCTAGCAAAGTCTCAATCCCTTGGAGCATTGAGTACTTGATTAGAAGATGCAAGAGGCTTCTAGATAGTCACACGTACATCATCCACACATGGTGGGAGTGGAATATGGTGGATGATTTTCTGGTCACTAAAGCTATGCTGAAAGATAACTTGTTGGTTTTTTTAGGTCTTGGATCATTTCCATCAGATGGATCTATTTTTGTACGGGTTGACGCCCTTGGACTGCACTATTTTCCCCCTTAGTCCCCATTCTTTTTTTCTTGCTCATCTTTCCCATCCCTCTTTATTAATAAAATAAAAATTTTTGGTTTGGCAAATATTGTTGGAAAGTATTTTTAGAGATAATAATCACACTAGTTTTGTCACACTTGATATGGACATGATCATATATTAGACTAACGAATGAAATAGTGTGTTGTATCCTTAATATTTGAGTGAACAAACTCCCAATGTTTATGTATTCCACTTTAGATATTGAAGAGAAATATAATTTTTGTTCTCACTACTCCTTGAGATAAGAAATTTCCTAGTAGGTTGAAAGTCCCACTATTACTTTTTCTATAGTTGGAATCCTCCAAAATCATCATTGTAAAAATAAGTATGTTGAAAAGAATTTTCATTAGGATAAAATAATATAATATTTTTAGTTACTTTTAAATATTGAAAAATTATTTTGATAGATTTTAAATGATATATTGTTGGATTTGATTTAAAATGAGCACAAATACATGCACTAAACATGAAGTATGGTCAAATAGTAGTTAATTAAAGTTTACTTTCAATCATAATTCTATAAATATTATTTTCAACCAATATTATAACTTCATATTATGTTATCATACAAGATATACCCATGCGTATTCTAATTTACTTAGCATTATCCATGCCAAACTGCTTTAAAATTTCATTAGTGTAATTTATTTGGTTAAAAAAGATCCATCAAAATTTTTGGAAATTTAAAAACCAAGGAAGAATTTGATTTCTCTAATAAAACTCATTTCAAGAACTTTATTCATTTAATTGGAAAGTTAATTATAAATTCTTTATTTATTTGATCTAAAAATAACATCAACAACATAAATTTGAATGATTAATTGATCATTTGAATTTTTTTGAGAAAAATAGTGGAATTGACTTTTACTATTTAAAATCATTTCATAAAATGAATTTAGTTATCCTCTCATACCAATACCAAGGGGCTTGTGCTAAAAAAATTTAACCTTTGTCTTACTAGAAAATATGATTAAAAAATTTATTATTTCAAAAATATGGTTGTTCGTCTACAACAGTTTTCCAAAAATAAAACAATTTAGAAAAAAACTACTAAAATCCATTATAAAAAATTAAAATTCAAATGAGTGGAAAATTATGATAAGATTAAATTTATTATAGATTTGAAATGGTTGAAAATGTTTCACCATAATAAATACCTTTTCCTTGATTCTATCCTTTAATAACAAGTTGAGCCTTATTATGAATGATAACTCCTTGATATTCAAGTTTGTTTTGAAAACCCCAATTAGTGCCAATAAATGGATGACTAATGAGTTGTTAAATGAGATTCCAAAATATGTTCTTTTATAATTGGTTAAACTAATCTTGCATGAAATGTATATATTATCATCAATAATATCATCATCAATCAATTGAGGTTCAAGTTGAGAGAGAGAAATCCTTATATTCAACCTCATTTGAGATTGACCTTCTAATATGAGTTCTAGATTGTAATTCAAAAATAAAATTCTCAAGGGGGTGTTCTTTGGATTTATCCCATGCCTTGGTTAAAGGAGTAGAATGGGGTTTTTGAAAATCATTAATTATTTTATAATATTAAGGTTTAATTAAGGTTAAAATAGATCGGTTAATGTTATCATCAATTTAATGATGTGATATAGGAATATTCTCATCATATTTGATGTGAATTGACTCATATAATATCTTGGTCCACTTATTGAAGAATTTTTAGAAATTAGATGAGTTTGAGTTCCCAAAACACATACCTTTATCATATTTAGGGTCAAACCTACAAAAATTATCCTTGGTAGTAAGGATAAATCTTTTACGAATGAAAACATTAAAGAATCCAACTTTTGGAATTTTTCCTTTCTAAAGTTCATAGGGATTTTTTTCTAATATGGACATTAAGAGAGAAAGGTTATGGATATATTAATAGGTATTGACCATCTCGGCCCAAAAGATTTAAGGAATATTAAACTCAATCAAGATAGTCCTATACATTTCCTGGATGCTCTTATTTTATCTTTCAGTAGCCACATTTTTTTAGGCATTATAAGAGGAAATAAATAATTATAATAGACATGAGAATCACAAAAATTATAAAATTATTTGTTATAAAATACTCCACCATGGTCACTTATTACGAAAATTTGTTTTTAGAAATTTTATTATCAATTTTTCTTGAAAAAATTATAAATACAATACATGCCTTATTTTTATGATATAAGAAAACACAATATATATATAGTATAGTCATGGAAATTATAAAGGTGTAATATTTAATTATGATACAAGAAACTTTATTTGGTCCAAAAAGGTAAAGGAAAACTAGTTCTATGTCTTTATAATTGGAGACAACTTTGGTAATATTTTTATTTCTTTCTAAGTTGAAAAGGTTCACAAACTAAGTTATCATTGAACGAAAATGTTTATAAATATCAAACTAGTTAGGCTATGGTTGAGCTTAATAAGAGAGAGAACAGCCTAATTACTTAGGATTTGATGAAAAATAAAAATTTAATTATCATGTTCACTTAAACACTTAACATTTTTACTTGTAGGATATTTTGAATTTATAGAGAAATTATTTTTAAGATGATATGAGGTAAATAAAAGATATCCTTTAGTATTAAAAACTATAAAAAACATTTTTAAATGTAATTTTAAAACTTATACCACATAATTGAATAATAATTAGAAAATTTGGATTTAATCCATTTACAAATAAAATATATTTAATTAAATTATATTTGTAGAAATTGGTCATTCCATTACTTGTAATTTTATCTTTTGAATCATCTCAAAATGTGACAAGCCTCTTTCAAATCTTTCAAGATGACTGAATTTGAAGGGATCATTGCATATATTATTGAATCATACAATACACATATACCAATTATCTTCTTGGTTTTTTCCCATGATATCCTTGTCCTACAAAATATTAAGAGACTAATTATTTTGGTATCAACATCTTGGGTCCACTTCAGTTAGCAAATATATACTTTCAAATCCAAATTTTTTTAGAAAAAGTTTTTAAATAAAAAGGATGATATAAGAGGAGAATACTATTTTTTATACCATATCTAGAATTTCTATAATTTAATTTATAAACAAGATGGAATTTTTTTTACAATAATTATTAATTTTATTTTCAGAAGTTACTTTTACAAAAGTTTCATATTTATTATATTTGGGAAAACTAGATTATATTGAAAAAAAATATTATAATTAATTTATAAAACACATTGAAGTCCCAAGATAATTATTAAATATTGATCATCATGGTTAAATTCATAAATATTTTTTTATGTTATTTAATTTGATATTTAAAATTTTAGACATTTGGTTGTTCTTTATGTTTTAAAACCAAATCAACTATTTCTTTTAAAAGTTGATATTTTTCAAAAACTACAAGATTTTAATTCTTTTTGAGATCTTTAAAATTTTAAACAAGTTCAGAAAAACCATCATGATGTTGTTCTCAAAAATAAATACAATCTTCATAACTTAGAGAAGAGGTTGAATAAGTATAATAATATGAACCATAATATTCATAATTTATTATTTCATAACATACCTTGAAATTGTCCATGAGGAACTTAGGTATTTCATCGCTTGATTCATATGTTTAAATTTATTCCTTTATAGCACTACAATTTGAAAACATTAGATATTTATTACCTTGCTTCATATCTGTAGACTTTTTGTACAAGGGAAAATCTGAATTGATGTGGCCCTTTTTTTGAAATTGAATCAAGTAACTTCTATTTATTGATTTTCCTTTTTGAAGTTTTGAGTAGATATTTTATTATTTATATAATTTTTCACCCTTTTGTGAATTTGTGCAATATCGGTGTTTCTTTTGGATTCATCTTCATTTATTTATTTGAAAGAAATTGTTCTTTTAGTTTCCATAACCTCCTTTTCCTCCTTTTATCTTATATTTTCTAATTTATTTCATATGTCATGATAGAATTGATTCTCTCCTCAACTACCATATTATTAATTTACCTATCTTCTTGGATCACATTGAATTCAGGATCCCTATTTATTGGTAAAACCCAAAGTATTTTCATGAATAAAGACTCTATATAAAGATAATAACCAATATCCCTTCAATTAATACAAATATTAGTGAATAAAGTAAAAATTTCAGTGATATATTCTCTAGGGTGCATATAAAAACTCTCACAGTCTTGTCTAAACATTTCTAATATAGTGTCTTTGGATTTTTTTCCCTTCATGTGTAACTTCTAAGAGTTTCCAAATTTTGTGAGCTATTTTACATTTATAAATTTTATTAAATTCATTTTGTTCTAAATCAAAATTCATGGAATTCATCGCTTTAGCATCTAATTTAAATGTAGAGATAACATCAAGGGTATATTTATATTATTTTTCTATATTTGAGATATAACCAAGAAAAAATATTGTCCATATGGGATAACCAATAGATCTAATAAAATTATAAATTTTATTTTTCTAATAACTATAATTATTACCATAAAAAGTGAGTAGGACACGTAGAGTTTCCTTCAGATGCACCATGAGTGTTTGAAAAATCTATTTAGAAAAGTAATGTTTCTTGAAAAACTGATTAATGATTTTTAAAACAAATTAATCTTTTAAATAATTTGAAAACAAAGTAATAAATAAATTCAAGACCCCTCTGATGCCAAATGTCATTTAGAGTATGGTAAAATAGAAAGAGGGGGCTGAATTTATCTTTAAAAAATAAATGAAATGATTAATGTCTTAAATACTAAAAAAAGATTTTAGAAATATTAAAACCTTTTGATGAAATAAAAAACAATAAAAGATTAAAGTGAAATTATATAATTACATATGTTTATAAAAAGTGGAAAAGAATATAAAGAATAATTTTTAAAATAAAAAATTAAGTATATTGATGGATTAAACAATTGGATATTTAAAAGGAATGAAAATTATTAATAAATAAAAATTTAGAAAGTAAATAAGTCATGCAATTTAGTAAGTATGTTCAAAAATATTTCAAGAATATCCCTTACATATACCACCTCAATTTCATGAGGATTTAATATATTTCTCCCTTGGATTTAATAGTAACCAAGATTTTAAAACTCCCTTTCTTTTTAGCTATTATTGTAAATCCCCGACCCCAGTTACCCAGAGTCGGTGCATTATTACATAACATTATCATGATTACAAGGAAATCATGTCTTGAAAGACCGATCAGTTTATTATTATCAGAAACAAGATTCATACATATGATCCACTTTACAGCTTGAAGAGAAATACAATAATAATATATTTCATTAGAAGCATCCAAGCCTCCTAGATTATGCCTATAGGTCACTCATAACTAACTTCTTCATATCCTGGTAAAATGAAGCATAAGAAAGGGGTGAGCTCAAACGCTCAGTAAGGGTAAGTAATACAACATAAAATGACATAAATATTAAGCATGGTAAATAATTGAAAACCACATGCCTTTACCAATAATAAACATGAATACTTTTATGGAAATATTATGATCTGAGTAAATAAATCCATAATAAAACATAATCATGGGTATTCTACTAGTCAAATGACCACATGAACCATCAATATTATTTCCATAATGAGGGAATATATAATGTTGGACATTCTGAAACATTTTTTCAAGGCCTTGGCCAAGACCTCTAAAATGATTAAGGCCTCGGCCAAAACCATAAATCAAATTGGGAAAGGGCCTCATCCAATTCCACATCCAGTTGTCTCATGAGACCTACCGATGCATCGAGGAGCTATAGCGGGCTCCACCCGTCACTTACTAAGTCCAATACATTCCTTATATGAAAAGGTTTAAACATATCATAATCATTCGTATTAAAACTAGAATATGAAATGTCAATACATTAACTATAAGCAATGAATGGTATAAAAATATCACATCCATAGTTGAACATATCACAAAAAATTCAATAAAATATGGAAGTTTTGTATCATAATATATCAACTTCAAATAAACTTAAAATCCATCAAAGGATGTTGACATAGATGAAATCAAAACTTTTTTTTAGAGACATATCTCTTTATATTTTTAAATCATTTAAGAGTCACATAAAGAAAATTTTTATTTTTAAATTATTCTTATAATCTTGTAAGGTAAGCTTCTACGATGTTATAATGGAAGAAAATAGCCGCACCCACCGTATAAGTTAAAAAAACATTCTTACCATAATTTTATTGAAAAGGTTAAAAAGGACCTTGTTTGGAAAACGACGGAAAGATTCCTTTATAAACTTCTTATAAAAAGTAAAACAATGGTATAAATGACTTTAACCCATATTTTGTAAAAGAGAAAGAATGTTTTGAAATAAATTTTTAAGAAACATGGATGTAGATGATAAAGAGGTCCCTGTAGATAATTATGTATAAACAACCTCGGATAATGAAGAGATTTTGAAAAAAACCCTTACCGTGTAATTTTCCTTATTTGATGGTAGGTTAAACTCATTTATAATGGTTAAATAATTGTTATTGAATTATAAAATAATCATATATATTAATATGATATCATATACAATCTTTTAACATCGCTTTGTTAATAAAATCTTAGTATTATCGTCATTTTCGGTGTTAACTTACTCATTTTGTTTTATATAAGCCATGTTTGTTATGGATAGGTTGTATCATACTCAAATCCAGAATTATATTAAGTCCTTAAATATTATTTTTAATCAACCAATAAAATTTAGTCTTGAATGGATACGATGGGGAATGAATCTCATCGTGTTCGTGGAGACGGTAATCCGTACGTACGCACGAGCGACAATATCATTCTTTTGATATTAAAATAATATATAATTGGATCGTATATCATATAGAAATAATAATTATCATGTTATATTTATTATTTACATGAATTGTACATCATTATTATACCCATCTAAATAATAGAATATTGAAAAATAATTACACCACAACGTGGAGACGGTAGGCCGTACGTACGCACGTATGGTGACATGTCATTCAAGGGATGGATAGAATAATGAATTTCTTTGTTCCATAATTATAATAACATCACAGTATATAGAAGTTACTGGAGTTATTATTTTATAATGGAAATAGTAAGGAAATAAGAAGTTGAAGAAGAGAGGAACTTTAAAGAGGGTGGTGAAGACGTTATCTCTTCTTCGGGTTCTTCATTTTGATTTGATCAAAAGGGCTCCTTAGGTTGGATTTATGATCAAACTAAGGCCTCTAGGATGAAGTGAGTGAAGTTGGGAGGATATTTTGGCAGGGGTTGGTTGATCCAAATGGCATTGAAGGTGTGAATTAATGAGAAGGGGGAGTGCCATTTTATAAGAGGGGTGAGGGACTCTTTAGGAAAAACATAAAGTATTATTTTATAATAAAATAATATTCGGTTTCTAATGGATCCAAAGTGGATTATTAAAAGTATAAGGTGGTTTTGGGTCTAAATCCTTTCAACCAATAGATTTTATACAGGTTTGGTTCATTATATTAACCTTATCTTTTATTTTTAACTCTTAGTTAATTAGTTTAACACTTACCATGTTACATTGTATTTTTATAATATGTAGTTAATAAATTTACTATATACATCCAAGAGACCCCAAAGTGGTCCATTAATGATAAAAAATAATGATATAAGTCCTTTGTATGAACCTTGTATTTTTAGGAATAGAATATAAATTAATAAAATAATATTTGTTTTAAAAACTCATTTATGTCAATTTTGACACTACTCAATAATTGATTTTTGTTAAAGTCTTAAGAAACTTTATTAATTCAAACAAAATTAATTTAAGCAATCCTAAAATTTCATATTAACCAATAAAATTAGTTTACGTCCTAAAAACTTTCAAATTTTATTTATTTTAACATTTATAATACCAATTATTTGATTATTTCATTAATAAGGAAAATACTGCATCATTATTGTGTCATATATATTTTTACTTTTTCAACGTCTAAAAATTATAAATAAAATATAATTGTGTAGTAAATCTTTTTATATTTCTAATTAATATTTATAATCGAAAATATAACATATATAACCCTATGTAAAAATTGTTTTTCTAAAAGATATAAGCTATTGTAATTTTTGTATTTACTTAAACTTAATTAATATAAAGTGTCCCTATCACCTACAAGTGGCTCCATGCGGTCCCAAAATCGACCCAAAGATTCCCATGGTCGGACATGTATCCACCAATAAGGTTAGTAAACGTTTTAGGGTAATTTATTATTATTATAATATTATTTTTTTACCCTTATTTACCGGATTTACCATTTATCCATGGTACATAAAAAATTTACCGAAGTAATTATTCAAAATGTCGAAAAATAAAAGTTACCTATTTACAAAATTTGGACATCCGAATTCCAAATATAGAATCCATTTTTCCAAATTTGAAACACAGAAGTGGCAGAAATTAATTTAAAATTAATTCTCGCTGTCAAAACAAAAATCATGTTTTTAAGATATAATAACTATCAAAATATTGACACTTGTTTATGTACGGTTTAATTGTGAAATTATGTCCAATGACCAACATTATATTAAATGGTAAAAATATATTCTAAATATACTTTGAAACCACTCACATTAATAATTTATCACTATTTATTATTTTGATTAAAAAAAATTTAATAAAAATTTAGTAATTTTCACTATTCATCAAAATATAAAAGTTGTCTAAAAAGTACCACAATTTCACCCTAGGATAATTTCGTTATTATGAATCCAAAAATGAAGTCCATTTTTAAAGATAAAATGTATTAAATTTCAAAAAGTGGGTATTACTATTCATAACGGCTACTTTGATTGATCGCGGTGTTAGAATCTCGAAGTTGCGTACAATGCAAGCTATTGCATTACTCAAAGGGAAACATACCATGAAAGCTTGGGGTGTTACATTCACCCCTCCTTCAAATAATTTCGTCCTAAAAATTTCTAGAAAAATTATTGTATAAAAAGACTCAGGTGGTTCATCATAAGTTCCTTGGGTTCCCACGTTGCCTCTTCCATCTTGTGGTTTCTCCATAAAACTTTTACCAGATGAGTCGTCCGGTTTCTCATAACTTGTTCTCTCGTGTCAAGAATCCTGACGGTCTCTTTGCAATAAGATAGATCGGGTTCCAGCTCTAATTCCTCATAGTTGATTACATGCGTTGGGTCAGGCATTTATTTTCTCAACAGTGATACTTGGAACACATCGTGTACTTTGGAGAGACTTGGAAGCATTGTCAATCAGTAAGCTACAACCCAAATTCGTTCTAGAATTTTGAATGGTCCGAAGTACCTGGGACTCAATTTACCTTTCTTACCTAAATTTATAACTCCCTTCCATGGAGATACCTTTAAGAAAACATGATCTCCTACATGAAATTCCAAATCCTTCCTTCGATTATCGGCATAGCTCTTCTGCCTAATTTGAGCTACTTTGATGTGGTTTTGGATTACCTTTATGTTTTCCATCATTTCCGCCACTAGTTCTGGGCCAACAAGTTTTCTTTCACCAACATCATCCCAACAGGTTGGTGTGTGACATCTCTATCCATACAACGCTTCATCTGGTGCCATCTAAATACTTGAATGGAAGCTGTTGTTATAGGAAAATTCCACCAGAGGTAAATATTGATCCCACATACCCTGAAAGTCAAGTGAGCATGATCTCAACATGTCTTCTAAGGTTTGAATAGTCTGTTCTGATTATCCATCTATTTGAGGGTCATAAGCAGTGCTCAAATGAAGTTCAGTATCCAAGGCCTTCTGAATACTTTTCCAGAATCTTGATGTAAAACGGGGATCACGATCCGAGACAATCGATAGGGGAACTCCATGAAGTCTCAAAACATCATTAATATATAGTCTTGCTAGACGTTCAAGTAGTAGATCTTTTCTTAGAGAAAGAAAATGTGCTGACTTGGTAAGATGATCAATAATGACCCATATTGCATCGTTCCTTCTAGGAGTCTTTAGTAGCCCCATGCAGAAGTCCATCGTAATATTATCCCATTTCCACTCAGGTATGGGGAGAGGTTGCATGACTCCTCTAGGTTGTTACCTTCCAGTTTTCACTTGTTTACAAACCATACATCTTGACACAAAATCATCAATCTCCCTCTTCATGTTGTCCCACAAAAAATGTTCCTTTAAATCTCTATACATTTTGGTGCTCCTAGGGTTTATAGAGAAATTGGAACTATGAGCATCCTCCAACAATTCCCTTTTTAGATCAGGTATATTGGGAACACAAAGTCTCTTCCCAAACTTCAAAATTCCATCTTCATCCACAAAGTCATTAAATCTCCCATCATTCACAGTGTTAATCTTCTTTTGAAACTCTTTATCACCGGTCTGATAGCTCTTTATCCTTTCTATTAAAGATGGTTTGGAAACCATTTGAAAAAGTATTTATGGTTCACCTGTTGGGACGGATTGTGATGGAAAGAGGGGGGTGAATTGCCTTTTAAAAAAGTTTAACAATTTAAGAAAAAGTTAAAGCGCAGTGGAAATAAAAGAGGCAAGACACACAATTGATAATGGAGTTCGGCCTAAATCCCAAGTCTACGTCTCCGCTCCCAACTCAACCGTTGAGAGATTTATACGACCACTTGCTATTTAATGGTTGTAGCAAAAAACCCACTAGACTTTAAGGCAGCCTAGAAACCTATTACAGCTTTCTTTTTATTGGTTGTAGCAAGAAACCCACTAGCCTTCTTACAGGTGAAGGCTAGCTCACCTATGACTCAAGTATTTTACAGGGAAGACTTGACTAACCTCTTCACACCTTGAAGGTGGTGTGAAAACCCAAATAAAGGGAGGATGAGAGAAAGAGGGGTTTGTATGCACAAACTCAAAATAATGCTCAAAATGATAAAATAATAAAAACCGTAAAGAGGAGAAGTCTTGGGCGCCAATGGATTGAATGGTGATGATGAAGAGCGCTCCCAAGCTTCTATGGTGGTGCTCCTTAGTTGTGGAAGTGAGTTCGAGCAAGTGGGGATCCTTGAAGGAATGCGTCGGAGGTTCGCCAAATGATTGAAAAATGTTCCTGTGGGCTTCTATATGTTTCCGGGGCTTCCTAGTCCTTTATTTATAGGAGAGAAACTCCCAAAAGGCCGTTGGGGGGCTTCAGAGCCGTTGGAGAGGCCTTCGGAGCCATTCGGAGTCAAAAGTACAAGTCTGGTCAAAGACCAATGGCTAGTTTGACTGGGCTCACCGGCTGACCGGTGGTGTCTCACCAGCTGGTCGGTGGTCAACCGGCTGACCGGTCCTGAGCCACCGGCTGGCCGGTGTCCAGACAGAGAGCAAGCTCTCTGCCCAGGTTCCACCGGCTGGCCGGGGAGCTCACACCGGCTGATCGGTGGCTCTGGACAGTAAGCATTGCTACTGCCAGAGACCACCGGCTGGCCGGTGGGAATCCACCGGTTGGCTGGTAGACTCAGAGAGTCTACTTTCAGTCCATCTTGCCCCAACTCCTTGGCAATATTTTTCCTATCAACAAAAACACTTGAAAACAAGTTAGAACAAAATAAGAGTGATTGTGATCATTGAAATCCAAGTGAGAGGGGTACAACAATCTACCCCTATTTTGATGATCACAATCACCAAAACAATCAATGTAAAAGACTGAAATGAAAGGCATGCTTTAAAGGATAAATTGAAAAGTAAAGCAAAGCATGAGAGAAAAATTTCTCCCCCAATCAACCAAGGAAATCTCCCCCTTTGTGATTATCAAAATAGCACGGGGCAAAAAAATTTGATTGAAGGGAATGATTGAAAAACAAGATGGGGTTTTTAAACCAATTGAAATTTTTGAAATTTGAATTGAATGTTTTGAATTGAAAGTTTTGAATTGAAAGTTTTGAAAGAAAAACACAAAAAGGCTTAAACGATCCTAACTCCCCCTAAAAAACAACAAATCACCGAGGAGAGGATTTTAGAACCGAGACAAATTTTGGTCCGGAGAGACTCGCTAAAAGTGATTTTTCAATCCAAACTTGTCTTGTGGCAGGTCTTCTCCTATGAAATTCATCTTTAAAGGAAATGGTTTTGGGCATTCCATACCGAGCATTTTTGCAGTCGCACTCGTAAATTAAGTGCCCCATCTTTTTGCAATAGTTTCAAAATTTATATTGGGAGCTCCCCCTTACAAAAATAGTAGGAGAATGGGAAGAGGAAGCTTGCTTGGAATAGCCAAGCCCTTGGGTGGTTCTAGATATGCATTGGGAACCAAGGAGCTTCGAAAGGTTATGTTCACCTTCGGTGAACTTAGCTAGGGATTCCCTTAAATCCTTGATTGTTGATTCCATAGAATCAACATCGAGCAGGTTTTGGATCTTGAGGGACAATTCTTCCATCTCTTTGAGAAGTTGATCCTTTTCGGAAGAAAGAATTTTGAATTTCTTTTTTAAAGAAATAAATTTGGAAGAAAGTTCTTGAAAACCTTCCTCCAATTGATCTCTCGCATGTTGGAGATCCTCGTAAGATAAATGAATGAATGAATTTGAAGAACAAGAGGAAGAGGAGTCGGAAGAGGTTACCTCATGAAATGCCATTAGACATTTCTTACCGTTGTCTTTTGAGGAGGAGGAGGATGTGGAGCTATCACTCCAAGTGGACTTGAATGCCTTTTTCTTTTCCTTTTGCTTGGCCCTTGTCTTGTGGAGTGGGCAATCGGGTTTATAATGGCCTTTCTTGCCGCACCCATAGCATATTACCTCGGGCTTGGATTTTTCGTTGAGTTCTTCCTTTCGAGCCTTGCGAGATTTCTTCTTTTTGTTCTTCTTCATGAATTTGTGCATCCTACGGGAAAGGTTCTCGATTTCTGAATCGCCGCTTGAAGAGGAAGAAGATGAGGAGGAGGAGCTTTCTTCATTTTGAACTTTGAAGGCGATGTTCTTTGGAGTTGAGATGAGTTTGCCTTCCTTTTCAGCTTGCCTCCTCGTGGTGATCTCGTAGGTCATGAGGGATCCGATGAGCTCTTCGACCGGCATTTTCTTGACATCTTTTGCTTCTTGAATTGTCGTGACTTTCGGTGCCCATGATCTTGGTAGGATCCAAAGGATCTTCTTGACCATCATTTCTGCAGAAACATCATCTCCAAGATATTTTATTCCATTGAAAACGTCAGTAAAACGAGTAAACATTTCAGTAATATTTTCAGATGGATGCATGGTAAAAGACTCAAAATCTTGACGGTACATATCCAATCGAGTATCCTTAACTTTGTTGGTCCCCTCATGGGTAACCTCAAAAAGTTTCCAGATTTCATGAGATGAAGTGCATGTGGAAACTCGATTGAATTCATTATGATCAAGGCTGCAATGAAGAGCG
Organism: Viscum album; assembly: GCA_963277665.1. NCBI lineage: Eukaryota > Viridiplantae > Streptophyta > Magnoliopsida > Santalales > Viscaceae > Viscum > Viscum album. The sequence goes on from OY728159.1 coordinate 69,872,283, forward strand.
TTCATGGCTTTGCCATCAAGCTCGAAACTTTTAATATCGGCTTGAGTCCATTTGGATTCATCGGGAGAAGAGAGAGATAGTAACCATGCATGACAATTCTATAAATAGGATAACCTATACTTCTAAGAAAAGTAGACATGCAGGTTTTCCAATAGGTATAGTCGGTTCCATCAAAAAATGGAGCACGACCCAATGAATAACCTTCGGGGGAGAAAGAAGAAGAATCCATCACAATGGATCTTTAATTTGAAACCGGTTAAGGTATTACACAAACACTACCTTTGATACCAATTGTTGGGGCGGATTGTGATGGCAAGAGGGGGGGTGAATTGCCTTTTAAAAAAGTTTAACAATTTAAGAAAAAGTTAAAGCGCAGCGGAAATAAAAGAGGCAAGACACATAATTAATAACGGATTTCGGCCTAAATCCCAATCCTACGTCTCCGCTCCCAACTCAACCGTTGAGAGATTTATATGACCGCTTGCTTTTTAATGGTTGTAGCAAGAAACAACTAGACTTTAAGGAAGCCTAGAAACCTATTACAGCTTGCTTTTTATTGGTTGTAGCAAGAAACCCACTAGCCTTCTTACAGGTGAAGGCTAGCTCACCTATGACTCAAGTCTTTTACAGGGAAGACTTGACTAACCTCCTCACACCTTGAAGGTGGTGTGAAAACCCAAATAAAGGGAGGATGAGAGAAAGAGGGGTTTGTATGCACAAACTCAAAATAATGCTCAAAATGATAAAATAATAAAAACCGTAAAGAGGAGAAGTCTTGGGCGCCAATGGATTGAATGGTGATGATGAAGAGTGCTCCCAAGCTTCTATGGTGGTGCTCCTTGGTTGTGGAAGTGAGTTGGAGAAAGTGGGGATCCTTGAAGAAATGTTCCGGAGGTTCGCCAAATGATTGAAAAATGTTCCCGTGGGCTTCTATATGTTTCCGGGGCTTCCTAGTCCTTTATTTATAGGAGAGGAACTCCCAAAAGGTCGTTGGGGGGCTTCGGAGCCGTTGGAGAGGCCTTCGGAGCCGTTGGGAGTCAAAAGTACAAGTCTGGTCAAAGCCCAACGGCTAGTTTGACTGGGCTCACCGGCTGACCGGTGGTGTCTCACCAGCTGGCCGGTGGTCCACCGGCTGACCGGTCCTGAGCCACCGGCTGGCCGGTGTCCAGACAGAGAGCAAGCTCTCTGCCCAGGTTCCACCGGCTGGTCGGGGAGCTCACACCGGCTGACTGGTGGCTCTGGACAGTAAGCATTGCTACTGCCAGAGACCACCGGCTGGCCGATGGGAATCCACCGGTCGGCCGGTAGACTCAGAGAGTCTACTTTCAGTCCTTCTTGGCCCAACTCCTTGGCAATCTTTTTCCTATCAACAAAAACACTTGAAAACAAGTTAGAACAAAATAAGAGTGATTGTGATCATTGAAATCCAAGAGAGAGGGGTACAACATCACCTTCTATGGTGATTCCCATATCCATCTTTACTAGATTCATGTATATAGGATCCTTTTCTACTCTCATCTTGTTCAAAATTCCATGATCTTTTCTACTCAAAGCATCTTCTACCTTATTTTCCTTCCCCGGGTGGTAGTGTATCGTGAAACCATAATCCTTGAGTAGTTCAAGCCATCTCCTTTGCCTCATGTTGAGCTCTTTCTGTGAGAAAATATATTTTAAACTCTTGTGATCAGTATAAATCTCACATTTTTCACCATAGAGATAGTGTCTCCAAATATTCAAGGAAAATATTATAGCAGCTAACTCAAGATCATGAGTAGGACAGTTTTTCTCATGAATTTTCAGCTGTCGTGATGCATAGGCAATAAATCTATCATTCTACATTAGGACACAACCAAGACCTTTCTTCGATGCATCACTATAAAAAATGAACCCATCATTCCCTGATGGTAGAGTCAATATAGGAGAATTGACTAATCTTTTCTTCAGTTCTTCAAAACATTATTCACACTCTTTTTTCCAGGAAAATTTGACCCCTTTACGTGTGAGCTTTGTTAATGGGTTAGCCAACCAGGTAAAGTTCTGGACGAAACATTGATAATAACCTACTAAACCAATAAAATTGTGTACCTCGGTTATACTCATTGGTGTTGTCCATTCTTTTATTTCATTGGTCTTAGAAGGATCAACATAGATTCCATCCTTAGAGACAATATGGCCAAGAAAAGAAATCTCCTGAAGCCAGAATTCACACTTTCTAAACTTTCCATATAATTCATGTCTTCTCAGAGTCTTCAATATAATGCGCAAGTGATTTTCATGATCTTTGTAGATTTTGGAGTATACCAAGATATCATCAATAAATACCACTACAAAGTCATCAAGATATTCATTGATAACTCTGTTCATTAGATCCATGAATACAGAGGGTGTATTAGTCAGCCCAAAAGGAATTACCGTAAACTCGTAATGCTCGTACCTTGTTATAAATGCTTTCTTTGGAATGTCTTCCTTCTTCACACAAAACTGATGATATCCAGATCAAAGGTCAATCTTTGAAAAGTATTGAGCTCCATGCAGTTGTTCAAATAAATCATCAATGCGAGGTAGGGGATACTTGTTCTTTATTGTTATAGCATCGATCTCCCTGTAGTCAATGCACAACCTCATAGATCCATCATTCTTCTTAAAAAAAGGACATGGGCTCCCCATGGAGAAACACTAGGGTGAATAAATCCCTTATTACTCATTTCCTCCAGTTGTTTATTTAGTTCAACTAATTCCACAGTGGTCATTCTATAAGGGGTTTTCGATATGGGCCTTGAACTAGGAATTAAATCAATGGAAAACTCAACTTCTCATTATGGAGGATGTCCAGGTAAATCTTCTGGAAACACATCAACATATTCTCTCAAAATAGGTACATCCTCTATTTGAACATTCCTTTCCTCACCCACAGTTATTTCACTCTCTTCCTCCCCGATAATTGAATTTAGTTGAGCTAATGGGGGTGGATCTAGATAAGAATTAGGTGGTGACGATCCTTCTATAAAGATAAGTTGTTCCTTATCATCATCATCAAGAATCGTAACCTCCTTCTTCTTACAATAAATCTTCGCATCATGGTCCAAAATCCAATCCATACCGAGGATTATATCAAATTCAATCATAGGTATGATGATGAGATCAGCGGATAAAGAACATTTATGTGCTCTAATAGGGACTGATTCACAAAACTTCGATGCAATGATACTTCCCTTATGAGTTTTAACTGAAAACTCCCTTATTAAATCAAATTGAAAATATCTAATTTTCTTAGTAAACTAGGAAGATATGAAACAATGTGATGATCCAGAATCAAATAATGCATTTTCTAAACTTGATGAAACCATTAAATTACCTACCAACACGTCTTTCGGGGCTTCAACCTCAGTAGTAGTAATTGCATAAGCTTGGACTTGATCCCTTGTCCTTTTCTGAGGTAAGTTTTCTTGACACTTAGGACATTCATTTACATAATTTCCCATCTCCCTGTAATTGTATCATTGAACATCAGTATCATCTTTATTTCCATTACAATCACCAGCTAGATAGCCTTTCTGTCCACATTTTTAGCATACTCCTTTTCCTTTTAGATAGGCACCAGGTTTCTTCCTTCCACAATTATCACAGGGTGGAAATTCAATTCTACCCTTCTTCCATGTTTCCTTATTTCCTTTCCTAGAGTTTTCAGCAGATCTCTTCTTCTCTTGCTTTGATTTAAAGTCATAAGACTTAGAGAATTCCTTTTCTGTCTTGATAGCACACGAGACAATATCTTCGTATGATGAGAAGGTTTGAGAGACTAATGCTCGACGGATAAATGCTTTTAACCATTCAAAGAAATGATCAATCTTACTCCTTGGGTTACGTATATAATCAGCAGCATGCCTCGCTAACCTTGTAAAGTTAGCCTCATACTTTGCGACATTCTCATCCTCTTTCTGCCTCAGGCTTAGAAATTGCCTTTCCATATCTGCTCGATGGTCTCGAGGAAAGTATTTTTCTATGAACAACTCTTTGAACTCCCTCCATTCCATATCTTATACTTCATCGTCTTTCTTCATGTTTTGTATCAATGACCACCATTGATCAGCATCTCCAGTGAGGCGATAAATGGCCAGGACAGCTTTTTCCCTTTCACTACTCCCCAAGGCATGGAATATTTTCTCTAAAAAATTTATCCATTGCTTACCTACTATGGGATTTTTACTCCCATTTAATGTCGGTGGTTGTTGCCTCATGAAGAGATCTAACATTGATCCTCCATGATATGGATCTGGGTGCTCCATATGGGTTAGGTTATTATTCATAACCTGAGTGAGTTGTCTCAGTATGTTGATAAGCTGATTAGCACCTATTTCATCACTAGATCCACTATAATTATCTTGAGCAGGAGGAAAATCCCTACATGGAGTGCATGCGTTGATACGGTTTCCATTCCTTCCACTATGCGCCATTTCTAAACAATGGCATAAAACAGATTGGTTTATGAATTGAAATATATAATTCCAAACTTCTAAAACACATAATATAAATTCAAAAGTTTATGGATATAATCCATAATCATAAAAAAGTTTTCTTTAAGAAGTATATACTCATAACCCTTCATAATGGTTGGTAAAGAAAATGAGAATTATCCTAAGCATATCCCCGGGAGTGTCGTAACCAAGAGTGCAGCAAGGCCCGTTGTCGTGCACCAGTTCCCGTTAAAGTCAAGCTCAAAGCAGTGTTTTCAGGTTTTACCCCTAGGTACATATGTGCCAGAGCCACCTCTACCTGCTCGTATCCAGGAAGGGATGTATTGCTCGGAAAACTCACAAAATCTACAATACCAAAATTTTAGGAAGTTCTTCTATACTAATCCTCAAAGTCTATCTTAGGGCTATGTTATCTAATCAGAGTTTATCTAAATCTAGTTTCCAAGGTTTCTACTAAACTTCATCTGATACCAACTATAACGCCCTGATCCCAGTTACCCATAGTCATTGCATTATTACATAACATTGGCATGATTACAAGGAAATCATGTCTCGAAAGACCGATCAGTTTAGTATTATTGGAAACAAGATTCATACATATGATCCACTTTATAGCTTGAAGAGAAATACAACAATAATATATTTCATTAGAAGAATCCAAGCCTCCTAGATTATGCCTGCAGGTCACTCCTAACTAACTTCTTCATATCCTGGGAAAATGAAACCTAAGAAAGGGGTGAGCTCAAATGCTCAGTAAGGGTAAGTAATACAGCGTAAAATGACATAAATATTAATCATGGTAAATAATTAAAAACCACATGCCTTTACCAATAATAAACATGAATACTTTTATGGAAAGATTATGATCTGAGTAAATAATTCCATAATAAAACATAATCATGGGTATTCTACTAGTTGAATGACCACATGAACCATCAATATTATTTCTATAATGAGGGAATGTATAATGTCGGACATTCTGAAACATTTTTTCAAGGACTTGTCCAAGACGTCTAAAATGATTAAGGCCTCGGCCAAAACCATAAATAAAATTGGGAAAGGGCCTCGGCCAATTCCACGTCTAGTTGTCTCATGAGACCTACTCATGCATCGAGGAGCTATAGCGGTCTCCACCCATCACTTACTAAGTCCAATACATTCCTCATATGAAAAGGTTTAAACATATCATAAACATTCTTATTAAAACTAGCATACAAAATTTCAATACTTTAACCATAAGAAATGAATGGTATAAAAATAGCACATCCACAGTCAAACATATCACAAAAACTTCAATACAATATGGAAGATTTGTATCATAATATATCAACTTCAAATAAACTTAAAATCCATCAAAGGATGTTGACATAGATGAAATCAAAACCTTTTTTAGAGACTTATCTCTTTATATTTTGAAATCATTTAAGAGTCACATAAAGAAAAAATTTATTTTTAAAATATTCTTATAAGCTTGTAAGGGAAGCTTAGATGATGTTATAATGGCGGAAAATAGCCACACCTGCCGTATAAGTTAAAAAAACATTCTTACCTTAATTTTGTCGAAAATGTTAAAAAGGACCTTGTTTGGAAAACGAAGGAAACATTCCTTTATAAACTTCTTATAAAAAGTCAAAAAAGAGAATAAATGACTTTAACCCATATTTTGTAAAATAGTAAGAATGTTTTTAAATACATTTTTAAGAAACATGGATGTGGATGATAACGAGGTCCGAGTAGATAATTATGTATAAACAACCTCGGATAATGAAGAGATTGTGAAATAAACTCTTAACTTGAAATTTTCCTTGGTTGATGGTAGGTTAACCTCCTATATAATGGTGAAATAATTTTTATTGAATTATACAATAATCATATATTTTAATATGATATCATATATGATCTTTTAACATCACTTTGTTAATAAAATCTTAGTATTATCGTCATTTTGGGTGTTAACTTACTCATTTTCTTTTATATAAGCCATGTTTGTTATGGATAGGTTGTATCATACTTATATCAAGAATGATATTAAGTCCTTAAATATTATTTTTAATCATCCAATAAAATTTAGTCTTGAATGGATATGATGGGGAATTAATCTCATCGTGTTCGTGGAGACGGTAATCCGTACGTACGCACGAGCGACAATATCATTATTTTGATATTAAAATAATATATAATTGGATGGTATATCATATAGAAAGAATAATTATTATGTTATATTTATTATTTACATGAATTATACATCATTATTATACCCATCTAAATAATAGTATATTGAATAACAATTACACCACAATGTGGAAACGGTAGTCCGTACGTACGCACGTATGGTGACAAGTCATTCAAGGGATGGATAGAATAATGAATTTGTTTGTTTTATAATTATAATAACATCACAGTATATAGAAGGTACTGGATTTATTGTTTTAGAATGTAAATAACAAGGAAATAATAAGTTGAAGAAGAAAGGAACTTTAAAGAGGGTGGTGAAGACGTTACCTCTTCTTCAGGTTCTCTCTTTTGATTTGATCAAAAGGGCTCCTTAGGTTGGATTTCTGATAAAAATAATGCCTCTAGAATTAAGTGAGGGAATTTGGGAGGATATTTGGGTAGGGTTTGGCCGAGCCAAATGGCTTTGAAGGTGTGAATTAATTATAAGGGGGAGTTCCATTTTATAAGAGGGGTGAGGGGCTATTTAGGAAAATCTTAAAGTATTATTTTATAATAAAATCATATTCAGTTTCTAGTGGATCAAAAGTGGATTATTAAAAATATAAGGTGGGGATGGGTCTAAATCCTTTCAACCAAGAGATTTTATACAGGTGTTGGTCATTATATTAACCTTATCTTTTAGTTTTAACTCTTGGTTAATTAGTTTAACACTTACCATGTCACATTGTATTTTTATAATATATAGTTAATAAACTTACTATATACATCCAAGAAACCCCCAAGTGGTCCATTAATGATACACCAATAATTATATAAGTCCTTTGGCCGAACCTTTGATTTTTAGGAATAGAATATAAATTAATAATATTAATCTTGTCTTAAAAACTCATTTATGTCAATTTTGACACTACTCAATAATTGATTTTTGTTAAAGTCTTAAATACTTTATTAATTCGAAAAAAAATTATTTAAGAAATCCTAGCATGTCATATTAACCAATAAAATTATTGTATGTCATCAAAAATTTCAAATTTTATTTATTTTAACATTTATAATACCAATTATTTGATTCTTTCATTAATAAGGAAAATACTGCATCATTATTGTGTCATATATAGTTTTACTTTTTCAATGTCTAAAAATTATAAATAAAATATAATTATGTAGGAAATATTTTTATATTTCTGATGAATATTTATAATCTAAAATATAACATATATAACCTTATGTAAAAAAATTCTAAAAAAAATAAGCTTATGTCATTTTTGTATTTACTTAATATAAAGTGTCCTTATCACCTACAAGTGGCTCCATGGGGTCCCAAAATCGACCAAAAGATTCCAATGGTCAGACATGTCTACACCAATAAGGTTAGGACACATTTTAGGGTAATTTATTATTATTATAATAATATTATTTTATTACCCTTATTTACCGGATTTACCCTTTAACCATGGTAAATAAAATATTTACCGAAATAATTATTCAAAATTTCTAAAAATAAAAGTTGCCTAATTACACAATTTTGAAATCCTGATTCCAAATATGGAATCCATTTTTCCAAATTCAAAACGCAGAAGTGGAAGAAATTAATTTAAAATTAATTCCCGATGTCAAAACAAAAGGCGTGTTTTTAAGATATAATAACTATCAAAAGATTGACACTTTTCTATGTCTGGTTTAATTGTGAAATTATGTCCAATGACCAAAATTGTATTAAATGATAAAAATATATTCTAAATATACTTTAAAACCACTCAAATTAATAATTTATCACTATTAATTATTTTGATTAAAAAAGTTGTTTTAATTAAAATTTAGTAATTTTCACAATTCATCAAAATATAAAAGTTATCCAAAAATTACCAAAATTTCATGCTAGGATAATTTCAATATTCCAAATCCAAAAATGAAGTCCATTTTGAAATATAAAATGTATAAAATTTGAAAAAGTGGGTATTACTATTCATAACGGTTACTTTGATTGATCGCGGTGTGTTAGAATCTCGAAGTTGCGTACAATGCAAGCTATTGCATTACTCAAAGGGAAACGTATCGTGGAAGCTTGGGGTGTTACAATTATCAAGAAACAAGAAACATAATCAACACTACATTTTTACTGGATATAGATAGAAACCAAAAATTTAATAGAAAATTTACTTTAAAAACCAAGGAAAGAACACCTAAATTACTCACTTTAAAGATAATTATCACCAATAATAGAAGAAAGAAGAATAAGGGAGGATTTATAAAAGAAATCACATTTTAGTATATCCTTTATTATCTCAAAAAAATATGAATAACTATGGGGATAGGATGAGAATAGAGGATGAGAGTGAGGAGATTTTTATAATATGTGCACACTCTATATTGGATAGGAAATGATTTATAAAATGAGATAACTAGAGAGGAAATTAGTGATCATAGCACATTGGAATTATAGAATGGTTGATAAGGTATGTTTCTATGGCCACTAATAGGTTTATTTATAGATTTAGAAATCTTTTTGAACCTTTTGGAGTTTTCCGGGGTAATGAATTCGAAGAACACAATAATTATGACATTTTTACTAACATTGAATGCTACCTCGAAGATGTTGGATTGTATCCTATTATGGTATAGTTGACTTCTCAATTCTATGGAAGTGTTATTTATAGTATAGTTATTAGAGATACAATGTGGAGTCTTTTATGATCATTTTAAATGTTCTTCTGATTTTGAGGTAGCTATGGAATCTCCATTAAGTTGTGACGTTAGTGAATCTTTTATAGAAGAGTTCTACGACACAAACATTGACCTTGTGTAAACACATTTCCCATGTTTCTGAAATCTTAAGTTTAATTGTGGAGTTATTTCCAAAAAACATTCATGATGTTTGAAGAGGTAGTTAGACTAAGCTGCATTATGGCATGGTCCTTCTCATTTCACCATAATCATATTACCATAGGTTTTGTGGCATAGTGTAGAGCATTGATTTTTGGTCTTCTTTATTCAAGAATGGGTGAAAAAATTGAATAACTTTGACCCCTAACAACATAAATGAATAATTATAAACTTGTGTATTTTGTTTTCATTAAAACAAAAGAAGTTTAGAATAAGAAAAATATCATCCAATTTTCATATAGGAATAGGTAAAGGTTTCATGACTCCCTTAAGATATTGTCTATCAGCCTTTAACTATTGAAAAACCAAGCATCTTGATATGTAATAAAAAATATCCCATTTCATGTTATCTCACCAAAAATGTTCCTCCATATCCCTATTCATCTTGGTGGTATTAGGGTGTATAGATAAATTAGTGATATGAGTATTATATAATAATACCATTTTTAGCTTAGGTATAGATGGAACACATAGCCTATTTCCAAATTTCAAAATGCCATATTCATAAAAAATTCTTTCAATTTCACAACATTCACAGTGTTAATTTTCTATTGAGAATTCTCATTATCATGATGAGATACTTTTATCTTTTTTAATAAATATGGTTTAGTAATCATTTGGAAAAGGATATATTTTTTCCCTTCTCTTATAATTCTCATGTCCATCATTATTAATTCATTAAACAAAGAAACATATTAAATCCTTATTTTAGTCAAGACTCCATGACCTTTCCAGCTTAATGCATTAGATATCTTGTTTGGATTCCCAAGGTGGTAGAGTATTGAGAAATCATAATCCTTTAGTAGCTTGATCCATCACTTTTGCCTCATGTTCATATCTTTCTATGAAAACATGTATTTTAGACTATTGTGATCTTTGTATATCTCACATATTTTACCATTAAGATAATGCCTTCATATCTTCAAAGTAAATATTATGTATTCTAAATCAAGATCATAGGTTTTATAGTTTATCACATGAGTCTTTAACTGCCTTTATGCATAAGTAATAAATATACCATTTTGCATAAGGATGCACCCGAGTCCTTTTTTCTGATGCATCACTATATATGAAAATCCATCCCTTTTTTATGGTAGACTAAATATCATAGAATTGACTAATTAGCAATTCAATTATTTAAAACATTATTCACATTACGTTTTACAAATAAACATAACCATTTTACATGTTAACTTGGTTAACTGGTTATCCAATCCATAAATTATATGAAAAAAAACCTTATAGTAACTTTCCAAACCAAGGAAACTATATACCTTAGTTATGTTCAATAGTTTTTTCCATTCTTTAACTATATTTATATTTGTAGGATAAGTTAATATTTCATATCTGGACACAATATAGCCATTAAAATAAGCTTTCAAAATCCAAAATTCACACTTGTTAAATTTCCCACAGAACTATCTTTCTCTAAGAGTCTCAAGAAAGATACACAAGTGGATCCCATGGTCCTAATATATTTTATACTACACAAAAATATCATCAATAAACACCAAAAAATTATCAATATATTACTTTAATAATCTATTCATCAATTCCATAAAAATAAAGGGTTCATTAATTAATCCAAATGGAATTACTATAAACCCAAAATTAATGTACCTTGTAAAAAATGTAGTATCTAGAATATCTTATTTCTTTACTCACAATTTATTATAGTTAAATAAATTATATTACTATAAATAACAATTATCCTCAACCTCACATTTATGAATTGTTTAATCAAATTTAAGAAGGTGTATCTAGAAATGAACCAGATGATGACGTCTCCCCTCTAAAGACAAGGGATTCAAAATCTTCATCATGAATCATAATAATATTCTCTTGGAAATAAACTTTTTAAAGTATAATTTCAAATCCAATACATAAAAATTATTATATCAAAATTCATCTACAATTATACTAATCAAGTCTTAAAATAGCATATGTCTATGTGTTATAATGGGAAGCTGACACATCCTTTTTACGATAAGAATTACAGTAAAGTATTAATAGATTAATCCCTTCATTATATTCTATGGAAATATCTAATTTTCATGTCAAACATGGATTAAAAAATGAGTACAGTGATAAATAATCAAATAAAGAATTAGATAAATTTTTAGATATGATTAATGTAACTTCATCCACATCTTTAAGAACTTCAACCTTAGCTATAGTAATCTCATAATCTGGGCCTTCACCCCTTGGCCTCTTCTGTAATAGGTTCCCTTAACATATTGGAAATTGGTTTGAAGAATTCCCCATTTATTTATAGTTATAGAACTAGATATAAGTGGTTTTATTCTCTCCCTTTAATTAATTAGCTAGATAAACCTTATCTCTAAACTTTTAATAAACTATCATTCCCTTCAATCATTTTCTAGAATGTTTCCTTCCACAATTTTCATATAATAGAAATTGTTTCATTCCCTTATTATTCTTTGACATATTCCCTTTTTATTGGTTATCATCCATCCTATTTTTCTCTTGATTTCCATTTAATATATAGAATCTAGGAAATTATTTCACTGTTTTTTTGGAACATAATACTATTCCATCGTATGATGAAAATTTTTGAGAAACCAATGTACTTTAGAGACATGGATTAATTTATTTAAATAACATTTTATTTTTTCTTTTTAGATGATGTGTGTAATATGAATCATACCTAGATAGTATTGTAAATGTATTTAATAATTTACAACACTTTTCTCTTTATTTTAATTTAAGTTTAGGAACATTCTCTTCATTTTAGTTCATTTCTCATGAGGGAAATATTTTTTGAAGAATATTAATTTAATATATATCTATTTAATATGTTTTATTTCTTCTTCCACCCTGGAATTCTCGATCAACAACCAATATTAATCCTCATTACCTTGAAGAAAATACACTTGTAATATAAAATTTTACCTTCCATTTCAGCCCAAGGATATAAATGTCTATTCAAGGTACTTAATATATTTCTCAGCTACCACTGGATTTGTAGATACACTAAAATATTGTGTATTTTGTCACATAAAACGTTAAAATATAGGTGTATCATATCATGTAAAATCATGTTTCTCTATATGTGTAGGTTTTTTAGTTATAAACTAAGTTTTATTTCATAGTATGGCTATGATGTGATCATCTCAAACAGAAGTTGTTTTAGCTTGCTCAGCAGGGAAATCTCTACATTGTCTATGTGTATTGATACCATTCCATCCACTATGATTCATCTCTAAATAATTACATATATTTAATTAGATCATAAAATTATGAATTTTAAATCATAGTTTCTAATTATAAATCTATTTTGACACTTAACATAAATTGAAAATTTATACATAGCTAATCTGGGAATCGTAAACTTGGTTTCTTTGGGAATATCCTCAAATCAAAAAAATATTACTACATCATTCATAATGGTTTGAAAAGTTCATGTTAATCAACCAAATAATATCTATTGGGAGTGTATATCCAGATATACTGTCTTAGTCCCACTCATCATACACCAATTATGATTAAATTAATACCATATTCTCCACATTCATAGTTATTACCCTTAGGATAATTTTTACCATATTTGTATCCACTTTCTAGAATCTAGATAGAAATGTATTTTCCAATAGAAGCACTTGATATCTACTTTATCAAAACTTTTTATATTATCATATACATAGAATTATCCTCAGAGTGTTTCATAGGATTTTTTTATCTAATATATGTTTCCCAAATTCTAGTTCCCAAGGTTTCTAATAAAATTGCCTTAATAGAAACTATGAAAAATCCAGCTCTAGTAACCTAGAGTTGATGTCTACATTAAAATATTAGAATAAGATACAAGTGATCACACCACTATGGAATGATTATTTTTGTATTCTTGAATAACCAAATACATACATGATTCAAATTTCATAGTTAAAATAAAATATAAAACATAATAAAATTAAATATTATACATCCATGAAACTCAGTAAAATATTCTTTCTTCATATCTTGGGGTAATGAAAAAATAACGGGGAGATCAAATTCTTAGTAAGGGTTTTGTATAGTAGAGTCTATCATGTGTAAATAGGTAATAATCAATATAAAAAGATAGATAACTGAAAACACATGACATTTAATCAATAACTTGAAAACGAAATGAATCTATGGATAATATCAATGTAGTAATCTCATGGATAATAATAATTAAATTCTAAATTAAGTAAATACATAATTTTGTGCATCTTGATCAAGGAATTCTATCAATATAATTTCAAATATGGTTGGGTATACACCAAAACCCATTTAAAAATTCTAGCTAAATGGTTTGTCTCATGGGATATGTTAGTGCATAGAGGGGCTATCTATAATAGGGACACACCTATAATTGTATGTCCAATGCATTCCTCATACATTGAATGATCGATTTAATTCATAAAAACTGTATATTATCAATAAATATCTATATTGAGTAAAGAATTTGAAATATCAATATTTCATTAGTCAATCAAATAACTTTCATAAAAAAATACCATATGTAGGAATATTATACAGTATAGGTAATAAGAATTTGAAAGATACAAATAATATGGATATATAAGAGAAATATAATGTCTGATGAAAAATGATCTTATGAAAGTGGATGTTTCAAGGTAAATTTAACGACCATAAAATTAATAAGAGATAAAATATGACCATAAATTCATCAATAATATAAGTTCTATAAAAAAATCAAGTCTCTTTAAGAATATAAGAAAATAAAAGAAAAATATTTAAAATAAATTTTCATTAAATAATTTCCTTGCAAAAAATGGAAAATTATAGAAGATTCTAGATAGTATAAAATGGTTATGGAGGTGGGAAAATTAGATTACTCTATATATGTTAAAAAGAAATATTTCACTTGAACTTTTGAAAAAAAAAGTTAAAAATGACCATATTGGAAAGGGTCATTTTAATCCTTGTAAATAAAGTTAAATATTTCATATTACATCATTAATAAATTATTTAATTAATTAAAATAGGATTTTGTAAAACAATTTTCAAAAAATATAGACATGAAAGAAAAATATTCCCGATCAATAAAAGAAATAATATAATATTTTATTTTAAACATTTATTTTCTTGATTCAAGTGAAAAAAAAGAGGAAATATGAAAAAAAAGGGAATTACTTAAATATATAGAGCTTAATAATATATATTGGCTTTATGAAGGATATATTGTATTATTCCTTCAATGAAAATATAAGCAATCCCAAAATGAGATTATAAAAATAAATGTATACCTTTTTGGTAACTTTTTTATTGTAAAACTTTGAAAGAGTAAACTTGAATTGAAAATTTAAATACCATTAATAGATAGAGACTCATATTAAATATAAAAAAAGGTTTGTATATACACCACATAAATGAAAATAGGTGCATAATAAAAAATATTTCCCAATGAAGTGTGAATGGAGATGAAATATCCAACCTCATGCTTCCACTTAGTTGAACATTCTTTAAACTCTTTTATAATGGTTATAAAATTTTTATTAATTAATAAAAGAACTATATTCATACTTATATAAATTGATAGATATTCTCATTACCCATTCATTACCAATTCTTTGTAAAATCAATCATTTTGTGCTAAATGTATAGTTTTTTCAAGCATGTTTCATCATAGAAGTTTTAATTATTCTATATTTTTTATAGTTTTATCATATTTATAATTATATTCATGTTATAAATATCAAATTTAATCATTAGATACATTTTTTATAACCATCCATGTAAGGTAGAAATGAAAAAAATAAAATCAATTTATAGAGGTGGTTTTATACACATACTCAAGAGTGACGTTATCATTTTCCAACGGATATGTGGGAAAAGTGGAAAGTATTATAAATCATTTAATAACAAAAATTATATCATAAATAACATTTTATTTCACTAAATATATTTAATAACCCAAGACTTCACTGTATATTTTCATTAAATAAATATTGTGTTTGGTTACTTTCTCCATATGCGACACAAGAACAAAAAAAATAGGTTATTGTAAGGTATTCATAGAGTTGGTAAGTATAAATAGTGGTAATGATAACATAAATATATATATATATATAGTAAATAAATTTCATTTTAAATGTGAACTCAAATTGTGTAGCTAAGAAAATAATGAAATCACTCTTCCAAAATTTACTTCTTTTCAATAATAATACATTATGATTCTAATAAATTATTAGAATTAGTTTAATTATGAATTTATAAGAAATAAGAATAATAATAGATAATATACAAAATTTTATTTTCTAGTAAAAAAATATTTTTACTCTATATTTTATATTTTTAATTAAAAATAAAATATAAAAATTTTAGGACATTAATTAGAAAAAATAAAAATTAGTTTTGGATTTATCATGATATTATTTACAAAATATAAACTTTTTCTATTTTTCAAAAGTCATTAAATTTTTTATGTGAATAGTGAAAATAAAGATTTTATTAATTTCATCACTTTTATGAAATTATTTTATTGTATAAATACATTGAGAGTTTTTGAAACATATTTCCTATAAAATTATTTACAATGAATTATTTTAAAATACTATATTTAATTTATAAACTCATGTTCAACATTTCAAAAATTTATGTAGCAATTTTATGAAAAATGTTTTTTGACTATTTGGTTTAATTAATTTTAACATCATGAAGTGAAATTTTTTATTTTTTATATTGTTAAATAAATACCCTTTTAATGATAATAATTATTTTAAATTAATTATAATAAATGGGATTAACAAATCTACCCTAATCATATTTTTTTAATAATCTTTTTCAAAAATGGGTTTTTGTGCATAACATGCGTTTGTGTTAAAATTAATTTTCCACACACATTGTATTTTTATTTGATAAATTAGATTTCATATTTATAATAAATTTTTATATATTATCTAATAATTATAAATTTATTTTTAGGTTTAACGGACAAATTACATAGGAAAAAACTAGTTATCGTGGTGAAAACATAAATAGTAAAAGGGAGTAACCTTAGAGGTAAATGGAATAACATGTTTAAAACATGTTTATTTTTGAATTTTAGAGGTTTAGATCAACCTTATATTACCTAAAATATTTTTATTAATTTTTTAGGCACCTATCAGGAGAGTGAGTACCCATTATTGAATAGTTTTGGGAATTTACAAAAATATCACTCCTTTTCACTTATAAAAGGGGCACTCCTCTCCTCACTTCCCCTCACTCCAAAAACCCAAAATTTCGTCCCAAAATATAATTTAAACTATTATAAAAACTCAACTTCCTATTATTTAGTTTATTTACTTCTCAGGAGACCATCTCTATAAGGTTGAATCTCTTTCACAAAGGAGATAATCCATTAAGAGAGGTATAAGTTTTTCACCTCACCTTCTCTTTTCTATTTATTTATGATATTCCCTTATTATAAAATTTAATTTCACCATATTAAAATGATAAAATAAGTATAATTATTATACTTTAATGTTATTATATTTATTTTACAAACATTTACCACCCTCTATTGTTTCATTAATAAAAATAAATGTGTGAATCGTGTGATGTGCGGACTGTCGCCTCCATGATGCAATGTATTTTCTCATTTTAATTCACCACCATAAAAGGTTGGTACTAAGAGGGAGTTTATTATATAATTATTTTATTAATTATATACTGTATATTCTGAAATTATAAACCATAATACTCCATTTTCCCCATTCTATAGAAAATGAAATCATCAACCATGCATATATGTGGACTACCACCTCCATGGGATAACATATTTTCATTTTTAATTTCATCAACACCTTGTGTAGATGGTAATTATAATGGTTTTAAAGGATAAATATAATGTTTATTATATCATTAGGGTTCTTTTATATCAAATTTTATAACCTTTTCATGATATGAACAAAAACAGTTATCGTAAATTTGATCGTTTAAAACAAGCATACGAAGAGGGAAATGATTAATTCAGTTTGTTTTATATTTTCATATACATAACTTCATATTATATTTCCTTTATAATTATCATATTTTACACTAATGAACACTAAATTATATAAATATTCTACTTTTTAAATTATATTACAATTAAATCCCCTCATAATAATCGATAGTCATGTTGTGTCCATGTTTGGGTTAGTTTGACCACCTACTTGAACAATGATATGAAATTATATCACGGATGATTATGAAAACATAATTTCTGATATAATGTGATATAAATATGTAAATAATAATTTTATTCATATCTTCTAAGGATACAACAATATTTAACACAATAATTAAGAAATCACACTTCATATGTTGAAAATAAATGAAAAATATTTGTTGTTAGTCTCAACTTTTTATATAAATACAAAATTACTCATGAAATAAAATTTATAATTCATAAATAATTATAATTTATCTATTTTAGTGAAATTAATTAACGTTAAATGATGAAATTTGTAAGAATATTGAATATTGATGCCACTTCTATGAAACTTTTACATTTTGGACAAAACTATAAACACCTGATGGGGAAAAGAGGAAATAAATAAATAACATACATGTCAAAAATGATTAAAAAGATAAATTATAAAATTTTTTAGGAATTAATTTAGTTATTAAATAGTATATTAAGATATTTATGGCTGTTTTATAATATTTTAGAGAACATCTGACTATGAAGTGAAACATTATAAGGGTTCCTTTATCTCAAATTTTAATAATATTAGACAACTTTAAGTCATACATCATGTTTCCATTTTAATGGTGTAATTTATAGGCACACTATTGGTATTACATCTTATTATATGAATATTTATTATATAAAATAAATATTCATGCCATAATTGTATAGGTCGGAAACTTTAACACATAAGCAACTTGTTCAAAAGTTATCTACATCATCTCCCACTTAGTTCTTCATAACTAGAACCCTTATTATACTTATCATACATAATATATTTCTTCATAACATGGGGAAAGGTAAAATAATAAATGATGATATATAATGATCAGTAAGGGTTAAAAAGGGTGATATCAATGATCACATAACAATAATTTGAGAATAAGGGTATACAAATATGAGCATATCATTTTAAAACCATACCATGCAAACCATAAATCAAAATCTTGAGTTATAGGATAAAACTTGGTAGTTTATATGATATGAATCATAAAGGAATCAAATAACAAGATCTAGAATATCATAAAATTAGAATAATATTTATGTTTTTTCATACTCATATGCAAAGAAAATCAATTCATTAGTTATCACGACCCGTCCACCGGGGCCCGTGTCGTAACTACCCCAAGTACGCCTTCCATAGGCCAGGGGCTGGTGACTAGCACCAAAGTCGTAAATCCGGATAAAAAGGGAAGGCATTGCCTTTATGAAACGTAAACACACATATACTCAAGAACAAGCGGAAGCAAACACTAAGTAAAGCAGTAACAGGTATGCTGAAAGTACAAAGGGACGGAAATACAAACCCAACAGAAGTTACATCTACAACAGGAAGAAAGTACAACTGAAAAGACAATAGCTGAAAGGTGAAGCAGCTCCTAGATCGTCCTTCGGGTTCCTACTTGAAGGGTAGGTACAGATGGCCACTACTACTCTCAACGTCTGTCTGTCACCTCTGGTTACCGTCTCGTTGTGAAGTCCACCTTCGGGTACCGTCTCATCTTGAAGTCCACCTCTGGGTACCGTCTACCTCTACAAGCCTCAACCATGACCAGTGATGCCTGTCGTCTTCATCCAACACAACAAGGTGTGGGCATAGCCCGTACAGGGGTCAGTATAATGATACTCATTAAGGACCCCGAGTCCCTCAAGGTCTCACTAAATCTAACAAGGATAAACCACAAATAAATATCTCAACAGATAACCTTTACATAGATATATGCCCATACATATACATAAGTTATCAAGTAACTCATCTCAATCATGAGGAAAACACAAAGGTCATTGACTCAGCTCAAACCAGGATTTTCATTAATGATATCGAAACCAAAACTGCTGAAGAGCTCCTCCTTTGATTAGTACAGTGATCCTGTCACGACTCTGAGGCACTACTCACTAACCTTAGACTGCTGAGGTACTCCTCCTGTCGAGTACCGCGGGTCTGCCACCCAAACACAGTATTACTCCCCGCCATGGGTCTGCCATCCCAACACAGTAGTGCTCCCACTAATAGCCTACAGAGGTACTCATTCTGTCGAGTACCGCAGGTCTGCCACCCAAACACAGTAGTGCTCCCCGCCGTGGTTCTGCCACCCAAACACAGTAGTGCTCCCCACTGGGCTATACAAGTCGTTCCAACTCGAATCGGACAAGCAGTCATCAAGTCTCATCTAGCAAAAAGGTCTCCGTACTCCGTACGCTCGTCTCCAGGAGGGTCCACTCCACGATCTACTGGTCGATACTTCCAAGCATCACTTAATCTCACGTGTAAGTATCTGAAAGGACCGTCGCATCATAGGGGTCTCAACGCAACAGACGACGCGTCAAACGGACGCCCGGTCTATGAGTTATTAGTATTTTAGTCCCGGGGGCCCATTTGATTTTGTGTACGAACCAACCCGGACTTATCTCAACTGTACCCCAAACTCTCATGGGGTATACAAAAAGGAATCATTTCTCAAATAGATTACCAACGCTGCCAACGGTTCATTGAACGGATGTCTGGTCTGAGAGTTATTGGCTTTTCCATTCCAGGGGCCCGGTTGGTTTTTAAGCTAAAACCAACCCGCCCGTACTCCAACTATGTCAAAACCTCAAGTGGACTATTACAAAATAACTGTCTCATCAAGAGGAATCCAACATAGTCGACGGTACGTCAATCGGGCATCTGTTCCTTAAGTTGTAAGTGTTTCCGCTCTGAGGGCCCGGTTGGTTTTGGGTTCAAACCAACCCAGACATACCCAAACTTCACCAAAATCTTGAGTGTAATATACCAAAACGACCATCTAGATCCATGGAATCCGACGCAACTTACGGTGCGTCGATCAGAGGTCCGTAGCACAATATATGTCTGTTTAACCGAAAACATCCCGAAAATAGGGGGTCTGGGCCCGGTCCGACCCGACCCAACACCCCCTGGGTCGGCCCGTATCGGGTCGACCCGACTCGGGTTCGGGTCTGGCCTGGCCTGACTGACGCGGCTTGGCCCAGCCAACACGGCCCGGCCCGGAGCTGGCGGCCCGGCCCGCTGCTGGCGGCCCGGCCGGGCGCTGGATGCCCGTCCCGGTGGCCGGTTGCGGCTCAGCCGGTTGGCCGAGTGTGTTGCGCCTAGCGGGGGGTGTGGCCCCCCGTTGATTGATACCGGTGGTGCCCACTGGTGCCGCCCCACCTCCCGGACCCCACACGGTCGTGGGGTCTGACGTGCTGCCGCCACGGCTATTGTCGCAGGGGTTTCCTCCGGCGGCGCGCCGGCAGCGGCTTCTGCGGACCACCAGACGTGCTCCGGTGGTCTGATTTGTACGCCGCTTGCACCTATGGCTCTCCCGGGACCCTTTATTCACTACGAAGGCTTCCAAACGCCGTTGCGGTCCCGTTTCATCGTCGCCCGTCAATCCGGACATAGACAAACAATCTGCGGAGGGTTGTCGTGCCGTGTTTTTTTGGCCCGCACCCTCCGCGTTAGTCGATAGAAATAGGTCGAACAACAATGATGTTCATCGACAAACGAGGTAAAATTTTAATCAAATAAAATTGAACTTAATTCCCAAAAATTCCCCTACAAACAATTACTCCCAACCCACAAAGAAAGCATTTGTGGATCAACTTGATAATGAATTGATCCGCATTCTTTGTTTTAGAAGGGAAGAATCATGGAATATAAACATACTCAAATTAAACCCCTACCTCGTAAAACAGCGTTAAACAATGGAGAGTCGTGGAAGACTGGCGTCATTCCGTCAACGTCAGGAAGGAAGGAGTCGAGGGTGGCGTCAGCATTCTTCATTCTTCGTTGGAGGAAGAGGAAAACTCTCCAAGTGCTGGGCATTGTGCTTCGCTGCTAGTGTTCCACCGGTTGAAGAATCCGTCCATAAATCCATCCCCTAGACTCCTTTATATAGGATTTGGAGGGTTCGTCATTGGAATGCAATTCATAAATGGTGGATTTATGAGAGAGGGCTCCACCCAATTAATCTGCTACGGTGGTGCATTAAAATGGGTAGGAAGTCAAAAAGAAAGGGGGTGGTTAATGCGTGGGTGGTCCCTTCACTAAAAAGGGAGGTTTCATCCTCCTCAATTAAGAGGGGGATTTAAACCTAGAGGCTCTCCCTCATAAATGAGGGGGAGTCAAGGAGTTACGATTCCCCTCCCATTAATGGGAGGCCTCGTGTGGTTTCTACCACAATCAACCCCACATGGGAGGTTGGATCTCGGTGGGTCCCAACACCATAACCTCTCATGGGGGGTTAGGGTGTGTCAGTCCCACCACAAACTCTCAAGTGGAGCTTCTAACAACTTTATTCTCACGACATGTGTTTAAGAAAATAAAATAAATTGTTCACTTATTTTATTTTATTAACCCACGTAAAACCCCAAAAACTAACTTTCATACCCGATCATCTGTCGTCGAGGTTAAAGTCTTCTTAAGCGAAAACCTGCACTATGAGTTCAACGGTGCCCTCGGATTTCAATTCTAAGCACCGGTTCAAAAGATAGAAAAACTTGTTCGTTCGTTTACTGAACTTACCCAAGTTAAAGTTCAGAAATTGATTTCGGGCACACCGGGCCTCGGAATCAAGTACCGTCAAAAGCCACAGACTCATAAAATTCCAAATAAATAAGAAAAAAAAATCCTTGAAATTTAAGGGTCTTTAAATTACACCCACATCAGAGATTTACGTTCCCGTAAAGCTACAACACAAACTAGGGAAACTAAAGGAGGTACTGAGCATGCATCTGAGCCTCCCACTCCCATGTGCTCTCTTGGAGGTTCTCGTGTTGCCAACGAAAGTGCACAAGAGGAATCGACCGTCCTCGTAGGACCCACTCCTATCGATCCTCAACCTCTATTGGAACCCCATGAAGGTTACCCCGTCATCGATGTCCAGCTCTCCATGGTCAATGATGATGGATAGGTTGTGCACACATCTCCTTGGCTGAGATGCGTCGATGAAGTCTTGCACCCAGTGTATCTAAGGTGGAAAGGACAGGCGGTAAACCATCTTGCCTACCCTGCTGAGGACCTAGAAGGGTCCGATGATCCTCGGAGATAACTTTCCTCTTCAGCCACATCTCCGTAGACCTCGTCGAGGTGAGACCCGTATAAAGACGTGGTCTCCATCCTCGAACTCTAGAGGCCTTTGTTCCCTGTTTGGAACTGAAAACTCAAAACTCCTACGGCTACGAGGGTAAGGTTGGCCGACTCAAGAGTGATCGGACGCACCCTCTTATGCATGAGTTTATCCTGTGCTGCATGGGTTTTCATTTTCGCCGACTGAGGAAAACTCATCCCATCGTTGCAGGTAAACCACAAAATGTTTTCCTAATACAGTCAATCTGTGTATGAACTGTGGTTGCCTAGTCCATACCCAAACTAACGTCGTAAGGCCTCGACGCTTCCACAAAGAGGTTCCAACTGAAAATCTCGCCTCAAGGGTCAGATCACACCATAGATGTAAGCGTGATTATCGAGTCTTCTCGCAAAGGTATCTCCAGACGTGAGGGTCAATTCAATGGCTTTAACTGGAAACTCTAGGTCTGGGACAAGATTCATGGAAGGAATAAATGATTTGTATCAATGTCTGTTGTTACGGAAGCTAATAGTAGACACAGACCATACTTCGAATCATTCCTAGAGCCCTTGGGTCACACTCCTTGACTGCATGCAGAACTCTCTTCCCCTACCCTCCTGCTGCCTGAGCCAGACGGGGACTACAAAAATGGGTGGTTGTAACATTTCGAAATGTACACCACCTCATGCTGCTCTCCCATATCTACTTCCATGGCTTATGCTCTATATATTCATCTGTCCTTAACACTTCCTCTTCTTGAAACATGTTACACGCCCAAGTCTCTAATACTGGCACTAGTTTCCTGTTTTCCCACTTCTGACATTCACTGGTTGTATCCATTCAGCTAAATAACATTCACCCACAAAGTTTCTCTCTATCACCCTAGCTTAAGTAGTAATGCATAGGAGAAAAGTGATGGTTGGGATGTCCTTTAAACACACCTCTCTCTGAGGTCGGAGCTCGAGATCACTGATCGTATCATAGTCATCATGTACCAAGAATGATAGGTATGCCTCGATGACCACTCATCTACCGACATGTCATCCTGCTGAAGCTATATAAGCTCTAGAAAACTCTCAGCCACCTCCTTAAGCCAGTCCTCAACCGCATGTGAGTCGGGCTCACCTCAGAACCTGAGGGGTATCTGATGTTGAAACACGTTTAAGGCACTAAACCTACATGTTTCATCTACCGGTACCACCGGTTGAAACTGCTGACCAACAGGTAGTGATATAGCTGGCACACTACCTGAGGGTACTATCTCAGGCATCGGTCCATGTACCAAAGCCTCATGACAATGCAGACCAACCCCATGGTCACTCGCTAGAAAACACTAGTATCTAAGATCACCATCTACTTTACTAGTGTCTAAACTAGGTGTAGAACTCTAGCAATCACCTCCAGCCATTCCACTGCTGCCTGGGAATCTGTCTCACTTTGTAAACTTGTAGGCCTCTACTGCTGGAACTCATGCAACGCGCTCTGTCAGCGTGCACCATACGCTAGTACGGCTAGTGGCATCTGCTTCCCAAAAGGTGTTGGTGCTGCTGGTACACCACCTGAAGGTGCAAACATAGAAAAGGGCTCTGCACCGGAGCCTCGTTGCTCGGTGGGCCGTCATCGGGTACTCTCTCGGAACTCCAACTAACTATCTGCATGGAGGCATCCTGAATAGATGTGACACAGCCAAACGATTTTAAACTGGTGATCTGACCTAGATGAGCTGACTTAAAGAAAACTTTTGAAAATACACACGCAATCAGTTTTTTCATGCACTGAGTCGGAAATCAATAGTCAGGGTCCTAGTGTATGGATACGTCGGCCGCCACACCAACACTAGACTCCTTGAACTAAAAACCACACCTGGTGTGCTTAACGCTATTTCTTCACAGAAAGAAAATATCAGAGTCATAAGTTCTAGAGTAGAACTGACGTCCTCTGATACCAATTTGTCATGACCCGTCCCCCAGGGCCCATGTCGTAACTACCCCAAGCCCACGTTCCATAGGTCAGGGGATGGCGACTATCACCAAAGGCGTAAATCCTGATAAAAATGGAAGGCATTTCCTTTATGAAATGTAAACACACATATACTCAAGAACAAGTGGAAGCAAACACTATGTAAAGCAGTAACGGGTATGCTGAAAGTAAAAAGGGACGGAAATACAAACCCAACAGAAGGTACAGCTACAATAGGAAGAAAGTACAACTGAAAAAACGAAAGCTAAAAGGTGAATCAGCTCTTGGATCGTCCTCCAGGTTTCTACCAAAAGGGTAGGAATAGATGGCCACCTCTGCTCTGCATGTCCGTCTGTCACCTCCGGGCACTGTCTCATCGTGAAGTCCACCTTCAGGTACCGTTTTGTCGTGAATTCAACCTCCGAGTACCATCCAACTCTACAAGCCTCAACCATGATTAGTGTTGTCCTTCGTCTGCATCCAATACAACAAGGTGCGGGCATAGCCCGTACAGGGGTGAGTATAACGATACTCAGTAGGGAGCCTGAGACCCTCAAGGTCTCACTAAATCCAACAAGGATAAACCAAAAAGAAAGATCTCAACAGATAACCTCTACTTAGATATATGCACATACATATACCTGAGTTATCAAGAAACCCATCTCAATCATGAGGAAAACACAAAGGTCATTGACTCAGCTCAAACCAGGATTTTCATTAATGATATCGAAACCACAACTGCTGAAGAGCTCCTCCTCTAATGAGTACAGTGATCTTATCACGACTCTGAGGCGCTGCTCACTAACCTTAGACTGCTGAGGTACTCCTCCTATCGAGTATCGCGGGTCTGCCACCCAAACACAGTAGTGCTCCCTGCCATGGGTCTATCACCCCAACACAGTAGTGCTCCCCCTAATAGCCTACAAAGGTACTCCTTCTGTTGAGTACTGCGGGTCTGCCACCCAAACAAAGTAGTGCTCCCCATCGTGGATCTTCCACCCAAACACAGTAGTGCTCCCCACTGGGTTATTCAAGTCACTCCGATTCGAATCAGACAAGCAGTCATCAGGTCTCAGCCAGCTATAAGGTCTCTGTACTCTGTACGCTCATCTTCGGGAGTGTCCACTCCACGAGCTACTGGTCGATACTTTCAAGTGTCGCGTAATCTCACGTGGAAGTATCTCAAAGGTCCGATATGTCATGGGGGTCTCAACGCAACAGACGGTATGTCAAACGGACGCCCGGTCTGTGAGTTATTAGCCTTTTAGTCCCGGGGGCCCGGTTGGTTTTGTGTACGAACCAACCCGGCCGTATCTCAACTGTACCCCAACCTCTCATGGGGTATACACGAAGGAACTGTTTATCAACGATATTACCAACGCTGCTGATAGTTCGTCAAACAGATGTCTGGTCTGAGATTTATTGGATTTTCCGTTCCAGGGGCCCGGTTGGTTTTTAAGCTAAAACCAACCCGGTCGTACTCCAACTACGTCCAAACCTCAAGCGGAGTATTCCAAAAGAACTGTCTCATCAAGAGGAATCCAACATAGTCGATGTCACGTCAATCGGACATCCGGTCCTTAAGTTATAAGTGTTTCCACTCTGAGGGCCCTGTTGGTTTCGGGTTCGAACCAACCCTGTCATACACAAAATTCTCTGAAACCTTGATTGTAATATACCAAAACTACTGTCTCGATCCAGGGAATCCTATGCAACTGACGGTGCATCGATCGGAGATTCGTAGCTCAATATATGTCTGTTTAACCGAAAACATTTCGAAAATAGGGGGTCTGGGCCCAGTCCGACCCGGCCCAACACCCCCTGGGTCAGCCCGTACCGGGTCGACCCGACTCGGGTCCGGGTCCGGGTCCGGCCCTGTAGGGCGCAGCCCAACCCGGCCGGCGCGGCCTGGCCCAGTGCTGGTAGCCCGGCCCGGCGCTGGCAGCCCGGCCCGGTGGCCGGTTGCGGCTCGGCCGGTTGGCGGAGCGCGTTGCGCCGAGCGGGGGGGTGCGGCCCCCCGTTTATTGATACTGGTGCCGCCCACTGGTGCTGCCCCACTTCCCAGATCCCACGTGGCTGCAGGGTCCAATGCACTACCGCCGCGGATATTGCCATGCCGGGTTTCCTCTGGCGGCGCGCCGCCGTGCCGGCGTGGCACATCGGCATCGGCTTCTACGGACCATCGTACGTGCTCTAATGGTCCGATTTGCCTGCCGCTTTCGCCTATGGCTCTCCCAGGACCCGTTCTTCACTGTGACAGCTTCCAAATTATGTTTTGATCTCGTTTCATCATCTCCCATCAATCCGCACATAGATAAACAATCTGCGGAGGGTCGTCGGGCCGTGTTTGTTCGACCCGCGCCCTCCGCGTTAGTCGATAGGAATAGGTCGGACAACAATGATGTTCATCAAAAAACAAGGTACAATTTTAATCAAATAAAATTAAACTTAATTACCAACAATTCCCTCGCAAACAATTACTCCCAACCCGCAAAGAAAACATTCACGTATCAACTTGATAATTAGTTGATACGCGTTCTTTGTTTTAGAAGGGAAGAATCATCGAAAATAAAAATACTCAAAATAAACCTCATACCTCGTAAAATGGTGTTAAATGATGGTGAGTCATGGAATACGGGCGTCGTTCCTTCAACATCGGGAAAGAAGGAGCTGAGGATGGCATCGGCGTTCTTCATTCTTCTTTGGAAGAAGAGGAAAACTCTCCAAGTGTCGGGCGTCGTGCTTCGCTACTAGTGTTCCACCGCTTGAAGAAGCCGTCCAGAACTCCTTCCCCTAGCCTCTTTTATATAGGAGTGGGAGGGTTCGTCATTGGCATGCAAGTCATAAATAGAGGATTTATGACATAGGGCTCCACCCAATTATTTTGATGTGGTGGCACATTAAAATGGGGAGGAAGTCAAAAATAAAGGGGGTGGTTAATTCTTGGGTGGTCCCTTCATTAAAAAGGGTGGTTTCATCCTCCTCAATTAAAAGGGGGATTTAAACCTAGAGGATCTCCCTCATAAATGTGGGGGAGTCAAGGAGTTATGATTCCCCTCCCATTAATGGGAGCCCTCGTGTAGTTTCCACTACAATCAACCCCACAAGGGTGGTTGGGTATCGGTGGGACCCACCACCATAACCTCTCATGGGGGGTTAGGTTGTGGCAGTCTCACCACCAACTCCCAAGTGAAGCTTCTAACCACTTTATTCGCATGGCATGTGTTTAACAAAATAAAATAAATTGTTCACTTATTTTATTTTATTAACCCACGTAAAACCCCCAAAACTAACTATCATACCCAATAATCTTCCGTTGAGGTGAATGTCTTCTTAAGAGAAAACCCACGCTGCGAGTTCAACAGTGCCCTCAGATTTCAATTCCGAGCACCGTTTCAAAAGATAGAAAAACTTATTCGTTCATTTACTGAACGTACCCGAGCTAAAATTCAAAAATTGATTCCGAGCACACCGGGACTCGGAATCAAGTGCCGTCAGAAACCACAGACTCATAAAATTCCAAAGAAATTAACAAAAAAAATCCCTTAAAATTTCCTGGTCTTTAAATTATTAGTCAAGGATGATTTCCAAAACTATTATAATGTATTGGGTTCACTCCCCAAACCATTATAGTAGTCAAGGTTCACTCTCAAGACTATCATAGTGGACAAAGTCCCTTACTAAACTGGGTTCACTCTCCATTACAGTCTTGTTTATCTCTTTATATATCCATAATTTCCCAATTCATTGGTGGGGTATATAATTCCAAGACCACCCATAACTTAATTAGAAGCACACATATATGTGCCACAAGATCATAAAATATTTATCACATCATAACCCATGAAAGGTAAATGGGTTTCATAAACATTTCATCTTAGGATAATCCTTGAGAAAGAAATAGGTTTCGTAATCATTTTATCATAGTTTAAAGACCCTTATCCTAGTAGACCAGAGTTGGAAGTTACTTTATTACATTGGAACTATATATAAGGACTCACATCCCAACATACTGAATAGTTTAGTAGTCTTGGTAAACTAGACACATACTTGAATCTAAAATTTCATTTGTAAACATAAAATAAATAACATAGTGAGAGTAAATAGTTTTCATCCTTGAACTCATTTAAAGATTCCATCTTTATATCCTAGGGAAAGGAATCAAAATAAGGGTGATCTTAGGTTCTCAGAAAGGGTTACATGTAGCAATAATTTTCCTGATTAAATGAGGAGTAATCAATATGCAATGTAACTAACTGAAAAATCCATTTAATCAATAACTTGTATATAATGAATAATATGGTTGGAATAAATAATGATCAAATAGCTCCATATAACTAATCACACAAGCTTGAAACTTATCCTTGGATATCATAACTATTCAAAAAAATCACATGGAAATCCATAACTAGTTTCATAATGATGGAATGCATAATTTTGGACATATAAAACTTTTCACCAATACCTTTTTCTAATATATCTAAAAATACAATCAAGGACTTGTGCTAATACATCAATATAAATAGTTATGGCATCATCAAAAACCCAAAATAGTTTGTCTCATGAGACCTACCAATGAATTGAGGTGATATAATGGGACCCCCCATCACTAATTAAGTATAATGAGTTCATAATATGAAAGGAGTGAAAATAATCAATATAAAATTTTCAACTGAAAAACTGTCATATGAAATTTTAATAATTTCCCCAACTAATAAACATAATCACAATCTATCTAAAGTAATATGGTGGATGGTATCAAAAAAGTACATCCCCAGTCAAACTAATTATAAACCATCCAGAGAAATAATAATTATGGTATCATTAAAACATATTAATAGTGATTTATAATTAAAATAAAGGGATGTTGTGATTTAGGAAAATAAATACCATAAAATGTTTATTAAGAAAATTCTTGAGGAAAATACCCTTTTCATATTGAAATTTACTTTTAAAAAATCAAAATATTCCAGAATAATAGGAAATATTATTCAAAAATAACCATGAAAAATTATAAATTAATCTTCAAATAATTTATTGTTCATTATTATGTTAAATTATTTTCATTCACTACAGGTTAAAAAATTTCTTTTCACACTATTGTAAGAAAATTTCAAAAGTACCTCATTCGAAAAATGATAGAAAGATTCATTTTCAACCATTTTGTAAGATTAAAACATGGTTAAAAATGTATTTAATAAATCATTTTATAATATTAAAAATATTCTTTAAAACATTTTAAATAAATATTAATATGGAAGAAAAATATTCTCGAACGAGTAGAAAAACAAAGTTGGTTTTCCTTAAAACATTATTTCAATATATTAAGTACCTAAAGTAAGGAAAATGAAAGTAAAAAAAATAATTTATAGAAATAAATAGAGAATAAAATATATATTTTCTAATATATAATGATCAAAAAATTCCCCAAATGGAAACTTAAACATAAATAATCCCAAATAATGATGAGATTGTGAAATAAAGCCTTATCACTTTGGTAAATTTTGAATCTTAAGGAACATACATAAATAACTTCAAAAAAACTTCAAAAATAATTATAATAATTATAATAATGATATAAAATTTCACTGGTTTTGTATTTACACCATAAAAAATAAATCAGATGCATAATAATAAAATATTCCTTAATGAATAGAAATTGAGATGAAATCTCTTACCATGGGTTTGAATTCCTTTATATGTGTATGAACCGCATGTATAATAAAAATAGATTTATTATAAATATATTAAAAAATATTAATTATATATATCATACCATATATTATTTACTTATAACATTTTATCTCTCATTTATTAATAATTATTTATTAAAATCGATATTTCATATGATAACTACTTTGTATTCCATGTATGTTTTGGATCGATAGTTTTTCTCCTTGTTCTTTGATCATGGTTCCATAATATCTAGAATTTTATTATTTACATAAAAATTATATATATATATATATATCCAATATATTTTTATTTATAGTGATATATAAGACTTATAGATAGAAAAATGAATTATAAAATTTATGGAGACAGTAGGATATACGTATCCATGATCATTGTTTTTTTTTTCTTCGGATGCAACAAAGGAATAGTAAATAATAATTCACCTTTATAGAATCATTATTATGTCACATATATAATACATATTCATTTAATATGACCTTATTACTATCCATATAAAATGTAAATAAAAAACAAATTACATCACTTTATAGAGGTGGTAGTCTACATGTATGCACAACCGACGGTATCATTGTCCAAAAAAATTGGAAGGTAAAAAGATTGGTATGAAATTATAAAATAATAATAATAATAATTTAATAAAGTTAATATATTTTCATTATTTCCATATTTTTAATCATCCTTGTAAATTGGTTACGAAAAAATAATTACAATGCTATGTGGAGACGGTAATTCATACGTACGTACGATTGATACTTTCACTTTTCATAAGATAAAAAAGAGATAGAAATTGGTAATACTAATATCATAATAAAATATCATTATATTTATGATAATTTATTTGTTATTTTATTATTTTTACAACATATTTATAGGAATTAAAAGAAAATAAATAATTCGAAGGAGTTATTAAAATGATTACCTTCTCTTAGAGAAAGAACCTTTGGATATCTTCTTAAGGACCCTAGGGTTGGTATTTTGGGATTACCAAAACCTAAAGAACTTATATAAGGATATATATCAGAGAATTGGGTTTGGTTTTTTCAATATATATGGCTCAATGTGTTTTAAGTAAGAGAGGGAGGTGGTTTCCTTTTATAATTGAGTTGAGGAGCACTTTTGGAATTTTCTGAAAAATAAAATATAATAAATACATTATCTAGAAAAATGATTATAAATAGAAAGAGATTCAAATATATGGTAATATGGGATTTAAATACCATCAAAAAATAAAAAAAAAATTATAGTTTTATTTTTTGTTTTAAACCATACCTTTTGGTTTAACCCCTTAATTAACATATTTTAACATTAATCATGGTATTGACATTTTCACTCTAAAAGGGTTATAAAATTACATGTAAAGTGAAAATTCTATCATATATGGCCATGAGAAGAACTTTTTTATCATATATTATAATCCTTGTCCTCATTTATTATTTATACAATTTTTAAATAATTTAATAATATATTAATTTGATAAAATATCATTAATGTCAATTTTTACACTATTCAATTAATTTGACTTAAAAGACATAAATACAAAGTTGGAATTCAAATATAATCCTTTAAAATAAAACTAATATGCATTATTCATATATAAAATTTGTTTAACACTATAACTCATTCAAAATATATCACTTTTAATATTTTTAAAATCATTTATTATATTTTTTATTAATAAAGAAATATTATTTCAACATTGAAAAATCATATTAGGTTATTATATAATTAAAAAATTATAAATAAAATAATATAATTAAAATAATATAATTAATATAAAAATATAAATTTATATTCATACATAACTTTATTTTTTATTTATATGAACATATAATAGTTGTTTAAAACTAAGAGAGTGACATTATGTAACTTTCTTTGATTTAAATATTATATTAATAATTTTCATGTAAAATTGTCTATTAAACAAATAAATTTCAAGAATAAGGTGACTATGGTCTGATTACCTTCATCCAATAATAATTTATATGAAATATTATGATCTTATCGCTTAACTTTATCCTAGATAAACCATACTTACCCTTTACCGAGGTAATAAATTTTATCAAAGTTGATTTTCATATTGAATTAAAATAAAGAGAGCCTATTTATAAAATTAGAACCTCCTGATTAAAAATATGGAATCAATTTTATAATATTCAATTTTAATAAATGGTATAAATTAATTTTAAAATAACCACACAAAACATGATGAAACCTACTTTTTAGAAAAAATGCATTTTAAGCATAAAACTAGATTTATTCTTATATCATGCCTAAAAAATAATATATGGATGTTAAAAAAATTAATGAATATAAAATATATAAATTTAATTAAAATAATTAACCAATAATTTCTAATTTTATTTATTAAGATACTAACACATTGCACACACAAAAACAGTTTTTAAGAAAAATAATTATTTTTCTTTCAAAGAATTTTTATTTTTATTTATAATTCATTGATAACCAATTAATTTATTTTATAAATGTGTAATCCATATAATTTTCATAATTTATTTAGTCTTATTCATACCCAAAAATTTAACTATTATTTTATAATGGTATACTATATTATGGTTCATTTAAACTCGGTTGTGTGTGTTGTATACACTATCAAACGTAGTGTTCTTTTAAAATCTTAAGGTGTTACATTATCCCTCCCCCATTAAATAAATTGAATCCTATTAATTTTAAATTTTTATTGGTTTGAAATTTTAAAATTCTTTTGTGGAATACTCACATTATAAAAAGAGTTAACAAAAATTTCTCCTAAAAAGAGGGAAAGGGAAATGCGAATGTCACCAAAAATAACACAAAACTATGTTTCCAGATATGAGATCATTAGTGGGAAGTGATATTATTGAAATAGAAGAGAAAACTAACATAAAATAAATAATATATAGTTATATATAACATGGTCAATATAAATTTAACAACCACAAAACCATAAATTTGTAATGTTTTAAAATATCTTCAATTCATTGAAATTGATTTTAATAGGATTACATTTTTAGTTCCGGATATTTTTCATAAATTTGAGGAATTAATTTACCATCAAGACTAAAAACATGAGTAAATATACTTACTTGATATATTTCTATTTATTAATCACAATTTCATCATTTTTTGATCAATTTCCACTTCATCTCTTACTCTAATAATTGACTACCCAATTCGAATTTTTTTATGCATGAATAACTAAAATCAAATTATAATAGTTCACATAATCCACAAAATGATAACAAGATATTACTCATATTATTAAATTGTAATTTTAATGGTTACCATAAGCTAATATAATATCTAAAATATATAAACAATTATATAAAGAAATAATACATTTTACCTCAATATTTCCACAATAACACCAAAGGTTTAGCTTTGATTATTCTAAAAATAAATATACCAACATCCTAATTAACCTCAATAACCTCAACATTAAAGAACATGTTAAACATATATTTGATTTAATACCTTTTAACATATACCCCCAAAATTTTAATTGAATTCTTCCTTGATAATCTTTCATGTTAAACCACATATTAAACCTAAAGGTTTTATAAACATCAAACCAATCAAGAATCCCAAAAATATAATTAATCACCAAGATAAATCATTGTATAATATTATAATATAGTGGAATTCACCAAAATATAATGAATAAAATTTAAATAGTATCGTAAAATTTGATCCTTAGCTTGACCATAAATATTTTTTGAAAATATTACATTTTCAATGAATCACTTTTTAACCATCAAGATTATCTATATTCCACTACCAATTAGACCATAATTAACTTAACATAAAATAATATACTAACCCAAAAGTTTATTTAAACCTAAATATGGTATTCTTCCTAAAATCCCTTAAAATTTTGAAATCACCTCAAAATCCCATCAATTAAAACCTAAAATAGAGTATATTTTAATTTAAACAAATTAAAACCTTAAAATTATAAAAACATTATGGTATCTATACCTATTTTTTTAACCCCGTATAAAAATATATATGCTTCAAAAATCAGAAAAATATTTATTCCTTAAATAAAATTGTAGTCTATTTCCATAAATATAAAAAAAATCATCAAGGATGACCTAAATCACTTTTTCATCAAATCTTTAACCAATTTCAAGGTTACCAAAATTATCCCATTTACTTCATAAATTTAAATCATGAAATTAACACTAAAATAATTTTCTTGT
This sequence comes from Viscum album, assembly GCA_963277665.1. NCBI lineage: Eukaryota > Viridiplantae > Streptophyta > Magnoliopsida > Santalales > Viscaceae > Viscum > Viscum album. Next base: position 69,906,904 of record OY728159.1, read on the forward strand.
TTATCACTACCTTTCAAAATATGTTTTAAAATATATAAAGGATATATACTATATAACATTTCCTAGATGTCGTGTGATTATTATGTTCAGAATACCACTTCTATAACATAATTCTTGTATCCTAATGCATAAAAACTTTAATACTTGCACTTTGATGATTGAAATTGAATATTCTATTTTTTGGTCTAGGATTTAACCCTATGATTAAGGAATTATCTTATATAATTTCCATATTCTCCACACATAATAAATTGAACTATAAATGGAACCTTTGGATAAAATTCATATCCCTCCATAGAACTCTTCATTTTTTTCTTGAAAAATCATTGATATAAAACCTTATTTTCCACACATAAAACATTTTCCCATTCCTTGGATACTTTCTATAGGATTTTAATTTCCACATTTCTAACATAAATTAAAATTGATCTTTCTTTCCTCTATGTTACCCACCACCCGATCTCTCAGTAAACTCTATTATTCTCTTCATTAGTGAGTATAATAGTTGGTTGAGGTGAAATTTTTTAATCATATATCATGACAACTGATTAAGAATAATCAAAATATCTTTTAATCTAGTCACTATATAAATTTTTTCTCATAATCACCTCATTATCAGTGTTAACAATATTCCTCCCAATTTCATTGATTGACTAAAACCAAAAAGCATGGTATAAGAAAAAAATAATATTGGGAAACCATATGATCTCTATAATTAAAAAAATTAAGATATAATCCCATTCATTAAATTATCATAAAAGTTATTTTTAGGGTTATTTTCCATAGTCTACATTTTCCTAAATCTAGTTCTCAAGGTTTCTACTAAACTTTCTCTGATAACAACTATAAATACCTTAACTCCAGTAGACCAGAGTCAGGGGATATTTTATTACAATGGAAATAGATACAATCAATTATATCCCTCAAAAAAAGAATAGTTTATTAGTCTTGGTAAACTAAATACATACTTGAATATCACATTGCATTTATAAACATAAAATATATTACATAGTGAGAGTAAATATTATTAATCCTTTACCTCATTCAAGTATTCCTTCTTCATATCCTGGGGGAAAGGAAAAAAATAAGGGTGATCTCAGATACTCGATAAGGGTTATGTAAAATGGAATATATCATCATTAAATAATGAATAATCTATATTTAAAGGTAAATAGCTAAAAAATATTCCATTTAATCAATAGCTTGATCACAATGAATAAATTATGATCAAATAATTCCATATAACTAATCACATTAGTTTAAAACTTATCCATGGATATCGTAACTATTAAAATAATCACATGGACATAAATAACTGATTTTATAATGATGGAATGAATAATGTTTGAAATCTCAAACTTACCATTAAGTATTTATTCTAAGACATCTAAAAATATCATCAATAACTTATGCCAATACATCTATATAAATTGGTATGGTCTCATCCAAAACCCAATCTAATTTGTCTCATGAGACCTACTAATGTATCGAGGGGATATAGAGGGACTCACCTATCACTTAATAAGTAAAATGCATTCATCATATGAAATGGGTGAAATATAATCAACATAAAAATTAATATTGAAAAAATATAGTATGAAATTTTAATAATTTCCCTAATCAATAAATATAATCATAAGCCATCCAGAGTAATATGGTGGATAGTATCAAAAGAGTAAATCCCCAGTTAAACTAGTTATAAACCATACATATAAATAATAAGGATGGTATAATTACAAAATATTCTCAATGATTTATAATTAAAGTAAATGGTTTTTATCATTGATAAATAGAAATACTATAAAAATATCCTTAAAAACATTATTGAGGAAAATACACTTTTCACCTTGAAATTCACTCTTAAAAACTAAAAATTTTCAAAATATTAGTAAAAAAATTATTTAAAAAAACTTGTAAACTTATAAATTAATCTTCAAATCATTGATTAGTAATTATGGTAGTAAATTTCATTCATGTATTATAAATTAAAAAAACATTCCTTTCACTCTTTTGGAAGAAGAGTCAAAAAAATACCTCATTTAGAAAATAATAGAAGCATTCCTTTTAAACCATTTTGTAAAATTAAAACATTGGTAAAATTTTCATTAATAAATATTTTTTGATTAGTAAAAATATTAATTAAAATATTATTAATAAATATGGATATGGAATAAAAATATACTCAATTGAGTATAAAAACAAAGTTAGTTTTCCTTAAAAGCCTTATTTTAGTATCTTGATTACATGAAGAGTGGAAAATGAAAGAAAAATTTTAATTTATAGAAATAAAAAAGGATAATAAAATATATTTTTTCTAATATATAAAGATAAAATAATTTTCCCAATGTATACTTAAATATAAAAAATCCCACCAATGATGAGATTGTGAAATAAACCATAACCACTGTGGTAAATTTTGAATCTTAAGCCCCATGAGAGAATAAATTAAAATATCATGAACATAGTTAGAATCAAGATATAACATGTAAAAGGGAAATATATAATCCATATAAAATAAATTTTGTTTGTAATAATAAAATATACCTTAATGAATGGAAATTGAGATGAAATATCTTACCCCGGGTTCGACATCCTTCGTATGTGTCTGAAAATATTATATAATAAATATAGATATATTATAAATCTATTATATAATAATTATTATATATATCATACAATATATGATTTAATTATAACTTTTTATCACCTTTTTATTACTAATTATTTATTAAAATCATTGATCAGTGAGATAACTGGTTCGTCTTCCACATATGTTTTGGTTCAATAGTTTTGATCCTTGTACTTTGATCATGGTTCCATCATATCTAGAATTTTATTAATGATATAAATATCATATATATATATATATCCAATATATCTATATTTATATTCATCTATAAAAGATATATATATATAAATGAATTATGCTCTTCATGGAGATAGTAGATTGTACGTATGCAAGAACACTGTTTTTAATTTTTTTAAGGATGAAATAAAAGAGATATAATTAATAAATCACATTTATAGAAACAATAATATATCATATATATTCATTAAATATGTCTTTATTACTATCCAATTAAAAAAATGGAAAAATCACATCGCTTCGTAGAGGTGGTAGTCCACACGTATGCATAAACAACGTTATCATTATCCAAAAGATTGGAAGGTAATAATGTAGGTATGATATTATGACTTTAAAAGAATAATTGTTTCATAAATTTTATATATATTAATTATCTTCATATTTATAACCATCGATGTAAATTGGTTATGAAAAATTAATAACACTTTTATGTATAGATGGTAAGTCATACGTACACATGAGTGATATTTTATGTTTTCATAGGATATAAAGGGGGTGAAAATTTTTCATAAAATAATAATAATAATATCATATAATTATATTTATTATATTGGATTTAATATTTTAGTATGGGTAGAATATATTTATATGAGTTATAAGAATAAACGGATTTGAAGGAGTTATAAAAATGATTACCTTCTCTAAGAGAAACCTCCTTTGGATATCTTCTTAAGGACCCAAGAGTTGGTATGTTGGGAATATCAAAACCTTAATAACATAGATAAGGAATTTTATAAGATATTTTTCCTTTTTTTTATTGATCTAGATGAATCAAAATGGTTTAAATAAGAGAGGGAGTAGGTTCCCATTTATAATTGATGTGAGGGACACTTTTGGAATTTCCTAAAAAATTAAAATATAATAAAGAAATTATCTATAAAAATGCTTCCAAATGGATAGGTATTTGAATATAATATTTTATTGGGTTTAAATAACATAAAACAAAAAAAATCGATAGTTTTAAGTTATTTTTTAAACATTATTTATTGGTTTAACTCCTCAGTTAACCAATTTTAACATTAACCATGGTAACGTATTTTTCAATCTTAAAGGGTTATAATTTTACATATAAGCTAAAAATAGGCTCATAAATGGAAAATATATATAATTTTATAACATATCATATCCTCTTTTTCCTCTTTTATGATTTTTTTTATTTTTAAATAATTAATAAATTATTAATTTGAAAAAATATCATTAATGTCTATTTTGACACTATTCATTAAATTTAACTTAAAATACACAAATAATAAGTTTTAATTTGAATATAATACTTTTAAACAAAAATAATATTTCTTATTAATCTATAAAATTCATGTAAGACTATAAATAATTCAAATTATATTACTTTTAATATTTTTAAAATCATTTATTATATTTTTCATTACTTTAAGAAATATTATGTCGGCATTGCATAAGAATTTAAGGTAGATATGTAATTTCTAAAAATTAGAAATAAATTTATATCATGAAAATAATATCATTAATCACAAAATATTCATTTCTATTCATTCATAACATTCTTTTTTTACCTATATGAACACATAAGAGGCATTTCAAATTAAGAGAGTGACATTTGTAACTTTCTTTAATTTAAATATTATATTACTCATTTTCATTGAATAATGTCTATTAAAAAAATAATTATCAAGCCTAAGGTGATAAGAGTCTAATTAAATTCATCAAATAATAATTAATATGAAATATTATGACCTTTTCACTTATTTTTAACCTAAATTTACCAGATTTACCTTTTACTGTTGTGATAAATTTTACCATGAATACTATTCATATTGACTAAAAATAATAGGATAATATTTAACAAATTTCATACTAATAATTAAAAAATGGAATAATTTTTATCAAACTCCAATTCTATAAGTTTCAGAAATTAATTTTAAAATGAGCACGTAAAAAGAGATGAAAATTTATTTTTAGAAAAAATGTATTTTTAAGCATAAAACAGGATTGATTCTTATTCCAAGCCTAAAAAACTATTGTATAGATGTTAAAAAAATTATTCAATATATAATATAAAAATTTACTTAAAATAATTCATTAATAGTATCTAATTTTATTAATTAAGATAAAAATACATTGCGTGAACAAAAATAGTTTTTTTAGAAAAACATTTCTTTTACATTCAAATGATTTTTATTTTTATTTATAATTTATTTATAACTAGTGAATTTATTTTATAAATTTTTAAAATATATACTTTTAATTATTTAGTTAGTATTATTAATATACACTAATTTAATATCTAGGTTCTACGGGTATACTATATTACAATTCATTTAGACTTGCTGTTGCAAGTTGTATACGTTACCAAACATAATATTCATTTAACATGTTAGGGTGTTACAATAGCATAACCCATGGAAAAGAAACAAGATTCATAAAAATATTTTCATCATAATTATAAACCATTTAGAGAAATTATATGGATGGTATCATTATATTGTATACCTATTAAATCATAAGAAATTTTAAAGGTTATTGTCATTAATGAATAAAAAACAATAAAAAAACATTAAACCGTTCTTGAAGAAAATATCCTTTTAATTTTGAAATCACTTATTTAAAATTTAATAATTTCCAAAATATTAAAGAAAAAAATTATTTAATAAGAAAATTGGAAACTTGTAAAGTAATATTAAAATAACTTAGTGGTCGTGATGACGGAAATTATTTTTCATGTCATGTATGTTAAAACAAGGATTCCATTCACATTTTCAATAAAAAGTAAAAAAGTAAAACAACAAGAATATTAATTTTAAAACTTTTTTTAAAAGGTAAAACATCGTTAAAATGATTATAAACAATAATATAGGAATAAAGAAACATTCCTGAAAACATGACTTAGAAAACATGGACATATAAGAGAAAATATTTTTGACTGAAGAGAGAAATAAAGTTTATTTTTCCTTGAAAATATTCTCTCAATATCATGAGTTCTTAAAGATATATAAATGAAAGGAAAACAATTTTTCTCAATAAATAAAAAGAGTTTAAAAAAATCATGTTTTTCTTGAGAGATAGATTATAATAATTCATCATCAGAATCATAATTATAAATAATCTTGAATAATAATGAGATTGTACCATAAAACCCTTACCACTTTGGTAACTTTTGAATCATAATCCCCATGAAATAAATAATCATATATTTATATTTATATCCCATAATTTTCATGATAAAAATCATAAAATACATTCACGGTTAATATATATACACTACACAAAAGAAACAAGTGTTGAATATGGCATGTGTCCCACCGAAATAAAATTGATACAAAAATCCCTTACCTCAAGATTTTCTTACTTTGAAAGCGCACTAACCTCTTGTATAATAAATTTAAATTAATTATAATTATATACCATAATAATTTAAATACATACAATATCATAAATTATCCACTTATAATATTTCAATGTCTATTTATTAATAATTCCATATTAATAAGTCATTTATAAGTGTTAACTGTTTTTTTTTCATGTATGTTCTGATTTGTTAGTTTTAGTTCTTGTACTTTTATTATGGTTATATAATATTTATAATGTTAATAATGATATAAATATCATATATATTAATTATATACATATTTATAGTCATCTATAAAAGTTATAGATAGAAAAATGAATTACATTGTTTATGGAGAGAATAAGACCTTGGTACGCATGAACATTATTTTCATTTTTTGATGGATAGAATGAAAGAAATATAAATATAAATTTACCCTTATATAATAATTTTTATATCATATATATAAAATATATTCATTAAATATATCCTTATTACCATCCATATCAAAATAAAACAAAAAATGTATCGCATCTCTTCATGGTGGTAGTAGTCCACACGTACGCACGACCAATGTTTTCATTTTCCAAAGGATTGGAAGGTAAGAATGTAGGTTTGAAATTATAATTTAATATGGATATTTATTTCATAAATTTAATATATATATATATATATATATATATTAAACCCATAATTATATCCATACTTGAGAGGCTATGATGGAAAATGAATTACATCAATTCGCAGGACGGTAGTCCTTCATACACATGATTGACGGTTTTGTTTCCCATTTCAAAAAAGAGGAGATGGATTTAGGTTATAAAATTAACATAATAAAATCTATATATATGGAATATACTGGTTTTATTATTTCATAATATTTTAAGATGGTTTGAATGAGGTTAAATAATAAATAAAAGAAATATTCTAACTTAAGAACGATACCTCTTCTTTAGAAAACCTATTAATGTTTTCACCAAAAATATTCTTATGATGATACTTTAGTAAAAATATCCTATAGTATATGGTAATATAAGTAATTCATGGGTTTTTTGGTTCTTCTATGAACAAAAAGTATTTTATGTGTGAAGAAAAGTGGCAATGAGGTTCCCTTTTATAAGTGAGAAGGAGTGGCATTTTTATAAATACCTAAAACTATTCAATAATGGGATGTCTCTATCAATAAATTTTCCTCCAAAATTGATAAATAATAAATTAGAGGATATATATGGTTTATTAACACCTCTAACACTATAAAATACACATTTTAAAACATTTTATTCACTAAATCTCTAGGTTTACTTACTTTTACCATTTTAGTTTTCACCACTCTAACTAGTTTTTTTACCCATGTAATTGAAGTTTTAATCCTAAAACAAATGATACTTATTAGATAATTTCTACCAAATGATTATAAATATTAATTCAAATCTATAAAATAAAAAAACTATGTTTTTTTAAAATTAGTTTTAACACAAGTGCATGTAACACGCAAAACCCTATTTTAACTTTAACCGTGGGAATTAATTTTTGCAGTTTTATTATTCATTAGGACCAAAAATTAAGTTGAAATTATTAAATTATATTAATTATTATGTTTAAAAATATGGAATCCATTTTATCAAATTCAATTAACATAATTGCGTAATGTAATTTAAAATTAAACTTGCAATCGTGATAAAAAATGGTTTTCCAAAGAATAGGTTGTCTTAAATATAAAACAAATTTCGATATAAATTCAAAAATAAATTAATTATAATGATTTAAATTGGAATAATAATAATAAATATTTTACTAAAATTAATTTTAAAACCATTTTAAAAAAATGGTACATTGTAAATTCTCTAAAAAATACAATTTTTAATAAAAATCACTATTTTTCACTATTAGCTAAAAAATTAACATTTTCAGAAAATTTTCAAAAAAAATTATAAGGTAATTTTGGAATATTGATTTTAGAAATTAAGTTAATTTTTTCAAATAAATTTTATAAAAGTTTCAAAAAATATTTTTAAAATAATTGTGAAAAATAAGACAAAATCGCTTTTTATAAAAAAAAATACAGTTTTAATCATAAAACTATATTTATAATTATATCATGCCTAGAAAAATATAATATGATTGATAAAAAATTTATTGAATATAAAATATATAAATTTCATTAAAATAATTCACCAATATTGACTAATTTAATTTATCAATATAAAAAAACTCATTATGCGTATAAAAACAATTTTCCAAAAAAAATACTTCTTTTACATTCAAATGATTTTCATTTTCATTTGTAATTAATTGATAACCGATGAATTTATTCTTTACATGTATAAAATATATGTTTTTTATAATTTATTTTTTACTATTCATACCCACCAATCTATCAGTTTTGTGATAACTATCACATCAAATAATAATATTTTAATATTATATCACAGTTTTTTAAAATTTGATGTTGCAATGCAAGCTATTAAAGAAATTAAAAATTGAAAAAGGAAACATAAAACATTAGGGTTATACATTCTACCCACCATAAAAAAAATTATCCCTCGAAATTTCATCACTTTGATACAAACAAAAGAGGATACTTCTACCTATTCATATCCTCAGGTTCTCATGTATCTTAATCAAATTGGTGGTATTTTCAAAAAACTTTAACTATGTGATTTTTATTGTTTCAAAGAACTTTATCTCTATGATATAGAGTCTACACATGTTGTTACTCATAAGATATATCTTTCTCTAGAGATATAATCCTTGAGTTTAGTATATGCGAAGGATCAAGCATGTACTTCCACATGAGAGATACGTAGAACACATCATGAACTTTAGAGAGTTTTAGTGGAATTTCCAAGAGATAATCAATCATACTTACTTTATCAAGAATATAGAAAGGGAAAATATACTTGGGGATAATATTTCATTTCTTTCCAAATCTCATAACCTTCTTCCTTGTATAAATTCATAGAAAAACTTATCACCAACTTCAAATTCTAGATCATCCTGATGATTGTTATCATAACTTTTCAGTCGAATATAAGCTAACATGATGTGTTATTGAATGGGTCTAAATTTCTCTACCATTTACTCAGCTAGGTCAGGTCCCAATATCTTTCTTTCTCCAACCTCATTCAAGCATGTTGGAGTTATATAATTTTTTTATAGAGGGATTCATAAGGAGCCATCTGAATGATCGAGTGTAATATATTGTTGTAAGAAAACTAAACTAGTGAGAGGTGTTGATCAAAACCACATTTGAAATTCATTGAAAAACATACCAGTATATCCTCTAGTGTTTGAATCGTTCTCACATATTGACCATTTTTTTAGGGATGATAAGTCATGCTGGAACTCAACTCTATATCAAGAGCTTTCTAGTGACTTTTCTATAACTTCAAGGTAAACCTCAAAACCCAATCAAATACAATAAAAATGGTACTCTATGAAACCTTACTACTTAATTATTGTATGTAATAGCAAGATGATCTAGAGAGAATTCTTATCTGATGGAAATAAAGTATTCTTACTTTGTAAGGTGACGAACTATAACCCAAATAGCATTATAGAATTTAGATGTTTTGGGGAGTCTGAAAACAAAACACATGGTGATGTTTTCTCATTTCCATTATGGTATGCGTAATTTTTATAACATCCTCTTAGAATTTTGTCTCTCAACCTTACCAAACTGACATACCAAGAACCAAGATATATACTCATCAATATCTCTCTTCATGTTGTCCCACTATAAATATTATTTTATATCTCTATACATAAGTATAATTCTAAGATAAATAGAAAATGAAGAACAATGAGCTTCATAAAATAGGTCCTTATTTATATCTGGTATGGATAAAACACATACACGATTCATAAACCTTATCATTCAATCATAATCAAGGTCAAACTTAGGAATATTTCTCACCATATTCTAAAATTCTACGTCTTCCTTTTATGTCTCTTTAATATTTACTTGGATATATGTTTGAACACTTATTTGAAATAGATAATATTTCTCCCCTTCCTTCAATATTTCAAAATCCATCCTTTTAAAATCAATAAATATTGGATCTTTTTTTATCCTCATCATGTATAAGATAACATTATCCTTTCAACTCAAAGCATTAGCCACCTTTTTTTCTTTCCCAGTGTGGTAATGTATTGTTCAATAATAATATTTAATCATCTCTAATCATCTTATTTGGATCATATTAAACTCCTTCTATGTGAAGATATACTTTAAACTTTTATCATTAGTATATATATCACACATTTTCCCATAAAGATAATTCCTTCATATATTTAAGGAAAAATTTACCATAGTTAACTCCAAATCCTGATTTTTGTAATTTTTATCATTAACCTTCAATTGTCATGAGACATAAGCTATAACCATATCATTATGCATAAGAAAACATCATAGTCCCTTTTTTAATTCATCCCTATAGATTACAAACCCTTCTACACTATAGGGTAATGTAAGCACAAGTGTGTTGACTAACCTTCTCCTCAGTTCCTTGAAAAAAAATCATATTCATTTTTTCAAAGGAACTTGGATCCCTTCTGAGTTAACTTAGTGAGTGGATTAGATATTCATTATAAAATCTTCACAAACCATCTATAATATCCAATAAAAACAAGGAAACTTAAAATATCATTCACAGTGTTTGGTCTGGGACAACGTTCAAAAACTTTAGCCTTTGATGGATCCACATATATAACCTATTTTAAGATTATATGTCACAAAATGAAACATTTCCCATCCAAAATTCACAATTAATAAAATTTGAAAATAAATTATCCTTCATTATGGTCTTCAGCACAATTATCAAGTGATCTTCATACTCTTCCTTGATATTTCAATATATAATAATATCATCTATAATGACCACCACAAAGAGATCAAGGTAATCTTGAAAGACTATATTCATTAAATATATGAAGATATGAGGGGAATTAGTAAGTCAAAATTATATCACTATATATTCAAGTTTTCCATAGATTGTATGGAATTTTTTCTTTCTTATATCCTCCTTCATGACCCATAATTTATAATATCCAAAATAAATTTCAATCTTAGAAAAGTATTGAGTTCCATGAAGTTGATCAAACAAGTCATCAATACAGGATAGAGGATACCTTTTCATGATGGTTATCTTGGTAAGTTCTCATTAATCAATGGAGATTCACATTGTTCTATATTTATTATTAAAAAAATAATACTTTCACCCCAAGGTGAAACACTTGGTTGAATGAATCCCTTATTAAGATTCTCTTGGTATTTCTTCTTCAATTCCTACAACTCAATCAGGTCCATTCTATTTGGAGCCTTTGAAATATGTGTTGCACCATATATGAGTTCTATTGAGAACTCAATATCATATTTCAGTGGAAGACTGGGAAACTTTTCTGAAAAAACATGAAAAAACTCTCACATAATAGGCATATATTAGATGTTGAGTTTCTCCCAAACCATTTGAGATAATGTTGATACTCCTTCAAAAGATTCAAAAGAGTACAAAGTAAACATCAAAAAATACTCCCAAACTCTATGCAATGTAGTAACATCCAGAAACTTCATGAAATAACTACGCAGCAGAGATTTATGAGAGGGCTACGTAGCCTATCTTCACAAAATAGCTATGCGTCCGAACTACGCTTGAGAAGATTTGGGATGCCTCTATGCGGAGCACCTACATGGTGGAGCTATGCAGGATACCTATGTGACCAAAGTTTCTTCGTCCAGGCCCATCTGTGCCTATAGATATGACCCTTAGTCTCCCTATTTTTAAAAGACTGAAAGATTTTGAAAGACTCTTTGAAGCTCCCATTGTGTAGCTATTTCACATAGATCTCTCAAATTTTATCAGGTAGTTCTCAAAACTATGAGAGAAGAGATACTTAAAGGGAATAGGTGTGTTTTTTAGTTCTTCACATTCTTCAGTCACCATTCATACTTGCGCACCATACCTACATGGTATACATGCGCGGTCCACCTACACAGTACACCTGCCTGCCATACCTGCGCAACAAAGCAATGCGGGGTACCTATGCGGTATAATTGTGTGAGATACCTATGCGATGAGCTTAAGTACCCTTCTTAATATCCCTTCATGGTAGGTATCTTCTACCTTGGTTCCCTTATCTGAAAGGGGCTAAGTTGAAGCCTCTACCAGAACCTCCTGACTTCTCAAACACTTTGGGTAAGGCACATCAGTGTGTCTCCTATTTTGGGTTTGTATTTCCGTTGTCAGAGGTTTCCCACATTTGTTTTACAATGGGGTTAAGATTCATGGGATTTTTGTGGGTTTTTATATCCAAAGTCATATGGACTTTTCTACCATGAAAAGTGTTGGGAAGTTTCCGGTTTGGAGGAGGGTTTGGGTCTTGACCTCACCCTTCTCAAAGAGGGGACTCGGAACCTCAGGTCTCTGGTAGAGAAGGGAAACTTCCCACTTTCCATTCTGCGCAAGCATAGGATAAGTCTTCCTATCCTACCAAGATCAATCTCAAGGGCAGCCATCCTAGTATAAACCCCTCACCTTCACCCCTTCTTCCTTACATTTGGACCCTTGTCCAATGTAAATAGAATAGAGGGAAGTCTTGTCACCCCTACCTCTTCCACGGTCGGCACACCCTCTTCTATCAGCGGAGGAGGAAAGTGTGAAGTGTCATTGTTGAATCTTTCACATCCTCTTGTTTCTCACAACGAGTATGAATCATGTGGGCTTAGAGATACGTGATTATTACAACATATTCAAGAACACTCAAGGCAAGGAACTATGAGAACTCTGATTCCTATTCAAACCAGAATACGTAGGAAGCTCTTTCAGGGCCTGAGCTCACTGGATATCCTCTTCAGGAATACAACCGCAATTCCCCCAATTTGGGCATCCTCCTTAGGAAATAAATCCCCAGATTCAATACTCAAATCATCAAGGCATCTGTTTTCAGGAAGTCAGCCCAAACTCATCTCTCTCAAAGGACTATACTCTCCAATGAGATTTATCGAACTATGTGAGCATTGATTCCCATCCATATGGGATACGTAGGAAGCCTCCTTGAGGTTCAAACCCAAAACTTAAAATAAACCCTTTCTATTTGATCCATATTCACAAAAGGGTCTTATCTTACTTGGAAACCCATATCCTTTCCCAGTTCCTTGGGTTGTTTTAACATAAGTCCCACACTAAGTTGCAACTAAGCACCTTCCACTTAGAGGTCCTTATCACATGACCTTAAAAGGTATGATGTGTCCCATTAAGTGGCACCAAACTATGAGGGTTCTGATTACTTTCACAAGGATATATAGGTATCTCATTTCATGAGCACGATCCCAAGATCAAAACAAAACTCTGTCTCCCTAGATGACAATAAATTCCAGAGTTCCCCACTGAGTGGATTAAAAACCAGTATCATCAAAATTGATGATTAAAAGAATATCTAATTAGTATATTAAAGGATACCATTGATGGAAAAAATCGAATACATACCAATGATTCTAAGTTTTACACATGTTAAATAATTGATTTTAAATTCCAAGGGATACTTATGATATACCTGGTGAATTAATATGGATTCTTGAAAATATTTTAATTTTACAAAGAGATTCCCAGAGTAGAAAACAATTCCCCCCAAAAGTGTGTGATACATCCGACCTCCCATCCTCTCGACGAATGTACATTCTTAAGTATCGTTAAGTTCAAAACTTAACAAACGTCTGCCTTTGGAATGTAGGTCCTCTTTGGATAAAGAACTGTTGGAAGTTTCCGGTTCCATGAATAAATCCAATGGAAACCTCCTAGAAACAATGATTCTCAAATCTAGAATACCACGTTTCAAGGACCTACAAAACAAAAATGGTGAACCCGATGTGAATCCTTAACCAAGTTAATAATGTTACCCACATTTTAGGCACCTATAAATTGATAAATGAAGGCCAAAAAAAGGAATTAATCACACATGTATCTATATGAAAATATTTTGCTTTAATATAACTTGTTCTTGTTCATAGTTTTCAACAAAATTCCCTTTAATCCAAAGAATGGATTTCTCTAAAACAACATTTGTGAACATCTCGACTGTTGATCGAGCTGGATCTTCATCCACGGGAAGAGAGTTATCACCAATGCAGCATCTTCAACATTGGGTCTCCAATGTGCTGATAAAGGAATATCACCAACACGGTACAATTCCAACTTTGGAGCCTTCTCGACAGGCCCTCCAGGTTAACAATAATCCTCGATCATCTGGCCAACAATGAACAATGATCAAGAAGAAAATGGTTCCAACCACCGTTTCCAACCATTTTGGGTATTTATCCCTAGAACTCAATAATAAATCTATCTTATACTACAGGGAGGTGGATCAAGAGGTCACTGAAGGCCTCAATTAAAGAATACAGGAGTCCTTCCTGAGGACCCCCACCAGCAATCGCTGCCAGAATCATGTGGTAGTATATCCCCAACATGATGGGGGTGTTGCCTCTGGATGTTTGGCCCAGGTCTCTCAGACTTGGGCACGCAAGAAAAAAATCTAGGGACAATGTCTGGTTAACAGGATGTAGGTTTTCACCTCTACCTCCACTGGAGAAGTCCAATAATCAAACTTGATGGCAAACAACAAGCGGGAACATACACCTGTTCATCCAAACTTTATTGCTTAGCAGTATCGTCTGACATCAAACCACCAATCCCACCATATAAACCTAGTGAAGTATCGTGAACAGAAACAAACACCTTTTTACATGTTATCATCCAGTCAGTAGGCTCGTATGACTGTATTTAAAGAAACCCGCCAATCTAATATGGTGGCAACTGGTAAGTAGGAACATACACTTGTTTACAATCACCAATTTTGTCAAAAGTCTCGTCTGCCATTATTGAAGGAAACTCATCAATAATAATTTATAGAGAATATCCAGAAAGAACATACACCTGCCAATGTTCATCAAATTTTCCAACAGGATCATTTGGTAGCACCCGGAGAAGTCAGTCGGAAAGCTCTGACGACAAATTTGGAGCAGACTCAACTCTCTGCCCCTATGCATAAGTACTATCAATATCCATTGAAAGTAAAAGGAGGTCAGTAGCATGCACATACACCTACTCCAGATACAGAATGGATGTATATTCCCATTCCGACCGCTGAAGTCACTAAACACATCTTTTCAATTGTGAAAGGGCATACTCATATCCCTGCCCATATTCTGAAAGCATGTCAGGATATTTTAACAACTACTTCAATAGTATCAGGAGAACAGACATATAAATCTATCCCCACAAATGGGATGACACATCAACATGTCATCCCAGAGCAGATACACACCTATGTTCCAGTCCATGAGGGTCATGGGGCATACTCCCCCATATCATACGGACAACAAGATCGGGAACATACACCCTTTCCAATTGTAGGTAACCGATCTGTTCTGGTAACTAATCCAAAATATGCGCATATACCTGCCCATGATAACCACTTTTCCCAGAAAGTAGCCCCAAATAAGTGTAAGATAACATCCAAGAAGAAATCTCACCAAATACTATTGGAAAATCAAGAGTCAAGCTGTAATTTAGCTCCTCTTAATGTTGGAGTTCTTGAAGCCCTCATACATTTATCTGTTGCTACTCAATATCCTACCTTCTCATTACCAAATTTTGGGAGTGGTAATTATAATTCTGAATTTTCTCACTAGACACTTCATCATAAAGGCTTATTTCATGAAAATTTGGTCAATCCAGAGTGTCTATCTTTGGATGAGATCCACGGAAACCCTCTGTGTGTCCAGAAGACTAAGGAGCCAGAAGATTTATCCCTTGTTGTAATCCATCATTGTGATCCTCCCCATAATGGCATTCGCTGCGAAAGTCCTCTCCACAGTAGTATTTCACATTGTCAAAACAATTATATAATTGACAATGTAGCAACAAGAATGCCCTCCTATCTAGAGGAACTTGCAAACACATGTTCAGTCATGTATGATGCCTTTCCATTGAAAGGTGAAACACTTTCTCAGTCAGAAGACATTTTGAGGGAATGATCATTCTCCAAACCTCCATTGGGCCATTTATCCTCAAATGTAGAGAATCCACATTGGTCATACCAAGTGGAGAAACCTCTAGTAGAAGATAATTAAGATGTGTTAAACATGAGGAAACAATTGGCTAAAGGAGAAATATCGGTCATGTTTTGTCCTTTGGAAAATTCTCAGTATGATATTCTTTAATTGATGATAGAAGATTGTATTCATGACATTCGTCTCAACTTATGGAAAACTCTTCGTCATTTGAAAACAAAAGTCTTATCATATGATGAATATCAAAATAATATAATGGTAATAGAATGGTTTCAGTTCTAAATTGACTTGGTATCTCTTTCAGTTTCCCCACATCCAAGGGTTCAAAAACAATAGAGGACCCTTCAGCGTGCATGTATCAATGCTCTGAAGAGACTATGCCAATTAATTTCTGATTCCTCATCTAGTGTTCACATCATAGGATGGGGTGCATATGGCGCATTTCATTTCACTACACTCCAAAATCATCAAAGTCCTCCAAAAGTGGTTTCATGCAATGTTATTGCCCACGGCCAGCCCCAATCAATAGGTTTTGTATGTAATCAAATGTATGCTTGAGAACAGGCCACAACCAGTTCTCATCATAATCAGGCCCAAATAAAATAAGTTATTGAAATACTTCTACATAAAGCCTCTGAGAATCTTGAGTAGGCATCTCATTTATAGGATATCAGACATAAGAGGATGCAAATTTATGAAATAGCACATCGATCTTCTGAAACAGTTGATTTAAGTAATTGCTGGATGATGCACCCAGCTAATACGAACCAAAATCCGAAAAATCAGAAGAGTAGTTGCACAGATTTCAGCAATAGTAGTTCAAGAATCACCCCATCTTGCAAGACTGGGGGCTCATCTAAATAAATCTTTGAATTTATTAAACAATGTTCAAAGACTTGAAGAAGAACAAAAACAACCCCATCCTGCAAGGCTGGGGGCTTTTTCACATTTTCAATCCCCTCCTCAACAAAAGTCAGTTTTCTCCCGATTAGGGAAGAAGCCAAAAGGAAATATTATAACTGAACTATCATGTAACACCCCAAGCTTCCACAGTACGCTTCTCTTTGAATAATACTATAGCGTGTGTTGTACGCAACTTCGAGTTCTAACACACCACAACTAATCAAACTAGCCGTTATGAATAGTAATACCCACTTTTTTAAATTTTATAAATTTTATTTTTCAAAATGGACTTCATTTTTAGATTTGGAATATCGAAATTAGCCTAGGGTGAGTTTTTGGTATTTTTCTGAAAACATTCAATTTTTGATGAATAGTGAAAAACACTGAGTTATTGGTTAAAACTGACTTTTTATTTAAATAATTATTTATTTTATTTAAATTTATTCTTGGTAAAAATAGATACATAATACCTATATAATTTCAATGTAATTCATTGGAGTCATTTTATATTAATTTAGATATATAAAATCTTTATTGAACTTTTCACCGTCTTTTACCCACCTCCTAGGAGATTTTGCAAATTCACATAAAACTTAATTTTACCGCTTCTGTGAATTGAATTTCAAAAATCCGAGAGACACAGTTGATATCAGTAAGTAAAATGTGGTTCAATGATATGAAAATAATTTTTGGTGAATAGTAACTTTTTACTTTTATTTACCACGGTTAAAAGTAAATAGGGTAATTAAAGGTAAAAATGATATTATTTTTACCCTGAAACATGTTTTAATTCTATTGGATAAGTATAATTCGACCAAAAACAACCTTATGAATAAAATATTAACCTCTTTGGTCCACTTGTATTAGATTAGGAAATTTATTATTATTCAATTCAAAGAAGAGTTAAAAGAGTTAAAATCAAAGTTTAATAACTAAATCATTTTTAATATAGGGTTACATGTAAGATAAATTATATTATAAATATTAATTAGAAATATAAAAATATTTCCTACATAATGGTATTTTATTTATGATTTTTAGACATTAAATAATTTAATTTATTTATGACACAATGATGATGCAGTAATTACTTTAATAGTGAAATATTAAAATAATTGATATTATAAATACCCTAATAAATGTAATTGGAGACTTTTTATTAATTACAATAATTTTATAGGTTAATATGACATTTTATTATTTATTTAATTAACCTTTTTCTAAGTAGTCATGCTGTTATGATTTTCACAAAAATCAATTTCCAAATAGTGACAAAATTGACATAAAAGAGTTTTTAAAAAAAAATATTATATTATTAATTGATATTATATTCCTAAATATATAAGGTTTAGAAAAGATACTTATATAATGATAGGTGTATCATTAATGAACCACTTGGGGTTCTCTTCGAATTTTATAGTAAGTTTATTAACCATATAATATAAAAATACAAAGAGACATGGTAAATGTGAAACTAATTAACTAAGAGTTAAAACTAAAAGATATGGTTAATATAGTGACCCAAAACTATCTAAAACATATTTGTTGGGTGTTTTTCGACCCATAACCACCTTATCCTCAAAATAATCCACTTTGGAGCCATTATAAACCGAAAATTAATTTATATTTAAAATAATATTTCTAGCTTTTCCTAAGGTTCCCCTCACCCTTCTTATAAAAGGGCACACCCCCTTCTCTTTATTTCACACCTTTAAATCCATTTGGCTCTGCCAAATCCTACCAAAATACTCTCTAAAATTCCCTAACTTCAACCTTGATGCATTACTTTGATCAGAAATAAAACCTAAGGAGCCATTTTGATCAAATCAAAATGAAGAACCTAAAGAAGTGGTAATGTTTTCACCACCCTCTTTCAAGTTCCTTTCTTCTTCCGCTTCTTCTTTCTTTGTTATTTCCATTATAAAATAATAACTCTAGTATATTATATATATTGTGATGTTATTATAAATATGGTAAAACCATATTCAGTATTCTATCCATCCTTTTAATGAAATGCCATCATACGTGCGTACGTACGACTTACCGTCTCCACGTCGTGGTGTAATTGTTATTCAATACATTATTATTTTGATGGGTATGATAATGATGTTTAATTGATGTAAATAATAAATATAACATGAAAATGATTCTGTATATATGATATAACATCCAATTATATATTATTTTAACATCAAAATAATGATATTGTCTCTCGTGCTTACATACGGAATACCGTCTCCATGAACGCGATGAGATTCATTCCCCATCGTATCCATTAAAGACTAAATTTCATTTGATGGTTAAAAATATTGTTTAAAGACTTAATATCATTTTGGATATGAATAATATACAACCTATCCATAACAAACATGGCTTACATAACAAAGATTATAAAATAAAATGAATCAGTTATCACCCGAAACAACAATTATACTAAGATATTATTAACAAAGAAATGTTAAAAGATCATATATGATATCATATTAATGTATATTATTCTTGTATAATTTAATAACAATTATTTCACCATTATACAGGACTTTAACCTACCATCGACTAAGGAAAAGTACAAGGTAAGGTTTATTTCACAATCTCTTCATTATCCGAGGTTGTTTATACGTAATTATCTACTGGGACCTCTTTATCATCCACATCCATGTTTCTTAAAAATGTATTTCAAAACATTTTTACTATTTAATAGAAAATGGGTTAAAGTCATTTACATCCTTTTTTGAATTTTTATAAGATGTTTATAAAGGAATCTTTCCATCGTTTTCCAAATAAGGTCCTTTTTAACCTTTTCGACAAAATTAAGGTAAGAATGTTTTTTTAACTTATACGGTGGGTGCGGCTATTTTTTCCATTATAAAATCATCTAAGCTTATTTTACAATATTATATGAGTATCTTCAAGATAAAGGTTTTATTTAATAATTATGTAACTTTTAAATGATTTCAAAAAGGAGATATTTCTCTGAAATAATTTTGATTCCATCAATGTTAACTTCCTTTGATGGATTTTAAGCTTATTTGAAGTTGATTTATTATGATACAAAACTTCTATATTGTATTGAAGTTTTTTTTATATGTTTGACTGTGGATGTGTTATTTTTATACCATTCATGGTTTATGGATAAAGTATTGACATTTCGTATTCTAGTTTGAATACGAATGTTTATGTTATGTCTAAACCTTTTCATACAAGGAATGCATTGGACTTAGTATGTGACGGGTAGAGCCTACTATAGATCCTCGATGCATCGGTAGGTTTGATGAGACAAACTAATTTCTTGGCCTAAGGCCTTGACAAAATCTTATTTGTAGTCTTGGCATAAGGCCTTGACTATGTGGTTATGAAAGTCTGGCATTATGCATTCCATAATTATAAAAGTGGTTATTAATATTGCATGTGATTATTCGATTAGTAGAATATCTATGTGAATAAGTAAATGGAATTATTTAATTTTATCTTTTCCATATTATGCTGAAGTTCAAGTTTAAAAGTATTTTGTTTTATTTATACATTTCCTTAGATATTTATTTTTATTTATGAAAGTTTCTGCTATACTTTTATCCTTACTGAGCATCTGAGATCACCCATTTCAATGTTTTATTTTTACCAGGATGTGAATAAATATTTTATGAATGACCTGCATGGATAGTATGATGGGATATGAAGAAAATATGTTATTGTTGTTTTTCAATTTATAATGTAATGTAAGACTTGTGAATATATCTAGTGTTTCCAAGGCTACTAAACTAATCGATCTTTCGGGATTTGATCCCTTGTGATCATGCCAGTATTATGTAATAATGTACCAACTCTGGGTAACTGGGGTCCGGGCGTTACAGTTAGTATCAGAGGAAGTTTAGTAATAAACCTTGGAAGCAAGATTTAGGTAAACTCTGATTATATCCCATAGCTCTAAGATAGACTTTGAGTATTAGTAAAGAAGAACTTCCTATAATTTGGGTATTATAGGGATTTTGTGAGTTTTCCAAGAAATACATCCCTGTCTAGATACGATCAGGTAGTGGTGGCTCTAGAACAGATGTACCTAGGGGTAAAACCTGAAAATACCGCTTGATCTAGACTCGAATGGGAACTGGTGCAAATCAACGGGCCGTGCTACGCTCTTGGTTACGAAACTTCTGGGGGATATTCTTAAGATAATTCTTATTTTCTTTACAAACCATTATGAAGAGTTTATGAGTATATACTTCCTCAAAGAAAATATTTTTATGATTATGGATTATATCCATAAAATGTTCAATTTATGTTAAGTGTTTGACAAATATGGAAATATGTATTTTGATTCATAAACTAATCTAGTTTATGCCATTGTTTAGAAATGGTTCCTAGTGGAAGAAATGGAAACGGTATCAATGCATGGACTCCATGTAGGGATTTCCCTTATGCTCAAGATAATTATATTGGAGCTGGTGATATAACTGGTGCTGATCATCTTATCACTATACTGGGACAACTCACTCAGGTCATGAATAATAACCATACTCTTATGGAGCACCATGATCCGCAGCATGGAGGATCAATGTTAGATCACTTCATGAGGAAAAAACAACCAATGTTTAATGGGGGTACAAATACACTGGTATCTGAGCAATGGATCAATTCCTTAGAGAAAATATTCCACACCTTGGGGAGTAGCGAAAGGGAAAAAGTTATTAGGGAAGTTTACCGCCTTACTGGAGATACTGATCAATGGTGGTCATTAATTAAAAATAAAAAGGAAGATGAAGAAGTATCAAATATAGAAAGGAGGGAGTTTAAAGATATTTTATTAGAAAAATACTTTCCTCATGAACATCGAGCAGGTATGGAAAGGCAATTTCTCAGTCTGAGACAAAATGAGGATGAGAATGTCCCAAAGTATGAAGCTAACTTTACAAGGTTAGCGAGGCATGTAGCAGAATATATACATAACCTGAGAAGTAATATTGATCATTTCTTTGATGGGTTAAAAACATTTCTCCATCAAGCATTAGTATCACAATCTTTCTCAACGTACGAAGACATTGTCTCATGTTCTATCAAGACGGAAAAGGAATTCTATAAGTCTTACGAATTTAAAGAAAAGCAAGAGAAGAAGAGATCTGTTGATCACTCTGGAAATGGAAATAAGGGGAAGAAGGGAAAAGTTGAATATCCATCCTACAGTAAATGTGGGAAGAAACAACCTGGTACTTTTATGAAGGGTATTGTAGTCTGTTACAAGTGTGGTGAAAAAGGTATCCAAGTTTTTTATTGTAAGGGGAAGAAAGAAGCTATCGATGTTCAATGCTACAATGGCAGGTATATGGGACATTATGCAAATGAATGTCCTAATCATTATGAAAACTTACCTCAGAAGAAGCCAAGGGATCAAGGCCAATCTTATTCTATCACTACTACTGAGGTGGAAGCTCCTAAAGATGTAGTGGCGGGTAATTTAATGGTTTCCTCAAGTTTAGCCAATACTTTATTTGATTCTAGATCATCGCATTGTTTCATATCTTCCCAGTTTTCTAAGAAAATTAGATATTTACAATTTGATTTAACGAAGGAGTTGTCAGTCAAAACTCCTAAGGGAAGTATCATTGTAACAAAGTTTTGTGATTCAGTTCCCATTAGATCATATAAATGTTCTTTATCTACTGATCCCATCGTTATACCCATGATTGAATTTGATATAATTCACGGTATGGATTGGATTTCAGACTATGATGCGAAAATTATTGTAATAAGAAGGAGGTAACAATTTTTTATGATGATAAAGAGTACCTTATCTTTAGAGCAGAAACATCCCCACCTAATTCTTTTCTAGATCCACCCCTAGTAGCTCAACTAAATTCAATTATTGGGGAGAAAGAGAATGAAATTAATATGGATGAGGAAAAGAATGTTCTAATAGAGGATGTACTAATTGTGCAAGAATATGTTGATGTTTTTCAAGAGGATTTACATGGACATCCTCCAGAACGAGAAATTGAGTTTTCCATTGACTTAATTTCTGGTTCAAGGACCATATCAAAAACCCCTTATAGAATGGCCACTGTGGAATTAGTGGAACTAAATAAAAAACTAGAGTAATTGAGTAATAATGGATTTATTTTCCCTAGTGTTTCTCCATGGGGAGCCCCTATTATTTTTGTTAAGAAGAAAGATGGATCTATGAGGTTGTGCATTGAATACAGGGAGATCAATGCTATAACAATAAATAACAAGAATCTCCTGCCTCGCATTGATGATTTATTTGACCAACTTCATGGAGCTCAATACTTTTCAAAGATTTACCTTCAATCTGGATATCATCAGTTGTGTGTGAAGAAGGAAGACATTCCAAAAATAGTATTTCAAACCAGATACGGGCATTACAAGTTTACAGTAATGCCTTTTGGATTGACTAATTCACCCTTTGTCTTCATGGATCTAATGAATAGAGTTTTCAAGGAATATCTTGACTAATTTTTAGTGGTATTTATCGATGATATCTTGGTATACTCCAAAATCTACGAAGATCATGAAAATTACTTGCGCATTATTCTAAGACTCTTAGAAGACATGAATTATATGGTAAGTTTAGCAAGTGTGAATTCTGGATTCAAGATATTTCTTTTCTTGTCCATATTATCTCTAAGGATGGAATCTCTGTTGGTCCTTCTAAGAATAGAGCAATCCAAGAATGGCCAGCCCCAACGAGTATAATCGAGGTATGCAGTTTTATTGGTTTAGCAGGTTATTATCAGTGTTTTGTCCATAATTTTTCTCGATTGGCTAACCCCTTAACCAAGCTCACACATAAAAGGTTTAAATTTGTATAGAAAAAAGAGTTTAAAGAATGTTTTAAAGAACTAAAGAGATGATTAGTCAATGCTCCTATCTTGACACTACCATCGGGGAATGATGGGTTTGTTATTTATAGTGATGCATCAAAGAAAGGACTCGATTGTGTCCTTATGCAGAATGATAGAGTTATTTCCTATGCATCATGATAGCTAAAAAATCATGAGAAAAACTATCCTACTCATGATATTGATTTAGCAGCTGTAATATTTTGTTTGAAGATATGGAGACATTATCTATATGGTGAAAAATGTGAGATATATACCAATCACAAGAGTTTGAAATATATTTTCTCACAGAAAGAACTCAACATGAGGCAAAGAAGATGGATTGAATTACTCAAGGATTATGATTGCACTATACACTACCACCCCGGGAAGGGAAATAAGGTGGAAGATGCTTTGAGTAGAAAGGATCATGGAGTTTTGAACAAGATGAGAATTGAAAGGGATCTTGTTTTCATGGATCTAGTGAAGATGGATATGGGAATAACCATGGAAGGTGAAACATAGATACTTTTTCAAATGGTTTCTAAACCATCTTTACTAGAAAGGATAAAGAGTTCTTAGACCAATGATAAACAGTTTCAAAAGAATATTAAAGTTGTGGATGATGGGAGATTGAGTGACTTTGTGTATGAAGATGGAATTTTGAAATTTGGGAAGAGACTTTGTGTCCCCGATATACCTGATCTAAAAAGGTAATTTTTGGATGATGCTCATATTTCCAATTTCTCTATACACCCTAGTAGCACTATGATGTATAGAGATTTTAAGTAATATTTTTGGTGGGACAACATGAAGATTGAGATTGCCGATTATGTGTCAATATGTACGGTTTGTCAACAAGTGAAAGTTGGAAGGCAACAGCCTAGAGGAGTCATGCAACCACTTCCCATACCTGAGTGGAAATAGGATAATATTACGATGGACTTTGTCATGGGACTACCAAACACTCCTAGAAGGAATGATGCTATATGGGTCATTTTTGACCGTCTTACCAAGTCAGCACATTTTCTTGCTATAAGAGAAGATCTGCCACTTGAAAGTCTAGAAATAATATATATTAATGAAGTTGTGAGACTTCATGGAGTACCCCAATCGATTGTTTCTGATCGTGATCCCCGTTTCACATCAAGATTCTTGAAAAGTCTTCAGAAAACCCTGGATACTGAACTTCGTTTGAGCACTGCCTACCACCCTCAAATAGATGGACAATCAGAATGAACTATTCAGACCTTAGAAGACATGTTGAGATCCTGGTCACTTGACTTTCAGGGTATGTGGGATCAACATTTACCTTTGGTAGAATTTTCCTATAATAATATCTTCCATTCAAGTATTCAGATGGCACCATATGAAGCATTATACGGAAAAAGATGTCGCACACCAATCTGTTGGGATGATGTTGGTGAAAGAAAACTAATAGGCCCAGAACTTGTGGAGGAAACGATGGAAAAGGTGAAGGTAATCTAAACCCACATCAAAGCAGCTCAAATTAGGCAGAAGAGCTATGCCGATAATCGAAGGAAGGATTTGGAATTTCAAGTCGGTGATCATGTTTTCTTGAAGGTATCTCTATGGAAGGGAGTGATACATTTTGGTAAGAAAGGTAAATTGAGTCCTAGGTACATAGGACCTTTCGAAATTATAGAACGAATTGGGGTTGTAGCTTACCGTTTGGAAATTCCGCCAAGTCTCTCCAAAGTTCACGATGTGCTCTATGTATCAGTGTTGAGAAAATACATGTCTGACCCAACGCATGTACTCACCAATGAGGAATTAGAATAGGAACCCGATCTATCTTATTGTGAAGAGACTTTCAAGGTTCTTGATACAAGAGAACAAGTGCTGAGAAACCGGAAGAATCGTCTGGTAAAAGTTCTATGGAGAAATCATAAGATGGAAGAGGCAACATGGGAACCCGAGGAACTTATGATGAAGAACCACTTGAGTCTTTTTATGCAGTAATACTCTAGAAATTTCGAGGATGAAATTATTTTATGGAGGGGATAATGTGACACCCCAAGCTTCCACGGTATGCTTCTCTTTGAATAATACACTAGTGTGTGTTCTACGCAACTTCAAGTTCTAACACACCACAACAAATCAAACTAGCCGTTATGAATAGTAATACTCACTTTTTGAAATTTTATAAATTTTATTTTTCAAAATGGACTTCATTTTTGGATACGGAATTTCGAAATTAGCCTAGGGTGAATTTTTGGTATTTTTCTGAAAACTTTCAATTTTGATGAATAGTGAAAAACACTGAGTTATTGGTTAAAATCGACTTTTTATTTAAATAATTATTTATTTTATTTAAATTTATTTTAGGTCAAAATAGATACATAATACCTACAAAATTTCAATGTAATTCATTAAAGTCATTTTATATTAATTTACATATATAAAATTTTTATTGAACTTTTCACCGTCTTTTACCCACCTCCTAGGAGATTTTGCAAATTCACATAAAACTTAATTCTACCTCTTCTGTGAATTGAATTTCAAAAATCCAGGAGACACAGTTGATATCAGTAAGTAAAATTTGGTTCAATGAGATGAAAATAATTTTTGGTGAATAGTAACTTTTTACTTTTATTTACCACGGTTAAAAGTAAATAGGGTAATTAAAGGTAAAATGATATTAGTTTTACCCTAAAACATGTACTAATTCTATTGGATAAGTATAATTCTATGAAAAACAACCTTAGGAATAAAATATGAACCTCTTTGTCCACTTGGATTAGATTAGGAAATTTATTATTATTTAATTCAAAGAAGAGTTAAAAGAGGTCAAATCAAAGTTTAATAACTAAAACATTTCTAATATAGGGTTACACATAAGATAAATTCGATTATAAATATTAATTAGAAATATAAAAATATTTAATACATAATGGTATTTTATTTATGATTTTTAGACATTATATAATTTAATTTATTTATGACACAATGATGATGCAGTAATTACTTTAATAGTGAAATATTAAAATAATTGATATTATAATTACCCTAATAAATGTAATTTGATAATTTTTATGAATTAAACTAATTTTCTAGGTTTATATGACATGTTAGTATTGATTTAATTAACTTTTTTCGAAGTAATCATGCTGTTTTGATTTTCACAAAAATCAATTTCCAAATAGTTTCAAAATTGACATAAAAGAGTTTTTAAAACAAAAATTATATTATTAATTGATATTATATTCCTAAAAATATAAGGTTCAGACAAGAGACTTATATAATGATATATGTATTATTAATTAACCACTTGAGGTTCTCTTGGAAGTTTATAGTAATTTTATTAACCATGTAATATAAAAATACAAAGAGACATGGTAAATGTCAAACTAATTAACATAGAGTTAAAACTAAAAGATAAGGTTAATATAGTGACCTAAACCTGTATAAAACCTATTGGTTCGGTGGTTTTCGACCCATACCCACCTTAGCCTCGAAATAATCCACTTTGGAGCCATTAGAAACCGAAAATGAATTTATTATAAAATAATATTTCTAGATTTTCCTAAGGTGCCTCTCACCCTTCTTATAAAAGGGCACGCCCCCTTCTCTTTATTTTACACCTTCAAAGCCATTTGGCTCGACCAAACCCTGCCCAAATACTCTCTCAACTTCCCTCACTTCAACCTTGAGGCCTTATTTTGATCATAAAGCAAACCTAAATATCCATTTTGATCAAATCAAAAGGAAGAACCTGAAGAAGAGGTAATGTTTTCAGCGCCATTTTTCAAGTTCCTTTCTTCTTCCACTTCTTATTTCTTTGTTATTTAAATTATAAAATAATAAATCCAGTATCTTCTATGTATATGATGTTATTATAAATATGGTACAACCATATTTTGTATTCTATCCATCCTTTGAATGACATGTCACCATACGTGTGTACGTACGGCTTACCTTCTCCACGTCGTGGTGTAATTGTTATTCAATACATTATTATTTCGATGGTTATGATAATGATGTGTAATTGATGTAAATAATAAATATAAAATGAAGATGATTCTATATATATAATATAACATCCAATTATATATTATTTTAATATCAAAAGAATGATAATGTCGCTCGTGCGTACGTACGGAATACCGTCTCCATGAACGCAATGAGATTCATTCCCCATCGTATCCATTCGAGACTAAATTTCATATGATGGTTAAAAAAATGTTTAAAGACTTAATATCATTATGGATACGAATAAGATACAACCTATCCATAACAAACACAGCTTACATAATAAAGCATATAAAATAAAATGAATCAGTTAACACCTGAAACAACAATAATACTAAGATATTATTAACAAAGAAATGTTAAAAGATCATATATGATATCATATTAATGTATATGATTATTTTATAATTTAATAAAAAATTATTTCACCATTATATAGGAGGTTAACCTACCATCGACTAGGTAAAATTACCAGGTAAGGGTTCTTTCACAATCTCTTCATTATCTGAGGTTGTTTATACGTAATTATCTACTGGGACCTCTTTATCATCCACATCCATGTTTCTTAAAAATGTATTTCAAAACATTTTTACTATTTAATATACAATGGTTTAAAGTCATTTACACCCTTTTTTGACTTTTTAGAAGATGTTTATAAAGGAATCTTTCTGTCATTTTCCAAACAAGGTCCTTTTTAACCTTTTCAACAAAATCAAGGTAAGAATTTTTCTTAACTTATACGGAAGGTGTAGCTATTTTTCTCCATTATAAAATCATCGAAGATTCTCTTACAATCTTATATGAGTATCTTCAAGATAAAGGTTTTATTTAATAATTATTTGACTTTTTAATGATTTCAAAAAGGAGATATTTCTCAGAAATAGTTTTGATTTCATCCATGTCAACATGCTTTGATATTTCATGTGATTATTAAATTTGTAGAATATCCATGTGAATAAGTGAATGGAATTATTTCATTTTATCTTTTCCATATTATGCTTAAGTTCAAGTTTAAAAGGATTTTGTTTTAGTTATACATTTCCTTAAATGTTTATGTTTATTTATGAAAGTTACTTTTATATTGTTATCCTTACTGAGCATCTGAGCTCACCTCTTTCAATGTTTTATTTTTTCCAAGATGTGAAGAAGTATTTTATAAATGAACTGTAGGGATAGTATGAGGGGGTATGAAGAAAATATGTTGTTTTAGATTTTCAATTTCTGATGTAATGTAAGACTTATGAATATATCGAGTGTTTTCAAGGCAACTAAACTGATCGGTCTTTCGGGATTTGATCCTTTGTGATCTTGCCAATATTATGTAATAATGCACCGACTCTGCGTAATTGGGGTTGGGGAGTTACATATCCAATTATTCTCTTTAGGTTACTGTCTTCTAAACAGTTCCAGGGAATTCCTTATATAATAGAACAGAGTCTCATAGAAGACACAAAGGGAGGCAATTTAGCAGAAGAATTGACAAAAATCCATCAATGCATTATGTGTCAGTGAATGTTATCAATACCATTGCAGAAGATCCTCCAGAAATTAAGTCCAGTTCTGGGGAATCAGAAGATGAAGTTCTTGTCCACAATTCAGTACACACTAAGGCAAATGAAGAAGGTGTACATACCCAAAATCGATGGCTTACCCATAATCTAGGTATACCTTCAAATAACCAAATCACCCCTCTCTAAAAGGCGTCCAAAAAAGGGAAAGGAAAAAAGTTAGATTACATCTCACTTTTCCACTAGAGAAGGTCAATCTCTTTCACTTGAAGAGATATTTGCATAGCAAGAAGAGGAAATGAAGGAGTTGAAAAGTGTCCAAATGAAGTTACTTCAAAACATCATTTTTTCCTAGATGGTATCCCCAGGAAGGTCTTCAACTTGAAAATCCTATAGGAGCTTCTCAGAAAAGAGGATTTTTAATAACTACAGATGCAGATAATGAATTCCCTCCATTGGGTACACAATCAAGATAGGATCATGTACATCCTGATAGACTTATTTCTGTGGGTTATCCAAGACAGATATCATCACCACCATCAGTGGTCTTACCAGTTATTGCACCATCTCAAGTTCTAGTTACAATACCTGTACAGAATCCAGCTCATCCAGATATTCCCCAAATTCTTAGGAACACAATTAAGGCATTAACGACTCTATTGGAAGCTATGGAGGAACAACGTGCACTAGTTTAGCTATAAAATAGGGATTACCCTGAATGGGTGGATGCAATTCCTCCCCCACCAAATTTTTTGAATACTACATTCCCAATTTTTAATGGTTCAGGAGATCCGGAACAACACTTAATGCATTTTGTTTCTCTTTGTAATCCGATGATGGGAACTTCTCAATAACAAGAAGTAGTAAAACTTAGGTTTTTTGTGCAGTCATTACAAGGACCTGCTTTTTTTGGTATATAAGTTTTCAATCTCAATCAATTACTGGGTGGGAAGATCTCCATCATAAATTCCTTATTCAATTTAGCTCAACATTACCAAAGATGAAAGTTTTTTATCATACCAATTATAAAAAAGGGAAAATGAAAGATTTTTAGATTTCATTGCTCGCTGGAAGGGATTAACATATTCATTAATTTTAGAACTCCCTCAAGAATATTTGCTGCCAATCTATGTGGAAAATCTTCATGATGAATTATGCACTCCATTGATTCATGTGACATAAATAGGAGGGTTTTAAGACCTTACATCAATTTCTCAGCAAGTAGAAGACTCTATTGTATAAACTAAGGCTAAAACTCATGTAATTCCATCAGTTCCATGAAGGATAATAGGAAAGGAAAAGGTCGGTACAGTCACACTTAAACAAGCACCTATACCTGTTTCTACTTCAAGACCCCCATCATACCGAAGGGCTCGACCTCTTGAGAATCAACAACAGTGATTGTCTCTTCAATATGATCAAAGAGATCAAAGGCGGAAACAGTTTGATGAATTAAAGAATAAAGTTTATTCTTTCAGAAATGAGAAAGTTCCTGGCTACTTCATCTCATCCTTAGAAAACAATTTGGTTCAGTTTCAAAGGCCTAAGAACCCAAATAAATATGGAGATGAAGACCATCCAAATTAATTTCCCTTTCATTAGATATTGGGAAACCCCATTCAGGAGTGATTTGTTTTCAAAGACCTTATCCAAAAGATGGTAGACTCTGGAAAAGTGAAATTGAAAAGTTCATCATCTCAAGTAGCATGTGTTACTGCTACTAGTACAGAGGAATAGGGAGAATGAAAGAAGTTAAAAGTAAAAATGTGCAAAAATATGATGATTGGATGATTAGGAAAATGATCAATCTAACTCATACTATTTTACGAACACAGTTGAAACAACTAATTGTGTCTTCTACCACTCCTACCACAGTAAAACCATCTTCATAAAAGATTCATTCCTCAAAGAAAAAAAGAGGTCAGAAGGATAAAGATCAGTTAGAAGATGATGAGATCTCATCAAGGCCAAAATTTTCCTTAACCGTGGAAGATTTCATGTCAACTTTTTCAGAACCACGGGCACCGCCCCACAAAATGGCACAATCATAATTGACTTATCAAGAAGGATATTATTCAGATGAAGAATTGATCTTTGGTTCTGTTAATGTTATCCATTTAACGGATCCTTATTCCAATAGTGATTCTGATTATCATGAGCCAGAATTCATTGTACCTAATTGGGAAACAATTGGAGGGAGCCAGGGTCGAGGATATAGGGGAAGACGTGGGAATTCCAAAAACTACAATCTTAATTCTACCCCTTACCGAACCATATATGCAGCAGAAACCCATAGAAGGGCCCTTCAACAGGATCAACAGGAACGAGGAGTTTCTCCCATGAAATACAGGCTTGATTCTGATACAATTATTTTGGAAGATCAGTTAGAATTCACACCTTCCTATTCTAATCAAATGAATAGACTTAGTCAGTCTAATCTACCAAAGCCAACAATATTCACATCTTCTGATCCAACACAAAGTACATTTATGACAGAAGAATAAAATTCCAAACCATCTGCAAAACCACATCTCCATGCTGAGAAACGCAGACCTTTGGATCAAAATTATGGTGTATTGAAACAATTGGCCCAAGTACCGGCCAAGTTATCAATTCTAGATGCTTTGAATTTATCAAAAGATATTTGAGAGGCACTCATTAAGGATGTGTCAACTCCCCAAGAATTTGAAACTGAAGTTTCTGATGCTGAAGTTTATCGTATAGAGAATGATCCTACAGAATGCCACGCAGTCATATCTTTTACGGATGAAGATGAAAATGATATTGTACATGGGAATATCAGACCTTTGTATTTTTCTGGAAAGGTAAATGACATAGACATCCAACGAGCCTTCATTGATAATGGCTCTAGAGTCAATCTCATTCATGTCATACACTTCGTTGATTGGGCCTGAATGAATCTGATTTATCTCCTTCAACTTTAATGTTACAAGGATATGACAAGAATGAACAAGAAACTCTAGGTGAAATCACACTCAGAACTTAGTTTGGAGATCTTGTATCTAATTCATATTTCATGGTTGTTCTTCAGGACACAGCCTTCAATATTTTTCTTGGAAGGCCTTGGTTGCATCAACATGTATCCATACCTTCATCATACCACCAATGTCTGAAATATTATTTTGATGGTCAAAATGGGAAATTATATGGTGACAAGGCTCCATTCAAAACATGTGAATCTCAATACATTTAGGCAGATTTTTATCATGCAAAAGGAATGAAGCCCATGACAAAGGAGATAACCAGGGTCAATGCTCTAAATGGACTGGAAAAGATCCCAGCAAATCCATTTGAACATTTGAGTAAAGATTATGTTCTACCCCTAAATCAAGTTTAAAGTGTAAAGCCAAATCCATGCATTCATCTAATAATTCCCATAATGTCAATTGCGGCAACTGAGCCTAACAACATGATAGAAATTATTGATAAACCAAGCAATGATAGAATTTTGAATAGAGATGTTTTCATTTCATTAGGTGAACTACAACAAACCTATACTTCATTAATCAGAATATAAGAAATTATAGAAATATTATAGGGATACAAAGAAGTTTATTCTCAATCCATCAATCCCTATTCACCATAGGAAGACCCTTCATCATCAGTAGGGTTAGATGTGGTGGCTTATTCTTCAAGATTTTCAAATGATGATTCCTCCCCTAACTTTTAGAGTGGTTCCTTGTCATCTACCATGAAAATGAAAACAGAAGAAGTGGAACATAATGAAGAAGAATAGGAAGACCTCATGGATGCTTCTCTAGCATTTGAAGAAGGTGTTTCTACCACTGTGGATGAACTCAGAGAAATAAATAGAGGTAAAGAAGAAGATCCACTCCCCACTTTAATTAGTGAGGCCATGACCTCTGAAGAGAAAGAGATATATAATTCCTTTATAAAGAAAAATCGAGATATATTTTCTTGGAATTATACATAAATTCTAGGTCTTAATCATAATGTATCCACCCATCATTTGGGTTTTCCAGAAGAATATTGTGGGTTCAAGAAAGAAGCAAGGAGAACACACCCAACTCACACCTCTAAAATTGAAGCTAGAGTTGATAAGCTTATAAAAGCTAACTTTGTCAGAGAAGTTAAGTATCCCAAATGGTTGGCCAGTATTGTCCTAGTGAAAAAGAAGAACAGAAAAATTAGAGTCTTCATTGATTTCAGAGATCTTAACATGCATTGTCCAAAAGATAATTTTCCAGTCCCGATTACAGAACTTCTAATTGATGCAACGGATGGCTATGAATCACTTTCCTTCATGGATGGATATTCTGGGTATAATCAAATTTTAATGGCCCCAGAGGATGAAGAATATACAGCCTTTAGAGCTCCTCAAGGTGTGTTTTGCTATTGGGTAATGCCCTTTGGATTAAAGAATGCAGGCGTGACATACCAACATGCCATGAACCATATCTTCAAACCCTTCTTAGGGAAATTTGTTGAATGCTATGTGGATTATTTGGTAGTTGAATACAAAAAATGTTCCAATCACTTGGCTGATTTGGAAACCATATTTCGCAAACTTCGGAAACATAATTTGAATATGATCCCCTTAAAATGTGCTTTCAGGGTAACCTTAGGAAAATTCCTTGGCTTCGTTGTACACCATCGTGGTATCGAAGTTGATCCGGAGAAAACAAAATCAATCCTTGGTATGTCACCTCCTTGAAATTAAAAGAATTAAGAGGACTTCAAGGACACTTGGCATATATTTGGCGCTTCATCGCCAATTTGGCAGGAAAGTTTTTTCCCAATGGTCCGAAGATTTCCAAGAATCATTTGATACCCTTAAGAAATATCTCTTGAGTCCACCGGTATTAATGACACCTATTGAAGGAAGACCACTTATTCTCTATGTAAAAGCATTAGAGCAATCACTAGGTGCCTTCCTCACCCAAAATAATGATTCTGGAAATGAAAACAACCTTTATTATCTTAGTCATACTATTCTTGATGCAGAAACTCGGTATTCAAGTATTGAGAAGTGCTTCCATGCATTAATCTTTGCTGTTCAGAAATTGAGACATTACCAGCAACATCATGAGGTCCAATTGGTATCTCGTAATAACCCAATAAAATTTATCCTCAGTCATACTATGCTTACAAGACGTCTAGAATGGTGGGTGGTTATTTTTCAATAGTTTGATATCCAGTTTGTGCCTCAAAAGGAAATAAAGGTTCAAGCTCTGGCTGATTTCCTTTATGAGCATCCATCCACGGAAGATACATCATTTAATACTGAACTTCCTGATGAAGAGGTCTTATCTATTCAAGATAATTACCAGACATGGGAAATGTATTTTGATGGTTCTTCTAGAATTACAACATGGAAAATACTATAAAATTCTAAACTCAACAAGGTTGGATTAGGAATAGTCCTTATTTCCCCAGAAAAGCTAATATTTCCTTATTCTTTTCTATTATCGAAAGGTGGTACCAACAATGAGGAAGAATATCAAGCTCTCATTGTAGGTTTGGAATTTGACCTTCAGGTGTGGCTGGATCATTTAAAGATAAAAGGTGATTTAGAATTGGTAATCAAACAAATCAATGGGGAATACTCTATCAGAAAAGAAGATTTAATACCTTTCTGTGATTACGTCAGAGAATTAATGGTTGATTTTCCATTAAAGCCAACATTGTCTTATGTCCCGCGATCACAAAATGCCCAAGAAGATGCACTAGATAATACAGCTACAACCTCGGAAGATCTAAATCAGTATGATATAGTTATCAGTATAACCCATTTCCATGTGGTTTCACCTTTTTTTCAAATCTTAAGGGAGGAAATTAATGAAATTTTCCCTATTTCTGAACCATATGGTCATACCACGGGATGGAGAACATCCATCATGGAATATCTTCAAAGTGGGATACTTCCACCAAATAGGGATGAGAAGGAGTAGATCCGGTTATGAGTGACTAATTTTACTCTTTATGATGGTCCAAACCACCAAAAGATGCTTTACAGGAAAGTCTTTGATGGAATTATATTTAGATGTATTGATGGAGAAGAGATCGTGGCTGTCAGGAAAGAAGTTTATTCAGGATCTTGTAGAACCCACAAATTTGGGCACAGACTCTCCGATCAGATTCGAAGGCTTGGATACTTTTGGCCTTCAATGACACAAGATTGTACAAACTTCACAAAAAAATGTCATCCATGTCAAGTGCATGGAAACATCATTCACCAACCCCCAGAGTTGTTATATAAAGCTAAATACTCCTGGCCATTTACCACATGGGGAATGGATGTAGTAGGAACTTATCCTCCATCCACGGCTAAGCAGTTCAAGTATATTCTCACTGCTACTGATTTCTTATCTAAATGGGCTGAAGCAATGACTCTCAATGAAATTGGAGCTAAAAGCATCATTAGTTTTTTCAAAACTAATATCATCACCAGATTTGGCATCCCTCATAATATTTTGATGGACAATGGCACCAATTTTTGTTCTTCTGAAGTAAAAAAGTTTATCAGAAATATAATATCAAATCCAACCATTCATCCCGCAATCATGCGGTAGCCAATGCAGATATAGAGGCTTTCGATAAAACCCTATCAAATATACTCCATATGATGGTGGATAAAGATTATAAAACATGTCCTGATAAACTTTTGAATGCATTATGGCCTTATCGGACAACTATCTGTACTGCCACTCAAGCAACTCCTTATTCATTGGTATATGGAACTGAAGCGGTTTTTCCAATTGAAATGCAATTTCCTTCACTAAGAGTTGCAATATGTGATCAATTATCTACAGATGAAAGGTCTCAAAAATGGTTTAATGAGTTGGAATGATTAGATGAGAAAAGATTGCATACTTTTCATCATCTAGAAGTCTATCAGAACAGAATTGCATGAGCTTTTAATAAGAAAGTTCGTCCTCGTTCATTCCTTCAAGGAGAATTGGTATTGTTCCTTAGAACTCCAATGATACCAGGAAATAAACCTCCAAAACTTGAGCAAAAGTGGGAAGGACCTTATTCCATACATAAGGTTTATTCAAATGCAGCATATGCCTTAATCTCAATGAATGGAGAGCTCATCACAACCCCAACCAATGCAAGATTTTTGAAGAAATACTTTGTATTTTTTTTCATAAATAGGCCTCACTACAAGACATTAAACTAAATTTCCCCCATGTCCTAGTTTCAAGACATTAAACTGCATAATAACCATAAGCGTCCATGCTACATGATGTTAAAGTGCATAGAATTTTCGTCCTTGTCACATGAAATTAAACTGCATGACACCATTTAACATTTTCTCTATAAGATGCTAGAAACTTCCATAATCAAGCATCATTGACATCATCACTACTATTTAGTAGTACATGAGTCCCTCTCTTTCTTATTTCGAAGTCGGATCTTCATAGAGACTATGTTTCAAGAACTATGTATGGCTTGATTCTCATTTTCCAAATGAGATATGTAGAGACGCCCGAATCTCCAATTCTGGGACCAGCCACAATAAAAAAAATTCTTCTTTTATTTTCTCCTCCTGTATATGATTCAGATCTATATAGAGTGTTTCCTTAGGATATATGATTTGTTCTGTATACCATTTTATGTCTTAATATTTACCGTTCTCTTAGAATGTGTTAAAAGCCCCCATTCTTCATGCAAAATCTGATTAACATGAGGAATGATTGTTTAAAGAACTACATATGGCTTGATTCTTATTTTCCAATGAGATATGTAGAGACTCCTAAATCTTTAATTTTGGGCCCAGTCATGAAAAAAAACAACAGCAAACCACCTTTATTTCTTGTATGAGAATCAAATCTACATACGAAATGTTTTAAGAACTACGCATGAATTGATTCTTTATTTAGCAAGACATATAGTGACATTTAGGTTTTATCCCTTAATTCAGTTACAATGTGTCGTTTCATTCATATCGATTCATTCTCATCCTTACCGCATGACATTAAACTGTATGGAAATCTAACACCCCTATTGCTCACTTCAATCACCTTTATATTATAAAAGAAACTCTTACAGCTCCATGTTTCTCACACCGAGCATAGCTCACGGGGGATTGGAAATTGGGTAAATGGGTTATTTATATAAATAGGGTGTTTTAAATTTCTTATGGGGTTGTTAATGTTCTCATTTCATGACTTAAAACAGCACATCATCGTATTAATCCAAAGGAAACAAAGAAAGTCTCCATTTTACATATGAGTCAGATCTATGTAAAGGACATTAAACTCATGGCCAATATTGGTTCAAATATTTTTCATAAACATTGAACATAAACTCTCCTTCAATATTTCACACTCTTAATCTTGAATATTTTCTGATTTTCATAATCTTTCTTACGGTTTCTGGCAACATGGTTTTTAATATCCGAGAGCTCTTTCGTTTGACTATGCAGCACGTTCCATTAGGCAGCCTTGCATAAGTTTCCTTCATAACAGGTATGACAGTCAAAAATTCCACTATTTGGATTTGCAACATATTCCCTAGTTGGTCCTGCGTAATACAACCCCCATAACGGGTTTGTCAAAATAATGGTAACTTCGTTCTTGGTTATAGTATCTTTGTCCCCTTTAATCTTTGATGACAATATACAAGAATCTGTATTTTAAAACAGTAATTCAAGTATACTTGTCCCATTATCTTTTTCACAATCTGAAAATCTTCAAGACCATGGTTTACACATTCCCCTCACCATGTGTTTGATGCACTATGAAATAACCTTGAAATCACTAGGCCACATGTTATATATTGTTTCCTTTTCTGGTCTTAGTTGTATGACCTAAAACTACATACACCAGATCTTTTATGTTTAGTTCAAACCTTCATAAAAGTAATATTCCTCTGATTCTTTGGATATCTTGGATGGAAATATCCTTTTCATATTCAGGTACCTTTCTCCATGAACCAAACTCTATGCTTCCGAAAATCCGGATCTCCATAAAATTTCTTCAACTTTTAGCAATAGAACACCAAACTTCTGAAAGCTCTTTCTCCTAAATATGTGGCATGTTCCCTTAGGTGGACTTTCATGAGTTGCCTACATAACAGGTCTATCAGTCAAAAGATGCCACTATTTAGCTATGAAACATATGCCCCAGTCATCCCTACATAATAAATCCCACATAACGGGTTTGTCAAGTAATGGTAACTTTGCTCTTGGAAAAGACTTCCTCTAATGATTTTATCCCTTTTCCCATATCATCCCTCAGTTCCAGAAATTCCCAAATCATAGTTTACATTCTTCCCTTTCATACCTGAATATGATAGTATGTTTCCAAAAAAATTATCGAGAAATTGGGAGAGTTTTCACATACCTTTGGTCAGAGATAATGACCTTAAATTAAAGCCACACAATGTCTTTACTACATGACTTAAAAATTTCACAGTACTAATGTCTTTACTGCATGACTTCAAACTGAACAGTACGATATCAGAAATCTCCCCTTTTCTAATAACTTTTTATCCATTTATCATACACCAAATTTGTATAGAAATGGATTTCCTATTCTTGACCTATGTCGGTATAAAATATCTCTTCCATTCTTAAAATTCATTTCCTTGGAAAAACCACCCACTGTGGTCTTGGGTCACCCAAATATTATTTCCTCAGCTTTATCGATAGAAAATGTTAAAATTTCTAAAGAACTCTTTTGCCTGACTATGCAGCACATGCCCTTAGGCGGCCTTGCATAAATTTCCTACATAATAGGTCGGTCAGTCAAAATATTCCACTATATGGTTATGCAGCATATGCCCTAGTTGGCTCTGTATAATGTAGCCCTCATAACAGGTTAGTCAAATAATGGTAACTTCGTTCCTAGAAAAGACACACATTATGTTGATACAGGCTTTAAGATATGGTATCAATAAAAAATCATGGTCCAAGATTCCCCTTGGAAATATTTAAATAATATTAAATAAATTATTAGCCACAGAGTTTTGTTTGGGATCTAATTCAAAATTTAGTATCAAAACTATATTTGATCCTAAATATTAGACCCTTCCATAGCCCAGGAAGAGTACTCTAAACAGTGTCATAATAATCTAGCCTGATGATCCTGATCATTTCACTTTTTT
Source organism: Viscum album (assembly GCA_963277665.1). Taxonomy (NCBI): domain Eukaryota; kingdom Viridiplantae; phylum Streptophyta; class Magnoliopsida; order Santalales; family Viscaceae; genus Viscum; species Viscum album. The sequence continues at coordinate 69,946,469 of OY728159.1, forward strand.
GAGCCTTAGCTTCCTCAGTATGGGTCGTCAAATGAGTCATTCTTTCCTGCAAAATAATGACCAAAATTGAAGATCATATTTCTAAAGAAGAAAGTAAGAAATTTTTCAAAGGATACTGGTCGCGTAGGCCCTTCGACAAGGTCCTTCGACAAGATCCTTCGACAAGGTCCTTCGCTGAAGTCAGTCACGTAAGTCCTTAGACAAAGATCTTAGTGAAACTCCATCGGTGAGGACCTTTTGGAATAACTCTATCAAGTAAATAATATTACCTTGAAAGGTTTTCAAGATAATTATGCGAGATCACAACGTGATACAGCTGAGCGAACGAGTTGCGCAATGAGAGATTTGAGTTTCTAAAAAAGCATAAGTGAAGAAAAATCGCAAAATATTGAGACCTATTTATAGGAAACTGAAGACCTACGTGTTAGGACTATGTGCCATACCTACGCAATGTACCTTTGCGGCAAACCTATGATGTTCAGCTATCTTTCCTTAATATTTTTTCAAAAAAACTTTCACCACAGGACTTGATCCTCATTTTTCTTTTTAGATCCAATCCCGAGGGAGGGATTTTGTTGAAACTCCTTCAAAAGATTCAAAAGAGTACAAAGGAAACATCAAAAAAAACTCCCAAACTATACGCAATGTAGTAACATCCAGGAACAACACAAAAGACCTACGTGACCGGGCTTCATGAGAGAGTTATGCAGCCTAACTTCATAAAACAGCTACGTGTCCGAACTACGCTCAAGAATATTTGGGATGCCTCTGCACGGATCACCTGCACGGTGGAGCTATGCGGGATACCTGCGTGACCAAAGTTTCTTCGGCCAGGCCCATATGTGCCTATAAATAGGACCCTTGGGCTCCCCATTTTTAAAATATTGAAATATTTTGAAAGAATATCTGAATCTCCCATTGCGTAGCTCTTTCAACTAGATCTCTCAAATTGTCTCAAGTAGTTCTCAAAACTATGAGAGAATAGATAATTAAAGGGAATAGGCATGTTTTGCAATTCTTCAAATTCTTCAGTCACAATTCATTCCTGCACAGTTTACCTACGCACCATACCTGCGCGGTATACCTACATGGTCCACCTACGTGGTACACCTGCGTGCCATACCTGCGCAACAGAGCAACGCGGGGTTCCTACGCGGAATAATTACGTGAGATACCTATGCTACGAGCTCAAGTACCCTTCTTAAAAGCCATTCATGGAAGGGTATCTCCTTCCTTGGTTCCCTTATCTGAAAGGGGATAAGTTGAAGCCTCCAAAAAAATCTCCTTACTTCTCAAACCCTTTGGGTAAGGCACGTCATCATGTCTCCTATTTTGGGTTTGTATTTCCGCAGTCATAGGTTTCCCACATTTGTTTCACAATGGGGTTAAGATTCATGGGATGTTTGTGGATTTTTATATCCAAAGTCATAAGGACTTTTCTCCCAGGAATAATGTTGGGAAGTTCCTAATTTGGAGGAGGGTTTGGGTCTTGACCTCACCCTTCTCAAAGAGGCGACTCTGAACCTCAGTTACCTAGTAGAGAAGGGACACTTCCCAATTTCCATTCCGTGCAAGCATAGGAGAAGTCTACCCCTACTACCAGGATCAATCTCAATGGTAACCATCCTGGTATAAGCCCCTCACCTTCACCCCTTCTTCCTTACATTTGGACCATTTTCCAATGTAAATAGAACAGAGGGAAGGCTCATCGCCCCACCCTCTTCCACGGTCAACGTGCCCTCTTCCACAGTCAACGCACCCTCTTCCATCAGTGAAGGAGGAAAAGTGTGAAGTTTCATTGTTGAATATTTCACATCCTATTGTTTCTCACACCAAGCATGACTCACGTGGTCTTAGAGATACATGATAATTACAACATATTCACAAACACTCAAGGTAAGGAACTAGAAGAACTCTGATTCCTGTTCAAACCAAGATACGTAGGAATCCCTTTCAGGGCCTGAGCTCACTGGATATCCTCCTCAGGAATCCGATCCTAATTACCCCAATTTGGAATCCTCTTTAGGAAATAAAGCCCCAGATTCAATACTCAAACCATCAAGGCATCCTTTTTCAGGAAGTAAGCCCTCTCTCAAAGGACCATACTCTCCTATGAGATTTATCAAACTACGTGGGCTTTGATTCTCGTCCATATGGGATACATAGGAATCCTCCTTGAGGTTCAAACCCAAAACATCAAATCAACCCTTTCTCTTTGAGCCATATTCACAAAAGGGTCTGATCTTACTTGGAAACCCATATCCTTTCCAATTTCCTTGGGCTGTTTTAATATAAGTCCCACACTAAGTTGCAACTAAGCACCTTACACTTAGAGGTCTTTATCATGTGACCTTAAAAGTTATTATGTGTCCCATTAAGTGGAACCAAACTACGAGGGTTATGATTCCTTTCACAAGGATACGTAGGTAGCTCATTTTATGAGCACGATCTCAAGATCAAAACAAAACTTCGTCTCCCTGGATGACAATAAATTCAAGAGTGCCCCACTGAGTGGATTAAAAACCAGTATCATAACAAATGGTGTTTAAAAGAATATCTAATCAATATATTAGAGGATACCATTGATGGAAAACCTCGAATATATACAGATGATTCTAAGTTGTACACATATTAAATAAGTTATTTTAAATTCCAAGGGATACTTATGATATACTTGGTGAATTAATAAGGATTCCTGAAAATATTTTAATTTTATAAAAAGGGTCCTAGAGTAGAAAATAATTCCCCCAAAAGGGTGTGATGAGTCTGACCTCCCATCATCTCTACCAATGTACATTCTTAAGTATCGTAATGTTCAAAACTTAACAAACGCCTGCCTTTGGAAAGGAGGTCCTCTTTGGATAAAGAACTATTGGAAGTTTCCAGTTCCATGAATAAATCCAATGGAAACCACCTAGAAACAAGGATTCTTAAATCTAGAATACCTCGTTTCAAGGACCTATGAAACAGATAATAACACCTTTTGAAAAGGAATCAAGACCTATGTGATGTATTTGATTTCCATCATAAGTTCACATTTATAGATGATCATTGGTTGGTTTGGAATATCAAACATGAATTACCTTCCTCATTAATTGATGTGGTATTCATGCAGATAAATCCAATACATGCCTAAGATAACATAAAATTCAAAAATATGAAGAATAACAAGATTTGTTTGAAGAAAATTCCCACAAACATCAACTAGATAAGAATCATAGGCTTAAGATTTGATCATCATACCATTAAGGGTTTTCACTTCTAATTCAACATCTAATCATTGAGGATATGAACTAACATTGCTTGAGACTTTTACTAGAATACAGTAATTCATATAACTAATCTAAAATATGGTACTTCAATATTTGAGCATAACTATTACCACCTCAACTTAATCGTTCTATCTTTAATCCCATACTAAAACAAAAATGGTTTGTGTGATCATCAAACATTATTAATCAGAGTGATCAATCATATAATCATGAAATATAATGACACCTTCTTAAAAATCTATAATGCCTTAGGTTTATACTAGTACATTAATGGTCATTATATATTCATTTAATTTATGATGGTTTGAAAAGAAAATTTTAATTAATCTAATCATGCCCCCTGGGAGTTTCAAACCAGGTTTGTAACAAGGCCTCTTTTTCTTACACTAGGTGATGATGTAATAAATGCCCAATATGCCCTTTTGGGGTTATTACCCCTAGGTAAATATTTTCAAGATCCATATCCACTTTTAGTATATACGCATGGATTTTTTTCTATGAAAACTACACTCCTTTATTAACCATAACTGAAGAAATTATCCAATAATTAGGATTATCCTATGGTTTCTCGCTAAAGTTTTTTCATCCTAGTTTTAAAAGGTTAACTAAACCTTTATATAATACCAACTATAATAGTATGGACTTATTACTAGTGGGATATAATTGATACTTATCAAAGAAATCCATAGGCAATTACACCTCCTAGAAAATACTCTTACCACCATTCTGAGTGGTAGCCCTTTCTACATGAAGCCCTTGGGTGGAGAGCCATGCTCTCCCAACGTTCACATATTATATTTACAATTGATTAAATTTTATCCTTTTCTTAGATACCAAATTTAATGACCCACACTTTTCATACATATATATTACATCTTATTTGATGAAAATTAATTATAAAACATAACAATCCATGCTAGAAGCTTAAAGGTATAGTATCTTTGGAAACTTGGATCCATAAAAAACTTGTTCATAAGATATATATATATTATCTACCACTTAGTAATTCATAACTATCACAATTTCCCAATATATCATACATAATACCTTTCTTTATATCCTGGGGAAAGGAAACATAATAAAGGGTGAGCTTTAATTCATATTATGGGTAAATAAGGGAGATATCAATGATAACATAATCAAAACATGATAATAAGGGTATGAAAACATGAGAATATCATTTGAAAATCATACCCTGTATATTTTATATCAAAATATTAAGTCATTACATAAATCTTGGTAGTTCATAAGACATGAATTATAAATTAATCAAAGAACATTATTCATGATATCATAAAATTTTCATAAGTAATAATCTTGGGGCATATACAAAATTCATTGGAGGGATATGAAATTTTAGGACCACCAATAACATAATGAAAAACATATATATATGTGTCAAAAGATCATAAAATATTCATCATATCATAGACCGGGAAAGGTAAATGGTTTTCATAAACATTTCATTATAGTATAACTCATGGGAAAGAAACAATTTTCATAATCATTTTATCACAGCATAACCAGTGGAAAATAAATGAGATTAATCAAAAAATTGTCTTCATAACTATAAATAATACATATAAAGGATAAGTATGGTATTATTAGATCATATCCCAAATAAATCATAATAAACATTTGAGGTTATTTTCATTTATCAATTGAAATTCCATAAAAAGATCATTAAAACATTATTGAGGAAAATATCATTTATATTTTTTAAATCACTTATTTAAAACTTAATAATTTAACAAATATTAAAGAAAATATTTTTAAAAAAATAAACTTGGAAACTAGTAAAGGAATATTCAATTAATTGAGTGTTCATGATGGTATAAAATTTTATTCATACCATGTATGTTAAAATAAAAATTCATTTGACATTTTTGGTAAAAAGTAAAAAGTAAAATGATAAGAATATTCCTTTTAAAAAAAATTAAAAATTGATAAATTGTTAAAATGAATTTAAATAATCGTAAATGAATATTAAAAAAAATATATTTTTTAGAAAACATAGACATAAAGAGAAAGGATTTATGACCTAAGAGAGAAATAAATTTAGTTTTCCCTTAAAAACATTCTCTCAGTATATTGAGTTATTAAAGAGAGAAAAATTAAAGAAAAAACATGTATTATAAAGAAATAACCATAGGATAATAAACTTTATGAGTTCATTGAGAGATATATTATAATATTTCATTATTAGAATCATAATTATAAATAATCCTGATAAACAATGAGATTGTATCATAAAACCCCTACCACTTTGGTAACTTTTGAATCATAATACCCATGAAATAAAGAACCATATATGGGTATTTATATCCCATAATTTTCATGATAAGAATAAAAAAATACATTCCTAGGAATTATATACACCACAAAAAATAAAAAAGTGGTTAATATGTAATGTGTCCCATAGAAATAAAAATGATATGAATATACTTTACCTCGAATTCCACTTTCATAGAAATAACTCAAGCCTCATGTATAATAAATTTAAATTTATTATAATTCAATACCAGAATAATTTAAATACTGATAATATCATAAATGATCTACTTATAATATTTCAACATCCATTCATTAATAAAACATTATTGAAATCATCGTTTTCAGGTGCTAACTGTTTTATTTCTCATGCATGTTTTGGTTTATTAGTTTTGGTACTTATACTTTGATTATGGTTTAATAATGTAAATAATGTTAATAATTATATAAATATCATATATATACATTATATATATATTTATTGTCATCCATAAATTTATAGATAGATAAATGAATTACACTGTTCATGGAGATGGTCTGTTGTACGTACACATAAGCATTATTTTCATTTTTTAATAGATGGAATGGAAAAAAGGTAAATATGAATTAAAACTTATAGAATAATTTTTATATAATATATATCATATATATTCATTAATTTTATCCTTATTACCATCTATTTAAAAATAAAATGAAAAACGTATTGCATCGCTTTGTAGAGGCGATAGCCACACATACACACGAGTGATATTAACATTTTCCAAAAGACTGGAAGATAAGAAGGTAGATGTCATATTATAATTATATAAGTATAATTATGTCATAAATATAATATATATATATATATATATATATATATATATTAAATCTAGCATTATACTAATCCTTGATTTTCAATTATGGAAAACAAATTGCATTGGTTCAAGATGTGGTAGTCCACCGCACACACGATCAGTGGTTTAATTTCTCATTAGATGGTAGAGGGGATGGATTAAGGTTACACCATAAAATAATAACATATGAACATATGGAATACACTGGTTTTATTATTTAATAATAGTTGGAAATATTTTAAGGAGGTTTAAGAAGAAATAAAACAAAAATGATTAGTTAAGAATGATACCTCTTCTTCAAACAACCTCTTTAGGTTTTAAACAAAAACCTTCCTAGGGTGGTTTTATAATCAAAAAAATACTATGGTTTATTTTTATATCTCATGAGATAGTAAATCATGGAAATAATGAGTTGTTTCACACTGTCATGGGCATGATGGGTTTGATAACATCTTCAGGCATGAACATAATGAGTTTGTTCATATAGAAATGGGCATGATGGGTATTCTCACATAGGTTTTCCAGTGCTTAAAGTTATTCCAAACATCCATGTTGATTGCCAAGTTATTTTAAATTTTCATGATTCATTTCATTTCCTTGAAATTCCATGTTTTCAAGATTAAGCCTTATTTTTAAGTATTTCACATTTTTATATCATGCTCACATGTTTTATAATTATTGATATGTGTTTTTATCTATTTAATATCTTTTATGCTTCCTTAATGATATTTTTATGATCTTATGATTATAAAACATGGTATTATGGTCTTTAATTAATATATTTATTTCTTCCACATATTATCCTTAATTTCTATGATCTAATAATTTATGATATATCTTTTCCTTTACGGAACATTAGATTTCACACCTTTATTATGTTTCCATTCTCTAGGTTATAAAGATGGTTTTATCATGTGAGATGTCTATAAAAGGGTCTAGAGGAAAAAAATTGTGGAAATTTTTTTTGAATTGTTGTAAAATAAGATTTTTAATTAGATAATCTCCAAGACACTAAAACTATCAGTCTTTGGAATGGGAAACTATTTTTGATATGTATTATTTAAATCATGAAATTAATTTATCATTTAGGTTGTGTTTTTCATGAGTCGTTAAAATACACCTATATATACCATCCATGTGAGGTGGTGATGGAAAATGAAATACATCAACTCGTGAGGTGGTATTCCACACATACTCATGAATGATTTTTCTGTTTTCCATTAAATTAATGAGTATGTAATGTCCCCTGATCTGGAACTCTCTCACATGGAAAAAATTGTTTGGTAACGAGAGATCAAATTCACCTCCCCATATGCCAATGGCTACCGACTAAAAATGGGGGTGTGATGAATATAGTGGGGAGACTATACACCCTGGATAGAGTTAAAACACGGTGGAAAAATAAAATAATAATAATATCAGAGTAATGAAGAACAACAAAAACTATATATCATACAACTAAAAAGTTAAGGATAAACCGATAAACTAATAATGATGAATCGTGTAATGACAAGATGAGATGTGTCTAAATGTCAAACTGAAAAAAATAAAAATAAAAGAATCATCTAATAGAATATAATCTCAAAATACCCTTGTCCCAGACCCCATGTCAAACCCATCTCTAAACTCTATCCCATCCAACAAGAAAAAAATTAGCAACAAGGTTCCATTCCCTTGTCTAAACCCACATCCATGTAATTTAATCGGGTACCAAATGATGGATTGAATAGGGTGGGAGTTTAAATCAGTAGGTCAACACCACTATGTCTAAAAAAAGTCTAAAAAAGTGATTTAAATAATGAGATAAAAAAGTGTATTAATTAATCAATTAATATATTACATCAATTAACCTACTTTGGCCTCATGCCAAAATGTCTCTAATCATGAAACACAATTGTGCCAACCATAACCATAAACCATTTTATAATTAATAAACTAGGTAGACACATATATATAATTATTTTAGCCTCTGATAATAGCCCTATATATGAGAATCTCAACATAAACTAGGCTAAGCCTGCTATATAAGTATTTCATCATGTATCATTGGGCATAGCCTGCTACATAAGCATTTTAGCATGTGTCATTGGGCATAGTCACCTATAAAAGAATTTCATCACCGAGTAAAAGCCCTATATATAATCATTTTAACATGTGTCACTGGGAATAAATTTCTATATAATCATTTCAGCATCAACTCAACAAGTCATAATATTAAGGATATCATAATATCACATCATAAGCCTCAATAGTTAATTTTGAAAATTACCATTTTTATTTCAATTACATTTTTATTTATATATCAATTTATTAACATCCATATAAATCTCACATAAGATATTACCAATGGGATTATATATCAATAAATCACTTATAATATCATGTCATGTTAAACACACCTTAAACCATTAGCCAAGTTCTTATTATTCAAATGATTGCTTACCCAATGGGTAGCTATAAGCCAGGTCACATAAACAATTGAATCTAAAGGGATCCAACCAATTTTCCAAACCATGATTTACCATTAGTCAATGAGTAAATTAATTATAGTAAACTTTACTTCATCCCAACTATAATAATTCATATACTTGACGGTTAAACTGGCCATAGGTTTAGGTTTATACCCCCTTCCTTTATCTGGAGATTAAGCAACTCTTCCAATCAGAATCGCCACCAAGAAAATAGGTTAAGAATATCAAAAAAAATACTCTAGATCACATGAAAACAAGATCAAAATGATTACAAAGTAGAGATCAAAAGGAAACACCAATTTAATTAAATAAATATGAATGGAGAATAAGACCAAAGCAAAGAGTCCTACCAGGGATCAAACACCAAACTGTGGAATCCAGATGTGATTAAATCACTCTAAAATCATTATTAAAAACCTAAGGATTGAGAGGAGGGGATGAAAAAATGGTGGAATGAGGGATCAGGAATATGAAGATACTTAAAACCAATGGTCATGAAAATTAAACTACACGTAACTCAATTATACGTCATGTATTTCTTCATAATGGGTTATACTGAAAAACCCATTACCTTAGGTTAATTTTAACCTTGTACAAACATTACACATCATGTATTGGATTCATGGTGTGTACTCACTTCACATCATGAACCTAGTTAATTTATTGTACTAGGGGATAGTTAAACATCACGTAACATGTACACGGCATGTAAATTCTCTGTAGATAATTTACATTATAGCTTCTACAAAAGATCCCAAACCACCTCTGAAGCCTTCCAAACTCATGAAAAACCCTCATAATCACATTTAAAAAATTTATACCCGGATTCAATTAATTAAAAATACATTAATCCATAAAATTTAAGTCATTTTCCCCAATAAAGGCTCTCTATATCCAAAAAAAACTCATCACCCAAGGTTTAAAGACAACAGAAAACCCAATGAAAGACATTTAACAAAAAACTCAAAGAGGTAAATACTTGGAAAATATAGGACCTTTCAACCTCCCTACCATATAATATCTCATCCCTAAGATACTCCAAGAATCATTGTGAAGTATTGGTGAACAAGTTTTGACATTGTGAATATCCTACTAAACACACCCATACTGCCACTACACTCAAACCAGAGATATATCCATACCCCATAGATACCTCTTAGTACTACACACAATCTATATCTGATTCTCCTTAGAGGATATATTATCATAAATATTTATGTCCTCAACGTCTACCATATGATAAGGGTCAGGATAATATCTCTAAATCCACAACATGTGAAACACATCACACATGGAACTATAGCACTATGGAAGGGCCAATCGGTATGTCACTAGACTGACTGTATCCACTGTCTCAAATAGACCAAAAAACTGAGATTCTATCTTTCCCTATTTCCTAATACGGAATTTCCACAATATATGTGTGACACCTGAAGAAAAATAAAATGACCAACCCCAAACTCAATAGGTCATCTCTAATGGTTAGCATATAATTTTTTGCATGCTCTATGTGGTTACCAACCACCTCCTAATTAGATGAACCTACTCATATTTATCCTATATGAGACTAGGTACAAAATGTTCTCATTCACCTACCTCCAACCAAAAAAGAGGGGTGAATGGACTAACCTTTCATACAAAGGATTAAAAGGTTGCATATGGATCAATGTGTGGAAGTTTTTATTATATGAAAACTCCATGAGTGTCATATGATGCTCCCATAAACCATCAAAATCCAAAACATAGGCTCATATCATATCCTCAAGAACCTAAATAGTCTACTCAAGATTGACCATCAGTATAAGGAAGATAGGACATACTTAGATGAACCTGTGATCCCAAAGCCTTCTAAATACGCTTCCAAAACCACGATGTGAAATGAGGATCTCTATCTGAAGAGATACTCCTTGGAATACCATGGAACTGAACTATCTTGTAAATATAAATACTACCTAGATCATTAATAGTGAAGGTCTTCCTAATAGTAAAGAAGTGGGATATATTCATCAGTTTATCCATGATCACCCATAATGCATCATTTTTACGAGTTTTCTAAGGTAATCCTGTCACAAAATCCATTGTGACATAATCTCATTTTCACTAAGGAATGGGATGAGGCCAAAACAACACAATTGACTTCTATTGATCGGATTTCACCTACTGACAGGTGAAACATCTCACTAAAAATCCTTCCACCTCCTTCTTCATTTCTAACCACTAATACCATCTTCAGAGATCATGATACATATTTTTCAACCCAAGATGTACCGACCATCTAGAAGAATGAAACTCTCTCATTATATCCTCATGTAAATCCATAGGAACCCATACTCAACCATATAAAAGAATATAACTTTTGATACCAAGTGACCATCCCACTGGTGTCTCCCCACCATATAAGTTGTCTCTCATAACAAACCCTCTGAATCATATAACCACTCTACCTTTATACGATCCAAAATAATGAGTAAAAAATTTCAAAGGTATAGATACTCATCCCTAGGACTCTTAATCATCTATATTCATGTCTCCAAATAGTTTTATCATCATCCACTTGCCACAAGACTCCCACACAACCTAAATTTGTGTGTTACAAATCAAGGCATCAGCAACGACATTTATCTTTCCTGGTGTATAAGCTAACTCAAATTTGAAAGACTATAGATACTCAACCCACCTCATCTATCGAAGTTTTAGGTCCTGGTGAAAAAATATATATCAAAGGATCTTGTATTCATTTAACACCACAAAACTATCTCCCATAAGATGTTGTCTCTATAATCTTAGGGCATTCACCACCGCATCTAACTCTAGATCATGAGTAGGATAATTTCTCTCATGCAGTCTTATCTATGTGGAGCCATTAGAAACCATTAGATCCCCCTACATTAGAACTTCTCTGAGTATAACTCTTGATAATCCATAATACACAGTGTAAGCTTTACCTATAATAGTTAAAGTGAGGATAGGTGATGAGGTCAACCTTCCTTTCATCTCCATAAAATCTCCCTCTATGCATCTTACCAAAGAAAATTAACCCCTTTCTTGGTCATCCCAAATATTGGTGTTGGCTAATAGGAGGAGTGGTAGATAAAGAAATGATAATAACTTACTAAACCCAAAAATATTTGAATCTTAAAGAAATTATCATGATTCTCCCAAAAAAGAATGGATGAAACATTCTATGGTTCCATTTACATTATGTTCTTTGATATGAAATGGCCCAAGAAGTGCACTTTATCAATCTAGAAACTACATTTTGTTAGCATGGTGTAAATAATATGCTCTCTCAATGTACTCAAGATGATTTCAAGATATTGGTCATGATCATCTATAGACTGGGAATAAACTAAGATTTCATCGACAAAAACCACCACAAATCAATCTGAAAAAATGATGAAATGTCCTATTAATCAAGGGAATGAATACCACCAGTGCATTCATAAACCCAAATGGAATCACTATGAACTCATACAATCCATAACTGATCTAAAAACAGTTTGATGTATGTCCAAAGGTCTCACCTGCAACTGATGGTATCTTAGTCTCAAATCAATCTTGGAGAAGATTTTATAACCCCTCAACTATTTGAAGAGATCATCGATGTGAGGAAGGGGATATAGATTCTAGAATGTCATCCGGTTCAATCTCCAATAATCCCCACAAAAGTTAAAATTACCATCAGCCTTTTTAGTGAAAAAGAACTAGAGAACCCCACAGGGATATACTAGGCCGTAAGAAACCTTTTGCTTCCAAATCTTTCAACGGAACCTTCAACTTCCAAATCTCTACTAGTGTTGTCTTATATAGTAGGGTAGAAACTAGTTCTTCTCCCAGCACTAACTAAATTGTGAACTTGGTCTCTCATTTGGATGGTAAGTCATAGAACTCGTTAGGAAAAACATCTTAAAGCTAGCCTACTGCTAAAGAAAAATAATATTTCTACATTCCACCATCATCCAGAACCAGGATTCTAATATAATCTGTGAGACAATCAAATATACATTGAATTGTTCTTGGAAAACCATCCTAAAGATCTATATCACCCTTATGAGAATAGTTTCCTCCTTATAGAGTTAGAAAGGTAACTCTCCTATAGTAAAATTCAATATGTTCTAGGTATAGAACCAATCAATCCATACCGATAATCAAATCTAAACTTTTAATTTCCATCACAAAAGGTTCCCATAATAAATAATAACCACCAATATCTAGAGAACATGCCTTAAAACTTTTGATATTATATAACCATGCTCCCAATGGTGTATTTATAGTACAAGCACCATCCAAGATTTACACAACAAAGACAAAACCATTTTTAAAAAGAGAAGATAAAAATTAATATAATGATATTATATCAAACAAAACAAAATAAAGGGTAGATGATATAAGAATCATACCTCTGATGGTAGATGGTCATGCATCCACAATACATAGAGTAGTCTGCATAGTAGGCGGTTGACTATCCCCTTTGACCTAGACTGCATTCTGCCTCCCCTGAACTATTACCTTTTCATAGTATTTCCTCTACTACACTAGGGTACCATATACCCTTCCACTACCTAAAAATCCTATAGAAATCTAGATACATATCTATTTATGTGTAGTTGAGTCCTTCCTAGAGTCTAGTATTTGTCTGGATCCCCTTCCACTGCTATTCTGTGAGAAGTTCTGACAAAACATTTAAAGATGGACTATCCTACAAAAATAGTGTCACTATAAAGTGGGTTATAGACACTGAGACCACTTGTGGAAAAACATTCCACACTAATATATCTACAATAGAACACAATTTTGAGAAGGATATCCACTTCTCTGACTGCTATGTTTGTTGTTTCCTTGGTGATAACTTTCATAGAGATGCTTCTTTACACCAGAACAAGATCTCCCAGTTCACCCTACTAAAATAGAATGGACAATTCTTGTGGACACTCTTACTTTTCCTTTAATGATGATTAATAGATCCATCACATCTAAAAATCTACTCAGATGAAAAATGTTCATATGTGACCTGGTCTCATATGGAATCCTATCCTGAAAATGCCTTACATTGGAGATCTCATCAGTAGCTAAATATGAATCAAAGAACTGCTGGTTGGTGAAACATTCTGCATAGTCCATCACTGGAATTCCCTCTTATGTTAGATGCATGAACTCTAAAGCCTTATCATCCCTTAATGCATCCAGATAGAAGTGTGTCAAGAACTTCTCCTTGAAGTCCTTCTAAGATAACTCCTCCTACTTCCTAGCCAGCTCTTGAGTTTCCCACCAACACTTGGTCGGTCCACAGAGAATATATATAGCAAGATTTACCCTTCTATTTATGAGTGTATCGTGGTTCTTAAAGATCATCTAGACTAAATCAATCCCAAACTAGGCTATCTAGGGTCCTCCCTACTTAGTAAACATAGGTGGATTTTTTAGTTCAAACTCTCTTATTATCTTATATATTGAAGGAAAGGTGTGAATAGTCTCCCTTTCCATGGTTCTCATGACTCTCAAGAAGTTATCATAAAGCTAAACATCTATCTGATCCTTAAGAGAAATAGGAAGCTTTGGATTGGCTATTTAGGATGTTTTTTATTTCCACTCTCCTGACACTCAACTCAAATATGAAGTGGATGAATTTTCTCTACATGATAAACACACTCCTTAAAACATTGGATAACAAACAAGGTAAAACTCAACAAGTGAGAACAATAGAGAAAAACTGCTCATGATCTCTCTAAACATGGATTACATGTGTTTTATCATTTAATATAATTTCATCTCATTTAATTTTTTATATATAACAGGTATCTCATTTCAAAATTCATATAGGGAAGTATATATCACATGTAATAAATATTTCCCTATCATGAACAATTCATGTCTATATATATCCCTATGTTCCTATCGGGATGAATGTATACTCATCTCACACCATACTAGTCCATGAGTGTAAATCTAAAAAAACCAACATCACACAACATATGAATCGCTCAGGGTGATGTAACATCAATTGTAACAAATAGACATCATGAATAGAAATCCCTTCCCTAAGCACTCAGATTGTTCCCTATACATGGGTTTGCTACCCCCATAAACAAGCTCATTACCATGTCCCAAAATATCCCAGTTTCCTTTATACCTTTCCCAAATAGTAAATCAATATAAAAGGAAAACTTTCTCCTCTGATACCACTTTGTAAGGTCCCCTGATCTGGTACTCTCTCACATGGCCGAAACAAGTTGGTTGAGAGACCTCAAGAGTGCCTCCTCATACTCCAGAGGCTTCTGACTAGTAGAAGGGGTGTGATAAATATAGTGTGGAGAATATACCCTTTAGTATAGAGTTAAAACACAGTGGAAAAATCAAATAATAATAATATCATAGTAAAAAATAATAGCAAAAACCATATATCATAAAACTAGAAAGTAAAAGAGAAACCAATAAACCAATAATGATGGATCAAGTAATGACATACTGAGATGTATCAAAATGTAAAACTGAAAATAATAAAAATAAAAGAATCATATAACATAATATAATATCAAAATACCTTGGTTCCAAACCCATGTCTAACCCATCACCAAACTTCATCCCATATAGTAATCAAAAAATTAGTAACAAGGTCTCTTTCCCATGTCTAAACACTACTAGAAAAAATGGTTTCTGCACCTCTGGGAATGGGAGACCGCTTTTGGCGGTCGCAATAGATAGTATTAGAGACCGCCATTAGAGGCCGCTAATTCCAAAATAAAATAGGCAAGATCCCCCCCCCCCCACCGTTGTCTTCCCCAAATCATTACTGCAACCCTGTTTATTCCCCCAGCCGCCCTTTCCGCCGCCCTACAACCCTCAGCCATCCCCCCATTTCCACCCTCCTTTACCTCCCTTTACCCTCATAACACCTGTCGCTGAACCCTACAACCCCGGACATTCAACTGCACCCCATAAACCCCTCGACGTCGCACCCGCCCCTCCCTCTGGCTGCCGCGGAGCTACCATGGTCGGCAGCCATACCATGAGGTCCCTCCTCATCCGACCTTTTCCCTGCATGTCCCACCTCACAACCCACTGGTGTCCCGCAGTCGGGAAATGTTGCAATTTTTTAAAGGATATTTAGCGACCACCATTGGCAGTCGTTGTTGGTCTTTAATGATGGAGCAACAGAAACCGCCAAAAGCGGTCTCAAGGCGGTCTCTAAATCCCTATAGCGACCGCTTTTGGCGGTCGCTATAGGGCTTTATTGTAGTAGTGAAACATGAATCCATGTAATATTCTCGAGTACCAAATGGTGGCCCAAATAGTCTGTGAACTTAACTCAGTAGGTCGACACCACCATGTCTAAAAAATAAGTCTAAAGTAGTTCATGTAATAATACAATAACATGTGTATTAATTAATCAATTAATTCATTACATCAATAAACTTGATCGGCCTTATGTTAGAATGTCTCTGAGCATGTAATGCAACCATTCAAATAATAACTATAAACCATGGTATACTCAATTAATCAAGAATATCCCATTGTATAATCATTTCAACCTCTAGGAATAGTCCTATATATAAACATTTTAGCATCAACTAGGAAAATACTATTATATAATCATTTAAACGTGTATCACTGGGTATAGCCTAGTATATAATTATTTCACCATGGGTCACTAAGGCTATAAAATCATTTTATCCTCTAGTAAAATCCCTACATATAAGTAATTTAGTATGTTTCATTGGGAATAACCCGCTATAAAAGAATTTTAGTATCAACTCAACAAGTCATAACAGTAAGGAGATCATGATATCACAACATAAGCCTCAATGGTTAATTATGAAAATTACCATTTGTCTTTCAATTAAACATTCATGTATAAATCAATTTATCAACATATATATCCATATCCCATAATCTATTACCAAAGGGATTCTATATCAAGTAATCTCATGCAATCTCATGTCATGATAAACACACTTTAAACCATTAACCAGTTTGTTATTATTCAAAGGTTCTCTCACCCAATGGGTAGCCATAAGCCAAGTCGCATCAATAATTGAATCTAAAGGGATCCAACCAATATTCCAAACTATTATTTACCATTAATTATTGATTAGATTAATTACAGTTCATGTTTAGTTGGTGAAATTGCAATATTTCATGGACATGATAATTAAACAAACCATAGGGTTAGATTTAGACCCCCTACCTTTATCTAGTGATTAAGGAAGGCTTATAATCAGAATTACCAACAAGAATGAAAGAAGAAAAGGTCAAAAAAGGAACCAAGATCACATGGAAACAAGATCAACATGATTACACATTGGATATCAAAAATAAATTACACTTCAACAAAATAAAGAGGAATGGAGAATAATACAGAAGAAAAGATACCTAACAGTGATCAAACACTAATCTGCAGCATCCAGAGGTGATGAAATTTCTCCAGAAATGCTAGAAGTAACCTAGTAAATGATAGGAGGGGTTGAAAAAATTATAGAATAAATGATCAGGAATAAGGAGCAACTTATAACCATTGGTCATGAGAATTACATGGCGTGTAACCCATTTACATGTCATGTATTTCTTTATAATGGGTTACACTAAAAAACCCACTGCCTCAAGTTAATTTTAGCCCTGGTCAAACATTACACATCTTGTAATGGATTCACAGTGTGCACTCACTTCATGTCATGAACCTGGTTCATGACTTGTTCCTAGGAACAATTACATGGCGTGTAATATGTACATAGTGTGTAAATTACCTGTAGAAATTTTTTATCCTCACTTCCAAAAAATAGTTTGAACCACCTCTGAAGCCTTCCAAACTCACAGAAAACCCACATAATCCCATTTAACACATTTTCACCCAAAAAAGTTAATTAAAATAAACATAAATCCATAAAATTTAGGTTATTTTCACCAAAAAAATGCTCTTCATATACAAACAATACTCATCCTCCAAGGTTTAAATACAAAGGAAAACCTAATAAAAGACATTTAATGCAAAACTCAAATAGGGACGTACCTAGAAAAAGATAGGATCTTCAAAGTATATGAAAAAATAGTAATACCATAAAAATAATAACATTAAATTAATAAAGTTATATTTTTGTTATTATATTATTATGGTAAAAGAACATTTATATGAAGTAAAATAAGAAATGAACTTGAAAATAGTTGGTTAAGATGATTAGATATTCTTTGTGGAATGTCATTTAGATCTTCACTTAAGCACCCTAGGGTTGGTATTTTGAGTATATCAGATCCTATGGAATATATATATGATGTCGGGGACAGATTTTTATAGGTATTTATCAAGATAAGTTTCTTATGGTGTTGTGAATAATATAAGATAGGTTGTGTTCTTTTATAGTGAAGGAAAAGACACAGTTGGAATTACTTAAAATATTAAAATATAACAAATTCATTCTCTTGTGATAGTGGAACCAAGTTTCCAAAATTTTGAATCTAAGATTAGTTAATGTTTAAATACCTTAAAAAATAAAATTTGGATAGGTTTATGTGGCATTTTAAAATTATATTTTTCTTTAACCCTTTCGTTAACCAATTTTAACCTTAAACATGGAAACAAATTTTCATTCTCAAAGGGTTATAATTTTAATTATAAGGAAAAAATTGGCACAAAAAAGGTAAAGGAATGATATTTTAGATCATATACCATTCTTATTTTTATATTTAAATATTTTTAGTATTTTTAAATAATTTAATAGAATATTATTTATCATAAAAAACTATTAATCTATTTAAGAACAATTCACATATTTTGACTCTAAAGATAGAAAAATATGAATGGAATTAGATTATAGACTCTTTAAAAATAAATTATATATTATTATTAACCATAAAATTCGTTTTAATCTATAAATAATCTAAAAAATATTAATTTTTATGTTTTTAAAATCATTTATTTTGATTTTTCTACTCTATGCACAAGCATTGTGTTAGCATTATGTAAGAATTTAAGATAATTATATCATCAGTAAAAATTAAAAATAAATTTATATAATAAAAATAAATTAATTATGTTAAAAATAAACTTTTATATTAGTTCATAACATCATATTATCCCTATGTGAACATATAATATAAATTAAATGAAAGAGAGTGATATTTTGAAATTTTCCTTTACTTACAAAAATATAAATGTCTTTATCAAAGAAAAATGGAACCAAGATGACATATTTTTTTAATAAATGATAGGGGTTTCTAATTAAACTTTTAAAATTATATATATATGAGTGTATGGGTGATGTTAAAGACTTATTTTAGAGTTTTATCCTTGTTTATCCCATTTAACTATTTATCGAGGTGATAAACTTGACCACGATTGTTATTCATAATACTTAAAATTAAATGGTCCTATTTAAAAAATAAGAAAATATTTATTATAAATATGGAATAAATTTTATCAAATTCAATTTCTATAAGTTAAAAAAAATAAAAAAAAACCCGCAAAATGTGATGAAAATTGATTTTTCAGGAAAATGCATTTTTCAAGAATAAGATGATCTTACATTAACTCTATTACTAGTAATCATGATTATATGAATTTAAATTCATATATGTAGATATATAATTTATAAATTTAATTTAAATAATTCAACTTTAGGGATTGTTTTAATTAATTAAAATGAAAAAACCATTATGTAGTTAAAAATTATTTTTTGATAAATATCATTTTTTCCTCCAAATGATCATGAATTTATTTCTATAAAATTGATAATAAATATATGATTAATTACAAATATTATAACACATTATTATAAATGAAATTTGGATTGTATATATACTACATTTTCAATTATTCATAAAATTATATTTCTAAAGGATAATTTGAAAAATTAATTCTAGGATTATTTTTATATAGTGAGTTCAAAATTGATATTCATCCTTCCAAATTAGAATTTTTGTGCCATGAAATATTAAAACGTGAATTTTATTATAGTTTCATTAATAAAAAATTTCACTTACTATAATTTAAGGTCAACTATTACAATGGGAATTTTAATTTAAAAAATGGTCGACGTCCCATAGTGGTGAGAACGCATATCACATGTATTATAAAAGGCATAAATTATAAGAGAAATTCATAGGGACCACCTACCTCATATGAATCTATTCCCTTTAATAACAACCCAAAAATAGCTTCCTAAAATCATCCAAGCCCAACCCCCATTTTCCATCAAAATGAGGCCATATCTCACATCATAACACTTAAATAAATTAATTATAAAAAATTAAAATTATTTATTAAATTTAATTTAAATAGGAATAAATTAAAAATAACATATCAAGTCATCATATCACAATATAACCAGACCAACCTCCGATGGAATATCTATGGTGTACCCTGATGTCATACTAAGAAAAATCTCTATCATTTAACACTAATTTAATCCCTAAATTAATGTAATTTAATTAAAACACATAAATAAATTCATTGATCAGTGTAACTTTATCAAAATGGAATACAACAGCTTATTCTCATCATAATAGGATGTATTATAACCATGACCCACAAAATTTAAATTTTAGGAGGTTGATTTCACCATGCTCTAGTGGAATATTATCAAGAGCCCTAGTTGGAGATAGCTAAAAGCAGTGGTTTAAGAGGGAGAAAAAAATAATGGAAGAAGAGGATGGAATTTACCTCAAATCACCAAACAAATGCGATGGAATCACCCCAAGAAAGGGGGGATTGAGAGAGGATAGGCATAAAAGACCCTACCTATTCTAGAAATCATGTAAGGGGAGAAGGATAGGGCTGGGGATTACAGTTTCGTAGGGAAAAGGTTTTATTTCCCATTTTTACTAAAATCTAGAAGATTGTATTGTTTGGATATGTAGTCTTCAAAACATTGAACCAACCATGAAAACATCACTATCCTTGGTTTCACACCTCGTATGGTTTGGCTGAATGGTTTTCCAAATTGTGTTTCAACCATGTAAACCCCTCTGAAAAATGAACTATACGTTAAGTATGGTTTGTATACAATAGTTTGAAAACCATGTAACATACACCTAGGCCAAACTACATCACATGGTTTCCACTAATTGTGTGGTAACAATGGGACAAGGTAAAACCCTTTTCAAAATTTCAAAATTTGAACTAAGAAACCTGAAGCTCACCCATGTGCCTTAGACAGCTCTCGGTCCTTGATCTGTGTAAAACCCCATCTTCGTATAAGTGTTTAGTTTTTAGTAAAATTTGAGTTTTCGATTAGTTGAGATTTTGTATTTTCTACCTGCATTTGAATTTTAATTCTGATGGTTTTAACCCCTAAAAAGATCCATTTATACATGAAATTAAAGTTGGGTAGTAGATATGGGGATTAGAAGAGAATACGAGTGAGACCAAGGCTGGTTGGGCTTCTATAGCATCCACCGGCCAACCGATGACCTTACAAGAAGCCAGGAAACCCTACTGGGCTAACCAGCTAACCAGTGGATTAGTGTCAACTATCTGATGGACCTTAAGGAAAAAAATTTAATGGGGTAATCCTCATAATTATTCACGTGGTTTCCCCCCTTAAAATCTCACTTGAGTTTTCCCCCTTCCCATTTCCAATAGAAGTTCCCAAAGGGGGAATTCTTCCTCTTCATTCACCATGGTGTATTTCTTTCATTTGAGTTGTGTTTCTTCTTATATATGAAACATTAGAGATATAAAGGTAAGGATACATGTCCTCCCCCTTCTATTTTTCTCTTCTCTCACCATCAAGTGGTGTGTCACCATTTATTTCTAATATTACATATTTTCAATGTGTTTGTCTAGTTCTTTGATTTCTCTTATTTCTGATCGAATCGGAGACTGATACTAGATGAGTGGGTCCTTATGAGGTTAAGTTAGCAGGTCTAAGTGATTTTCCCTTAAAGTATCGTCATCATATTTTTTTGGTATTTGAGGTCAGGCCTATTCATTAGACTCTTGACCTATAAATTAAATTAAATTATCAGTTTCCTTATAAATGACATAGAAACCCTCATGGGTTTAAAAAAATTGATTAGGTTAGACCCTTTTTGAAGTTATTAAAGTGGAGATTATGGATTATTCCATATATTTTGGTGAAATAAATTGAGTGTTTTATGGATTCCCATGGAAATAAATGAATTTAACATGGAATGGGGGTTACCTGGGATAACCCTTAGGAACTAGTAGTTATTCCAACCTTGGGAATTTTAAATAAGATTTTTAATTGAACCAAATTGGTGAACTTGGATTGAACTATTGAATTTTATTATGTTTAATTTTGGAATAATGATTTATATGATATTATTGGAATTGATAATGATTATGGGATTTCTTGGAAATTTCCTTGGATTTATAATGAAATTTTTTGGTGTTCAACACCATGGATGAGCCTTGGATTCCACTAAGGTTATTGTGAATATTTAAAGGTGTAAAGACACAATGGGATTCAATGAGTTATAATGATATGGAATTCCCCAAGCAAACTAATAGATTATACTTAGATTCATTAACATTAATGTCATGGGGAGGATACCCCTTGGATTTAGGTAATTTTTATACTTATTGGATTCCACATACTAATGTCATGGATTCTTAAGGGTTTCCCTTGTTGAATGTTCTAGGATGAGATCCCCAGATTTAGCTCAATCATTATTGGTATGGATTTCATTGGTTGTGATCCTTGGATTCAAATCAATTCATGCTTCTGAATGTTAAGGTTGGTTTCTTGATTTTAGAACAAACTGTTGGTTTTCTTTGGGATTTTTTGGGAGATAATACCCATATAAAACACATGGATTTCCTCAGGGTACTTGATTATGGTTTCATCAGTGATGTACCTTGAAAATTAACTGAGTCATGATACTTCCACCATGTTCACAAATCGATGAATTCCAAAGAATGTAGTGTCTACTTGGGTTTTTCCCTTGAGACCCAAGGCTCGATTAGGTCCTTTATATGTCTATATATTATTATCATTATTGGTATACTTATTTATGGTACAAATTTATGATTTAAACTCAAATAATGTAATTGAATTGGACAACATTTGTGGTAGAATATTGATTTGTTCTCATATCCCACTTAGGTTGTTATGGTACTTGGGTACCTGATCATATGATACTTGGTCACATGTTACATTTTAAGGTATGGATCGATGTTTATACTTGATGATAAGGATTCTAAAGTTAGAGTAAGGAGATAGGAGCCAGGATAGGGATCGAAACCTATGAGGTTTTTTTTATCTCTTTTTATGTTTCCTTTTGATTATTTTTGGGTTGCTTGTAATTAAAATTATTGATATATATGACTTTCTTGTATGTATATACCATCATTATGATATTTCATGTGATGTTTTATTTATTTTATTGATACTTTCAAAGGTTCTGTTGATTATTCAATTATGTTGTATTTTATTTATTATTTAATTTTATATTGCATACTCTGGTAATGTGGGTATAGTATTTCTATGGTAACCTCACAGGCCATTGCTACTAGTCATTATCCTCTGGTGTACAGGTAAGCATACTTGAGTCTATGCGGCATGCTAGCCCGGGGAATGGGTTCGATGGAATATTGTTCAAGGTGTTAAAAATGGTATCAAAGGGTGTATTTTTTTTCTTTCTATTTAGGTATGGTAGAAAGGAGAATATGATGTTTTCAAATCCTGGTAATTAGCTCATGATTGGGAGTTGCAGACCCGCATATAGGGGAAATTCCAAGTTTCTAGGGATAGAAATTATTGTTTTTTCTCTTCATTTTTATTGTTGATTGATTTCCACCTCTATTGGTGATTTTAGGAGTTATTTCATTCTATCGTGGGATTTTTACACTTATCCAACATAGAAAGAGGATGTGGGAGTGTTTATGGGTCATTCTAGGAAAATATGATTTATTTTTCATTCGTATTTTTCTTGTGATTGATAATTTATTTATATTTACATATTGATAGGGGTTGTTTATTTAAAGTGTCTACAACAATTTATAAGGTGTTTTCTACAAATAAATTTATAGTGGAATACTATGTGGCCAAATCCTATAGTGACCCCTTATAGATTTGGGTTAGATACAAATGGGTTATTAAAGTGATGGTTTTGATTAAATAGGGTGCTCGTAAGCTACTTATAAGGTGTTTTCCTTTATAAATTATTAATGGAATCCTATCTAACTGAATCAGGTTAGTGAGATCTAAATTAATGATGAATGGTTAAAAATGTGGAATCTTGATCAAAATGAAAAGACTTGAAATATGATCCCTATAGGTATAAAGATATATATCCTTAAATAGTGATTGGGGATCAATATATAGACTAAGTTAAAAAAACTTGTTATTGATCTTACCTGTAATTATAATTAATTTTACACCACATAAATTTGAATCTAAATTGGTGTTGGTTAAATGGGGTACTAATCACAAATTAAAGGGTGTTTTTCCTCTATAACCTATAATTGAAACTTCATATAATGAAACTATAGTGGTATACCTTGAAATTTTAGGGATTTCTATAATAATAAATAGATAAATGCATATGATATATGAGATATAGATCAATTTATATAATGGTTCCAATTAAAAAAATGTAATTAAGAAACTTATCAAGTGCTTTCCCTCATAACTTGTGAATAGAATCCCATTCAATCAACTCTAGGGATGTGAGACTCGAAAAGGGAGATTAAAATTTTTAACCTATGAAATGATGAGATTCCTAAATGGATGAGAAAATGTTAATCCTTTGGAGTAACAATTGTTACATTTTTTTTAAATCCCTTGAATGATATAAAACATTATATTTAATAAATAATAATATCCCAATAATCAACAGTTTCAATGAATTTGGATACTAGCTACATAATAAGATTATTTTTCAAAACACATGGTGATTTATCGTTAAAGGCACCATAATAGACCATATTCTATACATCTTAGTAATACTCATCCTCAAAATCCTAGGGAATGAAATCATAAGGAAGGTGTGATCTCAATCACTCAATAAGGAATGAATAAAAATTTCATCAAGGATGATTCCATAAGTATAAGTAAAAAAACATGAGCATAATATAAATATCATAACATTGTGAGTGATAATCATAAGACATAAATGGGATTAAAATTACATAGCTTAAGAACTTAGAGCCACAAAGGATCAAAATGGAAGCATAATATCTATAACATGTCTTAGAAACATTTAACATAAATGTTTAATCATGTGATCATAATATCATAATGAATAGCATCCTTTAACTGTGGCACAAAAAATATCATAGGTAAATATTACTTTTAAGATCCACTCATTTAGTTCCCGTTCTTACGAGAAACTAAAATGTATATGCGAATACTTATCTCATGAGATATAAACTCTTAACAAATACATTACAGGGTGATATAGGAACCCAATCATCATTCATCTATACTTACTCACACATACGTAATTGAAGTTCATGAAAATTTAAAATTTATAGAGCCCTACTTACTATGTAAAATGAGTATGATGGCGAGTGGGGTGTCGATTCCACAGGGAAACATTAATATTGTGTTTGAGTGTAGCCAAAATAAAACTAAAAAAAAATGAAAAACAAAAAAAAATAATGAGAAGGAAATAGGAAGTAGTGAAATGATAATGATGAGATTATGTGAGTGAGAATAAAGTGTGAAATAAAAATAGATGTAGGGAGAACAATGGAAAGGATTGAGTGAAAATAATAGTTTTACATTGGGGAGATCATACTGATATGGATTCATTTAAAAGACTTTATCTTCTTAATTAAGGGTTCAACATTTGTAAAAAGTGTTTAAGAAAAAATATTGATCTACTGATCTCTCACTTCAAGGTTCAACACAACTCATTGATCTTCCTTAGAAATGATCTATTGATCATCACTTAGGATATGGATAGTTCTTAATGGATAATAGAGCATTAACCTTTTCCTTTTTCAAAACTTTGTTTAAAATTAAAAGTCAATGTATTCACTATCTTCACCTATTGGTACATAGAGTAGTATAAAATTGAATATCATTAAAAATGAAAATGAGATCACTGATATTAAATGTCACTCATGAAATCATGGAATTTTAAAAGTATAAAATATTACATATTCAAATCATACCATCCTGATTCACTTATATAGATAGACATGCTCAGAATAAAAACAATGAAAGCATCACAAAAACAGAAAAATAGAAAAAGTTTTCATTGTTTCTTTATCTATGTGTGCTCGCCTCAGTGAATGATTGATTTTAGAAGTGTCCCGCCTTTCTCCTGGATGATGGTGTGCCCTCTCTCTTTAATAAAACAAAATATCATGCATTACTAATGCACACTAATGGTCACTACTTGAAAACATTTACCTAAAAAGTGATTCGATCAAAGCCCACTACAAACTAATGACCTTATCTTCATGTCAGCATGTCTCCAATACTTCAGCAAATTTGAGAAAATTCCCTTCCAGTATCCTCCAAAATATTCTATTTGAATTGAGTGCCACAGCCTCATCTTTAAATTGTACCTGATAGAAATATTAAATAAAATTAAAACTGTTATTTTGAAAATAATAAATATAAATATAAATATAAATAAAAAATATATTTAAATATGTAATATATTATTAATATCATCATAAATATAAATATATATATATATATATTAATTTAGTTATTATTAATATATAAAAATATATAACTTATTATCTTTATTATTATAATTATATGTATATTATTATTATTATTATTATATTTATTATTAGATATATTATTATAATTATTTTGTTTTTATTATTTCTTTATCTTATTCTAATTTTTTATATTCTCTAACATAGGGGTATTCCTTCTTCAGCAAAAATTGGATTCGGATCTCTTTATTAAGTGGTATTGATATCTCTTCTTCCTCATGGAATAGGCTCACAGGTCACTTCTCCGATAAGCATCGGTGGTAGTGCCAGCCTCAGTTGAGATTGGTTCCTTTAACTTATCCTGTATGAGCTTAGATTTATTCAAGCTCGGTCCAAACAGAAAACATCATCTTTGGATATGATTCATGTAGAAGCTTCTTAAAAATGAAGCTTATGATCTATGTATTTTTGGAATCCTAATATGAAGGTAAGCTTGGTTGATTGGTTTTGTGGGTAACTGGATCTTCATCAGAGGTCGGTGGGTTCGAGTTGGCTTTCTGGATCGGTAGAGGTGTGGATAGAAGAATCCTTCTTCGAATCAGGGGTCTTCATCTTCACAAGTGTAGTAAACATGGGTTGTTATTCAAGTTATGAATTCCTAGAGGGTAGATATAGTACATGTTGGATTCTTCTACAAGAATCAGTAGAATCGAGGGTTGTGGGTGGTCTTTAGTAGTGGAACCATGGGGGAGGTTGGTTAATGGTTAATGAAGGAAATGGTAGTAGGATGCATGAAGAGTAGAAAGGTGTTGTGGATATTGGTGGTATATTTGTAATGGTAGAACAGGGAATGGGTATGGATAGTGTTTGTAGATGTGATGTCATTTAAGAGGAGGGTTATGATAGATGTTGCGGAAGTAGTAGTCTGGAATGGTAGGTGGGTGATGGACGGTGGCAGATATATGAACAGTAGAAGGAGAGATAGTATCAAGCGGGCTATAGATCTCTTATGGTGGATCTAGAATAGTTGCATAAGGAATAGGGGGAACAATAGTATGTTGTGCTACTATTAAGAGTCGTGTTAGTGGAAATTTTCTACCATGTGTGAACGGTAGATCTCACCTGGAATAAAAAATCAATAAATTAAATTCAAATATAAAAAAATAAAACCAAAATTAAATTAAAATGAAACAAGTTAAATTACTTATTTTCAAATTAAAATTAAAAAATAATTAATTACTTGAATATGGGAATTAAGTTAAAAAAAATTAAACACTCAATTATTTCAATTAATTAAAAAAATTAAAAGAATGATTGAAACTATTAAATAAAAGGATAAATTAATAGAACAAAAAATATTATATTTTAAATATAATTTAAATTTAAAATGAATAAATAAAAGAATGACAGCAGCAATAAAAATTATTATTTTGAGAAACAGAAAATGAATAAAAATTATAAAAAATAAAAGTTAGTAAATTAATCATACAATCAGTTTATAAAAATTATGGTTTAAATAATTTCATATTAAACAAAAAATTAATTAAATAAATAAATATTTTAATAAATAATTGAGATTTTTAATTATTTATAGCCAAATTGTCAACAATTTTCAGTTATTCAACAAAATTACATTATTATGAACTTAAAAAACATTTAATTACTATAATTGACAAGCCCTGTTTTTCTGTCAAGCGGTTATATCCTTTAATATTCTATGTCTTTCAAAGAACCTCAACTAAGATCAGAAGGTCTTATGGGTGGATTCCTTTATCATCATATTATCAATTGGATCTTCTATTCTATCTATTTCTAATATAGTTTGGATTATTTATTCTTTTAATGTCATGCCACATTAAACTCCCTCACACTTAATCAATTGAAATCCCATGAAATTCAATACATTTTCCTTATTTAAAAAGACTCCTAAAATGGATTGAGGACATCCTACCTAAGTTCTAAATCACTCCAAAATCAAAGGAGATCAAAAATCCTTGTAAATATTTAAATAATCATGCCTCATATGTGAATGTCACTCACCACCTCATTACCATTTCAAAATTGGGTTCCAGTTCTATGAGTGAAACGGGTTAGAAAGAAGTTGAATTAACACTTTAACATGAGACACTATTAATAATCACTCTCTCATTGGTTCCAAAAAAAATGAAGTTCCATTTTTCACTTCACTGATTCAACTCAAATGATTATTAAGTTAGTCGTTTGTTCCATTCTTCAACTAGGTTAAAAATACCTCTCACCTTATTAAACTCATTTTTTATAATTAGGTACATTATTTTTTTACCCAACCATGTATGTGAAAGGTACTGTGAAAAATAATTTATTTTATACGTATAAAGGTCTTATACACACACTCAGTTCCTAACATCATATATATTGAAAATGTGATCTCAATTTTCCATTTCAATTCAGTTACAAAGGATATAAATAATTATCATTTGGGTTGGCTCTGTGAATTTTTTGTTCAAAAATAGTGTTTCACCTATGTTCATGTTTAAATTTATCATTTTCTCAAGTTATAATCTCAATTATAAAAAAAATTCTCCAATCACACTCCGTTTCCAAGTTCCTAAATAGAATATACATAAAATTGTATGACAAAAACACTCAACAATCGCACTATTTTAGAAATTTCATAATTAGTGAAACCCCTCAACTTATAAATAAAGTATAATCTAGGCAGGAAAAAACATTTTTTTATGTCATTTTTTCTTTATTATATTTACAAAAAAACTAAATTTACACATACAAGGGAGGAAATTTCAAATAAAATGAAGTTTTTTGATGGGTTAAAATTAAGGACAGTTTAATAAAATTAAAACCCCTCCTCCACACTTAAAACTCAAAAATGTCTCCATTATTGAATCTAAAAGTGGGAGAAAAAATTAAATGGTTTTGGTCAAGAAAATTTAGGAATGTAACAGAGAAAAGGTTTTATTTTAATGGGTGATAGGGAAGCTTATAAAAAAATTTCCACTCATCCAAACAAAATCCAAAACATTTTTTTTATGTTCATAATTTTTATTTTTATAAACTGACAAAATATTATCACAAATTAGCTTAGATAGATGAATGATGAATAATAAGGCACTGGTATTATAATACAATGTAATTATTAAGGGTTCTATCCAGGTGAACAATTTTATTAAAAAAGGATATTTAACACATTATATATAAGAAATCTTCAAACCCATACAATAAAATGGGTTTTCTAAATTCAAATTAAAACAACAAGGGGTGTCCCCCAAACTTAATTTTCAATAGCACATAATATGAATGGTAAAATAGTTGAAAGATAGAATTAAGAAAAAAAATCTAAGAAATACTCTCATAGAATGTAGGGGCTTATATATTTCATTCACAAAAAAAATTAAAACACTCTCCAATGAAAACAGATCTCTTTCTGCATGTTCAAGTTCCTAAAATTTGAAAATATTACAATAAGATTTTAAAATAAAAAAATAGTGTAATATTTAAAGTTTTTTTCCCTATTTTCTTCAAATATAATCTCCTTTTAACATTGAAGTTATAAATGATTTTTCTATAGGTAAATAGTTCTCACACCCAATTTTTTTCACTTATCATGGTTACTCCACCAACCACACACTATTTTCACTAAATAGTAACTTGATCAGGTCACTTTTAAATAGAAATAAATCAAACAAGAGTAAGAATATTTCGATGAAAACTTCAGCAATAATGGTTCACCAATCCAGCGAGACATGCAAATGAATAAGGATCATTTATTCAAATATAAATTCAAATAAAAAACAATAAAATCATGAGTTTCCTCCCATGTAGAACTATTTTTGTAGTCCCCTTCCAAATTAAATCCCCTAAATATGTTATCCATTTTCATTCAAGGGGTAAGATTAATCTTTATTTTGGGAATGGCTATTTTCTTTTGAAAATTGAACAAGTTCACAAAATACCTCGTGAAACTCGACAGCTTGAATAATTCCATTTAAAACTCTAAAACTCTAGGACTAAGACTACTTCCATAAAAAGTTTCAAATCCAAATTTTTTCAAGGAATCAATAAAAGAATAAGGAATCATAGCACCAAAAATGGGATGATTATCTATACCTTTTAATTTCTCACCATCACTTTACCCTAGAATTATGTCACTATAAGGTTCATAAAAATAATTAGAAGTGAAAATACGCAGCAAACTACCAATAGATTTGCTCTTAGAAACAACATTCCTGGTTTAGGTAGAGGAAGGGTCCTCAAACACTTCTAGAATATTTTAAAAGTGAGGGATAAAATTTTCATTATCCAAATTGGTAAACAATATTGGAAAAATCCACAGTCCAAAACTAGTAAAGTTTTAATAAACTCTTTCAACTCACTTTAAACGTATTGAGAAAACTCGAATCCAACCTCTTTTTGAACAGAACAGACCATAGACTCATCATGACCCTTATGAAATTCTATTTTTGGTATAAAACATCAATAGTAGACTCTCTCTCTCATTATTTTGGTCAGAAAAAGAAGCAGTTTCATGGAGGGGTTTATGGGAGGTTATTAAACTCTAAAAATATTAAGAAAAATTATCAGGGAGATAGCTTGTTCTGGGAAGGATTGCTTCATAGTCTTGAGATATGTATTTCCTAATTTCACTCTAAATTATTCCCAATATTCCTAGTACAATAGTAGACACAAATTCAACAAAATTTTCTTCAAAATGTTCACTACCAAACTCAAATATAAAATTATCAATGGGACGATGATTTCCCTTTTTAAACTCAACTATAAATACCTCATCGACAACATCAATCAACTTACATATCACCTCATGTGCAAAATCTTTGTAAACATGAAATTACTCTTAGTCCTCACCATCTTGAAGGGTAATACTACCCTTTGAGACATTGATGAAATCCCCATAAGTGGCTAAAAATGTTCTACCTAAAATTATTAGAACCATTTTATCACACTACATGTGTATAATAAGGAGGTTAGTTGGAAAATATCGTTTCCCTATATTAACTAACAGGTCATTTACCCTACCATAAGGATAGTAAAGTGACCTAACATCTAGATGTAGTGAAAACGAAGTTGGTTTTAGCTCCCTAAGGTCCATATTTTTTAATAGAGAGTAGGTAATGAAGATAATTCTAGATCCTAGATCACAAAAGTACTTAATCTCATCACTTCAACTAGTTTTACAAGATATGAAAAAACTATCGGGGTCTTTTATTTTAGGGGGGTATTCTTTTGGAATATGGAACTAAACTCTTCATTAAAATTGACTATTAATATCACACCCTAATCCCTCTTGTTATCTAATAACCTCTTAATAAATTTTAGATAATATAGAATTTTGTTCAAATCTTTCACAAAGGGTATGTTAACAATGAAGCTCCTAAACAAT
This sequence comes from Viscum album, assembly GCA_963277665.1. Lineage (NCBI taxonomy): Eukaryota > Viridiplantae > Streptophyta > Magnoliopsida > Santalales > Viscaceae > Viscum > Viscum album. Next base: position 69,978,286 of record OY728159.1, read on the forward strand.
TGAAGGAGTTTTAGGTAGTGAGGTTCACTATTCTTTTTCATATTTTGTGGAAAAGGTATGGTAGGGGATAATTATTCAAATAATGTATATTATTCTCTTCATACTCAAAAATTACCTTCTTCTTTCCCCATTTTATCAATTCCCTCTTCAATTTACTTTATTCTATGTTTTTCTCATGTGAATGGTTATCATTTTTCTTATATTATTCAGATCTATCCAAATTTATAGAATCAGTGTTTTCTAGATTTTCAATTTTATTTTCAGATTTAAGATTAATTTTATCATCCCTAGATTTTTTCCTAATAGGTTCTTGAATTTTAATACCATGCCTGGTTATTACTATAATAATATTTTCTCTTGGGTTTGATTCCGTTATGTGAGAAAGATTTCCCTTATCTCTTCCTCTTAAGTCCCTATCCATATGACCCATTTGAAGATATAAACTATGAATCCAATTGTTTGTGTCCTTTTATAAAGAACCAATCTCACCCAAAACCAACTATAACATTCCCTTTATTTCCCCTTTATAATTTGAAGATTCATCCCCATGTTGATTTTGAACATATTTTTTGCGTTGTGATTATTAATTTTATGCATTGGACTATTTGATTCTATCTTATTATTTCTAAGAAAGCTTTTAATGATTTCTGTGTCCATAATTTTATTTATTTGATAAAGGTTCCTAGCCTCCCTAATTTATAGCTTTGGAATTCTCAAACTAGTCACTCCCCTTAGATTGGAAAAGGGGGGTCAAAGTTGGGACAGCATTTCTGATTATGACCAAACATCCCATATTAACATCATTAATCCTTAAGAACTTGTTCATTAACAACAATAACTTGTGTATTAGTTTCATCCCTATGTTTATTCCTTTTCCTAGTGAACATGAAATGGTAATTTTGAGCCAATTTATTTAACATACACTTAACATCATCAGTATTGGAGTCATAGAAGTTCCCCTGCATGATTGGTCAACTAGATCTTGGTTGTAAGGATTGAGTACATTGTAAAGGTATCCATGAGAGGATGGGGAACTAACTGTTGATTGGTACTTTTCTTAAGAATACTTCTAAACATATCTCATGCCTCATGAAACAACTCTCCCTCGTCTGGGATAAAGTCAGTGATCTTATGTATCACTTCAATGTTGGTGTTTCTAGGGTAAAATTTGAATGTGAAGGAATTGAATACCTCATACTAGGTTTCCAATATTTTTTAACTAAGTTATAGAACCAATCCCTATCTCTCCCCGTAAATTAGAATGGGAACACCATCAACCTCAACTCCTCTTCACTTAGCCCTCACAGAGGAAATTGTTAGCCAGAGTTGTAAAAGTATATAATAAACTCTAAAGAGTCCTCTATAGGTAGGCCATGGAAACAAGGTATCTAAGATAGATTAGACCTCTTAATCTCATAATTTATAGACCAATGAGACAACCTTATGCAAGAGGGGTTACAAGAAACTAGCAGTAATTGAAACTCTCTAAGCCTAGGTCTCTTAGGGGTGGTAAAAATGGGATGTGGAACATTTATGTTTTGATAATAATCTATTAATAAATCAATGTTTTCTATATTTTCCATTTCTAAATTATTTTATTTCCTAGTAACAAGATGTTTTTTATTAATTTCAAGAATTGGAGTTACAATTTATGGATTATATTCTCATGTGTACATATAGATAGTGAGAGTTTTCAGAAAAAAATGAATAGTTTCTATGTTTTGAATTTTTTATATTTCTAGGTTTTCTCTTTCTTTTTTATGTTTTTGGTATATACATTTTTTATAGTTTTCTTTAAATGGTCTCACACACCCTTCCCCAAAAATGGCACCAAAATTTTACAAATACTTCATTGAATTTCACACAAATTTAAAAATTATATAACCTTATTTACTACTTATAACTAGTAGGGTGGTGATTAGGGTTTTGATTTCATAGATAATTCTTAATGGTGTGTTTGAGTGTGACCAAAATAAAAATAAAAAATAAAAAAAATAAAAAAAACAAAAAGGAATCATAAGGAAGAAGTGAAATGATAATGATGAGATGAAGTGAGTGATAATAAATTGTGAAATGAAAATGGATGTAGGGAGAACAATGGTAGGGAGTGAGTAATAATAAGATGTTTAAATTAGGTATATAATACTAATATCATTTGTTTTAAAATATTTTCTATTCTTACATAAGAGTTACACATTTTTTAAAAAAATTAAGAAAAAAATATATTGATATCTCACTTCAATGTTCAAAATAGCTCATTAATCTTTCTTATAAATGATATATTGATCATCACTTAGGAGATGGATAGTTCTTAATGGAGAAAATAATGTTAACATTTTCCTTTTTTAGTACTTTGTTTAAAATTCAAGGGAAATATATTAACTATTAGCACCTATCAATCTATAGATTATTGTAAAATAAAAGCTTATTAGGAATGGAAATGGGATCATTGAACTTAAATGTAAATCATCTGCAACGCCTCGACCCTAGTTACCCAGAGTCGGTGCATTATTTTAATACATTGTCATTATTATAAGGAATCAAGTCCTGAAGGACCGATCGGTTTAGCAGTCTTGGAAAATAGATTACATACATGAATGTTACATTACAGTTTATGACATACAAAACAACATAAATAATCCTTTATGAACACCATTATTTCCTTGGCTTAACCATGCATATCAATCACAATACACTTCTTGGAATCCTGGGAAAAATAAAACGTAGAAAGGGGTGAGCTCAAACGCTCAGTAAGGGTAAGTAATACAATGGAAAATGACATAAATATTAAGCATGGTAAATAATTGAAAACCACATGCCTTTACCAATAATAAACATGAATACTTTTATGGAAAGATTATGAGCTGAGTAAATAATTCCATAATAAAACATAATCATTGGTATTCTACTATTCGAATGACCACATGAACCATCAATATTATTTCCATAATGAGGGAATGTATAATGCTGGACATTTTGAATCATTTTGTCAAGGCCTTGGCCAAGACATCTAAAATGATTAAGGCCGTGTCCAAAACCATAAATCAAATTGGGAAAGGGCCTCGGCCAATTCCATGTCTAGTTGTCTCATGAGACCTACCGATGCATCGAGGAGCTATAGCGAGATCCACCCGTCACTTACTAAGTCCAATAAATTCCTCATATGAAAAGGTTTAAACATATCGTAAACATTCATATTAAAACTAGCATACGAAATATAAATACTTTAACCATAAGTAATGAATGGTATAAAAATAGCACATCCACAATCAAACATATCACAAAAACTTCAATACAATATGGAAGTTTTATATCATAATAAATCAACTTCAAATAAACTTAAAATCTATCAAAGGATGTTGACATAGATGAAATCAAAACCTTTTTTTAGAGACATATCTCTTTATATTTTGAAATCATTTAAGAGTCACATAAAGAAAATATTTATTTTGAAAATATTCTTATAAGCTTGTAAGGGAAGCTTTGAAGATTTTATAACGGCAGAAAATAGCCACATCCGCTGTATAAGTTAAAAAATACATTCTTACCTTAACTCTATCGAAAAAGTTAAAAAGGACCTTTTTTGGAAAATGATGGAAAGATTCCTTTATAAACTTATTATAAAAAGTCAATAAGGGTAAAAATGAAATTAACCCATATTCTGTAAAATAGTATGAATGATTTGAAATACATTTTTAAGAATCATGGATGTGGATGATAAAGAAGTCCCAGTAGATAATTATGTATAAACAACCACGGATAATGAACATATTGTGAAATAAACCCTTACCAATTTGGTAACTTACGAAACATACACCCCATGAAAGAGGTATCATATAATTAATATGAAAATACACATAAATTAAAGTGTATTACACAAATAATACAATTATGGGCAGTACATACACCACACAAAAGGTAATAGTGGCAATATGGCATGAATCTCACGGGAATAAGGAGTGAGAAGAAAACCCCTTACCTTGTAATTTTCCTTGGTTTATGGTAGGTTAACATCCTGTATAATGGTGAAATAATTGTTATTGAATTATACAATAATCATATATATTAATATGATATCATATATGATCTTTTAACATCGCTTTGTTAATAAAATCTTACTATTATCGTCGTTTTGGGTGTTAACTTACTCATTTTCTTTTATATAATCCGTGTTTTTTATGGATAGGTTGTATCATACTCATATAAAGAATGATATTAAGTCATTAAATATTATTTTTAATCATCCAATAAAATTTAGTCTTGAATGGATACGATGGGGAATGAATCTCATCGCGTTCGTGGAGACGGTAATCCGTACGTACGCACGAGCGACAATATCATTCTTTTGATATTAAAATAATATATAATTGGATCGTATATCATATATACATAATCATTATCATGTTATATTTATTATTTACATGAATTATACAACATCATTATACCCATCTAAATAATAGTATATTGAATAACAATTACACCACAACGTGGAGACGGTAGGTCGTACGTACGCACGTATGGTTACATGTCATTAAAGGGATGGATAGAATAATGAATTTGTTTGTTCCATAATTATAATAACATAACAGTATATATAAGGTACTGTAATTATTATTTTAGAATGGAAATAACAAGGAAATAAGAAGTTTAAGAAAAAAGGAACTTTAAAGAGGGTGGTGAAGACGTTACCTCTTCTTTGGGTTCTTCCTTTTGATTTGATAAAAATGGATCCTTAGGTTGGATTTATGATCAAAATAAGGCCTCTAAAATGATGTGAGGGAAGTTGGGAGGATATTTGGGTAGGTTTTGGCCGAGCCAAATGGCTTTGAAGGTGTGAATTACTGAGAAGGGGGAGTGCCCTTCTATAAGAGGGGTGAGAGGCTCTTTAGGAAAAACTTAAAGTATTATTTTATAATAAAATAATATTCGGTTTCTAATGGATCCAAAGTGTATTATTCAAAGTATTAGATAGTTATGGGTCCAAATCCTTTCAACCAATATATTTTAGATAGGTTTGGGTCATTATATTAACCTTATCTTTTAGTTTTAACTCTTGGTTAATTAGTTTAACACTTACCATGTCACATTGTATTTTTATAATATATAGTTAATAAACTTACTATATACATACAAGAGACCCCCAAGTGTTCCATTAATGATACAACAATAATGATATAAGTCCTTTGGCCTAGCCTTAGATTTTTATGAATATAATATAAATTAATAATATAATATTTGTTTTAAAAAATCATTTATGTCAATTTTGACACTACTCAATAATTGATTTTTTTTAAAGTCTTAACAACTTTATTAATTCAAAAAAAAATTAATTTAAGAAATACTAACATGTCATATTAACCAATAAAATTCTTTTATGTCATCAAAACTTTAAAATTATTTTTATTTTAACATTTATAATACCAATTATTTTATTCTTTCATTAATAAGGAAAATACTGCATCATTATTGTGTCATATATATTTTTACTTTTTCAATGTCTAAAAATTATAAATAAAATATAATTATTTATTAAATATTTTTATCTTTATAATTAATATTTATAATCTAAAATATAACATATATAACCCTATGTAAAAATTGTTTTGCTAAAAGATATAAGCTTATGTCATTTTTGTATTTACTTTAACTTAATTAATATAAAGTGTCCCTATCACCTACAAGTGGATGCATGGAGTCCCAAAATCGACCCAATGATTCCCATGGTCGGACATGTATCCACCAATAAGGTTATGACACGTTTTAGAGTAATTTATTATTATTATAATATTATTTTTTAACCCTTATTTACTGGATTTACCTTTTAACCATGGTAAATAAAATATTTACCGAAGTAATTATTCAAAATGTCTAAAAATAAAAGTTAACTATTTACACAATTTGGACATCCTGATTCCAAATATGGAATCCATTTTTCCAAATTCAAAACACATAAGTGGCAGAAATTAATTTAAAATTAATTCCTGCTGTCAAAACAAAAAACGTGATTTTAAGATATAATAATTATCAAAAGATTGACACTTGTTTATATCCGGTTTAATTGTAAAATTATGTTCAATGACCAACATTGTATTAAATGGTAAAAATCTATTTGAAATATACTTTAAAACCACTCAAATTCATAATTTATCACTATTAATTATTTTGATTAAAAAATTTGTTTTTAATTAAAATTTAGTAATTTTCACTATTCATCAAAATATAAAAGTTATTCGAAAAGTACCAAAATTTTACCCTAGGCTAAATTAGATATTCCAAATCCAAAAATGAAGTCAATTTTGAGAGATAAAATTTATAAAATTTCAAAAAGTAGGTATTAATATTCTTAACGGCTACTTTGATTGGTGGCGGTGTGTTAGAATCTCGAAGTTGCGTACCACACACACTACTGTATTATTCAAATAGAATCGTACCACAGAAGCTTGGGCTGTTACATCATCCACTCATGAAATTTTAAAATCATAACATTTTAAAGATTAAAATCATACCAGTCTTATTCCCTAAATTTTCTAGCTACTCAGGTTTAGAATATAAACAATGAAAAAAATAAATTAAAGCATCAAAAAAAATAAAAAACTAAAAAAGGATCCACTATATCTTTCTCTTTTTGTGTTCCCCTTGGTGAATGATTGATTCTAGTAGCATCCCGTTATATCCTATATGATGGATTTCCCTCTCTTTAATATAAAAAAATCATGTGCATTACTGATGCAAGCTCATGGTCACCGCTTGTAAACTTGTCCCCGACTTCTACATGGTACGTATGTCACTGAACATCCTCCTCATAAGTGATTTAATCAAAGTCATCAATTAACTGAATGAAGTACTCTATACATCATCATGTTTCCAATACATCAAAAAATTTAAGAAAATTCCATTCTAACATCCTCTATAATTTTCTAGCGGAATTAAGTGATAAAACCTCGTCTTCAAATTATGCTTGACAAAAACATAAAATAAAATTAAAAATGTCATTTTTATAATAATAAATATAAATATAAAGATATATATAAAAATAGATGTAAATATATACTATATTATTATTATCAATATATATATATATATATTAATTTATTTATTATTACAATTATTGGTATATATAAATATATAACTTATTATCTTAATTATTATTATCATTATATGTATATTAATATTATTTTTAGTAGTATTATATTTATTATTATATATATTTTTATTATTATTTTATTCTTTCTTTCTATTTTTTTATATTTACTACTATAGGGGTCTTCCTTCTTCAGCAAATGATGGGTTAGTCCCTCTTTATCCAATGACATCGGGATCTTTTATTCCTCATAGAATAGGATCATTGGTCTCTTCTCGAGTAAGCATATGTGGCACTGTCAGCCTTAGTTGAGGACATTTCCTTCAACTTATTCATCATGGTCCCAGATTTCATCAAGCTCGATCTGTGCAGCAAACATCAGATTAGGCTAGGATTTGTGAAGAAACTTCTTCAAAACGAAAATCAAGATCTATGGATTTTTTGTGTCCCGATGTGAAGGTAAGCTTGGTTGATCGGTTTCATGGGTGGATAGATCTTTATATGAGGCTGGTGGGTTCAAGTTGGCTTCATGAATTTGTGGAGTTTTGGACGAAAGAAACCTTCTTCAGATAGTGGGTCTTCATCTTCATAGGTGTAGTGAAAGTGGGTTCTTATTCAAATTGTGCATGGACAGAGTGTAGATCTGGTACCTGTTGGATTCTTCTATAACCATCAGTAGTGTCAAGGGTTCTGATTGGTCTTTGGAAGTGAAACCATGGAGGTGGTTGGGTGATAGTAAATGAAGGAAGTGGTTGTAGGAATCACGAGCAGTAGCAAGGTATTGTGTATATTAGTGGTGGATCTAGAATGGTAGCACGGGGAATGGGGATGGATGGTGGTAGAATATGTGTTACTGTTGAGGATGGGGTGACAGTAGATATTACAGTGGTAGTTGGATGGAATGGTAGGAGGGTGGTGGACGATGGAAGAGATATGAATGGTAGCAGGTAGAGATGGTAGGAGGCTGATTGTAGATATCTAGCGGTGGATCAAGAATAGTTGCATATGGAATGGGGCAAAAGGTAGTATGTTGTGCTACCATTGAGAGTCATGGTGATAACAATGTTCTATAGTGTGTGGATAGTAGATATCACTAAAAATAATAAAAAATCAATAAATTAAATTCAAAAGGAAAAAAAATAAAACAAAAAATTAATTAAACTGAAACAAGTAAAATTATTTATTTTGAATTTAAAAAAAAAAATATTTAATTAATTGAATATAATAATTAAGTTAAAATTTTTAAAAACAATATTAATTTAATAAATTATTACAATAAAATAAAATAATGAATGAAACAATTAAACAAAAAGGATAAATTCAAATAATTAAAAAAATTATCTTTAAAATAAAATTTAAAATTAAAATTTATGAATAAAATAATGACAAATAGTAATCAAAATTATTATTTTGAGAAATAAAAAATGAATAAAATAATTAAATAATGAAATTTATTAAATTAATAATAGAACCAGCTATAAAAAATTATGGTTTTAAATAATTTCTTATTCAACAAAAAATTAATCAATTAAGTAAATATTTTAATAGAGAATTAAGAGTTTTAATTATTTAAAACCAAATTATCAACAATTTTCAATTATTCAAAAAAATTAAATTATTATAATGTCAAAACACATTTAATTGTTGCAGTTGATGTGGAAAAATATGAAGAAAAATTCCACATCACTTACTTATGCCACTTAAAAATTATTCAATTTTCACATTATAAAGAAACCATGGAAAAAAGGGTTTCATAAAACTTTGAAAAGAAAATCATTCTATTATTATAAATAATCTATGGAAATAAAATGGGTCTCATAAAACATTAAAATGGAATTCATTCACTTTTTATAAAGAATCCATGGAAATAAAATGGGCTTTATAAAACATCCAAATGCTATAAAATAACATCATGAATTAAATCATTTCATACTGAAAACTTGATCACCCAAAAAAATCGCATAATAAAAGAAAATATAGGGTGAAACATGGAACATAAATCCATTATAGGTAGATCATTTTTAATATAGATAGGAAAATAAAAACTAAATCATGAAAGATATTTTTTGGGAATATTTTGTATTCATCAATGTAAGATCCATAGTTAAGAGACTCTTTTCAAAAAGTATCTTTGGTATTTTTTTTAAAACAAGGGAAAATAAAATACTTAATGAAAGTGGATTTGAATTAAAACTTGTTTTCCCTAAAAAAATATAAAATAATTTAAAATAAAAATTATTTGAAAAATTAATCTCAATTAGAAATTGTATAACTCAATGAGAGGAGTTTTAGTTTCCAAGTCCCTTACCTTTACCCTTGATTTTCATGGAAGTGATTTAGCCTCCGATATCATAAATATAAAAATACTAATTACCTATTTAATAACCATTTTCATATACATTTCTATTTATAGTCTTCATTAATAAAATTTATCTTAATGTATTAGATTTTTATAATCTCTTTTCAGCATCGAGTTTTAATAATCTTGGCATATTTGAATTAGGTTCATAAAACAGGTGTCAATATTCTTTCTTATTAAAAATTTCATAATTACCAAAACATTAAAGGTAATGTAATTTATATTTTATAAAAACCTATAATGTTATAATTCCATCACATGTGATTTTTTGTCGTGTTTCCTGAAGAAAAAAATCTATGTTGAACTAGTTTCATGTTATTTGCCGATATTAATAGATTACCTTATAACATGAATTAATTTTTTTATTATACATAAATAACCATATTCATGAAATATATTAATTATATATATCATATACACAAAAAAAATATAAACTAAAACTATCCATGAATGTGGTAGTGATAAATAGAATGCATCATTCTATGGAGGTGGTAGTATGTACCAATGCATGGGTGTTAATTTCGTTTTTTGGAGGAGATATAGAAATAATTAACATAGTTAATCTTTTAAGAATATAAAATATTCTATAAATATAATAATTAAATATTTAATTCCACATTATTTCCATCCTTGTAAGGTTATTATGGAAAATAAAACACATTTATTCTTGGAGGTGGTAGTCTGCATGTACGCACGATTCACGTTTTTGTTTTTCTTAAAAGAAAAGGGAAAGATGTTTAATTATTGTACCATCAACATGGTAACATACTGGTAAACTAAAGATAATTATTTTACCATTTTAATATTGGGTAATTTAATTTCTGGAAGAATAATTCCATATAAAGAAATATAAATGGGAAAAAAGTTATAAAATTTATACATTACCTCTTAGATTATCTCCTTTTCAAAGGGAGTTAATCCTCTAAAGGATGGCCATTTGAGAAAACCAGAACCTATTTAATGTGTATATAAATATTTAGGAGAGTTTTAGTCATATTTTGGTCTTATCTAAGTGGTTTTTGGTGTAAGGGGGAGTGAAGAGATTACCCCTTTTATAAGTAAAAAGGGAAGACATTTTTTAAATGCCCAAAAATTTTCAATAATGGAAAGTCACTCTAAAGGAAAGTAGCACCAAGATTGTGAAATAACAAATATGAATAGAGATAATGTCTATAAAGGACTTCAATACACATTATCACACATGTTTTAAACATTTATTAAGTCTTTTACTCTTAGATTTTTATTTTTACCATTTCATCTTTTATCGTGGTAATAAGTTTTTTCCAATGGTAACTTCTCATATATGCCTAAAAATAAAATGGACCCTATTACATAATTTTTACCTATTTATTAAAAATTTAAAATTAATTGTGTAATGTTAAATTTATAAAAATTTTAAATTTTAATTTTAAAATACAAAATGTATAACATATTAAAAATAAAAAAAAATAAAAAAATATCACTCATGTTCTAAAATGTTAATTATAGCTTTTTAAACCAAATTTAATACTTTTAAATTTATAATTTCTATTATAAAATATATATATATATATATATATATCTTACCTTATAAAAATGTTTCAGTATTTTAAATTCCATACTTATATAGTAATAATGTATTAAAAGTCATGTTTTTTGTAAAAATGATATTTTTCACTATTCACCTAAAGATAAATATTTTTTGAAAAATCCAAAAAATTAAGCTTAATTTGATGTTGTTATTATAATTTCAAAAATTAATTTAATTATTCCAAATTTTATTTCTAAAATTTATAAATTTAACTTGAAAATAAAATCAAAAAATACTGTTAAAACTATTTTTATAGAGATTTTTTATGTTGATATATTAACTATTATTCTAAAATTGGTTCTAATTATAGATATATCAAACTTGAAAAATATATTTTAATCATAAAAATTATTTTATTAGGTAATTACCCATAGTTTTTAAATAGTTTTAAATGGTTCTATTATTTCATAAGTTGGTTATAACCATTTGTACCCACTTATTCAATGGCTACCATGCATTGGTCCATATCTATTTTAAAGACAAGATTTGTGGTATGTTAGGGTATGGTTTTTAAAGTGGGGAAGGCTATCAAAAATAATACTTATTTTAGGAGTAAAATTGCACTAAAAACTTGGGTCATTAAATAATTGACATCCACCAAAATCAACATCAAAAAAATATAAAAGATTAAAAGAGGTTACTTTAGTATAAAATAAACCATGATTTCTATAACCTTCTAAAAAATGAAAAATATTTTATAGTGATTTCAAATTTGATCCCTTAGTATTGGATTAATAATATCACAAATAAAAATACAAAACATAATGTTTGGTTGGGATGCAGAAAGGTAAATAAGACTACCAATCATACTTTTGTAAATCTTGTAGTCAACCAATTTATCAAATTCATCCAATGTGAGAATATAAGAAATTATCATATGCGTATTAATTTATTTTTGTTGTTCCATTCCAAAATGATTTATAATTTCATTAGTGTATATTCATTGGCTTAGAAAATATCCATCGTCATCTTGAGAGATATAAAAACTAATAAATAATTTCAACTCATCCACAAAACTCATTTAAAATTATTTTCTCATAATATTGGACAATTAATTAGAAAGTGATACATTTTTTATACAAAAATTAAATCATCAACATATATTTAAATTATTAAAATACAATTTGAAACACTTTTTAGAAATAATATTGAATATGGTTTTCTATTTTGAAATCATTAAATAAAATATAAAATGTTAACCTTTAATATGAAGCACGAGTGGCTTGTTTTAAACCATAGAGATCTTTGGTTAACTTGAAAAAAAATTGGAAATTTTGTGTTTTCAAAGATGGGTGGTTTCTCTAAAAAACATTTCCTGAAATAAAACCATTTAAAAAATGACTTTTAACATACATTAGAAAAATATTGAAATTGATATGGGCAGTGAATTCAAACAAGATTATTATGAATTCTAGCTGATAAACAGGGGTGAATGTTTCACCATAATCAATGTATTCTTCTTAATTATAGCCCTTTTCTTTGATTTTAACTTTTTTACATGTTATATTAACTTTATCCTCAAATTTATTTCTACGAACCCATTTTTTACCAATAACAGGATGATTATTAGGTATTTCAACAAGATACAAGACATTTTTCCATTTTAATTGGTTTATCTCTTCTTATATAGAAAAAACACCAATTTTCTTCATTAATAGTGAAATTAGGATTTTTAGGTTCTATAAAATAAATAAAATAATGTTTCTAAACTTAATTTAATGTATAACTCCTCAGTATGATTACCGGCATAAAAATCACTGTTGCTATTTACCAAGGGATAGTCTTTGAATTTTTTTCAAAGTTATGGGTAAATGACTAGAATGAGATTCAACTTTGATAGAATTTTTTAGAGAATTTTGATCATTGAAGGACAAAGGATCAAGTCTATACACATATTCATATTGTGACGAATTTTTAGGAATATTTTTATTTAATTTTTTATTAATGGATTCTTTAATTTTTTTGGTTCTTTAATTGATGACTCGGTGGGATTTATTTAAGTTTCAGTACCCAAGAAAGATTCCTTTATCGGATTTTAGGTCATATTTCTCTAGTTTTTCTTTAGTGTTCAAAATATAACATTTTTACCCAAACACTATTAAAAATAAAACTTTTGGAATTTTATTTTTCCAAATTTCTTAAGGGTTATTTTTTAGGATGAGTCTTACAAGAAAAAATTTTATGATATTATAAGTGATATTAACCACCTTGTCCCAGAATTAATGAGGGAGTTGAAATAATTCAACATGGATATTGAGATTTCATAAATATTTTGATTCCATATTTCAATGAACCAATTTTTTTGAGGTGTTATAGGAGTAGGAAAAAACATGATTATAATCGTATAAAGTAAAAATTTCATCAAACTCTTTTTTATAAAACTCACCCCTATGATCACTTTAAATGGAAATTATTTTGTTCTCTTTTTCATTTTTGACATTCTTGTAAAACCTTATGATGACTTTAAAAGACTATTTTTTTGTACTAAGAAAAAGACCCAGGTGAATATTTTATAATCATAAAAAACATAAAATAGAATCATATTGCTCTGAAATTGTTTACTTGATTTGGTCCAAAAATATCAATTTTGGTTGATCATTTAATTATTTATGATAATTTATATTTTATAATCATCGAAAATCATAAAATATAATGATATTGTTCTAAAATTTCATTCATAGTTGATTATAACTCATTCAAGTTTGGTTGATAATTTAATTTTTATGATAATTGATATTTTTCAATTGTAATATGATCATTTCCTTTAATTTCTTGATTATACTTACTATTAAGTTCTTTGTACATTGAAGTTAGTTCACAAAAACCTTCTTCAAGTTGATCATGAACATATTTTATATCTTCATAACTTGGGTGAATAGAAGAATAATAGAAATAATAAGAATTTTAGGAGGAAGAAAATTAATTTTAGGAAAAATAATTTGAGGATTTTGAGTTTACTTCATTGCTAATGTTGACTTTAGCCATGACGTGCTTGTAAATTTAATCACTTAACTAACTTAAAAATAGGGAATTGTTACTTTCAATCTATATTGAAACCTTAAAAGATTTATTTATTTTATTCCACTTCTCCATGTTATTCTTTTTTATCAACGGTAATTCTAACTTATGTGACTCTTTTTTTATTTGAAACACATCACTTATAGTTCAGTTTGATCATATTCCTTTTGTAATAGTGTTAGTATTTTTTTATATTGATTTTTTTCGTCTTCTTGGATTTATAATTAATTTAAAAACCATTTTACGAGTCATCATTAATTACATTAAAGGTGATCTTATTTTTCACCTTGAATTATTTTGATTCATTTTCGTCTTGTATCTGCATTGTGATCTCATTGATCATAAGAGATCCAATTAGATCCTGGAAGTAATCATCTCTATCTAATTCCATTGGATTTTTGGTGACATTCCACTGTGTAGTTGGGGATACTCCTAGAGGTATGTAGGTACTTTCCAATACCATAAGTTTTCCAATGTCCTTATACAGGGTAGCTAGTGTAGCCAGGTAATAAGGGCCTTGGAAATTTTCCTCCAAGATCCTTTGGATGCCTTCTCTTGGTCGGATTAGTCTATATGATGATTTTAACACACTATATACAAAAAGTACTCAAAAGAAAATTTTATAAACAATTTATTTTATTTTGATCATAAAAACATATTATAGGTTTAAAAAAAGGTCCCAAATTATAATCTTGTGTGTCGGGTAAAGGAAGTGGCCCATTGATCGCATTGTGATTCACTGTTTCATTTTTACCCTAACACCACTATACTAAACTAGTTTTGTATTTATAATAAAAAAAATCATATTTGATTCAATTATTTTGTGTTTATCACTTTTAAAAATGGAAATATTACTTGTTTTGATAATTGCATTGAAGGTGGAGGTGATTTGGAGGGCCTATGACGAAGTTCAAGAAGAATGGGCCAAGTTGTGCAGGATCCAAGCACATCAGTTTACTAAACCGAACACTTCTACTACACTATATATCCAAATGGGCTTATATTTTTTTAACTATTCCAAAATTCATCGGGATACATTTCATCTTAAGTAATCCATGACTCATTCGTCCATATGATGTCCAAACCGACTTGATCTATCCAGAACACCGAATCTTCACTAAGTCAAAAGTGGTGTGTTGTGATCTGTCCATATCTCGAGATTTATTTGTACAAATAAAGACAAACTTTCAGTGAAGATATTTAGGAGTGGGGGATACAACTTTTTTATTTTCTCCAAAGTGATATAAGGCTTTCTGGAGTTTAAAAACCATGTGACAAGTGGTTTTAAGAAATCTGTGTCCTCAAAACCACCTTCCCATTTTCCTATAAAATAAAACCTTGGGCTCCCTAATTGTAAGTTCGTCCAAGGAGTGAAGTGCTTCCAATTTGGAGTTCCATAGTATTCATATCCCCATCCTATAAGTTCTGGAGGCCCCTGTCCTCATAGGGGGGTCAAGAGTGAAGAATGAGTTCCACCTGAGCTTCCTCCCCCTCTCGATGTCGATCTAAATGGTGGGTATTCATTGTGAGGGAGATACACACATATAAAGGGAGTTAAGATGCATATTTTAGCTACTGGTTTGGAGAAATTTTGTGATTTAAACATTTAATTCCATGTACCTTACATTATTTTATATTTTAATTCTTGTTTTGATACATGTGAATGTTATGCTCTTAATTTCTAACCGATCAGTGTGAGGTTTTGAGTGCGTGACTTGTGTTATTCTGATTGGACAACACAAGAATACATTTCTTAGACACTTCATGATATTTCAATCTTCTTTGGAATCTCTTATTCTGTTAATAAGTTTTGGACCTTGACAACACAATTGTTATGTCAAAGTTTAGTACTTCAAGCAATGAAATAAAGACTTAGGAATTAATTGGGATTCCAATTAATTTCAACCAAATAATTAATCCAAAACTAAATGAATCTCTATGAACAATGAACTTTAAATGTGTGTAGTGAAAACAAAATTAACCCTTTCTATAATAATTCTTAAAACACCACCTTAATCTATCAACTATTAGACTATTTAAGTTAATTTATTTTCTTTAAACTGTTTTCAAAATCACCCCCCCCCCAGTAATTTTTATTAAAAACGCATACTCTATACCTATAAAAGCTCCATGAGAGATGACCTAGGGCCTACCCTAGAATATAAAATCATCCTTAAATCACTATCTATTTGACGTTTCATGACAATGTGGTCAAATTTTGGCGTTTTTTCTGGGGATCACTTTGGTTTTTAGTTCGTGTTTTTGATAATATTTATGTGAATTTTGTGAATATTTATTTATTTTATCTTACATTACCAATATTTTTATGTTCTAATTTATTTCTTGTGTAGGTTTTGTGCATGACACATTTTAATCCGGGTGATTTACCACCTTTCGAACCCAAACCGGATAGAGTATTATGTTAGTAACCCCGAGATGCACAAGACAACCCTTTGAAGGAAGACATGCCACAACTTCAGACTTTTCAAAATACCTATTCTTATGGAACCAAATTAGAACCTGAAATTAATGAGTATAACATGGATGAAAATAACTGGACCTTAAAAGAACTAACCTCACCATATTTTGATATCCATCCCACCTATATTGAAATGCAAGTCAAGGAACCCTATTTTGAACAGAAATGTGGTCTAATTCACTTATTCCCAAGATTTCATGGACTTGCTGGAGAAGATCCACATAAGCACTTAAAATAATTTCATACTATGTTTTTTACATTAAAACTTGAAAATGTTTATAAAGAATAAGAAAAAATTATGTCATTTCCTTTTTCATTAGAAGACACTGCAAAAGAGTGGCTTTATTATGTTAATTCCCCAACAAGAGGTTGGGTGAACATGAAACACATTTTTCTTGAAAAATATTTCCCAGCCTCTTGAACTACAATAATATGGAAAGAAATATGTGGTATAATACAATATCAATGGGAAAAACATCATGAATATTGGGAAATATTTAAAATATTATGTTTAAGTTTTCCATACCACCAAATAAGCTATCAACTTTTGATACAATATTTTTATGAAGGTTTAGTTCCTATTGATTGAAACATGATTGGTGTTGTTGCAGGTGGTGCTCTATTTGATAATACCCCAATTGTTGTAAGAACCCTAATTAAGAACATGTCACAAAACACTCAAAAATTTGGTTCATGGTCCAACGTACCCATTCGAGGTGTCCATTAGGTGAAATGTACCGAATTTGAGAAGAAGGTGGACACAAAGTTTGAATAGGTAAGTACCCTTCTACAACAAATTTCTCTTTCCAAGGGAAATCCCAATCTCATCCTCCCATACATTGTGGAATATTCTCTTCTAATAACCATTATTCAGACCAATGCTCACAATTGATAGAAACTTCTGAAAGTTGTGAGGAAATATTCCCAAGATTACCCTATAACCAACCCATTAAGCAAGAACCTTATTATCCATCCAAACCTGGGTGGAAAGAAAACCAAGCCTATAAGAAAGGGGTATTCAAACTAGCCTCTTCAACCATGGAACCAATCAGGGAAAAGTACTCATCAACCACCACCACCCAAAAAATTTCAAGCACCTCAAAGGCCTTTCAAACAACCCCCACCAAAACCTGAGCCTAGCCTAGAAGATATATTGAAACAAATGTCTGCCAACAATATCCAATTCCAAAAAACCTCCCAAGCATCCATACAAGACCTTAAAACCCAGTTAGGCCAACTTTACAACTTAGTGGGGGAAATCCAAAGTCATGGGTTGGGTAAACTACCATCTCAACCATTAGCCAACCCTAGATATAAGGGTAATATTAGTTCCATTACCCATAGGATTGGAACAAAACTTAAGATCCAAATGATCCCTCAATTAGAGTCATCCCCAACTAAGGAAACCACCTTCCCAGCCATTGAAGAAGTTCCAAATATTGAAAAACCATGTCCTAGGAGAATTCATATCAAAGGAAAGAGTGTGTCGGTTGATGAGTTACCAAGCCCAAGCATTCCTCTTCCATTTCATCAAAGGGACACCCAACCTAGAGAACAAAAGAAAACTGAACTTAATAAGTAAATATTGGAAACTTTCAAAAAAGTGTAGGTTAACATTCCTTTGATTGATGTCGTGAAGCAAATTCCAAGATATGCTAAGTTTATAAAGGAGATGTGTACACACCGAAGGATACTTAGAGTTTATGAGAAGGTAATATTAGGGAGGAATGTCTCAGCATTGATAAAACCATCACTACATACCAAATTCAATATTCATGGAACCTTCTCAATTCTGTACACTATAGGGGAGTATTCATTTTACAATGCTATGTTGGATCTGGGTGCTTCTATAAATGTGATTCAACACTCCATTTACTCCTCATTGTACATCGGATAATTGAAACCAATTGGGATAGTTGTTCAACTTGAAAATCAGAGTACAGCACACCCTTCTGGTGTGTTATAGGATGTTTTTGTGAGGGATCAAAATTTAATTTTACCTGCTGATTTTTAGGTGCTTAAAATGGAAGATGATGGGATGAATAGACATGCCCCAATTATATTGGGATGACCTTTCTTAAAAACTAACAAAACCATAATTAATTTCCATAAGGTACATTATCTATGGAATTTAGTGGTGACATAGTCTATTTCAACATCCTTGGTGTCATGAAGCACCCCTCAAAAGAACATTCCTCTCTCTCAGTAAATTCAATTGATGTACTCCCTTCACCTAAAAACACTTATTTTCATTCCCTTAATACCCTTTCTGATTTTTCATCCTTGATTGAAATTCTAGGTAATGAATCATGCATTGATTGTTTTAGTGGTCTATAAAAGTGTCATGCATGTTTATTAATTGATAATTTCTTGAACACTGAGGATCTAATGACTATAAATGATATTGATAAGATTTTAAAATCTCATTCCTCATCTTAGGAAGATACCATTGAGTAGTAAGATGAGATTAGTGACCTCTCACTTTCAAATACACTCTCATCAATCCAAAATCCACCAGAATTATAACTGAAACAACTTTCTTAAGAATTAAAATATTCATATCTTGAGAATAGTAACAAGATACCTATCATTATTTCTATTTGACTCCCTCCTAACCATGAATTATGACTAATTTAACTTTATAGGGAGTACAAAAAATATTTATGATGGAAACTTTCATACATTCCGGGTATTGTCCCATCAATTTTCTCACATCATATTTTTTTAAATGATGAGTCTAAACTTGTGAGGCGGGAAAAACATCAACTTAACCCAAACCTCTTAGAATTTTTGAAAAGGGAGGTAACAAAATTATTGGATGTTGGAATCATTTACCCTATATCTGACAGCCAATGGGTCAGTCTCGTTCAAGTAGTTTCTAAAAAAATTCCTTACACTAATCAAAAAATGAAAATAATGAATTGGTTCCAACTCATGTGCAGAATAGTTGGCATGTCTAAATAGACTGTCGCTAACTAAACCAACACACTAGGAAGAACCATTTCCATTTACCATTCATTAACCAAATTCTAGAGAGGCTAGCGATTAAGTCCCACAATTGTCTCCTTGATGGGTATTCTGGATACTTTCAGATCCATATTTACCTTGAGGTCCAGGAAAAGAAAACCTTTACTTTCCCATTTGGAACATTTTCATATAGGAGGATTCCATTTGGTATGTGCAATACTCAGGGTACTTTCCAACGATGCATGGTTAGTATTTTTTCAAATTAATTAGAGAATTTCATGGAAGTTTTCATGGATGATTTCACTATTTATGGATCCTATTTTGATGAATGTTTGAGTAGTATTGCTTCAGTCCTACATTGCTATATTGAATAGAATCTCATATTAAATTATGAGAAATATCATTTCATGGTGCGACAAGTTATAGTTTTGGGACATGTAATTTATGGGGATGGTATCCAAGTAGATAAATAAAAAGTTGAAATCATCTCTTCCCTACCATTTCCCAAAAATTTATGGGATGTGTAGTATTTCCTATGTTATGTTGGAATTTACCGTCATTTCATCCGTGACTTTAGTAAAATTGTACTCCCCCTCTCCCGATTTCTCAAAAAAGAAAAGGAATTTGTTTTAAATAAAGAATGTGAGGAATATTTTAATAAGTTAAAATGGAGTCTCACATAACCCCCGGTAATCCAACCACCTCATTGGGATTTACCATTTGAGATCATGTGTGATGCCTCTAACTATGAAGTTAAGTCAGTCTTATCACAAAGGGTCAATAGATCTCCACATTTCATTGCATATTCCTCATGTACACTAGACCCTTCCCAAGTAAACTACACCACAACTGAAAAATAATTTCTTGAAATTGTGTTTGCCTTGGATAAATTCATGTCATACCTTTTAGGGTCCAAAGTCATTGTGTTCTTAGACCATGAATCCCTCTGGTATATCCTTACAAAAGCGGAAGCCAAACCATGTCTCATTCGTTGTATGCTCCTCCTTCGGGAATTCAATTTAGAAATTAGGGATGAAAATAAGCAGAGAATGTGGTTCTTTACCATATCAGTAAGACTAACCCATCCTCGGACATTGACTCATCCCTCGGTATTCCCATAAATGGCATGTTTCCTGATGAGAAACTGTACCGAGTACAAGATGTTATCCCTTGGTATGCTGAAATTGTAAATTATTTGGTAGCATCTTTCATTCCTACTAATTTCAACAAAAACCTAGACGACCATCTAAAACATGAGTCTCGTTGGTACATTTGGGATGAACCCTACCTTTGGAGCACCTGTAATGATCAAGTCCTCAAGATTTGTGTTCCCAATAGTGAGTTTCAGTCAATCCTTAGGTTCTTCCACATTCTTTCTTGTGGGGGACACTTTGGTCCCAAACAGATTGCTCGCAAGGTCCTCGATTCTGGTTTCTTCTGTACCGCATTATTTTGGGATGACCATGACTTTTGTAAATATTTTCCTCACTGTCAAAGAAAGGGGGATGTCTCTAAAATAAATGATATTCCACAAAAACCCTTTCTCTTCCATGACATTTTTGATGTTTGGGGCATTGAATTTATGGGACCATTCCCCAATTCATTTGGTAACCTGTACATTATTTTGGAAGTGGATTATGTTTCAAAATGGGTAGTGGCACGAGCTACAAGGACTGATGATTCTAAGGTAGTTGTATAATTTTTTAAAACCCAAATCTTCTATAGGTTTGGATTTCCTAGGTTCATCATTAGTGATCAGAGTTCTCAATTATACAATTGAACAATGAAATCAATTTTACGTTGGTATGGGGTTGGTAATCAAGTGTCTACTTCTTATCACCCACAAACCAATGGTCAATATGTGGTTTCAAATAGATAGGTAAAACAAATTCTTCAAAAAATGGTTCAACACAACATAAAATATTGTAGTCATAGACTTGATGATTCTTTATGGGATTACCTTACTGCCTTTAAAACTCCCATTAGAATCTCACCCCATCATCTTGTGTTTAGAAAGAGTTGACATCTCCCTATTAAGATAGAGCACTGGGCCTACTAGGACATCAAACAATTCAATTCTAATATTTCTGGTGCATGTACTCATAGAAATTTATAGATTTAGGAGTTAGAGTAAGTGTGTAGAGATTAATATGAGAACTTCAGGATTTGTAAGGAGCGAACCAAGGCTTCTCATGGCTGCCTTATCCATCATCATCAGTTCCACATTGGACAGAAGGTCCTCCTCTACAATTAAAGGCTAAAGTTTCATCCATGTAAGCTTCGTTCTTGCTGGTTTGGATGATACACTATTACTAACGTGTCTCCATTTTGTGTTGTCCATGTTCAAAATGAAGAAACCAAGAAAACCTTCAATGGATAGAAACCAAATCACTTTCATGAAACCATTATGGAGTCCCTGATGGGGGAAATCTATGTTAAATAAGCTATCTATGAATGAAACCCACCATGTTTTATCCTTGCCTCCATATTCTCTTTTATTACAGTGAGGACACTACACACTCTAGGTGTGGGGGGGTGGATACATTCCTCGGTTAGTTAGGAATTTTAATCATTTTCTTTCTTTCTTCTCTCTTTCACCTTATTTATATTATTTTCACTTTTCCTCATATTTTTCAGTTCATTAAGATTTTCATCATCTTTCTTCTTTCTTCTCTTTTTCAACTTCTTTATAGTATTTTCACTTTTCCCTATCCTTTTTGGTTCATTAGTATTTTCATCATCTTTCTTCTTTATTCCCTTTTTCGCCTTATTTATTGTATTTTTACTCCCCCCTTATGGTCATCAAATCATGGAACTTACTAAAAATGAATTTTGAACTTTTTTTATTACACGTTGATTTAATATTTAATGAAAATCTGACTCTGTTATGGAATAAATTTTTTTATGAATTTAACATCCGAGAGTGATTTTTAGTGAATTAGTTTTCTTTCAATGATATAAATGGTTTTATCACTGTGAAACCTTTGAGATGATTGATGCCCCTTATGTGAGTACTTTTTGGAAAATTGTTTCATTAATATCTCCAAACATTTTTTCATCAAACCACAAAGTGTAAATATTTCATAATTAATAGAAGGTAAATATATGTTAGGATAATATTTTTCATCTTAAAATGATATTTCCATATGTTCATTCCTTATCTGATTCATTTCATTACTATACCAGATTAACCTATGTGTGTGTACCTGATATCTGACTATTGTATACCCTCAAAAAAATCAAAACAAAATTGGGTTGTATCTTGGGAAGGTCAAAACCCACTCCTCCTCAACCTTTGATCTTTTTATAACTATTAAAATTAGTGTCGTTAGGATATCAAACAAGGGTTGAGAGATGAGTGTGAGATTTTTTCCAAATGCAACTTCTGAAAAAATAATAATAATAAATGAGGGGAGTGATGAAATGTGAAACATGTTGAGATATCTAGGACGGGATCTTATGGTTTGAATTCTGGGAATACTTAAGTGAGTGGGTCTTGAAATATTATTTCAAATGATGTAGGTTCGGTGGACAAAATCATTTAAGATTAAAAATGTTAAAATAACCAATATTTTTTGGATAGAAAGTGGAAAGAATAACATGAAATGGTTTTCAAACACACACATGGAGAGTTAGTGGCATAGTTGAATTTTGAATTATTTTCTCAATTTAGTATCATGAGTCTCTTTTAATTTCACTGTGATGTGATTTGTGAGACATCTTTTTTCCATTTTCACTAGGAAGATCTCCTTAGTGTGGTTTGTGCATTGATCACATTACTTTAATGAATTAAAATTTCCTAAAATTTTAATCTTCATGATGTTGGTAATATCTATATGCATCATTTCTAAAAATTTAACTTTTCCCAGGAGTGCAAGTGTTTAGATGTGGGGTGTGATCGCACCGGGATTCACTGTTTCATTTTCACCCTAACACCATTATGCTAAACTAGTTTTGTATTGAAAATCATAAAAATAAAAAAAACATTTCATGTTTGATTCAATTATTTTTTTTATAGATTTTGAAAAGGGAAATATTACGTGATTTGATAATTTCATTGAAGGTGGATGTGATTTGGAGGGCTCATGATGAAGTTCAAGAAAAATGGTCCAAGTTATGCAGGATCAAAGCACATCAGTTTACTAAACCAAACACTTATACTACACCATGCATCCAAATGGTCTTATGTT
The DNA here is from genome assembly GCA_963277665.1 of Viscum album. NCBI lineage: Eukaryota > Viridiplantae > Streptophyta > Magnoliopsida > Santalales > Viscaceae > Viscum > Viscum album. Next base: position 70,001,950 of record OY728159.1, read on the forward strand.
ATGTGAACTAGTCCAAATTTTATTGTTCTACATTTAATATTAAGGAATCCAAGACTCATTAATCCATATGGTGTCCCAATCGACCGGATCTGTCCAGCACACCGAATCGACATGAAGTCAAAAGTGGTGTGATGTGATCTGTCCATATCTCAAGCTGTATTTTTCCAAATGTAGCAAAACTTTTGGTGTAGATATTCTGGATGGGGTTATACAACTTATTTATTTTCTCCAAAGCGATATAAGGCTTTCTAGAGGTCTAAAACCATGTGACAAGTGGTTTTAATAAATATGTGTGCTCAAAAACACCTTCCCATTTTCCTATAAAATGGAACCTTGGGCTCCCCATTTGTAAGTTCAGACAAGGGGTAAAGTTTTTCCAATTTTGAGTTCCATATGAGTCCTCTCCTCAATCCTAGAAGTCCTGTAGGCCCCTATCCCTATAGGGGGATCAATAATGAATAAGGAGTTCCACCCAAGCTTCCTCCTCCTCCCGATGTTAGGCTAAACAGTGGGCATTCATGGTGAGGGAGGTTCACACATGTAAAGGGAGTTATGATGCATATATTAGATACTATTTTGGATAAATTTTTGTGTTTAAACATTTCATTCCATGTACCTTACATGATTTTATATTTGAATTCTTTTTTTGATACATGTGAATGTTATGATCTTAATTTATAACTGATCAGTGTGAGGTTTTGAGTGTGTGACTTGTGTTGTTCCAATTGGACAACATAAGAATCCTTTTCTTACCCACTTCTTTAGATTTCAATCTTTTTTGTAAGATCTTATTCCATTCATAAGTTCTGTACCTTGACAATACAATTGTTATTTCAAAGGTTAGTTCTTCAAGCAATGAAATAAAGGCTTAAGAATTAATCAGGATTCTAATTAATTTCAACCAAATAATTACTCCAAACCTAAGTTAATATCTATGAATAATGAACTTGAAATATGTGTATTAAAATCACAATAAACCATTTCTCTCATAATTCTTGAAACACCACCTTAATCTATCAACTATTATACTATTTTAAGTTAATTTATTTTCTTTAAATTGTTTTCAAAATCACCCTCCCTTTAGTACTTTTTATTAAAAATGCATACACTAAACCTATCAACACTCCTTGAGAGATGACCTAGGGTTTTCCCTAGACTACAAAATCTTATTTAAATAACTATCAATTTGATATGTCACAACAACACGGTAACCCAAATAGTGGTTTCAATAAGACACTAAAACCTTAGTTTTATTACACTAGAGTTCTTATGGAAGTATGGAATTTTGTTTCTAAGAAGGGGGATTTACCCCCCCCCCCTAAATAGGAACCAATATGGGGTTTCTTGGTGTGGATAGGTGTATGTATAAGGGATAATAACTCCCACTCTCTATCTTATTCATCCATTTATCCCTTAAATACAAGTGGTTTGATGTTTGTCCATCATGAAGATTTAAGTAAATTTGGACTTCTCTCCTTCTCTTTGTTCTATTTCTCTATTCCTCCTCAGACTTGGGGAATTTCACCTAGGTATTAGGGATATTATTTAATTGGATGATGATGAATTCATCCCCCCATAATGGGGATTTTGTGTGTCTTGGCTAGAGGAGGCTTGGGAGAGGTTGATGCACATGGTATCTCACCATTTTATTACTATTAAATCACTTCCCTAATTTTTTGGGTTTTAAAATTAAATTGGTTTGTAATTGATATATGAAACAATCATATATGTTTGGGATTTGGTGATGGTGGTCTTGAGGGTGTGTTGAGGATGGACCACACCTTATTGCATGAGGATTTCCCCACGAAAGACCATTCAGTGAGTTGTTCTTTGTTTATTTTTAATGTGATTAATATTGGTTTTTTTGTTAAATTATTATAATTTTTAAAATTACTTAAAGTGGTGATTCATTGGATTATGGGACTCATATTAGTGGATTATTTTTTTTTTATCTTAGTCAACAATGGAGGTTAGTTTTTTTAAAGGTAACAACTCTAGTTTGTGGTATGTTTCCCCTGAACATTTTTCCTATGGTTTATACATTTTTCATGTGACATGTGATATGTGGTATTTACACTTGTTTGGGTTTTATTTTAACATGAAAATGAATGTTTTTATCTTAACTCATATGAGTTATCTAAATATCTAGGGGTATAATGGACCCTTGATTATTAAGTTTGATAACTCAGTCACTAAAATTCATGGGATTGATTCAAAGTGTGTGATGTATGAAATGTGAACTATGTAAGGGTATTACATTTGTGAAATAAAACATAATGGACCTTAGGTTTGGTTACCTTAGTCCCCTATGAGTAAGGGATTTTGATGGATTGAGAATGTTTAGCTTAGGGGTAGGTCATATGGAATATTGAGTTGCCTTATACCCTCATAGATAGTTGTTTGGTATATGGTATGAATATTCTTCCCTAATTAGAAAATATTTTATGGGTGAATATATATTGTACATAGAATTTCATATAGTTTTGGAATGATAGGACTGAAATAGTGCGACCATGGATGCAATATGGATGATATTCCATCACTTATGTGATTTTTCATAGACCATATTGTATAAGTCCTTTATTAAATTACGATATGAGTGTGGTTGTGTAAAGGTACACTATTATAATTTAGGGATGACCCTTGGCACTAGTATTTGGGAATATACTAAAGGAACCCATGAGGGTATTCCAAATTATATTGAGACTTAGTAGACTATGCGGATGCCTTGTCCTTATTCTAGAAATAAAGGGAATAGTGGAATTGGGATGACATAGTAGTATCCTTAAATATAATGGAAGTTGGGATGGGTTGAGTGATTTAGAGTCAAATTTAAAGTAGACTATATATCAATGTTCATTTATCTTTAAAACCTTGTGAATGTTTGACATGTGTGCATTTGATAATCTACATATTGTTTATGTTTTTAATTTAATAAATGATGTATATTATATGAATGGTTAATATTTGTATGCTAAATGGTTATGGTTTGTTTGGGTTGGGTGCACATTTCAACCATGATTATGATATGCAATGGAATGTGATGGGATGAAATTCTTAAAATGGGTTGTGTGAACATTCTAACCATGATGATGCTTGGTAGTATGGGACATATTTTGTAGCAGGTTGGGTGACATGCCAACTATGGGAGGATTGTAATATGGTTTGGGAAGTTATACCAATTATAAACATGTGATATTTTATGGAATGGATTCTATGAAATTTTTTTAGTGATCATTTCAGTTATGGATGTGCTTAAGGGATAATTCGGGTGACATTCCAACTATCACCTAATGTATGTTTTGGGTTGGGTGTTTATACCAACCGTATATGATGAATGATTTTTTATTGATGTGTGTTTTAGGTTAAACATCATTCCAACCATAGATGGATTTTGATATGGATTGATTTTAGATATTGTATATTGGACATGATGACTCCTGAGAATTCTTTGTATGGATTTCAATGTTATACGGGTTGTACTTGATGCCTCTCAAGGTTTTTGTGATGTTATGGGTGGGATGTGATGTCTATCGAAAGAATATTATGTGGGTTGGACATGATGAATCTTAGAATATTGTTTACTTCTATTTTTATATGTTATACTATGTTATATTTGCTTGCACTTCATTCCCATAAAGTATTCTTGTGAAATATTCATAGACACCACAACACTAGCTAAAGTATGTATGGTCACTCAAGGGTGGCTTGGGAAACACCCATAATCATGACTATTATTATACTTATAATTGGTTATTTATTTTTTATGATCATATAACAAAGTTCATAAACTTTTTATACTAGATATGTTAGGGTCTCCATTGATGGTTTCCTACTGATTTGTACTCGCACCCTAATCAAGTGGCCCTAGAACTTTGGTACCCAAGAAGACCTCATGTTTGAAGAATAAGTAAGGCATAGTCATTATGTTGGATGGTTAATTATTATGTCTTAGTTATGGTTAGTAAATGAGATCAGGTTGGGACTCAGAACCAGGTTGTGGTTTTTTTATGTTTTTTTTTTGTTTTTTTTTTCAGTTATGTATATAATATACCTATATAAGATTTTGATGGTGTTTATATAACTTTTGTAACATATTGATAGATAATTATTATATAATTTTTTTTATTTAATTTTATTTGTAATTTATTAATGATGGTTTCTTTATGTTTCTTATACACTAATGACTACTTGTATGTTACCTTCACTATATTTTATATATGTTTGTACTAAAGGGTATAGTCTCCCCACACTTTTACTATATACCCTACCTGTTAACTGATAGTCTCCTACAAATAGGGAATCATGCCAGAGGTTACATGGTTCTCCATTATAGTTAATGTTGAGTGAGTTATATCGGGACATTATAAATTCCCATCATTATCTTACGTTTTCTATTTAATTTTGATCCCTTCCTTGGGTATCTTGATTTGGTTTGAGAAGGTTTTGTGGAGATAGAGGTGAATTATAATGAAGGGGGGATAAGTTATAGGTTAACTTTACTAGGAAAACCCAGTATAGGCCACTGTATACCAATTCCAAGGGAGAAAGTCCATTGGACCTACTATCGGGTTCTCAGTGGGATACTGGGTAACTGATGAAGCCCAATAATTTACCTTGTAGAGACCAGGTGGGTTTTTTAATGAGGTAAAAATTAATTATTTTTATATTTATAGGAATTGGTATTTAATATAGTATCTAATTTATTTTTGAATGTTTTTTATAGGATTTTACAAACCTTTGGAGACCAAATTCTCTCTCTTCATTCTTCAACATAAATATTTGATCCAAGATTCATTTGATAACATATTAGAGATATTTTTGGTGTGTTTAATTTGTCTCGGTGAGTTATTTATTAATTGTACCATTTCATATAAAGGTTATTAAGTCTATATTATTGTGTGGTTCTAATTCTCTTTATTTGGATTCCAGTTCATAAGATTCTATAATTCTAGAGTTCTTAGAGTTGTTAGAGGCTCAATACTTGAGTATATTTCCTATCTTCATTGAGGTAGGTGAAATCTTACTTTATCATGGATTTAAAACATGTTTATATATGGAATGTGGAATACTGGATTACTTAAGTAACTTTTTTATGTTTCTTGGCTTGGTAATTGGTCTAATTATTGAGAAGTGAATTTATTATGATTTATTAAATGATAATAATAACACTAAAGTATTTTATTAGGGATGTAATTATGGTTATCCATGATTTTAAATATAAAATTGTTGTGTAAGAGACAAATATGAAATGTTAAAATTAAATGGTTAATAATATGTTGATATTATATAGTTAAACATGGATGTAAATAATAAAGAATGGATTTAATGATAAATTTAGTGCTAAAACTACCTAATAAATTCACATAATGGATTTAAGGATTTTTCACATGTGTGTGAGATATTTTGACACTAACTAGTGTGATTTATATGCGGTGTTATTTCTATAAAAAATCACTTATACATGTGAAAATAGGGATTTTAATGGGAATAGGGAAACATGGTTTCCAAGGGAATTAACTCCATGTTTTGGGGGTTAAAGTGTGTGTTTAATAAGATGAGTAATATATTGAGAAAGATAGAAAAAGAACTTCAAATTTTTGAAAGGTATAATAAACTAGGTAAAGGTTTGGTAAATAAAATTGAATTCAAATATGATATATTGAGACTGTGTTTGGGGTTCTTAAAGTTTTTTTCATGCTGAATTTATGATCTTTGATGTTGGAAATGGAATTATACACCATGCTAATTCAATGTGTTATGTATGGAGAATATATTTACAATATGAGTTATCATAGGATGGAATTTATATATTGTGTTGTGATTAAAGTAGAGTATGATATTTTTATCACTATCCATGGTTTGTTATGTTTGAGTCATGATAATAGTCACTTATTGATAGCATATGGTGGGATGGGGTATGATATTCCATGATATCGCATAGTCATCCCTAAGGGGATAAATATATAATATTCCATGATATGGTATAGTTATCCCTGAGGGGATAAAAATATGAAATACCATGATATGGATTAAACCTAAGGTATCAGGTGTATATAATGTAATGATTTGTGAGTGGTACGTTGGATTGGTGTCATGTTAATGGTTAGTATTGGGTGAGGTTGAGATTCAAGATACTATATAAGCATGTTTCTTAATCCTCGAGTATCAACATTAGTTAAAGAAGGTATGACATGTTTGGGTGACATGGTTTCACCTACACTAATATTGAATTCATGGAATTTATAGTAATTTAATAATTTAGGATTTACATATGTATGTAATTACATGTTTACTCCTTGAGGTGGTAGGGGTTTAAGGGTTTCTACTAAGGATTTTATTATCACTAAATATACAAATACACCTTGTGTGAAAATAGGTTACATTCATGAGTTAAAGGTAAGAGTCCTGTGTAACTAGGAGTTGGTGTCACGAACCAACCCGGGTCGACCCTGAACCGGTCACCTGAGCCAATCCACGACATGACCCGAAGGGCGTTCCCGATCCCCACGGGCTGGAAACTAGTGTCGGGCATCAAAATTAAACAGGTGGGAATGATTTGGCCCAAAAGAAAACCAGAATCAGTAAAAGAATAGAAACTAAACAAAACAGACAAACAAAAAAACAGAAACAAAAACTACACAACCAACGTACCTCCACATGACCCCATGGGTCATCACCCAACTGAGAACCAACCTCGCTCCAACACTGAGCGACTAAACTAGGAAAACCAGTACACAAAGGAACCTGCAACTGAAAAGGTAAAAGATAGGCGTGAGTACAAAAAGTACTCATTAGGTGAGCCCAACAACTAATCCCAAAGCACTTCCAATAAATAAAGAATTCATAGATTCCAGGTTTGAACTACAATGTATAAAAGTATGATTTCATGAATATTTTACTTGAAATCAAAACACGAATCATTTCCCTTATTTATTTCCAAAAGTTGGACTTCTTTTCATTAGTGCCAAACTCATTCTAAAAGGGAAATAAGTGTTACATCTTCAAATTTTTCAAAAAGAGAACAAATAATTTTTCATTTGAAAACCATTTTCAAAAAGTAGGATAGTATAAGTTGTAAAGGACAACTGAGAGTAAACAAGCAAGGAAAAACAAGCAAGGAAAAACAAGCGAGGAAAAACAAGCAACCATGGGTGATCCTAAACATCCCTAGAAAACCCCTGGACGTACTCGGGTTCAGACTACCTACGGGCATGGTACTCCATAGTCAGTAACCAACTGGCCACCCTAACATCCAACCAGTGGCACGCCCCACAAGGCCTACCTACCAAGGGGGGACCAACCCGTCTAATCGGGGTTAGCCAGTAACCGTCACTCGATTCTGTAAAATACGCCCAGGAACCCGCGGTGGTTTTAATAATACTGTGTAAGTGGGAGGCCCTCGCACGCATGACTCACCGCACCGTACTTGCCAACCCCTTACACGGACACCTCTACATGACAACCCTTAAAGGGAAGTCCCCCTGTAGAGATGCCATATAAGTATGTATATAATTATATATATAATCACTTCACATTCCAAAAAGTGCCAACCGGGCCTCAGAAACCATGTAATACCAAAACATTTCCAACAGACGCAACACACGCCATCACGTTGAAAACGAGTACACACTTAGAACCTCATTTAAGAAACTCAAATCATCATTTTAGAACTGAAACACATTGGTGTCACAAGTAAAACCATTTTCCAATATCCTAATGCATGCCACTTTTATCAAGAACCAAATGGGCCTTTAATCATTTTTTTTGAAGGAACGCTGTTTCTCAAATGAAATCCAAAATTTTATTCACGCGTCAAAGGAAAACATTTTTCAACAACAAAAGATCCACACTTGAAGTTTCCAAAAACAAGTTTAAAGTCCAAATGAGCATTTTCTATTTTCAAGGTTTTAAGAGAACACCACTTTCCATAAACAATACACCTGCTATTTTATACACACCAAAACCATTTCCAATCACACCTCAACATGTCTCGCACATTTCAAAAAGAACTTATTTAGGCATATCACTAGAAAACCACACAATTAAGTCCAAGAAAAATGCTTCCAGTGCAATACAAGAATTAAACAGATTTCATTTTCAGCAAGTCACCGCACTATGAATAACTATTTAATACTACTTTAAATTTACTGAAATTAAATAAAAAGACACGGAATAAATAAATTCTAAAGTTAAATCCAAGTGGAATGGGATAAAACCTACCTCAAAGTCGTCAGCCGAACTCGACAAAGGAACACGCTTCGTGCAACCGGGTACGCACACGCAAGACGAAGACCGTAGCGTTGCGGAATTATCCCACCGATGCGCTGCAAAAAACACCAAAACAAAAAAACAGAAAACCACAGATATAAAAAATTAAGTCAACCAGCAATCAGCCACAAAAGAATACCTTTGCGCAGACGTGCTCGACCGCCGGGGTCGCGCACCAGTTAAAGGGGCGGTGCGCACTGGCAGGGAGACCGCTGGAGGTCGCGCGCTGATTATCGGGTGTGCCGTTGCCCGACGCAAGATGGTGGCGGCTGGCCGGACCGCGGAAAGTCGGTACGCGGCCTGCCGAAGGTGTGGAGGAGCCATCCGGAGCACCGGAAAAGGCTGGGGGATGCCGGAATGTGGTGCCGGAGTGAAGCAGGGGTGCCGGCATGGATGGGGAATGCCAGAGGGGTCACCGGAACAGGGCAGGGGACGCCGGAATAGCGTCGGATAGCGGAGGTGGGTCGTGCGGGGGCTGGGGGGTGCGCCGAAGTGCCGAGAAAAAGACGGAAGAGGTGGCCGGAAGTGGCTGGAACATGGAAGGGGCGCCGGAACGGCGCCAAACAGCGGAGCCGGGTCGCCGGAGGTGCTGGTCGGAGGTGGGACTCACCGGAAGGGCTGGCAGGGCGGCTGGACAAAGCGGGGAGCACCAGGGCGGAGTTAGGTGGTGCGGCCGAGAGGAAACGGCCGGCCGGCGGGCTGCGATGGTGCGGCGAGCGAGCAACGAGGATCGGGGGCTAGGACAGGGGGTATCGCGCGGCGATGCCGCCTTGGGCGAGGTGGGACGGCGAGCGGGGCGCGACGGTCGGGAGGACCGGAGGCCGGTCGGAGGTCGGGACGCCGGGAGGAGACCGGCGGAGGCTAGGGGTTGCGCGGAGGACGGCCTAGGGGGTGCTGGTGCGGGGTGTTGGCGCGGGGAACTGGGGTCGGGGATGGGTGACGGGGAAGGAAAGTAGGAAGGGGGGGCGTGCGGCGCAAGAGGGAAAGAGAGGGGGGGCATGCGGCGCTAGGGTTAGGGTTAGTTTTTTTTCATTTCATTATAATAAAATAATAATAATAAAATCTGAAATAAAATAATAAAAATAGTAATAAAATATTAATAATAATAATATACCAGAATAATAACAATAATATAAAACACAATAATTAAGATAGTAATAATAATAAAAATACTAATAATTCATTAATAATACTAATGTCATTAAAAATCTTCAACTTTCTTCATAATAATACAATAATAATAATGATAATCTAAATGATAACAATATAAATGATAATAATATAATATTAATAATAATGATAATAGTAATACAAATAATGATGTAATTGATATAAATATTAAGATATAAAGAATAACAATAATAAGAATATGAATAATAAAAATAAATAATAATAAAAATATTAAGAAAATTTATTAACAATAAAGATAATAAAAATAAGAATAATAATAATGAGAATATTGAGCAATTGCACGTCACTTGGACGAGTTGCGTGGCTACTGCCAACCGTGTGGTGGTCTCGTACGGGTCTGAAACCAACCAAAAACATTAAACGTCAACAATTATAAATCGGGACTTAACCCATAACTCGGCGCGAGAACCCAAAACTAAGAAATAATAAATTGAAAATTAATTCAAAAATCCGGGGTGTGACAATTTTCCCCACCACAGACACTTTCTGCCCCCAGAAACTCACACAGCCGCACACTAAACAAAACAAGAAACCATGCCCGGTTGAAACTGAAAGAAACCACAATACAAGAGAACGGGAGAACACGGAAGGGTTCTCCCCACCACATAACTCAACTAGTGTGGAAATTTAACACTCAATCATACCACCCCGGAAGGGGGGGCCGACGCAGGAACTCCCAACTAACCCAAACTAACCTTTATAGCACGAGCGAAACAAACCACCGCCAAAACTTAGAACTCTCGACATAGACCAAAATCCCCAAACACTAGAGAGAAACCTCCGAGAAGAACTTAACCCACGAAGTAAACTCGAGCATTACCACAAACTTCGTTCCTTCCATAGGCACTTACATCCCCAAACGAACACAGTCAAACTGAGATTAACTCATACAAGGTTCAAACACACTTTTAAAGAAAAACGTACGATTCAGAGAATCATAATTCAAACACACAAGACTGTTTGATTTACAAACGAACACGTCCATCCCAACTTCACGATGAAACAATAGACCTATGACAACGCCAAAACATTAACGATGGAAGAATGAGAATGGAAGGAATTTTTAATGCTTTGTTGCCAACATCGAACACAAAACTCGAACTGAGGCTTCACACCCCCGTGAACTCATGACTGTGTGCGAGATTCACCCCAAGACCTGTGGCTAGGGCTCTGATGGCTGAAGCATCACCTTCCTCACAGTCAGGCATTGGAACCTTTTGGTCACAGCATCTCCCTCAGGCGACGCTTCCTATAAAACTTCTCTAGGTAACCCAGACACCAACAATGATGGCACGTCTTCAGAGGGGTGTGACGTGATGGATTTACATTCCCTAAACGTCGACACTGACGGCACAGCATTAGACGGTTTAACAAAATGAAAGCCAGAGTCACCACAGAGGACTCCTTAGAACAGATCCGTCTGACACACTCTGCTCGTCAGATGGGAGACCTTCACGAGCAACTGGATACGGTGGATTTCCGACCATCTATACTCTGGAGACTAACCCAGATAAGAACACCTCATGCACCAACTTCACAAAAGTGATGGTCCCAAAAAAAGGAGGACTTGCTCTTTGATCTCCGGGAAAAGACCCCCGATGAAGGGAGGAGTCTTCATCAAATCTTGCGACGCTACCTCTGGAAACAGAGACACACGATCCTTGAATTGGTCAACATATGCTTTCAACGCCTGTTGGCCCTGTTGATTACGCATAAGCTCTTCCACTTTCTTCGTCTTCCCCTCTTCAAGTATAAACCTTCGTATGAAGACAAATTTAAAGAAAACCCACGTCATCCCAGCTTTCAGTGATGGCAGGGCGAACAACTCTCACTCGTCCAAAGCTGAACCCTCGAACAAACTCAAAACAACACGCACTCAAACAGCGTCGGGAGTTCCCAATACCCTAAAGATGCGCTCGACCTCTTCAATTCACTCTACTATCTCTATTAGACTCAAATCACCAAGAAGGGCAGATAACATCCGAGAAGGACCAAAAAAACTGGGTATGACTCATCAAAACTCTGGGGACCTTTTTGGGCGGCATTTCTGAACAACATATATAACATCAAGCCGAAACCAATATCAAGTCGAAGCAATGTCATTGAAAGCACTTTCATCCAAAAACAGCCAGATCAAAAGAAACCAAACAACAACAAACACAACCCAAAATTCCCTGTCCAAAAATCTTGTTCCATTTTAGATTCCAAAACCACCCTTTTTTTCAAAATCTCTTTGTTTCAAGACAACTTTCCAAATACCAACTCCACTTTTCAATCCAAAGTCACGTTTCGAAACCATTTCCCTCTTTAGAATCCAACTTAGAAAACAAGGTCAAGCCTTTAGTTTCAAACACAGCCAGGTAATCCCACGAACCATTGCACATGTCTCCATCTAATTTCATTCATACGCACCAACACGCACTTTCCACGCATCCCCTCACATGTGAAAACGTCCATAAAGAGTACCTGAGGTTTCACCCCAAACCATTCTCAACCAAAACCAAGAAAACACTAGTTTTCCAAACCAAAGGCTTTCAGTTTTAAAACCCATTTCATAAATTTAAAGTCATTTAAAATAAATTAGTCCCATTTTCAAAAACCCTTTTTCATTTCCAAAAACGCACTTACACCAACCAGAATGAAAATGACACTCAACTTACATCAAACCACCGGAGTGAGGTACTAGAGGTCACACTTAACCTGGAGACATGGTAGTGGGTCATGACCCAAGTAAGCGTCAACAAATTGGAGGAATTCAAACCGTGTACCCGGACTCTACATGGGTCACTACTCCATGTGAGATCACGATGTAACATCGTTTTACCTTTGTTGTCATCCCTCAGTCCAAAACAAACCAGAACGAAACAAAGACTCAATTCTAGAACTATCCCTGGTGACTCAAGGTGCGGAACGGGAGAGGGTTCATGACGTCCTTCCCGTACCTACCTCTCGAGTACCAACACACCTAATCTCCATCTACCGGACATCCAAAATAACAAGGTCCAGCTCTGATACCATTTTGTCACAAACCAACCCGGGTCGACCCTGAACCGGTCACCCGAGCCAATCCACGACATGACCCGAAGGGTGTTCCCGATCCCTATAGGCTGGCAACTAGTGACGGGAATCAAAAGTAAACAGGTGGGAACGATTTGTCCCAAAAGAAAACCAGAATCAGTAAAGGAATAGAAACTAAACAAAACAGACAAACAAACAAAAACAAAAACAAAAACAAAACAACCAACGTACCTCCACGTGACCCCACGGGTCATCACCCAACTGAGAACCAACTTCACTCCAACACTGAGCGACTAAACCAGAAAAACCTGTACACAAAGGAACCTGCAACTGAAAAGGTAAAATATAGGCGTGAGTACAAAAATTACTCAGTAGGTGATCCCAAAAACTAATCCCAAAGCACTGCCAATAAATAAAGAATTCACAGATTCCAGGTTTGAACTACAATGTATAAAAGTATGCTTTCCTGAATATTTTACTTGAAATCAAAACATGAATCATTTCCCTTATTTATTTCCAAAAGTTGGAATTCTTTTCATTAGTTCCAAACTCATTCTAAAAGGGAAAGAAGTGTTACATCTTCAAATTTTTCACAAAGAGAACAAATCATTTTGAATTTGAAAACCATTTTCACAAAGTAGGATATTATAAGTTGTAAAGGACAACTGAGAGTAAACAATCAAGGAAAAACAAGCAAGGAAAAACAAGCAACCATGGGTGATCTTAAACATCCCTAGAAAACCCCTGGACGTACTCAGGTTCAGACTACCTACTGGCATGGTAGTCCATAGTCAATAACCAAATGGTCGCCCTAACATCCAACCAGTGGAATTCCCCACAAGGCCTACCTACCAAGGGGGACCAACCCGTCTAATAGGGGTTAGCCAGCAACCGTCACTCGATTCTCTAAAATATGCTCAGGAACCCACAGTGGTTTTAATAATACTGTGTAAGTGGGAGGCCCTCACATGCGTGACTCACCTCACCGCACTTGTCAACCCCTTACACGGACACCGCTACACGACAACCCTTAAAGGGAATTCCCCCTGTAGAGATGCCCCATAAGTATGTATATATATATATATAATCACTTCACATTCCAAAAAGTGCCAACCGGGCCTCAGAAACCATGTAATACCAAAACATTTCCAACAGACGCAACACAGGCCATCACGTTGAAAACCAGTACACACTTAGAACCTCATTTAAGAAACTCAAATCATAATTTTAGAACTGAAACACATTGGTGTCACAAGTAAAACCATTTTCCAATATCCTAATGCATGCCACTTTTATCAAGATCCAAACGGGACTTTAATCATTTTTTTTAAGGAACGCTGTTTCTAAAATGAAATCCAAAATTTTATTCACGCGTCAAAGGAAAACATTTTTCAACAACAAAAGATCCACACTTGAAGTTTCCAAAAACAAGTTTCAAGGCCAAACGAGCATTTTCTCTATTCAAGGTTTTAAGAGAACACCACTTTCCATAAACAATACACCTGCTATTTGACACACACCAAAACCATTTCCAATCACACCTCAACATGTCTCACACATTTCAAAAAGAACTCATTTAGCCATATCACTAGAAAACCACACAATTAAGTCCAAGAAAAATGCTTCCAGTGTAATGAAATAATTAAACAGATTTAATTTTCAGCAGGTCACCGCAATATGAATAACTATTTAATACTACTTTAAATTTACTGAAATTCAATAAAAAGAAAAGTAATAAATAAATTCTAAAGTTAAAGGCAAGTTAAATGGGAGAAAACCTACCTCGAAGTCATCGGCCGAACTCGACGAAGGAACAAGCTTTGCGCAAGCACGTACGCACACGCAAGCTGAAGACCGCAGCGCTGCAGAATTATCCCGCCGACGCACTATAACAAACACCAAAACAGCAAAACAGAAAACCATAGATATAAAAAATAAACTCAACCAGCAATCAGCCACAAAAGACTACTTCGGCACAGACGCGCTCGACTGTCGGGGTGGCGCGCCAGTTAAAGGGGCGGCGCGCATGGGCAGGGAGACTGCTGGAGGTCACGCGCTGATTATCGGGTGCGCCGCTGCCAGGCGCAAGACGGTGGCAGCTGGCAGGACCGCGGAAAGCCGGTACGCGGCCTGCCGAAGGTGTGGCCGAGCCGGACGGAGCGGCAGAAAAGGCCGGGGGATGCCGGCAGGCGATGCCGAAGAAAAGCAGGGGTGCCGGTAGGGATGGGGAACGCCGGCGGGGTCACCGGAACAGGGCAGGGGATGCTGGAACAGCGCCGGACAGCGGAGGCGGGTCGTGTGGGGGCCGGGGGGTGCGCCGGAGTGCCAAGAAAAAGCCGGAAGAGGTGTCCAGAAGCGGCCGGAATAGGGCAGGGGTGCTGGAACGGCTCCAAACAGTGTAGGTGGGTCGCCGGAGGCGCTGGTCAGAGGCAGGGCTTGCCGAAAGGGCCGATAGGGCGGCTGGCCAGAGCGGGGAGCACCGGGGCGGAGCTGGGTGACGCAGCCGAGAGGAAACGGCCGGCTGGCGAGTGCGGTGGTGCGGTGAGCGAGCAACGAGGAGTGGGGGCCGTGACAGGGGGGTCGTGCGGCGGTGCCGCCTTGGGCGAGGCGGGACGGTGAGCGGGGCATGGCGGTCGGTAGGGTCGGAGGCCGGTTGGAGGATGGGACACCGGGAGGAGACCGGCGGAGGCCGGGTGTCGCGCGGAGGCCGGCCTGGGGGGTGCTGGCGCGGGGTGTTGGCGCAAGGGATCGAGGTCGGGGCTGGGCGACGGGGAAGGGAAGCAGGAAGGGGGGGCGTGCGGCGGTAGGGTTAGGGTTAGTTTTTTTTCATTTCATTATAATAAAATAATAATAATAAAATATGAAATAAAATAATAAAAATAGTAATAAAATATTAATAATAATAATATACAAGAATAATAACAATAATATAAAACACAATAATTAAGATAGTAATAATAATAATAATACTAATAATTCATTAATAATACTAATGTCATTAAAAATCTTCAACTTTCTTCATAATAATAAAATAATAATAATGATAATATAAATGATAACAATATAAATGATATTAATATAATATTAATAATAATGATAATAGTAATACCAATAATGATGTAAGTGATATAAATATTAATATATAAAGAATAACAATAATATGAATATGAATAATAAAAATAAATAATAAAAAATATTAAGAAAATTTATTAACAATAAAGATAATAATAATAAGAATAATAATAATGATAATATTGAGCAATTGCACGTCACTTGGACGAGTTGTGCGGCTACCGCCAACCATGCGGTGGTCGCGCATGGGTCCGAAACCAACCAAAAACATTAAACGTCAACAATTTTAAATCGGTACTCAACCCAAAACTCGGCGCGAGAACCCGAAACTAAGAAATAATAAATTGAAAATTAATTCAAAAGTTCGGGGTGCGACAGTTGGTGTTAGGATACATATTGGAGAAGAGTTCATGGGCTGTCAAAGTCATATAGAGTGTGTTTTATTCCATTTCTTTTATAGTCCTTTCTAGTTATACTATTCATGTTTTGTCATGTATGAATTTTCTTTGAGTCATGTTTGACTATATGAAAAATAAGGTCATATTAGAATATTATAATGATATTATTGACTTGGTTTTTATGTATTTCACTAGTTATTAATTTTGTTTTTCTTTTTTTCTTTTTTATGTGATGGACCATTAGAGGGTCAATTTCTACTCAATTGGAAAATTAAACCCACAATGTTAGTCATCAGCCTGTGGTGATTAGGGAGTTCACCTAGTTCCATTTGGAATTATAACCTAGTGGAGTAATCTTATTGAAGAGGGACATTACAAAATGGTATCATGACATTCTCTTTCTTAGAGTTTCAATGTATAAGTTATGGTATAGTTGAGATTAGGAGTCGATAATTACAATAGAAGCTATGTGTGGGTACCTAATTGGGAAAACCATAGGGTAAGTACAAGTTACCCTTAAGGTATGGAATTTTAGTTTCTTTTTTTACTAAATATTTTATTTTTTATTTTTAATTGGTTAAGGGTGTGTAATGGTGAAATATATAAATCATTCTTAACACATAAAATCATGACATGTATGTGTGTGCATGCATTTTTTGAATCACTTGGGTGATGTTTTGTGAATAGTTGATATGAATGACTATTTTTTGAATGTGTTTAGGAAGTGATGTATGATATATCTATTTTATGTGACCTTTTTTATATTTATAACAGATTTGTTAATTATTTTCTAGAGTTATGGAATAAAATAGGTGAGTCCATGAACCTTTGGAAATGTATGTTGAGCAGGATCACTCTGATGAGGGGTATATGGAAGGGGAAGTAGAGTGTATTACCTTAGTGGATAATCCATAGATAATAGTGGATAAGAATATTATTGAGGGGTTTCTAAATATTATCTAGAGTATGGAGGGAAATCCACCCCAGGAATTGGTCATGGCCTTATATGTGGTTCAATATTTTTAAACATAGCATCCTCGTATCATCAAAGGTGATTTTGGGACTTAGGGATATGAAGAGTGTTTAGAGAGTGTGGATAAGATAGTTTAACTTCTATAAAAGGTAATAAGGTTAATATGGTTGTTTTTATAATCAAGGGTCTAGCTTGATATTGGTTTCATATCTTATCACAGGTGAGGAGGACTGAGGGGTTAACCTGGGAGGCCTTTTAGACCCTCTTTCTTGAGCAGTTTTATCCTCAAATATTGAGGATGTAAAGATCCTATAAATTTATAAATATTAATTAGGGAAGTATATTTGTTCTCAACTATGATTATATTTTCATAGAGTTTCTTTGGTTTTCTCCTACCTTAAGAGGATATCATATTTCTATGTCTTATCATTTTAAGTACGATTTGAGGCTAGAGATCCATTCCAAGGTCCATCTCTTTTGTTTATCTACATTCATGTAGGTGGTGAAAAAGTGTCTTATGGATATGAATGATATTGAGGAATATAAGTGTCCTTTAGTAACATTGGTTGGATCTAGTAGCAGTAAGAATAGGAAGAAAGATGATTCTCACAAAGATGGAGAACATTCAGGGTGTCATGGGAAGACCTTATCATATTCTTATTTTATAGGTAGGGAATTTATTTTGTATTTCTATTGTGTAAAGAGAGTATATTCTCAATTTTATTATCCTTATGATACTAAAGAGTGTTACTCATGTGGTGAGATCATTCATCTTTGGAAGCTTTGGTGGAAAGTTTCTCAGGGAAGAGGAGGTCTTAAATCGGTTTCTACTTTAGATATATGGTCATGGGATAGTTTTACATAGTAGAGTGTGAGTTATATGTCATCTGGGAGATTAGTCCAAGGTAGTGTTAGAGGCTCTCAAGGTTATGATATGTGAGGAGATATTGTGCAGCTAAACCAAGTGCCTCTGGGGAAGGGTATTGATTCTAGTTTTGGGTAGTTTTTTATAGTAGAACTAGTGTTAGTTGATCTTAATGATGGTTATTCTATAGTAAGATATGTGATTCCAGATACCTCTATCATGGATAGTGTGTTGTTTTTTTTCTAATGTATTTTTTATCCTTAATTTGTCTACTAAGAGACTTTTTGGAGTTCTTTCTATATATACCCTATTGAGGTGGAGAGAGGAGCCTGTTGAGAGGTGTTTTCTTATATAGTTGATATGTGTGGTTTTTATTATCTTTTTGAATTCTTCGTTATAGAAATGAGGGGTTTTTACATGATCATAAAAAGATATTTGATGTCATATTTTTTGGGTTCATATTGATTTATACTAGCGATGTGTGATGTTCTAGCCTTCTGGTGATGATTCAAGTGTCATTTTGGTAGAGTGGTAATATCATTCTAATAGGGAGGGCCATTATTTGGGACAGATAAAGAAGTTTACATCTCAAGTGGATGGGAATTATCTTCGGTTGTCTAAAATTGGTTATGGTTCTTTTTTCCTTTTGTGGTTGATCAGTATCAGGATGTCATTCTTGAGGATTTCATGGAGTTACCGCTTAAAAAGGATGTGAATTTTGCGATATTTTTGGAACCAAGTAATGAACTTATTTCTATTACTCGCTAATATATGGAAATTAATGATCTTTAAGATTTAAATACTTAGTATAATGATCTTGAGTCCAATTTATTCATTTATCAATGTGTATATCCTTAGGGAACTCCAATGATTATTTCTAAGAAGGATAGTGGGAGTCTATGGTTGTTTGTTGATTACCATAGGTTTAACCAGGTTATCATTAATAAATGATTTTGTTTACCATAGATTTATTATTTTTTTATCATCTAATAGGTTCTTGGTGGTTCTCTAATATTTATCTTTGATTAGGTTGTCATTAGTTTAGGATGAGGGTTTAGGATGAGCCTAAGAGGGATTTCCATACATGATATAGTAATTATGAGTTTCTAATGATTATATTCAGTATGAATAATTCACCATTGGTGTTTATTTATTTGATGAATCATTTCATTCATCACTATCTAGATTCATTTTTTATCATTTTTATTGATGATATTCTAATATAATCCAGATGCTATGAAAAGTATGGGGTGAATTTTTATATTATGATAGAGACCTTATGAGTTCATTTCTTATATAGTAATATGTCAAAATTTTGGTTTTGTATCTGGGAGGTTAAGTTCCTCAATCATTTTTTTAATCAGAAATATCATTAGATCCTAATAAAGTTGATATTGTAATGTATTAAGATGTTCCCAATAATTTTTTCAATATTTAGAGTTTCTTAATCATTATGGGATATTATTGTCATTTTATTCAATACTTTTTTACCTAGTTGTTCGGATTATGGCACTAAATAAGAAGTAATTTAGATTCTAGTGGTGTGATAAATGTGAGGCTATATTCATGGAGCTAAATAATTGATTGAAAATATCACATATTCTCACATTACTAAATCCTAGTAAATGATATGAGGTATATTTTGATTTTTTCAATGCAATGTTTAGCTATTTGTTGATCTAATAGGGTCATATAGTTTTCTACAGTACCCAATATCTTAGGATGCAAGAGACAAATTACCTCACCCATGTTCTGAAGTTGGTTATAGGTATCCATGTTCTTAATAGTTGGTGACATTATCAATTTGTGAGATAGTTTGTGGTGTTCACCAACCATGAGATCTTAATATATATATTTTCTTAAAGGGATCTGAATATTATTTATAGAAGTTGGGTTGGGTATCTCTACTCATTCATATTTTAGATTATATATACACTTGATAAAGGTAATATTGACAATGATTCTTTAAGAAGTCCCAAGTGAAAGTTATTTGGGAATAGAAAGAGGAATTGTAGATTATGACTCTCTCCTCTGGGATTCATCATGATATAGATGAGGAGGAATTTGTTTTGGTTCTTTCACATTTATTTACAACTATATCCTTTTTTAGTGAGTAAATTCAGATTAAAGTTCGAATTTTGAGTGATAATTTTATAAAGGGAAGCTATATGGTAGGGATAAGATGTTTGGATGGGTTTTAGGAGTGGTTTGTCCTTGTACTTTAATAAGAATCCTTATATTCCTATAGTTTTTCAATAGGATGTGATGAGAGACTTTAATATATTTCATTGGGAAGTTCATCCTAGTTTAAATAAAATATACAATGGTATCTAATGACACTTATAGTGGTTGGGTGTGAAGTGGTATATGACTAATTTTGTTTATAGGCGATTTAAAAATCATTGGATTAAAGTTAAGAACCAGAGTCTGGAAATGAATCCATAGTCCTTTTTTGTTCTAGAATGGATGTGAGATGAATTTACCATAGATAACATGATAGGATTTATAAGTCCACTAAAGGATAAAGATATGGTATTGGATTTTATTGATCAGATAATGAAATTTTCTCATTTATTGCTGATAAAGGAGACCTATAGAGTCGAAGATCTTAGGAAGATCTATGTTTATGAGGTTATAAGACTTCATGGGTTACCCCTTAGCATAATTTAAGATCATGAAAAAATACTCACACTATAGTTTTTGAAATTATTATAAAGACTTTGGGATCTTGAGTAAAAAAATTGAACACAACTTATCATCCATAGTTGGATGTCCATTTTAGTGTACCACCCAGAACCTTGAGGATATGCTCCATACATGTTTTCATGACCCTTGTAGTTTATGTGGAGATCATGTGTGATAGGTATAATTTTTTTATAACAATATATATAATGAATCTATTCATATGGAACCATTTTAGGCTTTATATGGTAGTCCTTGTTGATCACCCCTACATTGGATTGAATCTTGGGAAGCATCTTTGGTTAGACTTGGCATGGTGGAAGAGACTTCTGATCACATGCATATGATACAGAAGTGGATAATTATAGCATAGAGTGTATAGAAGTATTATGTTGATCATAATAATTTAACTATTGAATTATTTTTGGGGGGTTATATATTACATTGAGTTTCACCCCAGTTGAAACATTGGATAATTGGTAAGCAAGGTAAGTTTGCTTTGTGGTATGTTAGACCATTTGAGGTTTTAGAGATCATTGGGGAAGTTTCCTACTAGTTTTCACTACCTCCAATGTATATAAAAATATTCATGATGTATTTCATGTATCTCTATTGAGGAAGTATAAACAAGATTCTTCTCATGTGATTTAGTGTGATGATGTAAATCTAAAGTCTAATGCTTTCATTTTATGTAGAATCCATTGTGGGTTTTTTATTATAGTAAGAATCAATTTTTGAGTAATGTTGTGTCTCTTGTATAATCTATATGGTAGCACATATGAGTTTAAGAGGAAACCTATAAACAAGAATCCAATATAACATCCTAATGATCCTATTTGTTTATTAGTGATTCTTGATGATACCTCTCATAGATGAGAAGCCATGTATTAGGGATTTTCTAATAACCCCCTTCATTAAGGTATGCATTCTATTTAATTTTGATCTCTTCCTTGAGTCTTTGGGTCTAGTTTTAGAAGGAATCGGGGAATTAAAGGTGAAGTTTAGTCAATGGGAAATAAGTTAGAGGTGGAAATTTATAGGAAAACTCATTAGAGACCATCCAGAACCCATTGGTTGTTCAAGGGGAGTAAGTCCACTAGGACGAGCATTAATTTCCTAGTGAAATTTCACTAGGTTCCCAGTGGGATACCAGGTAGCTGGTGAATCCCATACAATTACCTAGTGGAGAACTAGAAGGAATTTTTTAATGTGGGGTAGTTTTATCTTTGTGTATTTCAAATAATTAGGTCTTAAACTATGATTTTTTTGATTTAATGATGTATTTTCATGATTTTAAAAACCTTTTGAGACCTAATTTCCCCTCTTCATTATCTAACTTCAGGCTTCAATCCCAAATTTGGTTGATCTTAAATTTGAGAACTAATTATTGTGTTGGATTCATCTAAGTGCTTCATGAATCTTACCTTTTGTGTAAAGGAAAAGAAATATTAATCACTATGTGGTTATACTTCTCATTCTATTGACTCTAGTTTTTTGGGATTCTTGAAGTATTGAGTTTTATGATTTTATTGAGGTACATTCCTTGATTTTATTTTATTTATTCATTAAGGTAAGAAACCTCTTAATTTATCATGGCTTTGACATATATTTATATTTGGAATATGGACTCCTAGCTGATTTAATTTGCTTTTGTGTGTTTCTTGTCTTGATAATTGGTCTAATTGTTGAGAAGTGAATTTATTATGATTTACTGAATGATAATAGAGGCCCTACTAGATTTCCTCAGGAATTTAATTGAGATTAAACATGATTTTTAATATTGAATTAGTGTGTTAAAGAAAAATATGAAATATATAAATTAAATGGATAATAATTTGGTGATATTAGATAGTTAAATATGGGTAGAAATTAAATAAGAATGGAGTTATTGATAAAATAGTGTCCAAAACTACCTAATAAATTCAAATAATGAGTTTAATGATTTATTATATGTATTTATTATATTTTAACACTATTTAGTGTCATGTATGTGTAGTTTTGTTTCTGTAAAAATCACTTATATGTGTGAAAATGGGGTTTTTGATTAGAATGAGGTTACACAATTTCCAAGTGAATTAACTCCATGTTTTTAGGGTTAAACTATTTGTTTTCTAAAATGAGTAATGGCATGAGAAATATGGAAATAAAACTTTAAATAGTTAAAAGACATAATTAATTGAGTAAAGGTTTGATAATAACCATCACTTAAAATATGATATGTCGGGACCTTGTTAGGGGTTCTTAAATTCTTTTGTGTTTGTAATTAGGATATTTTATATTATAAATGGAATTTTACATTCATGTTGATTGAATATGTTACGCAGTAAGAATGGAATGAAAAGGTGAGTTTTCTTGGGATGGAATTAATATTTTTTGTTATGATTAAAGTGATGTATGATATTTTTTCCACTAACCATGGTGTCTTGTGTTTGAGCCACAATAATAGTCACTTTAAAATGGCCTATGGTGGGCCAAGATATGATATTACATGATATGTAATGGTTATCCCAAAGGGGATCAATATATGTGAATAATATTTTCCCTAAATCCTTGCACTTTTTAAGTGTAATTATATATATAATATTATATGGTATAGATGTAATGCATTGAATGATATAATATATCATTCTAATACCTTCACCAATCGTAATGTTCAATTAGGATATATCATTTTGCTGAGATCATGACATATGATTTTCTTTTATTCCTATGATTATTGAAAACTAAATGACAAGTTTCATCATCTATAAATTTCTCACACATTGGATATCATTATTTTTTAATGTTTCATTTGATGAGATGTATTGGAGGATCATTGTATTAATGTGATGAATATGCGTATAACTGAAGAATTAAATTATGTGTTATGTAACATATGAGTTAATGCATGAAAAATCAAGAATATACTGAGGAGAATATGTGGGATCCACTATCATTGTGATGGTTTGATAATGTATACTAAAGATATTATGGATTATCCCTTATTAAAAACTCTCTTCATCCTCTTTTCCTTTATCCCATGAGATGTTACCATATTATGGGATTATGGAGGTTCTTGTCCATATGATGGATAATTAAGTTCCAACCCATGGATACTATAGTGACCAAGGCTTAACATACATGGATATTACATCATTTTAGATGTATATTCCGTACATTATAAAAATACATGCTTGGGGACCATAATAGTTTAGTGTCTTTGGAAACATGGAAAAAAAATCTCCTATCCTCATGAAAGATCTTCAACATCTCCCATAAATATCTCTACCTTTAGTACTTCTATCTAAAAATTTTATTCATAACCTGGGGAATGGAAACATAAGAAAGGGGTGATCTCAAATTCTTAGTAAGAGTAAATAAGGGGGATATGTAAGCATAATAATGAGCATAAGGGTAAAAGAATGTGATCATGAAAATAGAAGATCATACCATTCATATCAAAGATCATATACTTGAATCATGGCATAAATAATGGAATTTCATAAGACATGAATCATAAGTAAATAGAGAACATAAGCCATGAAATCATAACATAGGAATAAAACATGGAATTTTGGCAAACACAAAAGCATATAATGAATAACATAGTAGCCAAGGAATTGTTACCAAGACCATATTAGTAGTTGGGTTCACTCCCCATACCATCTTAGTATTCATGGTTCACTCCAATAGTTATCTTAGTAGCATGAGTTCACTCCTCATACCATCTTAGTAGTCATGGTTCACTCCCATGGCCATCTTAGTAGTAAAGTTTCACTCCCAATACCATATTAGTTTATCTCATGAGATATAAATATTTACCCAATGCATTGGAGGGAGATATAGGTCCCACCCATCTCATAATAAAATCATACACACATGTTCCACAAAAACATAAAACATTTATTATAAACATAACCCAAGGAATAAAATGGGAATCATAAACATGTAATCATATCATAACCTATGGAAAAGATACAGGTTTTATACTCATATCATAAAATGCATAACCCGTGAAATGAAGTGGGGTTTCTTAAACATCATTCCATGAAAACATAAAAAATTTAGAGAAATAATTTTAATGGTATTCTTAAACAATAACAATTTATGCCGTCATAGGTGGGGAAGGATTTTGGAAGATCACTTGGGACCTGAATTTTCCTTAAAAATAACTTTTTAAAAAATAAAATATTTTCAAAAAAAAATTGTTCTTTCAAACCACTTGGAAGAAATTTAATTTAATCATGAAAATCATTTAAAATATTTTTTGAGGAAAATATCCTTTCTTTGCTAAAATAGTTTTCTTTTCTTAAAATGATGTGCAATTTTAAAAGAAAAAATTCCCTTTGAAAATAACCTTGTAAGCTTGTAGGGGAAGATTCAAGGTAATAAGGTGTTATGAAATCATAAAAATTAGTTCGTGCTGTATAATTTAAAAAACATTCTTCTCATACTTTTTCAAAAAATGTCAAAAAGTACATTGTTAGAAAAATAGAAGAAATATTCCTTTAAAATCATGCAGCAAAAAGTAAAAAATGGGTAAAAATTACTTTAATCATTCATAGGAGAATAGTAAAACATTTTATGAAAGTATTTTTAGAAAACATGAACATGGATGATAAATATTCCCCAACGGAGACTTAAAAGTAAATAATCCCAAATATGGGAGAGATTGTGAAATCAATACTCATCACATTATAATCAATAGAATCGTATGACCCATGTAAGAAATAAAATCATAAGAATATGGAAATACAATAATATTATGGATAATACTCATAAAAGACATTCAAAGTTATTATATACACCATTTAGAAGATACAAGTAGTGTATGAGGCATGTGTCTCATAGAAATAAAGGTGAGACAAAAATCCCTTACCTTGTGTACTGACACTCTTCGTATTCGAACAAGATTCCTGTATAAAAAATATAATTTTATTATCCATATTTTACAGAATAATATCATTATATATAATACCACATATGGTTTATTATGACCTTATATTACCCACTTTTTAATGATCTTATGTTAAGGTTTCACTTTGGGTAATATTCGCTTTGTTCTTCACATATGTCTTAATTTGTTATATCATTGGTCCTTATACTTATATCATGATTCCAGAATATAAATAATGATATAAATATCATATATATCAATTATATATATATTAAAATAATATATGTCATAAATAAGTATGAAATGGAATACACTGTTCATGGAGATGGTAAGTCGTACGTATGGAAGAACATTGTTTCCGTTTTAATTGTCATATTGAAAGAAAGTATGTAAATGAAATATGTATATGTATGTATGTATTTATGTATATATATATATATCATTATTACATTAGAATTATTATATCATATATATATAATATAATTTCACTAAACTCGTCCTTAATAAATTCCATGTGGTGTGTGAACGAATCACGTCACTTTGAGGGGGTGCTAGTCCACACTTTCTCAAACGAGATTATCGTATTAACACCAAAAGGAAAGTAAAAATGTTTGTGTTATAATAAATAATACAGAAGATTAAATAGATAATAAATATTATATATATTATAAATAGATAGAGTGTCCATCATAATGGCCACCATGATTTGTGGTAATGGAAAAAAATTGAACAATCATCATTTCGTGAGGCACTAGTTCACCGTACACAAAAACAGTATGTTTGATATCCATTAGATGGAGGTGTGTGTAATTTTAGCTATAAAAATTATCATAGCAACATCCTATTATATTTATTATACTAGTTTTGACATAAAATAATGTAATAAAGAGAGTGTAGGGGTGGAGAAGGAAAATAAAGGAAGGGAGCTTGAGAGAAGATGTTACAACTAAATCGGGTAACTCCTTTTGGTTTGTGTTAAAAGGCTTCCTTTAGTTGACTTATACTCAAGGGAAGGATTCTAAGAGGAAATTAGGGAATTTTGGAGGTGAAATGGGAAGGTTTTGACCGAGCCAAAAGGCTTTATAGGTGTGAACAAAAGAGAAGGAGAGGTTCCCTTTTATAAGAGGGAGGAGGGGCACTATTAATTTATTATAAAATTATTTGTAATTTCAAATATCTACAAAGTTATTTATTTATAGGCTTATATGGGGATAAGTATAAATCCTATCAAACAATTAATTTTATACAACTTTATATCAAAACATTAAACTTATCTTTTAGTTTTAACCCTTAGTTAAGTAATTTAACTTTTACCATAACAACTTTTTTTCTTACAATATAGGGTTAATATAGTTACTATAAAATATAAAAATATCCCAATTGGATCAGTTATAAAATATTTGAAATGATAAAAGTTATTTTACCAAATGATATATTTTTATTAATTTTATAACATTTAATAATATATTATTTATTTTAAAGTATCATTTATGTCAATTTTGATACTATTCAATATTTTCATTTTTAAAAATATCAAAACAACATGATAACTTCGAACCAACACTTACAACATGTCACTAACATGTCTAAGTTATCTATAAATTTTTTTATGTAATTAATTAAGTCAAATTATATTTATTTTAATATTTTTAATATCATTTATTTGATATCTCTTATTAATTAAACAATTACTCCAACATTATTATACAAGACTTTAATTAAGTTATTTCTTCTCTAAAAATTAAAAATAAATTATCATGATGAATATAAATTTATTATATTTAAAATGAATAATTATATTCTAATTTATGTTATGTATAACTCTATATTAAAAAATATTTATTTTTTAAATTATGAATATGACACTTTTAACTCTTCTTTAAATAAAATATAATAAATGTCTTAATATAACACAAGTGGCAGAAAAAAGATAATATTTTTTATTTAAGGTTTATTTGGGTCTAAAATCACTTATCCAATGAAATTAGGACAAGTTTTAGGGTAAATTTATATCATTATAATATTATTTTGACCTTTAATTACCTTATTTACCTTTAACCACGGTAAATAAAATTCAAAATTTATTATTCACAAAAAAAATATTTTGATCTTATTAGACCAAATTTACTATACTTATTACAACCATGTATTTCCTTTTTTTAAATTCAATTCACAGAAGTGGTAAAATTACATTTACTGTTAATCCTGTAAATGTAGTTAGAATGAGGGTAAAAGAGACGCTCAAAAGTTCAATAATTTTTTTATATCTAATTCTATTATAAAAATGATTCCAATGACCTAAATTGGGTTAATATATGTATTATTTATCTATTGTGACTTTAAAACAAATTTAAATTAAAATAATTATTTAAATGAAAAAGTCAGTCTTTAACTATTATGCAGTATTTTTCCCTAATCATCAAAAATTGAAAGTTTTCAGAAAAATACCAAAAATTCACTCTAAGATAATTTTGATATTATGAATTAAAAAATTAAGTCTATTTTACCAAAATAAATTTTCATAAGTGCCTAAAATTATCTTTATTAAAAGTCCATTAAAATTGGTTCATTCGAGAAAATAGTATATTTAAACATAGAATGATTTTACCAAGAATCATATATTTTATTATCTATATGTTTTATTTATATAAAATAATTATAAAAAATATTTGAAAAGTATTTATTACAGTTCATATAACTAAGATTAACATCTAGGTTATAATTATCTTTTTTTAATAATAAAAACAATAAAAAGAGATGTTTCGTAGAAACTCAGTGTTGCATATATCATACGCCAACTCAATATTTCCTGCATCGTACTCCAACTTAGTGTTTCATGCATCATACGCCAACTTAGTGTTTTGTGCATCATATTCCAGGACATTTTAGTGTGAAAGGAATCTTTTACTTAGTGAAAAGACATTTTCAGTGTTGTGTGAAGTGAAAAATATCAAAAGATTAAATTAATTTGAAAAAAAAATTCCAAAATCTCAGGGTGTTACATTATACCCCCCTTAAAATTAATTTTTCCCAAAAATTTCATCTGGGTTATCAATTTTTTAATAATTGAATGTTTCATTCATAGAAACCCACATCATAAAAATGAATACTAAAACTTCCCTTAAAAAGAAAAATTTAGAACCATAATAGTTACCCAAAGTAACATATAACTAGGTTTCCACATAGGATAAAATAGGTTGGAAGTGAAGATTGGACATAGAGGAAAAACAAAAATATTTATAGATAGTGATTGAGGTTATCAATCAAGAATAGTTGAATGATCAAAGGAAATTTGAGGGCCTCAAAGTCATAAATCTATGATGATTTAAAAATCTATAAACTCAACAAAAATTAAGGTATTATGACAAAAAAAAATGATCACTTTCAGAATACTGGGTAATTCTTGATAAATTTCTATAAACAAATTTTCATTCTTGGGTTGTGCTTTGAAAAAATTCTAATACATCCATTACCTCATGGAATGAATGTCAAGAAATTAAATTTGATTAATAAATCACTAAAATACGCTTTTTACGGATCTTAAGGTCTATAATAGTATAAAAATTCTAACTATTTTTCTATTAAAATATCAACATGAATTAATCTATAAAAATAAAATATAACACTACTTTTTCATCATAAATGTTGGTCAGAGTATTTTACTCAAGAGGGGAGGTGTGAATTGAGTAACTATAAATTTTTTTGTTAAAATAATATTATTTGTAGAAGAAATGGTTTCCCCAAAACATAGATATATCCCAGTTAATCAAGGTTATACTGTTATAAGAGTTTGACTTTTTATACAACTCCTTATAAGAGTGATTAATTCTCAGTAATCTTAATTTGAATTATTAATATTACTTTTGAGGTTATTCTACTAAGATAAGATAGTTATAACTTCTTTCCAAGACTAACTATCAAAGTGAAATTAGTGATTTTTGGATTATGCAATAAATCAATAAAACAGAGAAGACTAAATTTAAACAGCACAGTGGATATGAAAAAAGTGGTTCAGTCTCAAGCCGAGACCTAATCCACTCTACTTGGTGATCACCTGCCACCAAGAAGTCTATATAGATAAACTTTGATCCACACCCTGGATCGGGGTTAACAACAATACACAGACTATTCAGGTCACACAGGGACCTCTTTCACAGTTTTCATGGGTAAAGATAACCAGGACACACAAGGACCTCTTCCATAGTTTACGTGGGTAAATAATAGAATAAAGAGTTTGGTGTGAGGATTTCAGTATCCTCTAGTTCATCTTAAAAGTCAGTGTGTGTCAAACAGATAGGAGCACACACTTCTCATAAGATAAAAAAAACGATGATCATAGAAGATCAAGAATATAGAGATAAGTTTATAATTCTCTTGTGTGATGTCAATTCACCTCTGGACTCCTTTGTATTGAAGAAGATGAAGCTTTTAGTCCTTTGGAAGTTGTGTGAAAAACATAATGTCGCGATGCAGCTTGTGTTCTTTGTCAGTTTTGATAATGCGAATATGTTCTCTGTATTCCAGTGTACTTCGTATGTTCTTCAGTAGAGTCGGATTGTATGAATGTGACAATTATTCCTTTGAAAATATTGTAATGTTTTCTTCTTGATCATGCTCATAGGCTTGTTTTTTGTTCTTTAGCACTCTTTTTTTGTTCTTGGGCACACACGCTTTTTATCTTCGAATGCATGAGTTTTAGCTGACAGGTTGCATGTGTTCTGCACCTCATACCTCGTACTGTCTGATGATATGTCTACAAAGAACATTAATTATGTCAGTTCATTAAAGACATAAAATATGACCGTTAGAAATTTAATTGAAAGATGACAAAGTAGTTTAAGAAATAGTGTCACAGTAAGTTATGAAAATGGTGTCGCCTTCACACGGTGTCTAGACTGATCACAGTGTCTGAGTGTCACGACGTCTCATTTACAATGTCTTGTTCATGTTGTTTGGAATCACGGTGTCTGGCTTCACGGTTTCTGGATTCACGGTGTCTGGATTCACGATGTCTGGCTTTACGATGTCTGGCTTCACGATGTCTGGATTCACGGTGTCTGGCTTCACGGTGTCTGGCTTCAAGGTGCCTGGCTTCATGGTGTATGGCTTAACGGTGCTTCACGGTGTCTGGCTTCACGGTGTCTCATACTTATGAAAATAATTGTATTCAGACTTAAGCAGTGATATTAATGAAATGAATTGAGCTTAACCATTTGTCAAAGAAATCATTATAAAGATGAGTCAAGGATAGTATGAAGTAGTTAAGCTAAATGTAGAGCAAGAAAGATCTTAAATGGATTTTTGTAAAGCATGAGAAAACTTAAAACATAAATACACATGATTAGATGTAATTTATAGGAGTTAACTAGGTTGAATAATATTTGTGATCATTAAAAAAAGATTAATATATGAGGAGTCCAACAATCTCCCCCTTTTTGATGATCACAAATCAAGTACAGTGAAAGTGTAAATTGGATAAAACTATAGAGATCATAGATAAACTTATATAGAAACATATCTAAAAACTTCTACCCCTTTTGGGATTATCAAAAAGTTGAAAGAAGAGAGGGAAAATAGTGCACATTCCATTAAGAGTAAACAGATTTTAGTACAAAATAAATGAGTAAGACAAAGGCAATTTCATTCTTATAAAAAAGGAATAAGCATTGGTCTTCTTCATGGGATGGCCTTCCCTTTGCCTTTAGCATCAGTAGAATAGGAATCCATAGGGGTAGTGGTTGAGGTAGAAGAGGGTAGATATGAGGTTGATAAAGAGGGTAAAGGGAGACCTTCGAATACTGAGGGAGCCAAGGTAGAAGGATTAGAGGATCTAGGCAGTTGCTGATCAAGAATCACAGGTCTGATCTAACTGAGAGCTTGGCTGACAGACATGGTAGTTGAGGCTAAGGCAGAGGTGAAGGTAGGCATCCCAGGTCTGAGAGGTGCAGCCACTGGAGCAACAATTGATGTACTCTGGACATGAAGATAAGGTCTCAAGATTTTGATGAAGTCTACAATAATCTCTCCACCATACTGCATTTCTTTTTCAAAGTCATCTTTATTCTCCATAAACTTGTCCAACAATCGAGTAAATTCAGTGTGCTTCTAGACATGGGTTTTGAAGGCTTAAGTCATAGGAGGAATTTTCAGATTCTCTACAAGGTATTTGAAGTGGTTTTTCATATTAGTCTTGGATAAAATTTGGTTGAAATAGAAATCTACTTTCTTAGAAATATCTTGTTGGGCATCATTTGCAATCTTTGAGTGAATTTGTACAAGGTCAAGAACTCTATCACTGTTCTTGACAACCTCAGATAAAGAAGCCATGTTGAAACCACTGAGGACATTCTGAAGTTCTTCTTTGACTATGGATCTAAGCAGATTACTATCCAAGGAAGGTGTGGAGGATTTACTAGAGGTATTAGAAGCCTTGTCAGCTGTGGCTAAAGACTTGAGCTGATTCAGTACCTTTTGAAGACAAATAGTGTACTCATAAGTGAGTTTATTAAGGTTTACTACAATATCTATCATCTCCTTCAACATCTGTTTGTGACTTTCTATGACTTTTTCATCTAAGGATGCCAGATAAGGCTGAATCTGAGACACAACATCCTGAGGAATTTGAGGAACAGTAGGTTCTAGAGAAGCAGCAACAGGATCTAATCTCGAATGCATCTCTCTCTGCATGTCTTCAACCATGCTTCTTAGGGTTTTCACTTCATTACTGAGCATCTTATTTTCAAATCTTACTTCTTGAGTCTCATGGAGCATCTTAGGTTGTATTTTCCAGATAATTTTCTTCAAAAGTAGTGAGGAATCTCTCTCACTTAAATTATTCATAGGACGAGGTTGGTCATTTATGAGTTTCTCAACTCCAGATAAGATAGTATCTCCAAATTCCTTCATATCATCCTTACTTACAAATGATGGATGTTCAAATAAGGGTTCAGGTGTAAGAACTAGTACAGGCTCAGGTTCCTTCTCAGGTGAAAAACTGGAAAGTGACTTCAATTGGAATAGGAAGAAAAGATCAAGTCCAGTTTCTGTAGCCTGCTGGGACTCATTCACATCATAGAAACTAGGAAATTTGTACTGAGTGTCTACAGTACTTGACTCAGTTGGATGTGAGGCTTCAACAGACTCAAGATTTGGGGTCTTCTCCCCCTCAACAGGTGCTTCATTTTCAGGACTGAGGGACTTAGGAGCTTGGTCTAAATCCACAGACTCAACTCTAAGTTCCTTACTTATTTTCTATCTAGTGAGTTGAAAGGCCAGCTCCATCCTTTCTTCAGCAGAAGGTATGATTTTAGGAACAGAATATTCCACAGATAGTTCCTCTATATTTTCTTCTTGCACAATAGGGAGTTATTCTACTGTATGCTCTTCCATGGCTTGCTTCTCAGATTCTGTGATAACTGATTCTTTTTTGGCCTCGGGTTGAATTTCTAGATTGAAAGCTTCTCTAGGAGCGGGGACTTCTTCTTCAAGAACAAAATGAGGAATAATAGTCCTTTCTTCCTCAACAACATCATCTTACTTAGGTGGCACTTCAGCCTCTTCTTTCTCTTCTTCTGAATACCCAACAGGTTCATTTGGTTCCAAACTAGGATCAGAAATCTCTTTCGGCCTTAAGGGATAATCCACAGGATTAAACTTCTCATAAACCTTATCATTGTCTTCCACCCATTCCTTTTTACAAGTATTCCAGTTAATATTCATTCATTTGATAGTTTCTTTTGAGAGATAGTACTCACAATCCATAATCACTTCCTCATTAGGTCCAACCAAACCTTTTGAAAAAAGCATAGCTAATATTAGTCGAGAGTAAAACAGAGAAGTGGACTTGGATGTAACTTTGATCAACTCACACATATGGTGAATTATGTACTTGCACATATTGATCTTATGTCCATTTTTTATAGGGTGAATCAAAAACACATCTTGATATTTTAACACAGCCAAATCACCTTTTCTTGGACTAACCAGATTCTGAACAAACTTAAACAGAAGCCTTGTTTCTCCATCTAATTCAGCAGCGATGGCCCTCCTCTTGGTTCCATTTCTAGTTAGGGCTTTCATAGAATCTTCTAGATCAAAGAAATAGTTTTAAGGTGGAGTTTCTCTCTGATAATCCTCACATATACCTTCATGAGGTATCCTAAGGAATGAAATCCATAACCTCAAAGAGAAGGATCATTTCTGGCCATTGACCTAGCTCCTCACAACATAACTTTCACTAGAATCAAAAGAGAATTGTACGTACTAGTAAAACTAAGCCACTAACCTAGGATAGATGGGTCTATTTTACCTCGAGAATCACTCTAACTAGCCTTGTTCTTTTAACACTTTCAATACCAAATATTTTCTAGATAGAATCCATTCGGGGCAAATTTCTTTCTTGGGAACAACAATGCGGTTTACCAGATTTGGATTTAAAGGGCTTTTGGGTGTCATCTTAGGTGAAATCTTCTTCTTCTTCAAGCTTCGCTTCTCAGGTGTGGATGATGACGGATGTTTCATTCTTGGCATCCACTGAAGGTTCGAGAGAGAGAGAGAGAGAAAGGGTTATAAGGTTAAAAGGGTTCGAAAAGAGTGAATATGAGAAATCCCAAGTGATGACCCAAGTGAAATTTTCTTTGTTTTATCATTTAGGAATACCAAACGTTGCAAAAAATAAAAAACACGGGAAAATAAAAGAGGTAAAAAATGAAGATTACCGCAATACGGGTTTAAAGAAAAAATATAAAGAATTTTCATGGTGAGACAGTGAGTGGTTGTCATGGTGAGACAGTGAACGAATTTCACGGTGAGAAAGTGAACGAATGTCACGGTGAGACAGTGAACGAATTTCACGGTGAGACAGTGAACGACTGTCACGGTTAGATAGTGAATGAATGTCACGTTGAGATAGTGAGTGAAATTTTTAGTGTGTGTTATGGTGAGACAGTAAACGTCAGACCGTAAGTACAAGGTGTTGACGGTGAGACCGTAAACATAAGAGACAGAAACTGAGAAATCGCAACCATGAGACAGTAAAGTATAACATAGTAATATGTCGAATCAATAAGACCTGAAATAGTAAAAAGTAAGGTATCTATTTGAGATTTATCATGCCAAGTTCATGTATTATGTAGTCTATTCTCTTGGAATTTAATGGTTTGGTTAATATATCAGCAAGCTGATATTCAGTACCAATGAATTCCAAAGTGATGTCACCTTTTTTATAATGATCTCTCAAAAAGTGTTGTCTTACATTAATATGTTTTTTCCTAGAATGTGACACAGGATTTTTTGAGATGTTAATAGCACTTGTGTTGTCACAATTTATTGGTACATTTCTGAATTGATATCCATAATCTAGTAATGTGTGTTTCATCTACAAAATTTGTGCACAAAAGCTCCCAGCAGCTATGTATTCAGCTTCTGCCGTAGATAATGCAACAGAATTTTGTTTCTTACTACACCATAATACTAGTGACTTGCCTAAAAGGTGACATGTTCCAAAGGTTCTCTTTCTATCTAACTTATAGCCACCGAAGTCCGCATTAGAATAACTAACTAGTTCAAATGATTATCCTTTAGGATAGAACAGTCCTAGATTGGGTGTATGCTTGAGGTATTTGAAAATTCTCTTTATAGCATTTAAATGAGATTCTTTAGGGTTTTCTTTAAAACGAGCACACATACACACACTAAACATAATGTATGGATGGATAGATGTTAAGTAAAGTAAGCTTCCAATCATTCGTCTATAAGTGGTTTGATCAACAGATTTTCTATCTTCATCAAGATCCAACTTACAAGTGGTACTCATGGGAGTATCACTAAATTTAGTGTTATCCAATCAAAAATGTTTTAGAATATCTCTAGTGTATTTACTTTGAGTTAAAACAATTCCATCATTATTTTAAAAGATTTCAAATCCAAGAAATAATTTTAGTTCACCCATTAAACTCATTTCAAATTCGTTTTGCATCATTTTAGAAAAATCAATACATATTGAATTTCTTGAAGATCCAAAAATAATATCATATACATATATTTTAACAACTAAAAAATCATTAGAAATTCATTTTATACAAAGGGTATGATCAGTTATTCCTTCTGTAAAACCTTTGGAAATAAGAAAAGTACTCAATTTGTCATACCAAGATCTTGGAGATTTCTTCAAACCATATAAGGCTTTTGATAGATTGAAAATATGATTTAGAAAATGAGGGTTTGTAAATCTAGAGGGTTGTTCAATAAAGACATCCTCAGCTATATACCCATTTAATAATTCACTCTTAATATCCATTTGATATAGTTTGAAACTCAGATTTGCAGCATAGGCAAGCAGGATTCTGATGGCTTCAAGTCTGGCTACTGGTGCAAAGGTCTCCTCATAGTCAATTCCTTCTTCTTGATTATAGAATTGTGCAACTAATCTATCCTTGTTCCTAACTATATTTCCCACTTCATCTACCTTATTTCTAAAAACCCATTTAGTGCATATGGTGAATGTGTCCTTGGGTCTTTCAACAAGTTTCCAGACTTTGTTTCTTTCAAACTGACTAAGTTCTTCTTACATAGCCATCACCCAAAATTCATCATTGATAGTATCATCAATGTTTTAGGTTTAATTTGTGATAAGAAGTCTTGATGTTCAACCTGATTTCTAAGAGAAGCTCTAGTTTGTGTCCCTCTATCTAAATCTCCTACAACAGCATCTAAAGGGTGATTTTTAAGAGTCCTAGTTGGTCTAGAAAAGATAGGGCTAGAGATTTTAGGTTCATTTACAGGTTCAGGTTCAGCAGAAATAGATTCTAGAACATTTCTAGAACTGGTTATCTTAACAACAGGTTCACTGCTCTTATCATTAAGGTTTAGAATGGACATATCTTCTTCAATATTTTCAAGAGGGGTCCTGGGTTCATGTGGATCAGTTTCATCAAATTTTATGTGTAGAGATTCTTCCACACATCTGGTTCTTTTATTGAATATTCTATAGGCTTTACTTGATATTGAGTAACCTAGGAAAATTCCTTCATCACTTTTGGATTCAAATTTGTCAAGATTATGTTTAGTGTTGAGAATAAAGACTTTGCAACCAAAAACTCTAAAGTAGCTAACCTTAGGCTTCCTATTGTTCCATATCTCATACAGGGTCTTTTTAAGAATTGGTCTAATCAAGACTCTATTGATTATGTAGCATGTTGTATTGACAACTTTAACCCAGAAGTAAATAGGTAATTCATATTCACTAAGCATTGTTCTAGAAATTTCTTGCAAGGTTCTATTTCTCCTTTCTACAACTCCATTCTGCTGAGGTGTTCTAGGGGAAGATAAATTGTGACTATAACCATTTTGTGAGAATAAGGATTCAAATTCTTGATTTTAAAACTCATGGCCATGATCAATTCTTAGAGATTTAATTTTAAATCCACTAATATTTTCTATAAATTCAGCATACTTAGTAAAATAAAAGCAGGCTTCACTTTTGTGATCCATAAAGAAAGTCCAAGTATATCTAGAAAAATCATCTACCAGAACATAAACATAGTGCTTCCCATTTAAACTAGAAACTCTGGATGGTCCAAACAAATCCATATGAACCAATTTTAAAGGTTGATAAGTAGAAACTTC
The DNA here is from genome assembly GCA_963277665.1 of Viscum album. Classification (NCBI taxonomy): domain Eukaryota; kingdom Viridiplantae; phylum Streptophyta; class Magnoliopsida; order Santalales; family Viscaceae; genus Viscum; species Viscum album. The sequence goes on from OY728159.1 coordinate 70,038,921, forward strand.
TTTCTTTGTTTTGAAAGATATTTTGTGTTGTTTTCCCTTTTGATAGGGATTACAGACTTTGTCATTTGGAAACTCAAGTTTGGGTAAGTCATTAACTAGGATTTTTCTAGTTATATTTCTAAGGGAGTGAACATTACAGTGTCCTATTCTCCTATGCCAGAGCCAATAATATTTATGAAATACACTTAAGCATGAAGCATTTTGAGAATCTATATAATCTAAATTAATGGAATAAAAATTTTCATTCCTTGATGTAGAAAATATTAATTCATCTTTATAATTAAAGATATTACAGGCATAATTTTCAAATTTAACATGAAATACATCATCACATAATTGTGAGATAATAAGCAGATTATATTTTAAACCATCAAAAAACAGTACTTTAGAAATTAAAATCAAATCAATGTTACCAATCTATCCAAAGCCAATGATTTTCCCTTTAGCATTGTCACCAAATGTGACATGTCCTCCGTCTACTTTTATCAGATTCTTGAAGCATGAGTAGTCTCCTATCATGATCCTTGAACATCCACTTTCCAAGTACCATAGAATTTTTCAAGACCTTTTTAAGAAGCCTTCTTATAACATGATCAATCAAAGACAGATTTTGGTACCCATACTTGTTTCAGTCCAGTAACATTAGTAATAAGTGCTTTAGGAACCCATATTTGTCTCATAGGTTTCATATAAGCATTATGTAAAGTATTTGAAAAATAAACTATATTTGGTCCACAAAAAACTTGAAACAGTAGAATATGTATCATGAATTGAGCTAGTTGAGTTGTGTCCAGAACTTGGAACAAAACTATATGTCCTATACTTTGAAACAAAATTTGTTCTACCAAGGTTTTTTTTACCAGGTTGATAACCAATGCCAGTATTATATTTAGGGGTAATTTATTTTCCTAGAATTTGGGTAAGGGTATTTTTCCCATTAGTAAACTTTTCTAAGTCACTTTTTAATTTCTTATTATACATTTTTAACTCATTGTTTTCCTTGATCAGTTGAGCATTTTTTCCTTTTTAGAAGTAAGTTCAGATTTAACATTTACAGTGAGGGCATGTTGTTTCTTCAATGATTTATATTTATCTTTTAATTCATTGCATGTATCTTCAAGAATGTTACAGTATTCAAATATTTCTTCATTAGTCATATTTTTAGAGTCACTTTCATCTTCAGAATAGTATAAATTATGTACAGAAGATTTCAGTGTTACCTCAGATGTGTTTTTCATAAAACACATATTGAATTTGTTAGCCTATTAATCATGTGATTTCTCTGAGTCGCTTGAACTATCCTCATAGGAACTCCAGGATGCTTTTATTTACTTTTTGTACTTCATGTCCTTGTCCTCATATTTCTTCTTGTAATTGAGCTTTGGACAGTCAGCCTTTATATGTCCTTTTCACTTACATTCATAGTATACAATTTCATCAGTTTTTTCACTTCTTTTCTAGTCATTTTTCTAGTTTCCTTTTTGATCATACTTTCCCTTGAAGTTAGGCTTTCTGAAAAAGTTCTTCTTTTTGTAAAATCGTTTGAACCTTCTGGCTAGATGAGCCATCTCCTCATCACTGTCAGGTGATGATTGTTCAGTGGTGTAACTTTCTATAGCAGCTTCTAGTTTCCTTTGTCTTTTTTCTTCGAGGTGGTGGTCTTGAATGCCACAGATTTTCTCTTTGGTTCATCCTCATTTTCTTTATTGACTTTCAGTTCTTCCTCATACATCATCAGTTTCCCAATGAGTTCTTTTACAGGTAGCTTGCTGATGTCACACGATTATCTAATAGAGATAGAAGTTCCCCTCTATCTGTCAGGTAGACATATAATGATTCTCATGATCTGTTCTTTAGCAGTGACCTCTCTTCCAAGAGAAATCAATGTGTTGAAAATATCATTGAACATAAGATACATGTCAGAAATAGGCTCATCAGGTTTCATTTTAAAATTATCATATTTTATAGTATAAGTATTAAGTCTCATTTCCTTTACACTATATGTGCCTTTATGTGAGATAGACAAGGTATCCCAAATTTCATGGGTAGTTTTACAAGAAGAAATCCTATTAAATTCTTCATCTCCTAAGGAACAGTATATAGCATTCATGGCTTTGAAATTATTATTGAAGGAAATTTTGGTAGGTTCATCCCATGTAATTCTATCAGTAACAGGTATTTTGTATTCATCTATAATGGATGACTAAATTTATAAACTCATACTCTCTAGATGATTTTTCATCATTATTTTCCATTGAGCATGGTTGGTTCCATTAAATAATGGTGGTATGTTGGTTTCAGCACCTTCCAATCTATTATCTATACTAAATTATTACTTTAAAAGAGCTAGAAATTTAGAATTAACAGAAATTTACAGATCTTTAAAGTACAAATACAATCATAGTTGAATAAAATTACACAAAGTCCTAATAAAACAACATTTGATACCAAATGTTGGTCGGAGTAGTTTACTCAATAGGGGAGGGGTGAATTGAGTAACTATAAAAATTTCTGTTAAAAGAATATTATTTTCAGAAGAAATGGTTTCCCTAAAACTTAGATATAGCCCAGTTAATCAAGGGTATACTGTTATAAGAGTTTGAATTTTTAAACAACTTCTTAGAAGAGTGATTAATTCTCAGTAATCTTAATTTGAATTATTAATATTACTTTTGAGGTTATTCTACTAAGAAAAGACTGTTATAACTTCTTTCCAAGACTAACTATCAATGTGAAATTAGTGATTTCTAGATTATTAAATAAAGAAATAAAACAGAGAAGACTAAATTTAAACAGCACAGCAGATATGAAACAAGTGGTTCAGTCTCAAGCCGAGACCTAATCCACTCCACTTGGTGATCACATGCCACCAAGCAGTCTATATAGATAAACTTTGATCCACACCCTGGATCGGGGTTAAGAATAGTACACAGACTGTTCAGGTCACACAGGGACCTCTTCCACAGTTTATGTGGGTAAATAATAGTATAAAGAGTTTGGTGTGAGGATTTCAGTATCCTCCAGTTCAGCTTAGAAGTCAGTGTGTGTCAAAACATACGGGACAAAACACTTCTCATAAGGTAAAGAAAATGATGATCACAGAAGAGAAAGAATATAAGCGTAAGTTTATAATTCTCTTGTGTGATGTTAATGCAGCTCTAGACTCCTTTGGATTGAAGCAGATGAAGCTTTGAGTCCTTCTCTGGAAGTTGTGTGAAAAACAGAGTGTCGTGATGCAGCTTGTGTTCTTCGTGAGTTTTGATAATGCGAAGATGTACTCTGGATTCCAGTATACTTCATATGTTCTTCAGCAGAGTTGGATTGTATTCATGTGACAATGTTTCTTTTGAAAATATTTCAATGTGTTCTTCGTGATCATGCTCATAGGCTTGTTTTTCGTTCTGTAGTGCTCTTTTTTCATTCTCGGGCACACACGCTTTTTATCTTCGAATGCATGAGTTTCAGCTGACAGTTTGCTTTTGTTCTACACCTCGTACCTCATACTGTCAGATGATATGTCTACAAAGAACATTAATTATTTCAGTGAATTAAAGACATAAAATATGACCATTAGAAATTGAATTGAAAGATGAAAAAGTAGTTTAAGAAATGATGTCACATTAATTTATGAAAATGGTGTCTCCTTCACACGGGGTCTAGACTGCTCACGATGTCTGAGTGTCACGGCGTCTCATTTATGATGTCTTGTTCATGGTTTCTGGCTTCATGGTGTCTGGATTCACAGTGTCTGTCTTCACGGTGTCTGGCTTCACGGTGTCTGGCTTCACAGTGTCTGGCTTCATGGTGTCTCATACTTAGGCAAATAACTTTATTCGGACTTAAGCAGTGATATTCATGAAACGAATTGAGCTTAACCATTTGTCAGAGAAATCATTATAAAATGATTCAAGGATAGTATGAAGTAGTTAAGATGAATGTAGAGTAAGAAAGATCCTAAATGGATTTTCGTAAAGCATGAGAAAACTTGAAACATAAATACACATGATTGGATGTAATGTATAGGAGTTAACTAGGTTGAATAATATTTGTGATCATTAAAACATAATTAATATATGAGGAGTCCAACAATAAATATTTATTCAACAAAAATAATTATACATTAACCAGGATATCGCATAGGCTGGTGGTGGGCATGAAACCCTTTCTGGAATTGATTGGTTGTCACTAGACATATAAGATGTCCTTTTTTTTAAACCACACTAGTATAATATATAATATGGACATCCTTGAAATAACTTTAATCACTAATTAGCCTTTTAACCAAGGTTTTCAACACAAAATCAGTTCACAAATACTTCCTCCGAAGTTTAACTTAAACTTTTCATGAACAGTTAACCTTATAACCCTTGTCAAAGGTGAAAATCCAAAACATTAGAAAGAGAGTCAAAAAATCATCTTAACAGTGATTCCCTTGTATATCAGAAAGTAGATCTTGGTTGTAACATTCCAAACATGTGAATACCCTTATTTCATATTCTCTTGAAACATGGTAACAACGTAAATTACCATAAATCCTTTTGGAAAATATGTGTGCTTCTTGATTTCAATGTATTTTGGATCAATTCCTTAAATCCAAAAATGTTGTAAAATTTATCAATGATAGCATAAACTACCTATCAAAAAGTCCTTACTTAGTTCCAAGGTTATCAATATTTTTAAATTTACTTATTCATATCCCACATATCTTTATCCATATAAAATTATCATAACATAAATAACATATCAAGGGTTACCTTCTCTTAGTCAAAATATCACCTTGTTATTAAATTACTTCACCAATACATAGGGAACATTCAACATAAAATTGTAAATATTGAGAGAAAAACATAAGTAGAAAAATCCTTGTATATTTAATCATTCATAACTTCTGAATCTGAATACACAGATACTTTGATTACATCATCCTTAATCCATTAACAATAATACCTCTTTCCTTTCACATTTCATCTGTAGTCTCTTCATCATCCACAATGTAACTATTACTCGTACCACCTTGTTGATTCCCTTTATTAAACTTCCTCTTGGGACATTGGGTTGCATAATGACCATTTTCTCCACACTTAAAATAGTTAAACTTCGATGAAAACTTAGGGAGGGAAAAATTTCCATCCATTTCATTAACAGAACTATTCATTTTTTCCTAAAGTCACTTGCTTTATGTCCTTCTTTTCTGTAGTCAAAACATCTTCTTATTCCTCTAAGACATTCAAATCAGTGATTCTTTCCACATTCTTGACACAAAGGAAACTGAATCTTCTTTCCTCTATGGTCTCCATTACCCGAACTCTCAACGGACTCCTTTTTTCTCTTCCTTAGTGAGTCCAAGAGTTGGTAAAGGAAAACATTGTAAATCATGTTCTCTGAAAACTAATTAGGCATGATCAAAACATATTTCACTCCAATGATCATCCCACTTGACTTCTCATCATAAAATAGTCAATCACATTCAACACTAATCAATTTCCTTCCACTTCCTGCCATTGACTAAAACTAGAAGCATATTGTGATAATTACTTATCATAGAAGAAAACCTCCTAGTCATGAAAGGAATTACTTATATGATTTATAAATCATAACACCTTCCATAATTTATGACACCTTGGGTTTATATGAGGTTATTCATAGCTAAATTATATCTAAATTATTCATGATGGTTTTTGAAGTGTTTGTAAATTCCCAAAGCATATCCCACAGGAGTGTCAAACCAGGCAAGCAGCAAGGCCCATTATCATGTACCAGATTACCCCGAGTCAAGATGTAAACATCTTGTTAGAGTTATTACCCCTAGGTACATTTATGTCAGATCCACTTACACTTGTAATATCCATACAGGGATGTATTACTTGTAAACCACTCACTCTATCCTTTACCAAAATCTAAGAATATTTTCCTAAACATTAACTCATCCTTATAATTATCCTTAGAGACATCCCAAGACATATCCTTAGAAATAAACCTATGGATATCACTATGGTTTTCTCATCCTATTTTGCAAAGTTTAACAAAACCTTTCCTCTGATACCGACTATATCAACCCAGGCTTAACATACATGTATATTCATCATTTTACATGTATATTTAGTACATTAAAAAAATACATACATGAGGACCATAATAGTTTAGTGTCTATGGAAAAATGGAAAAAAAATATTCTATCTTGATGAAAGATCTTCAATATATCCCATAAACATCTCCACTTTTAGTACTTCTAGCTAAAACATTTCTTTATAACCTAGATAGTGGAAACATAAGAAAGGTTTGAGCTCAAATACTCAGTAAGGGTAAATAAGAGGATATATAAGTATAATTATGAGCATAAGGGTATAAGAACATGATTATAAAAATAGAATATCATATCATGAATATAAAATATCATATACATAAATCATGGCATAAATAATGGTAGTTCATAAGACATGAATTAAATGTAAAAAAAGAACATAAGCCTTGAAATTATAACATAGGAATAAAACATGGAATTGTGGAAAACACATAAGAATGTATTGATTTCTATAATAGCCAAGGAATCACTACCAAGACCATCTTAGTAGTATGGGTTCACTTCCCATACCATCTTAGTAGTCATGGTTCACTCTTATGGCCATCTTAGTAGCGTGATTTCACTCATCATACCATCTTAGTAATCATGGTTCACTCCCATGTCTATCTTAGTAGTCAAGGTTCACTCCAAAGACCATCTTAGTTTATCTCATGAGATATAAATATTTAAACAATAAATTATAGGGAGATATAGGTCTCACACATCTCATAAGGAAATCATACACACATGTTCCACAAAAACATAAAATGTTTATCATAAACATAACCCAAGGAATAAAATGGGAATCATAAACATGTAATCATATCATAAAATACGGAAAATATATAGGTTTCATACTTATTTAATCAAAATAATAACCCATGAAAAGAAGTGGGGTTTATTAAACATCATTATATAAAAACATAAACCATTCAGATAAATAATATGAATGGTATTCTTAAACAATAACAATGTATGTCATCATAGGTGGGGAAGGATTTTGAAAGATCGCTTGGAACATGAATTTTACTTAAAAATCACTTTTTAAAACATAAAAAAAATTCAAAAAAAACCTTTCATTTGAAACCACTTTTAAAAAATATAAAGGAATCATGAAAATCACTTAAAATAGTTCTTGAGGAAAATATATTTTCTTCACCGAAATAGTTTTCTTTTCTTATAATGCCATGCAATTTTAAAAGAAAACATTTTATTTAAAAATAACATTGTAATATTATAGTGGTAAGCTTAAAGGTACTAAGGAATTATGAAAGCATAAAAATATGTTCATTCTGTATTAGTTAAAATAACATTCTTCTCGTACTTTTGTCAGAAATGTCAAAAAGTACATTGTTTGAAAAATAAAAGAAAGATTCCTCTAAAACCATACAGTAAAAAGTCCAAAATGGGTAAAAATAACATTAAACATTCACAGGATAATATTAAAACATTTTATGAAAACATTTTTAGAAATCAAGGACAATGATGATAAATATTACTCAATGGATTCTTAAAAGGAAATAATCCCAAATACGGGAGATATTGTGAAATCAATACTCATCACATTATAATCAATAGATTAGTATACCCCATGTAAGAAAGAAAATAATAATAATATGTAAATATCATAATATTCTAGATAATAATCATAAAATACATTCATAGGTAGTATATATAATACGTAGAAGAAACAAGTAGTGTATGAGGCATGTGTCTCACAGAAATAAAGGTGAGACAAAAATCCCTTACCTGGTGTCCTGACTCTCTTCTTAATCGAAAAATATTCATGTATAAAAAATATAAGTTTATTATTAATATGTTATATAAGAATATTCTTATATCTAATACCACATATGGTTTTATTATGACCTTATATTACTTTATTGTTAATGATCTTATGTTAAGGTTTCACTTTGGGTAATATTCGCTTTGTTCTTCACATGTGTCTTTATTTGTTATATCATTGGTCCTTATAATTATATCATGATTCCAGAATATAAATCATGATATAAATATCATCTATATTCATTATATGTATATTAAAATAATATATGTCATAAATAATTATGAAATTGAATACACCGTTCATGGAGATCGTAAGTCATACGTATGCATGAATGATGTTTCCATTTTAATTGTCATATTGAAATAAAGTATGTAAATGACATATGTGTATATATATATGTATAAATATATATATATATCATTATTAAAATGGGATTATTATATCATACATATATCATATAATTTCTCCAAACCTATCCTTAATATATCCCATGTGGTGTGGGAACGAATCGCGTCGCTTTGAGGGGGCGGTAGTCCACACTTCCTCAGACAAGATTATAGTATTAACACCAAATGGAAAGTAAAAAGGTATGTGTTGTAAAAAGGAATAAATAATCTTAAATAAATAATAAATATTTTATATATTATAAATAATTATAGGGTTCATCATAATGGCCACCATGATTTGTGGTAATGTAAAAAATGAACAATCATCGTTTCATAAGGCAGTAGTTCACCGTACATAGAAATAGTATGTTCGATATCCATTAGATGGAGGTGTGTGTAAGTGTAGGTCTAAAAATTAGTGTAACAAAATAATAGTATATTGGGGATACTGGTGTTGTCATAAAATAATGTAATAATGATATTGTAGGGGGTAGAGAAGGAAAATAAATGAAAGGAGCTTGAGAGAAGACTTTACCACTAAATCGGATTACACCTTTTGGTTTGTTCCAAAAGGATTTATTGAGTTGCCTTATACCAAAGGGAAGGCTTCTATGAGGAAAGGAGATAATTTGGTAGGATAAATGGGTAGGTTTTTTCAGATCCAAAATGATTTATAGGTGTGAATAAAGTAGAAGGAGATGAGCCCTTTTATAAGAGGGGGAGGGGCACTTTTGGAAACTTCAAAACTATTAGTATATTATAAAATGATTTTCAATTTAAAATAGCTAAAAAGTGATTTATTTAGAGGATAAGATGAGTATGGGTCTAAATCCTCTCATCCAATTAATTTAATACAAGTTTAGGTCAAAAACACAACCTTATATTTTGGCTTTAACCGTTAGTTAAGAAATTTAACTTTTACTGTGACAACATGTTTTTTTACACTATAGGGTTAATATATTTAATATAAAATTGAAAATGAACCCCAATTTTATCATTTATTACAAATTTTACACTATCCAATTTATTTTCCCAAACATTATATTTTTATAAATTTTATCTCATTTAATAAAATATTATTTATTTTAAAGTATCATTTATGTCAATTTTGATACTATTCAATATTTTTATTTTTAAAAATATAAACCAACATGATAACCTCAGAAAAATTCTTCAAAAATGTCACTAAAATGTCTAAGTTATATATAAAATTTTTGGGTTTAATTAATTAAGTCAAATTATATTTATTTTAATATTTTTAATTTCATTTATTTGATATCTCAATTAATTAATCAATTACTGCATCATTATTATACAAGACTTTAATTAAGTTATATATTCTATAAAAACTAAAAAAATAATTATGAATATAAATTTCTTATTTTCAAATGAAAAATTATATTTGAATTTATATTATGTATATCTCTATATTAAAAAATAATTTAGTTATTAAATTTTGAATATGACACTTTTAACTCTTCTTTAAATAAAATATAATAAATGTATTATTATAACACAAGTGGCTTAAAAGGGATCACATTTTTTACTTAAGGTTCATTTGGGTCTAAAACCACTTGTCCAATTAAATTAGGGAAATTCTTAGGGTAATTTTATATTATTATAATATTATTTTTACCTTTAATTACCCTATTTACCTTTAACCATGGTATATAAAATTCAAAAGTTATTATTCATAAAAATTATTTTGATCCTATTAGACCACATTTTTCATAATTATTACAACCATTTATTTTCATTTTTCTAAACTCAATTCACAGAAGTAGTAAAATTATGTTTACTGTTAATCCCACAAATGTGGTTCAAAGGTAGTTAAAAGAGACACTCAAAAGTTCAATAATTTTTTTATATCTAATTCTATTAAAAATATTCCAATGAATTATATTTATTTTATATATTTATTATTTATATATTGTGACTTTAAAATAAATTTAATGTAAACTAATTATTTAAATGAAAATGTTAGTTTTTAACTACTATGGAGTATTTTTACTATTCATCAAAATTTGAACGTTTTCAGAAAAATTCCAAAAATTTACCCTAAGCTAATTTTGATATTTTGAATTCAAAAATGAAGTCTATTTTACCAAAATAAATTTCCATGACTGTCTAAAATTATACTTATTAAAAGTAAATTAAAAGTGGTTCATTTGAGAAAATGATATTTTTAAACATAGAAGGATTTTACCAAGAATCATATCTTTTATTATCAATATGTTTTATTATATAAAAAAATTATAAAAAGATATTTAAAAATTAGTTATTACTATTCATGTAACTATGTTTAATAGCTAGGTTATAATTATCTTATTTAAATAATTTAAATAATGAAAAGAGAGGTTTTGTAGAAACTCAGTGTTGCGTGTATCATACACCAACTCAGTGTTTCATGAATCATATTCCAACTCAGTTTTGCCTGCATCGTACACCAATTCGATGTTACGTGTAATGTACAACAAGTCAGTTTAGTGTTAAATTAATTTTGACTTAGTGAAAATCTATTTTCAGTGTTGTGTGAAGTGAAAAATATCAAAAGATTAAATTAATTTGAAAAAAAGTCACCAAAATCTCGGGGTGTTACAGATACACCACAAAGGAGTGAGTCATTCATCTTCCTATTAGATATCTTCATCATGTGAATATTTGGAGATAGTGGTAGTGGATATCATCAATTTAAGGTACACAGTTTCATTATTTACAGTTTATACAAGGTTTTGGGTTTTATACATAGCAGATCATGATAATTTAGGTTTCTAGTTGCTTTCGGTGCATTGATTAAGTGTTAATTTATTCTTAAATAACCCATCAATAGTATTATAGATCACCATAATTCATAATTCTCAAAATTGTGTGTTTAAATAAAATATCTTATATCATATGGCATTCAGGTTCTCTATCATAAAATACGATTTAGAATTTCAATTGTGAAATAGTTTATTATATGGGATCTCATAAGACTTGATATTTTTATTTCCTATGATATACGATATCGTAACATATGATTGAGATAAATACTTAATTTTTTTAATGTATTTTAAGATACGATATGGGATTTCATTTGGCATGATGGTGCTAATAGGATTTTGAAAAATAGAGCATTGTATCATTAATATTATATAATGTATATCATAATACATGATAAGTATTAAAGGGTTACTCATATACAAGGGTTATCATAAGTTGAAATAGCCATGAGTGTTAGGTATATCATATGAAGGTCACTTCATTTTTCATAAGATGCATTATATCTATCGTAATGTATAACAGATAGTGTATGCTTCATTTATTAATCGCTGCTTAGGATTTGTGTATAACATAGAATACCAAATATAATAAAATTTAGTTTTTCTAAATTTAAATTAAAATTGATTTAAATAATTTATAAAGTTTTTATAAATTATTTAGAAAGGTATTTCAGGATGTTTATTTAGTTTATAAGATTTTTATTTATTAATTGATTAAAAAATGTTTATAGTTACTTATTAAATGCTTATGAAACATTTATTAAATAGGTATTCCATAATATTAAATTTTAATTTTAAATAATTTTTGAAAATATATGGAATGGTTTATAATTTGTATATAAATGGTTTATATAGAAAAAAATAAGTGTAATTTATAAAATTTTACAAATTAAAAAATCAAGAAAATATATAAAAGATTTTATTTTTAATATAATTAATTGTTTATAATAATTTGAAATGTTTAAATTAAATTACTAATTTATGAAATTATTTAAAAAAAATTAAAAATAATTTTGATAATTGATATGATCATGCTTTAAATAATATTAAGTGTATATTATCTTGGATGTTTACATAATATATTAATAGTTCATATAAATAATGTTTATATTTAAGTTATCACATATTTAATTAAATGTCATATAATGTATAATATTAAGGATTTAGTATTGGAAAAAATATTAAGTTTAATATTTATTTAATTATAGAATATCCTTAATTCATAAATAAATTATAAAGTGATTGTAATTTCTTTATTTTTGAATTATTCATATATTTTATCTCATATTTAAATATATAAATTTTCCATTTATTTTTTTAATTCCTTGTTTTATTCATGAATATAATTATTATATTATGAATATGTGTATTATTTAGTTCAAATGGTTAAACTACTGCTATAAATTTTCACACATGCATCTATGGAGTTACATGCAAGGCATAATAACTGATTTAGATTTTTACCATGAATTTGGATTGTATTTGATTATGTGCTTGAATTAAGATGTTAATTATAGTTTCTTCATATTAGGTATTAGAATTATGATGGAATTGAGATCTATATTGAGTAAAGTATCCTTTAGTAGAGGGACTTTCAGTCAAACTACTCACTACCCTAGAGGCCTATGCCTTTCTTATAAAGTGAGTGTAGGATATATGTCACTCAAAAATTACAATTGTAAGGATTTTTTATTTTATATTATTCTAATACTTTTCATGAAAGTGCTTTATGTACCTTTTTCATGAGATGTATTCTAACACCTGGGTTTTTATTTCCATTCTTCGATCTGGTTCATTTATGGGTATTAGTTTTTTTTGAGAGATATTCGGGTGTGACAGATGGTAATTTTTTAGGTATTTATTTCATTATTTTTAGCCTAAATATTATCTATGGATTTTCCCCCTTGAGTTTTGGTTAAAAATGTATGTTTTTGGTTGAAAAGTAGGTGGCCCATGGTTAGAGCATGGTTAGGGGAAACTATGCGCCTCACCCAGGAAACCGTGCATCAAGTTTTCATTTTTGGAAAAAGACGAAACACATGTTTAGAACATCATTTTTTAAACCGTGTGACTAATCATGCAATGTGCTCTTTTTTGATATTGGAAATCGTATGGTTATTATATGGTTTCAAAAATCGTGTAGCCTATCCAGGTCATTAAAATTTGGAAATTTAACTTTTTTCCCTTTTTTTATTTAACCCTAAATCCACCCCTCTTCCTCCTTACTCATGATGTTAATATCAAGGATCCTCCAACCCTCCCTCTTTCTCCCTTGTACCTCCATTTTTGAGGTGGTTTTGGTGGGAAATCTTCAAGATTCTTTAAGTAATTCCCTCTTTCCTTGGTTTCTCCCTCTTTTATAGGGTTTTTATCCTTCTCTCTTGGGGTTTTATTTTTCCAATGGGTTGGGTGTCATTTTTTTGTGTTAAATCTTGTTTATTAGGGATCAATCTTGATGTTTATGGTTCAATATTACCTTTATAGGATTTGATTAATGTGTGGTTGTGGTTTAGCACCAATTTCCAAAAGTTTCTTTATCTGAGGTAGATGGTTCCATGCTTAAACATTATTTGGTGATTTTAATATGCTTTCTTTTCCCCATGGTTATATTCAATAGATGGTGCTTGAGGTTCAATATATGATTTTAAAAGGTTTTGAGATGCATATGATATGAAAATAGTTTTTCTAAAGTAAATTAGTTGTATTTCAAGTGTGTGACCTTATTGTGATATTTAAATGTGTTTTGAAAATTATTAAATATGTTTAATAAATTTTTCATGAGTTAATAAATGGGTTTTTAAAAGGATTCAAGGTGTGGTTGTGATGAAAATTGGTTTTTAAAGGAAATGGTTCATGTTCCATGTGTATATTGTGTGTGCTTCCTTTTTTAATTATTAAAGGTGTTTGATAAAATGTGTAAGTAGTTAGGAACACATTTTTAAATGGTTTTGGTGTGTGTAGGACTTTTAAAGAGGTCTTGGGTTATGAAATTGTGGTTTTTCATGTGTGTGATATTTATTGGCTTGTGTTTGTATGAAAATGATGTGTCTTGTGACATGCGGAATGTGAATTGAGCACAAAGGGAAACATGGGTATCTAGGTGGGTATACTGGGACTAGTACACTAGATGACTGAAAAGTGGTTTATTCATATTTATATATCATTATTGACTATTAAAATTCTAACTAAACAATTATGATGATTGGAGAAATGGTGCCCATGGGGTTTCCCCTCCTAGTGTCTCATGCATGAGAACGTTGTTGGTCATGGTTGCTATACCGCATTTCACTGAGATATGATGTACCTAGTGTCCCATTTCAAGATAGTTCCTATAGGGTTTTCCCTTGACATAGTGCTCTTTTTTGATATGGTACTCACCATTGGAATATGGTAAACTTTTTTGTTTATTCAAAAATCAGGAATTTTTTCCTTTAAAATAATTTTCATAAAAATATTCCTAGTTTCCCTTTATAAAACATGAATGTTAATTTGTATTATGATTTTTTTAGAAAGGAATATCTTCATTTGGTGGAATCTTATTAGGCTTTGGATAACACCCTATATACACCTTTGGGTGTATATATATATTGTTATGTTTGACTCAGGAAAAGGAAATATGTAGGGATATAGTGATTCAGGTTTCTAGTGGCCCTCCTTGTGCGGTGTTGGTGGTGGTGATGGCTTGAGGATGTTGCTCCTCTAATCACATTTAGGTTTTTGGGATATTTATTATTCCCTTTTGTTTTAGAACCTTTGTGGTTTTGTTTAAAGATGTAAACTTGAATCTGTAAATCTTTATTCCATGTTTTTTTATGTTTTTTTACAGACTTGTGTTGTTATTATTATTGTATTTTATGTTTATGAAATCGATTAAAATCATTCCAGAAGTATTTTTTTGACACTCAGGAACTAGTTGCTATCCCATGGGGGTTGGTAACTCCCTTCAATACATTCTATGGGTTGGGTCAGGTGTCGGTTTGGATGGTAACCTAGCCTGGTTCATGACATGCATTTAGATGTGTATAAATATATATAGCTTTTAATTTGTGTTAGCAACACAAGCTATGAGTTGTGTATGGAGATACACATCAATATAAACATAATTATTTGGTGGAATAAATATGATTCCAAACTAAATTAATAGATTTTTTCCTAAATGTAAAGGGAATACTTGAGATAAGATAGTGTGATTAAATCCCCTTTAAAACACTAAGTGTAATATTCCTTTCAAAGAAAACACTTTTCAAGACCTTGATCATCCAACTGGGTAGGATATTCCCAAGCTAGGTGCCATTGATTATCTCATATAAGGAAAGAAAGTAATGGGTGAACTAATAGTATTAAGTTTATGTTCTTGTAATTTTATTTGGATTACACTTAGTAGGGAGACCCTAGTAGGATTAGGATATCAGAGGAATGAAGTTGAGTTTTTCCATATAATGGATTGGGTTAATTTCTATACGCTCAACTATCAGAGTCCTATATGATTTGATTGGGATTATACACTACCTAAATAACTAATAGGTGAGATAAATGGAAATTTAGACTCATTTTATAGTGAAATATAAATATTGGACCAATAGTTAAAATAATAGATTTTAAAAAGGGTTATTATTTTAGTGGGAGAAAATTCAATAAAATTCCTTATTAAATTCTTGTAAAACAAGATAATCTTCTGATAAAATATTTTTTTGTGGATAAATTGAATCATAATAATCTAGCATAACTTTAAGATCAATAATTGAAAAGGATAAGATTAATACAAGAAACATCTTAGATAGATACAAAACATAATAATTGTTCTTAAACAAGAATATGAAAAAAAACTATTTATTAGAGTTAAACCTTCCCTGGTAACCAACTATTGAATTTATTTAGAGGTGAATCTAGTTTCTTATGATAATCATATAATTATTCACTTATGTTTTTAAATAAATTAAATTCATGTTGACTAAATTAATTTCAGTCTCTACTTATATATTCAATATTTTTAGATTTATTAATGACTTATAGAGACTGAAGGTTTCCTTTAAGACTTTTTCTAGTTATGGGATTCATTCTGAAATTCTCATTGGAAATTTTCTGATAATGTGAATGAGATTAATAAAATTTTACCATAGTTTCTCAAATTTTTTAGGATGGGTGAACTAGGTAATGTGATTGTTAGATTCTAGCATTGTATTGATAGTAAAAGTGGGTAAAAGTTTTAGCTGTAATGAGAAAAGTTTGTTGGAGAGTCCAAGAATGTTTCTTCATAGTATCTATTTAAGTTCATTGACACCTAAAGGTAAATTCAAGAATTCTGGATAATATCTTCATATAGTGTAATTTTTTGGGATATCTAAATGGGTTTAAGAAAATATATGAAAGTCCTTGTCAAATATCAGTGTTATAGAAATTTTTACTTCAATTTGGAAGGATAGATAATACCAAATATATAATTCAAGAAATATATAGGTATATAGAAATTAAAAATGATCAAAATAATTGATTTATATTATAGTTCATTTTTAAATAATGAATCAAAGGATTTTTAAATCATAGAATTCAATGAAAAATAATTTATCAAGATCATATGGTTATAAATAAAGAATTTGTGTTTTCATATTATTTATCTTATATGATAAAATATTTTTTTATAAAAAATGATATATTTTAAATAATATGTGATTATGGTTTTAATTCATAGGTTTTATGATACATCACATTCTATAACATGTTTGGAGAAGAAGATAAAGGAAAAAAATATTATATCTAGGATAAAAGTGTTTATCCATTTATTAATTAAAATATGATGGGTTTGATCCCACCATTAGTGTAATATTTTAAACAATAAAAACATCTTTTTAGAAAAATGATATAAACACATGGAATACCATATATGATATGGATACACTGGTTTATTTGCTAAATATTCCCACAAATAAGAAATACACAAATAAAAAATAAGTATTATTTCTTACACAAAGTAGTTTTTATATCTTAGTATCTAAATTTAAATAGAATATAGTGTTGAAGAAGCTAGTTGGAGTATGTTTGGACTTTGAGAAATTCAATTTTAACAAGTAATGGATTATTCCAACTAAAAAAAAGTTAATTTCACTCGGTATACTAAATGGTTTAGGGTATGTCAATAAAAGATTAAGGCAATGAGTTATAGTAGTTACAAAAAGATTTCAAGGAAACATTTTTATGGAATATGGTTCCATTAATGATGATGATGAATAAATTAAAAATATATCTAAGTAGAAAAAATAAGTTATTGACATCATAACATTTAATGTTATGAAGTTAAGAAGTTTTAATATTGTGTTCAAAGAGTTAAAAACTAAGAATATGATTCATAAGTAACACTATTATTCAAACTAGATTACTTTATAAATGTTTCTCACTAACGAGTAAGGTGAGAGGATTTTATTAGATGGTCACATGTACATATTTAAGGAATTACATATAGATGTAATGATTTTAAAAAAGTCTTAAAAAATATTGCAAATATGAGGCTAATATAGAAGTTGATCATATGTAATATAATGAGATGGGAACTTATATGGGGAATCATTAATATTATAAAAGAAGTGTAAGAATGTAAATGTATCATGTTATATAAATGGAAAACTCTATTTTATCATTCTTTCATGTTGTATGCTATATATATATATATATAGTGAAGTAAAATGAAAATTGACCTCTCAAAGCTTGGATTAGAGTCATCCCTAACCAATGTTCATCATGTAACATTATATTTTATGGAGAAATTTTAAGGTTAGTGTGAATATGATTATTATATTGTGATACAAAATATGATCATTAGACATAAAATGGGTTTGGTGTACTGGATGACCCACAATTTATACAACATGGAGTGAAATAAACTATGATATTGGCATACTAGGTGTGCATGATTTATATTTGGATTTCCCCATATCGTTGGTTGGAGAGATACTTGGCATGATAGCCTTTATACTTTGATACCTTTCTTGTTCAATACTTTAGGCTTAGCTAATAAGGGTTGGTTGGGTGTATTGTTTATTATGTTGTTGGTTGGAGATCAACCAAGATGTTATTTTTCCTCTCATATGATGAGTATGAAATTTGGTTGCTTAATTAAAATAGATTGAAGAAGTGTACAGTCATACATAAATAAGTTGTGTAATGTGTTTATCTATCAGGTGAGGGGAATGTGATGTTCTCATCCATAAAGGTTAAAGATATGTGATGAATCCATCAACATTGTCATTTTACACTTCAAGAATCAAAAACACATGAGGAGGCTATATTGTATTGAAATACTCTAT
Organism: Viscum album; assembly: GCA_963277665.1. Taxonomy (NCBI): domain Eukaryota; kingdom Viridiplantae; phylum Streptophyta; class Magnoliopsida; order Santalales; family Viscaceae; genus Viscum; species Viscum album. Next base: position 70,057,214 of record OY728159.1, read on the forward strand.
GTCCCATGGTCACTCGATACCTTAGAAAAAGTAAATATATGAAAATGGATGCTTGTATATAATGAAGATGGTGGAAACATATATAAAGATGTATGTGTTTGATGGAAATCAAACCAAATCCCTTTATAGATTGAGTATCACTAATTCTTTGATAGTGGACTCTCTTTTCTTACATTTATAAATTCAATAATTTATATTTTTTTCAATGATACAAAATCACATGGGCTCAAACTTTTTAATTTTCTAAATATGGATTGAGTTTTAACTTAGATAGCTACTCTAAAAAACTTAGAGTTTATTCAAAAGTAGTTGTGTGTATAGTTTCACACATTATTGTATGTGATACAATATAAAGTGAAATGACACAAAGTTAATGAGGCTTTATTGCATGTTAGATTCTAGGAGGCTTTAGTGAAAGTGGTAGATTGAAGGTGATGTTTCTAAATGCCTTACACTTTTTAAGTATAATTGGATATATCATAAGTGTATAATATATCATGATATTTGATATCATGATACTTCCCTCAATAATAATAATGTATGAATAGGCCACATCATTTTTCATGTATCGGTACACATGATTTTCTTTTCATTCTACAATTGATTATTAGTCACATGATAAATGTTTTCATTCACTCATTTATTCCATGTTGGTTTTCATTATTATGAATGTTTCATTTGATGAAATATTGTAGGATTATTGCATTCAACTGATGAATTCACATATAATCAAAAAATTAACTCATATTTTATGTAACATGTGAGTTAATTCATGAACACTTGGTAATATTCTGAGGGCTATATATGGGAGTCACTAGCATTGTGATGGTGTGCTCATGTGTTCCAAATCTCTTATAGATTCTCCCTTTGTGAAAACTCTCTTACTCATATTTTTCTTTTCTCTATGATATACTAGCATATTATAGGATTGATGAATTCTATGTCCAAACGATGGTTGATTTAGTTATAACCTATGGATATATCATGGAGGAGGGATTATTTTTGTTACATCTTATATATATCTATCAAGTGAATATTTGAATACATTTTCATTGGAGATAATCAATGTAAGGTACATAGTTTCTTCATTTTTCATTTTATACATGTTTTTTATTTTAATAAATTGTATATATTAAAAATTTGGGTTTCTTATTGTTTATTACCTATTAATTAAGTGTTAATCAATCCCTAGAAACCCAACAATATGAAATTCCATAATATTTCATAGTTGACCCTAAGGGTTTGATTGCATATGATGTTACAGGCTGTGAGTATTTGGTTGGATTGGTGTCATGTAAAGGTTTAGGCTTAGGGAAGATCAAGTTTTCAAGATGATATGCGAGTATGTTTCTTGATCCTTGGGTACCAATATTGACCAAAGTGGGTATGACTTTATTGGTGACATGGTTTCACCTAAACTTATATTTCATTTTTGAAATTGATAGTGATTGAATCCTTTTGGATTTAAATTTTATATATATATATATATATTAACATTATTACTCTTTGAGGTGTTAGGGGTTGTGGTGGTTTATACTAAGGATTATTTTCTAAATTACTATACACACACACCTCATGTGAATATAGATTACATGGATTATATTTTAGGTAAAAATAAGATTCCTCTATATCTGGGAGTAAGTGTCTAGAGACATATTGGAACTAAGTTTATGGGATATTAGAGTCTTATAGATGGGTTTTATTCTCTTTCTTATATTTTTATTTTCTAGTTATACTATTCACATTTTGGCATTTAGTCTTGTATGGTTATATGAAATATGTGGGAATATTGGGATATATTCCCAATATTATTGTATTTTTGTTGATTTCCTTCACAATTTATTGATATTGTATTGCCTGTTATCTATTTTTTGATGAGATGAAGCATTAGAGGGTAAATTTCACCATAATTGGTACCTTATACCCTTGTTACTAGTCATCATCATCAAGTGACTGAGGATTTCACCTAATTTCATGTGGTTTTGTGCCTCGGTCGAGTGGTCACACCAGGGTTGGAAGCTATAAAAAACTTGATAATCCAGTTTTATTATAAATACCCTTTGGATTTAATTACTAAATAATTTAAAGTTTATTCCATGATTTTAAAAAATATTATTCATTGAAACTAATTATATTCTTCTTTCTTATATAAAACCTAATTTTTGTCATATAGAGATTTATATATTTTTTTGAGTTCCAAATGTGAAGAAAAAGTTAAATTATCAATTATGTTTCTTAATTTTTTTATGTTTCAAACTCTTTTAGTTATTCATCTAAGTACATTATCTATAGTATGATCCTTATGATGTATCCAAATGCTTGGAAACTTAAGATTAATTTAATCTAAAATAAAATATTATTTGTTTTTTTCAACCTCTTCTTTGGAAGATCTATCCCAATTTCTACAATTTAAAAAATATAAGGATTATTTTATATCCTATTTATAATTTGAATGTTTTAAATAATAATATTTATTATTATTCATGTATCTATTCGTAAATGATAGGGTGATTTTTTTTGAAATTTTATATATTTTTGCCAATATTTATAATATCCCAATTGGATTCCTTTATCCATAATTGGATTAAAATTTTCTTAATTATATTTATCCAATACACCTATATTTGGTAGAGGTGATTACAAATTGCAAACAATAAACACACCCTTTAACCCCAGTGGATCAATAATCATACCTCCCCAAAATGAATGGAAATCACTCACTGGAACTATTTTGTTATATATTAATAGCCTAAAGGCCCAAAATATTGATTTCCTGAAGGCCTATGTGAATGTTACCCAAAGACCCCTAAATAAGATGACCGGAATTCCTGAGTGAGTAACTTGCATCATATCATTTCATAATGATGCTATGGGATATGAGTGGTCAGTTGGATTAGTTTTATGTTCATGGTTAGTATTGGGTGAGTTCTGGATTTCAGTATGAGCTACAACCATGTTTCTTGTCCCTCAGGTAACGACATTGGATAAAGCATGTATGAATTATTTGGGTGGCTTAGTAGTTCCTAAAATAATATTGCATTACTAAAATTTATAGTAATTAGATCATTTTTGATTTACACTATTTATATATATGTTTTTGTGTGTGTGTGTTTTCATATACTAACTCTTTAAGTTGGTAGGGGTTGAAAGGGTTTCTACTGAGGATTATATTCTCACTAAATATGCATACAAACCTTGTGTGAAAACAAATTACATGCATGAAATTTCATGTAAAGGAAAGAGTCCTTTGTAGCTAGGAGTTAGTGTCAAGTAACAAATTAGAGATGATTTCATGGGTTGTTAGAGTCTTATAGAGTGGGTTGTCTTCTATTTATTCTATAATATTTTCTATTTGTATTTTCATGTTTCTCTATGTATGACTTTTATTTGAGTCATGTTTGACTTTATAAAACATATGGCCATATTAAAATATTATCTTGATCTTATTCACCTATTTTTTATGTCTTTCACTATTTATTGATGTTGTATTTATTATTATTTGTTTGTTTTATTATGTGATGGAACATTAGAGGGTAAATTTTTCCTCAAGTGGAACCTTAAACTCTTGATGGTAGTTTCTATCCTCTAGTGATAGGGTGTGAACCTAATTAAAGGTGGTTCTCTAACCTAGTTGAGTAGTTTCATTGAGGAAAAATGTTACATAATGGTTTCATAACATGTTATTTATTGTAGTATTGATTTATAGGATATGTTAGAGATGAGATTAAGAGTTAGTAATTAAAATAAAATATATATGTGGGTGCCTAGCTAGTATAACCATAGTATAAGTACAAGTTTCCCTAAAGGTGTGTGATTGTATTTTCATTGTTTAATAAACATATTAGGGTTGATTTTAGCATGGTTTATATTGGATAATGGAAAAATTCATGCACCATTCTTACCACATAAGTGCATGACATATGTGTGTTTGTGTGTGTGTGTGTGTTTTAGACTCAATTGGGTAATGTTTTTTGAATTATTGATATTACAGACAATTTTTTGAATGTGTATTGGGATTGATGCATGATATCTTTATTTTATATGAAATTTTTTATATTTCTAATAGATGTGTTAATTATTTTCTAGATTTATGGAATAAAAAAGGTGAGTCGATGAACTTATGAAAAGGAGGTTGAGTATGATCACTCTTATGAGGGGTATATGGAAGGGGAAGTATAGAATATTCCCTTAGTGTCTAATTCATATACATTAGTGAATAAGAATATCATAAAGGGGTTTTTGGAGGTGATATAAATTATTGATTAAAATCCACCTCAGGAAGTGGTTACGGTCTTAAATGTGCTTTGAGATTTTTGAGCATAGTATCCTACTATATTCAATGGTGATGTTGGGAATTATGGATCTAAAGATTTTATAGAGGGTGTGGATGAGATATTTTAATTTCTTGATTCTCCAAAAGATAAGAAGGTGAAGCTGGTTATTTTTATGATTGAGGGTACAACTCAACATAGATGGGATACCCTAGTTTAGGTGAGGAGGATTGAAGGGTTAACCTCGGAGGCCTTTTAGACCTTATTTATTGAGTAGTTTTATCCTTAGACATTGAAGATGGATATATCATAGAATTTTATAGAGATTAAGTAGGGAAAAATATTTTTTATTGATTATGATTCCAGGTTCATTGAGTTTCTTTTTTTTCTCCTACCTTAAGAGGATATGAGATTTTTAAGGATTTCTAATTTGAGTATGGGTTGTGGATTGAGTTCCATTATAAGGTACATATATTTTTATATATATCCTCATAGATGTGGTAAAAAAGTTTATTATGGATAATAAAGATCTTGAGGAAGATAAGTAGACTTCAATTGGGTCAGGTAGATCTAGTAGCTGTAAGAAGAGGAAGGAAGATAATTATCACAAAGATGGAGGACATTCAAGGATTCATGGGAAGAACTTATCATATCCTTTTTTTATAGTTAAAGATTTATCATATGTTTCTAGTGTGGAAATAGAGTCCATAATCAACCTGTGTATCGTTATAATACTAAAGAGTATTACTCATATGGTATAGTGGGCCATATTTGGAAGATATATTTGTAGGTTTCTCAAGGGAGAGGATGATTTAGATAAGTATATAATCAAGAATTATGAACATGTTATGGTTATATATACTATATTGTGATTCATATTTCATTGGGAATATTGGGATAAGGTAGTGGTACAGGCTCTCAGGTGTAGGCTCTATGAAAAGATACCAAGAAGGTTAACTAGGTGGATTTAGTGTAAGGTATTGTTTTGTTTTGGGTAGTTTGTTATAGTATAGTGGGTGTTAGTGGATCTCAATGAGGTTATTTATAAAATTAGAGGTATGATTCTAATTACCTCTACACTATCTATTTTGTTTTTTTATTATGGTGTATCTCATTATTTTATGTCTACATACCTTGCTTTTATCCTTGATTTGGATATTGAGAAGCTTTATGGAGTTCTATCCATGGATATCCTACTAGATAGAAGGGAGGAGCCTACTAAGAGGTTTTTTTCTTTTATTTTTTATGTATATAGTTTTTATTATCTTTGATAAAAAAAAATTAGAGAGATGATACATTTTGAAGTGATCATCAGAATAGATTGGTCGTCAAATTTTATTGATGAAAATTGAATACTATTGGTGATGCATGATATTTTATCCTTCTAGTGATGATTCAAGTTTCCTTTTGGGAGAGTGGGATTATTATTCTGGTGGGTTGGGCCTTGATTTTGGATAGCTAAGGAATATTACATCTTAGGTGGAGGGGATTTATCTTAAGTTCTCTGAGAGTTTATTTGGTTCTATTTTTACTATTGTGGATGATCAAGTATTGTAACATCATGTTATTATTTTTAGGTATACATAAATCCCTATTTTGATCATTATTTGGGTGAGTCGCTTTTGGGGGTGCTTCAGTTGAAATTTTGAAAATTTTGAAGGTTTTTTGGTCTATACATGGTTGGCACACAGTTTTTCCAAATTGTGCACCATGTTAGTGAAAATTGTGCAAACCTTGATAGTGAGGGTTTGTATGGTTGGTGCATGGTTTGAAAAATTGTACACCCACCAAGGAGAAAACTGTGAAACCACATTAATAGGGGTGCATAGTTAGGGAACACAGTTTTTCTAACAATTTATCCCCACCCAGGAAACTGTTCACGTGAATTTTAATTAATCCAAAATTTTAAAAAAAAATACCTAAACACCCCCCCCCCCCAATTTTGACCCCCGCTCGGGCCTAACTCGACATAGATTGATTTAAAAGGTTGTGAGGGATCTCAATGATCAATTTTGTCTCGTCCAAACCCATTAGAAGGCATATCAAAGATAGGTGATCTTCATTTGGTCCATTCCTAGTAAGTTTCATCTTCATGTTCCCTATTTATAGCTCTCTTCTTCTCTCCTCCCTAGGGTTTAATAGATCATTGTGTTGTTGGAGGATCTAATCCCTGTTTTTCAGATCTTGGATCTAGGTTTGATTCTCGAATATTCATTATCGACATTCTTAATTGGATTTTTCAATTTAGGGCTTTGTGTTTCATGATCCTGTGATCCCGAGGCAGGTGGTTATTTTTATGATAGCCAATTTGATTAGCCCTAAATTGATTGATTTAAATGAAATTTAATAATTTAAAATTAATTTATTTCACTGGTTTATTAAAAACCCAGTTCCATTGAATTAAGGATCTGAATTTGATTTGGCAAGAAAATTGGGAAAACCCCCAATTTCATTTAATTAGGGTGTGTTTTGAAATTTGATGTAAAATTGTAAAAAATTTAATTGTGGAATTTAATTGTGGAATTTAAATTGTGAATTTTATTTGTGGAATTGATTTAAAATTTTTATTTAATGAAAGTGGATTAAATTATTTTGATATAAACTCGTTGGTTTTATCCTATAAAAAGGGATGATTTGATTAAAAACTCATTTTGGTTTTTAAATTGAAATTGGCATATTGAAATGGTAAATGGGTTGAATTTTATTTTGAATAGTTTTGAAATAAATTGTATGTTAATGATTATTGTTTTAGAACATTAAAACCTATGTATTTAGTGAGTTATTAAGGTAAAACATGCTAGTATGGGACTTCCCTAACACTATATTGACACTTTACCACTCTAACATAAACTTTTGGCAGATCTCGTCTCTAGTGGGATGTTGGTTAGTCCTCTTTTACTACTGTCAAAGGGAAATGTATGCACATTTTCATTTTCATTATATGAGTGTGTGAGGATCCCATAACATGAAACTATCATACCTCTTAGAAGATAACCATGTTGCTCCCTTTTGATTGTTTTAAAATATATTCCATTGTTGTAATCTGTTTTACACAAGACTTATGAATTTATATAATATTGTTTATATAAAAATGTTTATTAAACCATTTGTTTAAAGTATTTTCCATAATTTTAAATGTAAAGCATGATTTATATTAAATAGGATTTTGAAATTACAGGTCTACTTATTTAAATTTTAAAGATTTTTTGGGTTAATTATTTTGGCATCTTACTATTGAATCCTTGGTGGGAAACTGCTGGGATTTTAGCTCACACCCAACATATTCTATTGGGTGTTTGTATTTTATCTCCTTCTAGGTTTGAGATAGGGTAATGTGACACTGGGAGGTGGTTCTTAATGATGATCTATGGGATTGTGTTCCTATTTTCATTGGGACTTGGGTGGTTTATCCTACTTTCTATTAATTTGTGTTTATACTTTGGTTTTTTATACCTATTTGACTTCTGGTACAGTTCTCCCCATAGATTTTTATTTTTTTCATTCTAACTTGTATCTCTTTATTTTGTTGTGTTTATGGAAAATTCAATCCCACTTTCATATTTTATGATGTTAGGTTATTTTCACAAACCCATGGGTATTAGGATCACCCTTCGGGCTATGTTAGGACTGACCTGGTTATCATGGTACCAGGGTATCTAGGATAGTTAATGAAAAATTAGTATCAGATCTTCAGTTCAGCGTCTTGTCTTGATGTTAGTATATAATTGTGTAATATTTTCAGGACATAAGAGTTAGTTGTGATTGATTATCTATCCATATATCACCATAATTAACCTTAAGTCTCCATGGGTGGTTTGTGAAATACATATTGAGGATGAAATCTAGTCTTTTACCTAATTTTTATTTGGGTAGATTTAAATTCAAATCTTATGTTCTTATCTGATGGGATTAATTTCCTCTTGTTACTCTATTTAATTGTTAATATGATGTCTTCTATGTTTTATTCTAATTTTTTATAGCATCATTCCTTAAATAATATATGTGAATCAGATCTAGAAGGAATCTATCGATGAACCATAGTGAGTAAATCCTCCCATGGACCCATGTTTGGTTGAGGTGATCATGCATACTGTCTAGACTTGGGGATATGGACCTGCGCTAGTACCCATTTAGGATCCAACTATGGAACCCTAGAGGGATGTTTTCCAGAATTTTTCTTAGTAGTTCCTTTGGTAGAATCCACTGTCATTCAAAGGTTCCAATGATCCTCAATAGGCTCAGGAATGGTTTAGAAGTGTTGAGCATTTGTTTGAGTCCTTGGATACAGCTGATGAAATCATGGTGAAGTGTTCTACCTTCATTCTGGAGGGAGGGAGCAGGAGATGGTGGGGAATGATGGTGAAGGCTAGAAAACATGAGGGATTATAGTGGAAATACTTTAAGGCTCTTTTCACTGACCAGTTCTATCCAAATTAAAAGGTGTTGTCTGAGGCCATTTAGTTTTACAAACTCGAGTAGGCTGATATGACCATGAAGGAATATGAAAACCGTTTTACTATGAAGTGCATTTTTTTACCTGAGATTGTATCAAATGAGAAGATGAAGACTCAACAGTTTGAGATGGGACTTCAATTTTATATTTGTTCCTAGGTTTTCTTGTTGAAGCTTCATTCTTATGATGATGTTCTAGATAGAGATTTAATGGTTGAAATGGACCTAGCTATTAAAATCAAGGTTGAAGGGATTTTATTTTTCTCCCAGCGATAGTGTGAATTCCTCTAAAGGGAATAAGAAGCATGATGAATCTCATAGAAGTTCTCAACAGTAGGGTTTTTATAAACCTTCTACATTTCCCAGAATAGGCCCTTGGATTTGATACCATGGTGGAAATCCAGGGCACTCAAAGGGGGTTTTCACTGAGGAACCCAAGGTATGTGGTTCCTATGGATGCTCGGGTCATTTTCATAAGCTATTCCATATCTATTCCACTATTCATAGTGGTATAGGATCATCAATTCCTTATAGAATTTTGGTTCAATAATACGCTTCATGAACAAAGGGGTTTCATCCATAGGCACATAGAAAAAAGCTTCTACATGTTGTGGAAGAGTCTCTAGAGAAATAATATATGGGTCCAGTGACTATTATAGGTACCATAACTATAACTTCATCATTTTTGACTAATTTTTTTAATAATGGTGCATCTCATTCATTTACTTCAACCTGTATTTTCAATCTTCTTAATCTTCCTATGAATCTTTTATTTTATTTGATGGATATTATTACACCTCTTGGAACAAAGAGAGAATAGATTCTTTGTAGTCCCACTTATGTGTTCTCTTTTTAAGATATTGAGCTTGCTTGGGATTTTCTAGTTCTCAACAGGAAGCCTCTTGGGGTCATATTAGGGATGGATTAGCTCATTTCTAATAAATTATGGATTATTTTTTATCTTTGATGGGTCTCCTTTATTTAATCTGATGGGGTGTGTCATATCTTTCAAGGAGAATGGGAACTGAGGTCAAGTAGATTTGGGCCTTCTTATCTAGAGTTGGGGAAAGTAATATCAGTGTTTTCTTTTGACCTGGAGCAAGAATCTTTGAGCGGTTATCACCCTCCCGTTTTCATCGTGTTTTCCAACATTTTTCCTTCATAATTATATCGTTTGTCATCAGTGAGGGGGGTATAGTTTTATATCAATTTAGTGTCTAGTACTCAATTAGTATTTATTAATTCTTAACATATGGCACCATTTAAAATGAAATATTTGAAGACTCATCTGGATTATCATTTAGAGAATTCTTTATATTCCCAAGTGTGTCACCTTGGGTGGAGTCGTTTCTCTTTATTAAGAAATATGATGGTTCAATTCAACTTTTTTTTATTACCCAAAACTTAATAGATTCATCATAAATAACAAATATTTATTTCCAAGGATTTATGATTCTTTTGATTAGTTGAAAGGGGTGAAATGGTTCTCAAAGATTGATCTTCGATCTGGTTATCATCAGTTGAGAATAAAAGAATCTAACATTCAGAAAACTGCCTTTTGGACCAGGTACGTCCATTATGAGCATATTTTCATGAAATTTGTTCTAACCAATGCCCCTTTAGTATTTATTGATTTAATGAACATGATTTTACATGATCACATTGACACTTTCATGGAAATATTTGTGGATGACATCCTCATTTAATCTAAGTCTAAGGAGGATCATGTGCATCATCAGAGAGCAGTTATGGAATTGTTGAGAAATCGCTGAATTTATTCCAAGCTTTCAAAATGTGATTTTTGGATTTAGGAAGTAAATTTCATGGGACACATGTTGTCATGGCATGGTATTTTAGTGGATCCAGAAAAGGTGAAAGTTGTTATGACATGGGAATAATAAAGAAATTTTTTCAAGGTTCTAAGCTTCTTGGACTTATTAGTATATTATCATCGATTCATAAAGGACTTATAAAGGTTGGATTATTTAATGGCTACCCTAACTCGTAAGGGAGTAAAGTTTTGTTGGGATGAGAAATTTCAAAATTCTTTAATCGAGTTAAAATGTCTTTTGACAGATGCATCGGTGTTGACTCTTTAAAAGGTTGGGCAGGGCTTTGTGTTCTTCATTTGATGCATCAAATTTGGGTTTGGTTTGCGTTATTATGCAAGTTAATCATGTCATTTCTTATGCATCTTGTCATATTAGGCCACGTGAGAAGAATTATCCAACCCATGACCTTGAACTTGTAGTTACGATGCACATGCTTAAGATTTGGTGGAATCACCTTTACAGAAAAAGGTTTACTATATATTCTTACCACAAAATATTAAGTTATATATTCTCTCAAAAAAATATCTACTAGAGGAATTGGGTGAAATACATGTAATCTTTTGACTTTAACATTGCTTATACCTCAAGGAAAGGGAATGTTGTCATGTATGATTTGATCACGAAACACCCAAGCTAGTCCATGAAAGAATCATAAGAAGAGTGGAACTTGATGGATATTTTTTCATAGTTTCATATTATAGCCAGGAAATCCGGGGATGAGGTTTCCTTAGTTAGTTTTCAGTTGAAGTAAAATCTTCTTGAGATGATTATTTAGGAATAGTAGCTAGATGATGAGTTCTGCAGAATTAGAGACTCTCCTTGTGGTGGGGAGACAATTGTTGGCTAGTCGTTCTCCATAGAGGGAATTCTATGCTATTAGAGTTGTTTTGTGGTACTATTATCAGTCAGGAAAGATTTTATGGTGGATTTCCATAATTCCCCATAGGTTATGAACCTAGGAACCATGAAGATTTTATATGACATGCGGTGATAATTATAGTGTCCAGATATGAGATGTGGCGTCTATAATTTTTTTTTCTCTCATTATAATACATTCCAACAGGTCAACGCTAAACACCATAGACCATCGAGATTACTTCATCCACTTTCAGTGCTGACTTGGAAGGGGGTGAGATATCTATGGGCTTTATGGTTGGGTTTACATATCCCCAAAGAAATAAGAATGTGATATGGGTTGTGATCGATTTTCTGAAAAAATAATCACATGTTATACCCATTCATGATACAACCAATGTTAAAGAGGTGGATAATATCTATTTGAAATAGATTGTTCATTTTTATGAAGTTTCATATGCTATAGTTTGGTATAGGGATCCTTGGTTCACTTCTCATTTTTGTAGAGGCCTCCAAGAGGCACTGGGATCTCAGTTTTTGTTTAAGTATAGAATACCATCCACAATCAAATGACCAAATAGAAAGATATATACAGATTCTTGAGGACATTCTCTATGCCTGTGTTCTTTCCTTTAATGGAGCTTGGGATGAAAATCTGGGGATAGTTGAGTTTTCTTATAAAAATAGTTACTAGACTATGATTGGAATGGATCCTTTTTAGGCCTTGTATAGCCAGCCTTGTAAATCTATTTTGTGTCAGTCGGTGATGGGTGAAAGTTCCTTGGTTGGACTGAGCTTGGTTTAAGAGAAAATAGAAAAGATTCAGTTGATTTGTCAGATAATGTTGATGGAATAGAGCTAGTATAAGTCTTATGCTGATCTTCATCATAGACTATAACACCCCAAGATTCTGCACATAAATTTAATATTGAATGCATGAAACACTAAGCCTCTACAAAACACCACTCTGTTATAATATATCTAGCTAATATAATTTTTCCACCTCAGTGATTTGAATTCTGAAAAACTGATATACACAGTTGCTTTCAATAAGATATTTAGAATCTGATAAGACAAACTTAATTTTTAGTCAATAGTAACACACCCTTATGAAAAGCAACATGAATAGTAAATCATTTTATTATTTTATTATATTAATGTTATAATATAATGAGATCTTGATTAATTTTTCAAGGTGATATAAAATGAATTATAGTTTTAAAATTATTATTTTTTGAATAAATTGTTATTTTATTTAAAAATTAAATTAATAATATTTAGAAAATTATTTTAAAAAAATGGATTTCATTTTTTAATTCAACACATTGAAAAATGGTTAGAGTGAATTTTTGGGATTTTTCAGATTTACTTGAATTTTTTTCAATAGTGAAATTTGATAATTTAAAAAATATGCTAAATAAGTGAATTTTTGCATCATGATTGAGTCATTTATGATGTAAATGATCATTGGTTCGAACTCACATACCATTATAAATTTTTTTTCACAATAATCAACACTATTGGTAGTCTTTGGAAAAATAATAAAATAATGATTAAAATAATGGGAAAACCCTCCTCTCCTCCACTATACCCCCCCCCCCCCACTACCTTTTCTCCTCACTCCTCTAAAGCCTTGTTCCTTGTCTAAATTATGCCTAAATATCCTCCCAAGATCCTCCCCCATGTCCAGTATCCTTTTTTCTCATAAAAATACCAAAACCTCTCCCCTAAAGAGGCTCTCAAGGAAGATTACTTCAAGTGGTAAATTCCTCTTTTCATTCCTTTTATTTCAAGTTCAATTCTACTATTTTTCTTTACTCACCTACTTTCATCCAAATGTTATGATGAATAGAGTACCTTACATGTAATATAATTTTTTATGATAAATTAATAATTCTTCACCATCTCTCCTTTCACCTTCTATTATACTATAAATGAGAACACCATCTGAGATGTGTTAATTTATCACATTCAAGGACAACGGGTTTTCAATTTCTATTATTGTCTTCAATTATGGTCATGAAACTATTTTTAGGGTTGAAAAAGACTATAATATATGTATTACAACTTGTTTAATGTTTTTTAATCCTTTTTTACACATGATATTAATTTATAAATCAAAATCAGTTTGTTGTGATCAAAAACCGCCAATTAACCCAAATAATTGTCATTAAAGTTTTATATAATAATTCATCTTCACTCCCAATAACTAAAAAAATTATAACCATGTAATATTCTGGTTGTTCACTAATAAAATCAAAATTATATTCTGTATAACCATTCTCATTCTACATTTTTATCCTTACATGAATATAAGTAAATCAGTCATGATAACCAAAGAAGAAAACACTCTCAAACAATGAAAATGAATCTCTTAACCCATAAAAAGTCCATGAATGAACCTAGTAAGGTTATAATAAATCAATTTAATGCATAATAGGTTCTATAATTATTAATTTATGAACCTAAATTTTATTATTCAGGTCATTAAGATCAAGTGAGGAACACCTTCATACTTAAGATAAGGGTTTTCCACCTGAACCTCCATTTTCATTCGGGTTACTTTTATTACCTACTAACCTCAATTAAATTATTTTTAATTAATATGTATTCATCATAAATTCTGTTTGAATGTTCTATATATGTTTACCAACCATAATCCTACCTTCATATATGGGTAATTATATGTTTTAAAAAGATCTTTTAAAAATTCTTCCCGAAATACAAGACCGACTCAAGGGAATTTATCAAATTCTTACCTATTTTCAAAGGCACTATATAATATTTTTTAGAAACCATTATCTTTTTAAAATAAATTATTTTATTATGAAAATACTATCTTACTTAATTTTGGGTTTTATACAAACACATTTCCAAAAAACACTTCTTTTCAAAGTAAAAGAGTATTTATCTCAAGAATTACTCGATGATTTTATAAGAGTATCTTCATTTGTTTCAACACTCATGTTGATTATTATGTATTATTGGGATTAATCTTTATGATATAATCTACCTTATTTAATTTAATGTTTTATTATTAGTTTGACTATGGATTTTATATCTTAAAACCATTCATCAATTTACTTCGAATGGTTAGTGTTTATGCTTAATGTTCGAGGAAAGTTATTTACATTTCATATGTTAGTTTCAATATGAATATATATGTTTTTTATGTTTATCCACATTCATATGAGGAATTAATTGGACTTATTATGTGATGGAAGGGGCCTGATATAGCCCCTTGATGCATCAGTAGGTCTCATGAGACAAATAGATATAGACTTGGCTGAGGCCTTGCCCATTTTTAGATATGGTTTTGGCCAAATAATTAATCATTTTAAGATATCATGGCCGAGGAATTGACACTATGTTTTGGAATGTATATAATTGGAATTTCCCTCATTATGAAACTATAAATTCATATTTCATGAGTTTATTCAACTAGTATAATACCCATGATTATTTTTTATTATGGAAATATTTACTCAGCTCATATTCCTGCCATATTATGTTCAAGTGTATTTTTAGAGGTATGTGTTTTCAATTATTCACCATGCCTAATGTTTATATTATCTTCCACTGTAATTTTTATCCTTACTGAGCATCTTAGATCACCCCTTTTTATGTTTCATTTTTTCCCGAACATGAAGAGATATATTATGGTTGACTTGGAGGGATAAACTTAGAGTGGTGCATGTTACCAATAGAACTTATTTTTCGTTTTTCATTTCAAATTGTAATGTTGAACTTATATATGTATCTGGATTTTAAAATCTACTAAAATATTTGTTCCTTCAGGATACAAATTTCTTATAATCATTCCAATATAATTTAATAAGGCTTCATCTCAAGGGAACTGGGGTCGGGTCTTTATAGTTGGTATTAGATTAAGTTTAGTAGAAAACATGGAAAGTAGATTTAGAAAACTTAAATTAGCGAACAAATCTCTAAGACATTATTTGAGGATAAACATACAAGAACATCCTAGTATTTTGGTAAGGAATAGATTATGTGGATCTTTTTAGAAAATAAATCCATGTCTGGATACTATAAGTAGATATTGTTGTGTCACAGATATACCTAGGAGTGAAAACTCTGAAAAGGAGTTTCGAGATTAACCTGGGGTATCTTGGTACTCGACAACGGGTCTTACTAAACACCTTTTTTAACTCTCTTGGTAGATATTCTTAGAATAATTCACATTTTATTTACAATCCATTATGAATGATTTAAATATAATTTATTTCTCAAATAAACCATGTTTATTATTATGGGATTATCAATGCATAATATTTCAATTTATGCTAAGTATTTTGCTAAGTTGATATTATACATCATGATTCATAACATAATCTCGTGTATGTCATTATTTATAAATGGTTCCTAGTGGAATAAATGGAAATTTCATGAACACGTGTATCCCATTTAGGTATTTCCCTCCTGGGCAAGATAATGATGTTGGCTCTGGAGCTACGACTGGTGCGGAGCAACTTATAACTATATTGGGATAACTTACTCAGGTTATGAATAATAACTTTACTCGTATGGAGCATCTAGATCCAAAACATGGAGGATCTATGCTATATTTATTTATGTGACAACAGCCTCCATCAATTAATGGGACTACAAACCCATTTGTAGAAGAGCAGTGGATAAGTTCCTTATAGAAGATATTTATCGCCTTGGGAAGTAACGAAAGGGAGAAGGTTTTCATGACAGTTTATCATCTGTCGGGAGATGATGATGAATGGTGGTCACTAATTCAAAACAAAAAGGAGTATGAAGTGATAGAAAACATGTAATGGAGTGAATTTAAAGAAATTTTCTTAGATAAATACTTTCCTCGTGAACAGAGAGCGGATATGGAAAGTTAGTTTCTAAATTTGAGGTAAAAGGAAGATGAGAATGTTGAAAAGTATGAATCTAACTTCACAAGGTTATCAAGGAATATTTTGGACTATATAACTAGTACAAGGAGAAGGATTGATCTATTCTTTTATGGCCTAAATCCATTCCTCTGACAGGCACTGGTCTTCCAAAATTTCTTATCATACGAAGATATAGTTTCATGTGCTATCAAGACAGAAAAAGAGTTATCGAAGTCTTATGACTTTAAAGAAAATAAATAGAATAATAGGGTTTCTAAAAACTCTATAAAAGGATATAAATAAATGGGGAAGAAGGTAAGAGTTGACTTTCCACCCTGTGATAATTGTGGAAGGAAACACCATGGTGCCTGCTTAAAAGGAAAAGGGGTTTGTTACAAGTGTGGATAGAAAGTCCATGATGCTAGTGTTTGAAAGGGTAAATAGAGAAGCTATTAATGTTTAATGATATAATTATAGGGATATGTGACACTATTATAATTATTTCCCCAATCATCAAGAAAACATGCCTCAGAAAAGGCCAAGGGAGTAGGGACAAGCTTATGTGATCACAACTGCTGATAATGAAGTTCATAATGACGTTGTGGTAGGTAATTTAATTGTTTCCTAAATCTTGGCCAATGATTTATTTGAATCTATATCATCTAATTCTTTCATATATTCCCAATTTTTCAAGAAAATTAGATATTTCCAATTTGATTTAATAAGGGAGTTTTCAGTCAAAACTCCTAAGGGAAGTATCATTGAAATAAAGTTGTGTCAGGAAGTCCCCATTATGGTAGGTAAACATGATTTATCTACTAATTTTATTATAATACCCCTGATTTAATTTGATATAATCCTTGGTATGTATTGGATTTCGAACCATTATGATAAAATTTATTTCTATAATAAGGAGGTTACAATTTTTGAGGACGATGTGGAATCCCTTATCATTAGAGTAGAAACATCACCGTCTGATTCTCATCTAGATCCAACCCCTAGTAGCTCTATAGAATTAAATTATTAGGGAGGAAGGTAATTCAATAAATATGGGTGAGTAAAGGAATGTTCAAATAGATGATGTGTCTATTGCGCAAGAATATGTTGATGCGTTTCCATAGGATTTACCTAAATATTCTTCGGAATGGGAAATTGAGTTTTCCATTGTCTTAATTCCTGATTCAAGGACCATATCAAAGTCCCCTTATAGAATGGCCACTGTGGAATTAGTGGAACTGAATAAACAACTAGAGTAATTGAGTGATAAATAATTTATTCTCCCTAGTGTTTCTCCATGGGGATCCCCTGTTCTTTTCATTAAGAAGAAGGATAGATCTATGAGGTTGTGCATTGACTACAGGGAGATCAAAGCAATAACAATAAAGAACAAGTATACCCTTCCTTGTATTGATGATTTGTTTGATAAAATTTATGGATCCCAATATTTTTAAAAGATTTATCTTCTATCTGGATATCATTAGTTGTATGTGATGAAGGGAGATATTCCAAAGAGGGCATTTGGAACCATGTATAGGTATTATGAGTTTACAGTAATCTATTTTGGACTAATTAATGCACCTGCTATTTTCATGGATCTAATGAATGGAGTTTTAAAATAATATCTTTATGAATTTGTAGTATTATTTATTGATGATATCTTGGTATACTCTAATAGCTACGAAGATCATGAAAATCACTTGTTCACTATTCTGTAAACTCTTAGAAGAAATGAATTATATAGGAATTTTAACAAGTATGAATTTTGGCTTCAATCAGTTTACTTTCTTGGACACATTATCTCTAAGAGTGGAATATCTTTTGATATTGCAAAGAAAAAGGTTGTGCAAGAATATCTAACTCCAACGAACATAACTGAGGTATGTAGTTTTATTGGTTTAGCAGGTTATTATCGGCTTTTCATTCAGAACTTCACCCGTTTAGCCAACCCAATGACCAAGCTTACATGTAAATGGTTTAAGTTCATATTGAAAAAATAATGCGAGGACTATTTCGAAGAATTGAAGAGGAGATTAGTGAATGCACCAATCCTAACTCTACCATTAGGGAATGATGGGTTTGTGATCTACAGTGATTCATCAAAGAAATGACTTTGTTGTGTCCTTATGCAGAATGATAGAGTTATTTCCTATTCATAAAGGAAGTTAAAAATTTATGAACAAAACTATCTTAATCATGATCCTGAGTTAGCAGTGGTAATATTTTCTCTGAAGATATAGATACATTATCTCTATGGTGAAAAATGTGAGATATATACGGATTATAAGAGTCTAAAATATATCTTCTCATGTAAAGAACTCAACATGAGGAAAATGCGATGGCTCGAACTACTCAAGTATTTTTATTGTTCTACACACTACCACCTAGGAAAGGCCAATAAGGTAGATAATGCATTGAGTAATAAGGATCATGAAGTTCTCAACAAAATGAGTATTAATAAGGACCCTTTGTACGTTGATCTAGTGAGGATGGATATGGGAATTATCAAAGAAGGTGAAACATCACTACTTTTTAAAATTGTTGCCCAACCATATTTATTTGAAATAATTGAAGCTTCGTAGTCTGATGATGAGAATCTTAAAAAGAAAATTAATGCTATGAATGATGGTAAGTTGGGAGACTTCATGTCTAAAGATGGAATTCTGTAATTTTGGAAGAGCCTATGTGTTCCCTCTATACCTGAGCTGAAAAAGGAGTTATTGGATGACTCTCATAGTTCGAATTTCTCTATACACCCTCATAGCACTAAAATGTATAGATATTTGAAGGAACATTTATGGTGGGAAAACATGAAGTGGGAAATTTCTGATTATGTATCAAGATGTCTAGTATGTCAACAAGTAAAGCCTGAATGACAAAACCCTAGAGGATGCATGAAACCTCTACCTATTCCTACATGGAAATGGGATGATATTACCCTAGTTTTTTTCACTATATTACCCAAAATTCTGAGAAATAATGATGAAATATGGGTAATTGTTGATTGATTTATGAAATCTGCACATTTCCTCTCTATATGGGATGTTTTACACTAGAGCATCTTGCAAAAATATATATCAAAGAAGTTTTAAGACTTCATGGAGAACCAATTTAAATATTATTTGATCACAATCCTTGATTTACATCGAAATTCTGGAAAATTATTCAGAAAGTTTTAGATACTAAGCTTCATTTGAGTACTGTTTATCATCCTCAAACTGATGAACAACAGAAAGGACGATCCAAACTTTATACGACATTTTGATATTATGCTTGCTCGACTTTCAAGGTATGTGGGATCAGTATTTAACCTTGGTGGAGTTTTCCTACAATAATAGTTTCCATTCCAGTATTTAAATGGAACCATATGAAGTATTATACTGAAAGAGATATTGTACACCAACTTGTTCGGATGAAGTTGGAGAAAGGAATTTTGTGGGCCTAGAGATTACAGAGGAAACAACAGCGAAGGTAAAGACTATTCAAGACCATATAAAAGAAGCTCAAAGCATAAAAAAGGCTATGCTGATAATAGAATAATGGATTTGGAGTTTCAAGTTAGAGATCATGTTTTATTAAAATTATTTCCATGAAAGGGTGTTATAATATTTGGGAGAAAGGGAAATTGAGCCCTAAGTACATATGCCCTTTTGAAATTTTGGGGAGAATTAGAGTTGTTGCATATCATTTGGCTATGCCACCTAGTCAGTCTAAAGTGCACAATTTGTTCAATGTCTCATTTTTTATAAAGTACATGCCAGACCCAATGCATGTCATCACTTCTAAAGGTATATATTGGAACCTGACCTATCTTACTATGAAGAGCCTATCTGGATTTTGGACACTAAAGAACAAGTGTTGAGAAATCGGACGACTCGAATGGTAAATATACTTTTGAAAAATCATAAAATTGAAGAGGTAACAGGGGAGCTTAAGGATCTTATGATGAAGAACTGCCCAAATTTTTTTGTGAGGTAACATTTTGGTAATTTCAAGGATGAAATTGTTTTAGGGAGGGGATAATGTAACACCCCAAGATTATGCACATAAATTTAATATTGAATGCATGAAACACTAATTCTCTACAAAACAGCACTTTGTTATAACTTATCCAGTAAACATAATTTTTCTACCTTTGTGATATGAATTTCAAAAAACTGACATACATGGTTGTGTTCAGTAAGATATTTAGAGTTTGATAAGACAAACCTAATTTTTGTTGAATATTAACATACCCTTATGAATATTAATATGAATATTAATATGACCCTTGTGAATAGTAAATCGAATTTTTATTTTATTGTCTTAATGTTATAAGATAATGTGATCTTGATTAATTTTTCAAGGTGATATAAAACAAATTATAGTTTTAAAATTTTTATTTTCGAATAAATTATGATTTTATTTAAAATTAAATTAATAATATTTAGAAAATTATTTTCAAAAAATTTAGTTCATTCTTAAATTCTACACGTTGAAAAATGGTTAGGGTAAATTTTTGGGATTTTTCTGAAATACTTGAATTTTTAGTGAATAGTGAAATTCAATAATTTAAAAAATATGCTAAATAAGTAAATTTATCCATCATGATTGAGTCATGGATGATCTAAATGACCACTGGTTCGAACTCACATGCACTTATTACTGTTTTTGGTTATAGGAATCAACACTATTGGTTTTTTTTGGAAAAATAATAAAATAATGAGTAAAATAATGGGAAAACCCTCCTCTCTTCCACTATACCCCCCCCCCCCCACACTACCTCTTCTCTTCACTCCTCCCAATCCTTGTGCCTTGTCTAAATTCTAACCAATTATCCTCCCAAGATTCTCTCCCATGTACATAATCCCTTGGTCTCATAAAAATACCAAAACCTCTCCCCTAAAGAGGCTCTCAAGGAAGATTGCTTCCGGAGGTAAATTTCTATTTTTATTTCTTTTATTTCAAGTTCAATTCTATTCATTTTCATTCCTCGCCTCATTTCATTAAAATTTTATGATTACTCTAGTACCTTACATGTACTGTAATGTTTTTATTATAAATTAATAATTTTTCACCCTCTCTCTTTTCCCCTTCTTTTATACTAGAAATGAAAATGCCATCCGAGATGTGTTAATTTACCACATTCAAGGATGATGGGTTTACAATTTCTATTACCATCTTTAATTTGGGTCATGAAACAATTTTTATGGTTTAACCATACTATAATATATTTATTATAACTTATTTAAGGTTTTGTAATCTTTTTGTACACATGATATTAATTTATAAATCAAAATGAGATCTTTGTAATCAAAAACCGACAATTAACTCAAACAATTGTTATTAAAGTTTTATATAATCATTCATCTTCACTTCCAATAACCAAACAAATTTTATAACCATGTAATATTCTGTTTGTTCACTAATAACATATAACTTATATTATGTACAACCATTCTCATTCTACATGTTTATCCGTACATGAATATAAGTAAACTGATCATGATAACCAAATAAGAAAACACTCCCAAGCAATGAAATTGAATCTATTAACCCATAAAAAGGACATGAATGAACCTAATAAGGTTATACTAATTCAATTAAATTTTTATTAAGTTCTGTATTTATTAATTTATGAACCTAAATTTGATTATTCAGGTCATTAAGATAGTGAGGAACACCTTCAGACTTAAGGTAAGGGTTTTCCACCCGAACTTCCATTTTTATTCGGGTTATTTTTATTATCTAATGACCTCAATTAAATTCTTATTAATTAATATTTAATCTTAATAAATTATTTTTTAATATTGTATATATTTTTACCAACCATAATCCTACCTTTATTTATGGGTAATTATATGTTTTAAAAGGATATTTCAAAAATTCTTCCCAAGATATAAGCCCGACTCAAGGTAATTTCTAAAATCCTTACCTATTTTCAAGGGTACTATATAATCTATTTTTAGAAACCATTATCTTTATAAAATCACTCATTTTATTATGAGAATACTATATTTCTTAATTTATGGTTTTATACAAACATTTTTCCAAAAGAACTCTTCTTTTCAAAGAGAGTTTTTATCTCAAGAATTACTCGATGATTTTATAAGATTATCTTCAACTATTTCAACACTCTTGTTGATCATTATGTATTATTGGGATTAATATTTATGATATCATCTACCATATTTAATTGAATGTTTTATGATTAGTTTTACTATGGATGTGTTATCTTAAAACCATTCACCAATTTACTCTGAATGGTTAGTGTTTATGCTTAATGTTAGTGGAAAGTTATTTACGTTTCATATGTTAGTTTCAATATGAATGTATATGTTTTTTATGTTTATCCACATTCATATGAGGAATAAATTGAACTCATTATGTGATGGGTGGGGTCTGATATATCCCCTCTATGTATCGGTAGGTCTCATGAGACAAATATATGTGAACTTGGTTGAGGCCTTTCCCATTTTTAGATATGGTTTTGGTTGTGGCCTTAATAATTTTTAGATGTCTTGGACGAGGCCTTGATGGTATGTTTAAAAATGTGAAGCATATGCATTTCCCTCATTATGAAGATATAAATTCATAGTCCATGAGGTTATTCGACTAGTAGAATACCCATGATTATGTTTTATTATGGAAATATTTACCCAGCTCATATTCCGGCCATATTATGTTCAAGTTTATTTTTAAAGGTATGTGTTTACAATTATTCATCATGCCTGATATTTATGTTATCTTCCACTGTAATGTTTACCCTTACTGAGAATCTGAGCTCACCCCTTCTTATGTTTTATTTTTTCTAGGGCATGAAGAGGTATATTATGATTGACTTGCAGGGATAAACTTAGAGTGGTGGATGTTTCCAATGGAACTTGTTTTTTGTTTTTCATTTCAAGTTGTAATGTTGAACTTATGTATGTATCTAGATTTCCAAATCTACTAAACTATTCATTCCTTTAGGATTTGACTTTCTTGTAATCATTCCAATGTAATTTAATAAAACTATAGCTTTGGGCAACTGGGGTCGGGTCTTTACAGTTGTTATCAGAGGAAGTTTAGTAGAAAACATAGAAACTAGATTTATAAAACTTAGATTAGGGAAAAAACACCTAAGAACGTTTTTGAGGATAAACATACAATAATATCCTAGTATTTTTGTAAGGAATAGATTATGTGGAACGTTCTAGAAAATACATCCCTATTTGGATACTACAAGTGGACGTGGTTCTGGCACAAATGTACATAGGAGTAAAAACTACGACACAGAGTTTCGGGCTTGACCCGGGGTATCCTGGTACACGACAACGGGCCTTAATGCGTACCTGTTTTGAAACTCCCATGGGATATTCTTAGGATAATTAACTTTTTATTTATAAGACATTATTAAAGATTTAAATGTAAATATTTCCTCAAAGAAACCATGTTAATTATTATGAGATTATCCATGCATAGGATTTCAATTTATGCTAAGTATTTTGCTAAGTTGAGATTATACATCATGATTTATAACCTAATTTATTGTATTCCATTATTTAGAAATGGTGACTAATGGAAGGAATGGAAACCACATGAACACATGTATCCCATGTAGGGATTTCCCTTATGTGCAACATAATGATGTTGGCTCTGGAGCTGCAACTGGTGCGGAGCAAATTATAACTATACTGGGACTACTTAATCAGGTTGTGAACAATAACCTTACCCGTATGGAGCATCCATATCCACAATATGGAGGAACTATGATAGATCACTTTATGTGACAACAACCTCCATCAATTAATGGGACTATAAACCCATTTTTAGTAGAGCAGGGGATAATTTCCTTAGAAAAGATATTTCTCACCTTGGGAAGTAATGAAAGGGAGAAGGTTTTCATAGAATTTTATCATCTATCAGAAGATATTGATCAATGGTGGTCACTAATTCAAAACAAAAAGGAGGAGGAAGAGATAAAAAACATGTAATGGAGTGAATTTAAAGAAATTTTCTTACAGAAATATTTTCTTCATGAACAGTGGGAGGATATAGAAAGGTAGTTTCTGAATTCAAGTTAAAAGGAAGATGATAATGTTGCAAAGTATAAAGCTGACTTCACAAGGTTAGAGAGGCATGATATGGACTATATACATAATCCAAGGAGCAATATTGATCGATTATTTGATGACCTAAATTCATTCCTCTGGTGGGTGCGGGTCTTCCAAACTTTCTTATCATACGAAGATATAGTTTCATGTGCTATCAAGATGGAAAAGAATTTATCTAAGTCTTATGACTTTAAAATAAATAAAGAGAAGAAGAGGGTTTCTAAAAACTCTATAAAATTAAATAAGGAAATGGGGAAGAAGGGAAGATTTTACTTTCCAACCTGTGACAATTGCGGAAGGAAACACCCTAGTGCATGCTTAAAAGGAAAAGGGGTCTGCTACAAGTGTGGATAGAAAGGCCATGATGCTAGTGTTTTCAAGGGGAAGAAATAATTTATTAATGTTCAATGCTATAATTGTAGGGATATGGGAAACTATGCTAATGATTGTCCCAAGCGTCAAGGAAACATGCATCAGAAAAGGCCAATGGATCAGGGACAAGCTTATGCAATCATAACTGAGGATATTGAAGTTTCTAATGACATAGTTGAAGGTACTTTAATAATTTACTCAAACTTATCTAATGATTTATTTGATTCTATATCATCGCATTATTTCATATCTTCCCTGTTTTCCATGAAAATTAGATATTTCCAATTTTATTTAATAAGGGAGTTGTCATTCAAAACTCCTAAGGGAAGTATCATTGCAACAAAGTTGTGTTAGTCAGTCCCAATTATGGAATATAAACGTTATTTATCTTCTGATTTTACTATCATACCCATGATTGACTTTTATATAATCCTCGACATGGATTGGATTTCGAACCATGGTGTGAAAATTTATTGCAAGAAGAAGGAGGTCACAATTTTTTAGGATGATGTGGAATCCCTTATCTTTAGAGAATAAACATCACCATCTAATTCTCATCTAGATCCACCCCTAATAGCTCTACTAAATTCAACTATCAGGGAGTAAGGGAATGAAATAACTATGGGTTAGGAAAGGAATTTTCAAATAGAGGATTTAACTATTGTGCAAGAAATTGTTGATGTGTTTCCAGAGGATTTACCTGGACATCCTCCAGATCAGGAAATTGAGTTTTCCATTGACTTAATTCCTGATTCAAGGCCCATATCAAAGACCCTTGATATAATGGACACTGGAAAATTAGTGTAACTAAAGAAACAACTAGAGGAATTGAGTGATAAATGTTATTTTCACCTTATTGTTTCCCCATGGGGAGCCCCTATTCTTTTCATTAAGAAGAAATATGGATCTATGAGGTTGTGCATTGACTACAGGGAGTTCAATGTTATAACAATAAAGAACAAGTATCCCCTACCTCGCATTGATGATTTTTTTGATCAAATTCATGGAACCAAATATTTTTCAAATATTGATCTTCGATCTCTATATCATCAGTTGCATGTGAAGAAGGAAGATATTCCAAATATGGTATTTCGAACTAGGTATGGGCATTAAGAGTTTACAGTAATGCCTTTTGGACTGACTAATAAACCCTCTATTTTCATGGATATAATGAATATATTTTTCAAGGAATATCTTTATGACATTGTGGTGTTATCTATTGATGATATCTTGGTATACTCCAAAAGCTACGAAGATCATGAAAATAATATTCGCGCTATTCTGAAGACTCTTAGAATAAATGAATTATATGGGAAGTTTAGAAAGTGTGAATTTTGGCTTCAATTAGTTTCTTTTCGTGGTCACATTTTCTCTAAGGATAGAATATCTGTTGATCCTTTGAAGAAAACGGTTTTCCAAGAATGTCCTACTCCAACGAACATAATAGAGGTACATAGTTTTATTGGTTTAGTAGGTTATTATTAGTTTTTCATTCATAACTTTACTAGTTTAGCCAACCTAATGACCAAGATTACACGTAATGGGGTTAAGTTCATATGGACAAAAGAATATGAGGATTGTTTCAAAGAACTGAAGAGGAGATTAGTGAATTCATTAATCCTAACTCTACCATCGAGGAATGATGGGTTTTTGATCTATAGTGATGTATTAAGGAAAGGACTTGGTTGTTTCCTTATGAAGAATGATAGAGTTATTGCCTATGCATCAAGGTAGTTAAATATTCATGAACAAAACTATCTTACTCATGATATTAAGTTAGTAGAAGTGATATTTTCTCTAAAGATATGGAGACATTATCTCTATAGTGAAAATGTGAGATATATATGGATCAAAAGAGTCTAAAATATATTTTCTCATAGAAAAAACTCAACATGAGGCAAAGGAGATGGCTCAAACTACTCATGGATTATTATTTTTCCATACACTACCACCTAGGAAAGGAAAATAAGGTAGTTGATGCATTGAGCGGTAAGGATCATGGATTTATCAACAAAATGAGGATTTACAAGGATCCTTGGTATATGGATCTAGTGAGGATGGTTATGGGAATTATCAAAGAAGGTGAAACATAACTACTTTTTCAAATGGTTTTCCAACCATATTTATTGGAAATAATTAAAGTTTCACAGTCTGATGATGAGAATCTTCAAAAAAAATAATTCTATAAAAGATGGTAAGTTGGATGACTTCGTGTGTGAAGATGGAATTTTGAAATTTAGGAAGAGTTTATGTGTTCCCTATATACCAGATTTCAAAAGGGAGTTATTGGATGATCCTCATAGCTCTAATTTCTCTATACACCATGGTAGCACTAAAATGTATAGAGATTTTAAGGAACATTTCTGGTGGGACAACATGAAGTAGGAAATTGCTGATTATGTATCAAGATGTCTAGTCTGTCAATAAGTAAAAGTCGAACGACAACATCCTAGAGGATTCATGAAACCTATACCTATTCCTATATGGAAATGGGATGACATCACCACATATTTTGTCACTGGATTACCCAAAACTACAAAAAATAATGATGTAATATGGGTAATTGTTGACTGACTTATGAAATCTGCACATTTCCTCACTATAAGGGAGTATTTTCCACTGGAGTGGATTGAACAACTCTATAAATGAAGTTCTAAGACTTCATGGAGCACCTATTTCATTATTATCTGATCGTGATACTTGATTTACATCAAAATTCTAGAAAAGTCTTCAGAAATATTTGGATACTAAGTTTCATTTCAGTACTGCTTATCATCCTCAAACTAATGGACAATCAGAAAGGACGATCCAAACATTAGAAGACATGTTGAGATCATACTCTCTTGACTTTAAGGGTATGTGGGATTATTATTTACCCTTGGTGGATTTTTCCTATAATAATAGTTTTCATTCCTGTATTCAAATGGCACCATATGAATCATTTTATAGAAAGAGATGTCATACACCAACTTGTTGTGATGAAGTTGGAAAAAGGAAGATAATGGGACCATATATTTTAGAGGAAACAATACAGAAGGTAAATACTATTCAAGGTCATATCAAAGCAGCTCAAAGTAGACAAAAAATCTATGCTGATAATCGAAGGAAGGATTTGGAGTTTCAAGTTGGAGATCATGTTTTCTTAAAAGTATCTCCATGGAAGGTTGTTATAATATTTGGGAAGAAAGGGAAACTCGGCCCTAGGTTCATAGGCCCTTTTGAAATTATAGAGATAATTAGAGTTGTTATGTAACACCCCGAGCTTCCATGATACGCTTTTCATTCAATAATGCAATAGCTTGCATTATACGCAACTTCGAGTTCTAAAACACCGCAACTAATCAAAGTAGCCATTATGAATAGTAATAACCACTTTTTAAAATTATATAAATTTTATATTTCAAAATGGACTTCATTTTTGGATTCGTAATATCGAAATTAGCCTATGTTGAATTTTGGGTATTTTTCTGAGAACTTCTAATTTTTATGAATAGTGAAAAATACTTAAAAACAACTTGTTTAATCAAAATAATTTATAGTGATAAATTATACTATTTAGTGGTTTTAAAGTATAATTAGAATATATTTTTATTATTTTATCCAATGGTGGTCATTAGAATTAATTTAACATTGAAATTGGACATAAACAATTGCCAATCTTTTGATATAAATTGTTTCTTAAAAACACGCTATCTGTCGTGACAGCGGGAATTAATTATAAAATTAATTAATGCAACTTATATGTTTGGAATTTTTTAAAATAGACATAATTTTTGAATTTGGAATATCAATTATAGCTTAGGGAGAAATTTTGGCATTGTTCTGAAAAACTTCAATTTTTGATGAATAGTGAAACCACTAAGTGGTAGTTAAATAACTGATTTTTCGTTTAAATGAAATATTACCACTTTTGTGTTTTGATTTTCAAAAATCCGACATACATGGTTGTCATTAAGAAGTAAAATTTGGTTCAATGATATTAAAATAATTTTTGGTGAATAGTAACTTTTAAGTTCTTAATCGCGATTAGAGGTAATTAGTGTAGTTTAAGGTAAAAATAATGTTTTAATAATATGAGATGAGCTTGACACATGTCCTACCCTCATTTTATATGCCATGGCCGACCAAGAAAATTCATGGGTCAACTTGGGGACCCCATGGAGCCACTTTAGTGGGAAAATTACATAAATACCTTTTATTTAATGTTAAAGTAAAAAATGACACAAACATGAAATATTTTACTAAAACAATTTTTACATTGGGTTATACAAGTCATATTTTTTACTATAAATAGTCATTGGAAATATAAAACGATTTCCTACATCATAGTATTTTTTTATAATTTTTAGACATTAAATTAATTAAATTATTTATGACATCATTATGATGCAGGGATGACCTCATTATTTAACGATTTTAATAAAATGAAATGATAATGTACAATCCAAGGCATACACTTGTCCAAAGACTATTGGATGGGTATATTTAGAACCCTTATCACCTTATCCTCGAATTTTATAAGTGTGGGACCTTTAGAATCCGAAAAAGCATTGTATAATAATGTAAAATTTCCTTACTTTCCAAGAGTGCCCCTCCTCTCCTCTTATAAAAGGCCCCCACCTCTACCACCTCATTCACACTTTCAAGCCATTTGGCTCGGCCAGCCTCTGCCCAAATACTCTCCCAACTTCCCCCGCTTACTCCTAGAAGCCTCACTTGGGGAAGAACTCTTCCCAAGGAACCCTTTGGCTCAAAGTAAAAAGAGTTACCCGATTTTGAGGTAATGTCTTCTCTAATGTTGTTTTGTTTTATTTTTCTTATCCAACCCCCTAAACTCTTTTTATTCATTTCTTTTGTAACAAAACCAGTATCCTAAATATACTAGGATGTTGTTATAATAATTATTCGAGCTACACTTACACACACCTACATCTAATGGTTAAAGAACATACGGTTTCTGTGGATGGCGACTTTCTGCCTCACGAAATGATGATTGTTCAACACTCATATAACACCTTTAAAGGTGACCATTAAGATGTCACTATATTTATATATGATATATAATATGTTTATGTTTGACTTATTCTTCTGTATTTCTCATTTATGGCATACTTTATGATTTCCATTATGGGTAAACGCGATAATTTCATTTTTGGAAGTGCGGACTACCGCCCCCTCAAAGTGATTTGAATCGTTAATGCCATATGTGGGATGTATAAAGGATGGAGTAAATGGTATTATTCACTATATTATAATGGAATTATATTATATATTTATATCATTATGATTTCATTCCATTAAATATGAAATATAAATGAAAGTAGCGTTCATGCGTACGTACGGCTTACCGTCTCCATGAACGGTGCATTTCATTTCTTACCTCTAAATGTTACGTAATATTATAAATGAATGTATATACTGGATATATATGATATATATGACATCTAAATCATGAAAATAATTCTGGAGATAATGGATATTCTACCACATAAACAACTTGTAATTATAAGAAGTTTATTGTTGACTCAAGTACCAAAGATCGAAAAAACGACCGTTATTAACTTAAATAATTACATAATGTTCATATCATTGTAATAAGTGATATAAAAAGGATAATGAAATTGAAAATTGTTCTTAATAAGGTATATATTAACTCTAGTTTATTATTCAGGAGGTTAAAGAACGGTTCAGTCAAGTCAGACACGAGGTAAGGGAATTTCTTAACCCAATTTCTATTCTTTGGGTTAATCTCCTACTTTCAAATTATGTCATGATATTATTATGTCTTATTCTGTATTTTTACTTTCTTTATGTGTACCTATAGTGAATACACATAATAGATCTATTTTATTTTAAAAATAATCTTTTTAAGGACTTCGTCTCAATCTCCTTTCATTGAGGCATATTTGGTTTTATACACAACTTTATTTTATACGGTGTATAAACCCCATTGACTTTTACGTTTATTCAAAAGGAATCTTTTTTATACAAAGCGTATTTCTAAACGACAAAAGGGAATGTTTTTCTTTCCATACTTATGCAGCGACAACGACTTCTCCGCCGCCGTGACCTTTATTTGAGTTTTGGCTTTCTATACAAGCCATCATTTTTTTTAATGAAAAATAAATACAAAGTTTTAACTTTCTTTTATTTTGGTATTGAAAAAGGTTTTGAAAGCGTTTTTATTATATCAATGTGTTGTATTGATATCTTGTGATTGAAATGTGGAAATGTTATGTTTCCTTTATTCATGTTTTATGTGAAACGATTATGTTATGGTTTATGATATGTTTAAACCTATTCATATGAGGAATGTATTAGACTTAATAAGTGACGGGTGGAGACCGCTATAGCTCCTCGATGCATCGGTAGGTCTCATGAGACTACTAGATGTGGAATTGGCCGAGGCCCTTTCCCAATTTGATTTATGGTTTTGGCCGAGGCCTTAATCATTTTAGACGTCTTGGACGAGGCCTTGACAAAATGTTTCAGAATGTCTGGCATTATACATTCCCTCATTATGAAAGTGGTTAATGATATTTCATGTGATTATTCGACCAGTAGAATATCCATGTGAAGAAGTAAATGGCATTATCTCATTTTACTTTTGACATATTATGTTTATGTTCAAGTTTAAAAGGCTTTTGTTTTAGTTATACATTTCCTTAAATGTTTATGTTTATTTATGAAAGCTTCCGCAATATTGTTATCCTTACTGAGCATCTGAGCTCACCCCTTTCAATGATTTAATATTTTCCAGGATGTGAAGAAGTATTTTAGGAATGACATGCAGGGATAGTCAGAAGAGGATATGAGTGTGGACTATGAAGACTTTGTTATTTTAGTTTTTCACCTTATGTTGTAATGTAACATTTATGAATGTATCTAGTGTTTCCAAGGCTACTAAACTAATCGGTCTTTCGAGACTTGATCTTTTGTGATCATGCCAATGTTACGAAGTAATGCACCAACTCTGGGTAGCTGGGGTCGGGGCGTTACAGTTGGTATCAGAGGCAGTTTAGTACTAACCTTGGATGCTAGATTTAGATAAACTCTGATTAGAGCACATAGCCTGAAGATAGACTTTGAGGATTAGTATATAAGAACTTCCTAGATTTTTGTTATTGTAGAGATTTTGTGAGTTTTTCGAGCAATACATCCCTGTCTGGATATGAGCAGGTAGATGCGGCTTTGGCACAGATGTACCTAGGGGTAAAACCCGAAAACACCGCTTTGAGATAGACTCGAACGGGAACTGGTGCACGACAACGGGCCTTGCTGCACTCTTAGTTACAACACTCCCGGGGGATATGCTTAGGATAATTATCGTTTTCTTTACAAACCACTATTAAGGGTTATGAGTATATACTTCCTCAAAGAAAACATTTTTATGGATTATATCCATAAATAGTTCAATTTATGTTAAGTATCTTACAAGTATGGAATTATGTATTTTGATTCATAAACTAATATAGTTTATGCCATTGTTTAGAAATGGCGCCTAGTGGAAGGAATGGAAACCATATCAATGCACGCACTCCGTGTAGGGATTTCCCTCCTGCTCAAGATAATTATTGTGGATCTGGAGATACAACTAGTGCTGATCAACTTATTACCATACTGGGATAACTCACTCAGGTTATGAATAATAACCTTACTCGTATGGAGCACCCTGATCCGCAACGTGGTGGATCAATGTTAGACCGCTTCATGAGGCAACAACCACCAACATTTAATAGGGGTACAAATCCGTTAGTAGGTGATCAATGGATAAACTCCTTAGAGAAAATATTCCACGCCTTGGGGAGTAGCGAAAGGGAGAAGGTTATCATGGCAGTTTACCGCCTCACTGGAGATGTCGATCAATGGTGGTCATTGATTCAAAATACAAAGGAAGATGATGACGTATCGAATATGGAATGGAGGGAGTTCAAAGATCTTTTCTTAGAAAAATACTTTCCTCATGACCATCAAGCAGATATGGAAAGGCAATTTCTGAGTCTGAGACAAAAGGAGGATGAGAATGTCGCAAAGTATGAGGCCAACTTTACAAGGATGGCGAGGTATGCTGCAGATTATATACGAAAACCAAGAGGTAAGATTGATCATTTCTTTGATGGGTTAAAACCATTTCTCCTTCGAGCTTTAGTATCACAATCTTTCTCAACATACGAAGATATTGTCTCGTGTGTAATCAAGACGGAAAATGAATTCTATAAGTCTCATGACTTTAAAGCAAAGCAAGAAAAGAAGAGAACAGTGGAACAAGAGACAGATAAAGGGAAAAAGGGAAAGAAGGATTTTCCATTATGTGATAATTGGGGGAAGAATCACCCTGGTACTTGCCTAAAGAGAATGGGAGTTTGTTACAAATGTGGAGAAAAAGGTCACCAGGATCGTGATTGCAAGGGAAAGAAAGAGGCTATCAATGTTGAATGCTACAATTGTAGGGAAATGGGGCATTATGCAAATGAATGTCCTAAGCGTTAGGGAAACTTACCTCAGAAAAGGCCAAGGGATCAAGGAAAATCTTATGCTGTTACTACAGTTGAAGCAGAATAATTAATGTATTGGTGCTTTTGGACTCATGGATTATATTCTGGTTATTAGAATAATGTGATATATATAAGGATTGTACTACAGTACTTGTTGTTTCAGTAAAGTTTTAATATGATGAAGGTAATCATATTTTAAGTATGTGACAATAAGATAAACTTTACTTTGTTTGGGGAATATGATAAATTGATTTTGGAATTAAGAGACCTTTTAGAGAAAGTTTGGACAGAGGTATTTTGGATAACTATAAAGGTTGGGATGGATTAAGTTGGTCTTTGGATAGTATTGTTTAAGGTAAAAACATTTCTAAAGATTATTTTTGGAATATTATAATACTATAGTTTTAGGAAAAGGACAACCTGCAGGGTGGGGCATAACCCGTCGCGTCGGACAAAGCTGCAGGAATCGAACCCACAACCATAGTACGACAGGCCTTTATTTCCTACCACTAGCCTACAGGAAGTCTGTGGTTATTACAATATAATTTTACTAATCTAAATGGTATGTGTTAACATTTGGAACCTTATACAATTAGGATAAGTATAATATTTTTGAGTTCTATTATCTTTTTGAGTGAAAGATGAGTTGAAGGTTGAAACTCTAATTGCCAATCATAAATATATATATACCTATCTCTTATTCAATGAATAAATTAATTCTTAAACTTTAGTAAAGGGATATTAAAACAAAAAAATGTGTTATCCTAATACCTTATGTCTTGTTGAACTGATGATATTTTAAATCAACATAGACTGAAGGCTTTGAGGCCCTCAATTTGACAGTTGATTGTGATTGATGACCACAATCACTCCCTACATATATTTACATTTTTCCCCCAATTATACGTCTCTAATTTCCACTAATGTTCTCATTATCGAGATCATAATTTGGTGGTGACTTTCTTATTTCCATTTCCCTCTTATTAAGGCTAAATTTTATTAACATTATTTCCGATGTGGGTTTTCCACAAAGGTATTTTTTATTTTCAACCTTTTATTTTCAGAAAAAAAATATCAAATTTCGAGGATGCAATTTATTGAAGGAGGGGAGAATGTAACACCCCGAGCTTCCATGATACGCTTTTCATTCAATAATGCAATAGCTTGCATTGTACGCAACTTCGAGTTCTAAAACACCGCAACTAATCAAAGTAGCCGTTATGAATAGTAATAACCACTTTTTAAAATTATAGAAATTTTATATTTCAAAATGGACTTCATTTTTGGATTCGGAATATCGAAATTATCCTATGTTGAATTTTGGGTATTTTTCTGAGAACTTCTAATTTTTATGAATAGTAAAAAATACTTAAAAATAACTTTTTTAATAAAAATAATTTATAGTGATAAATTATACTATTTAGTGGTTTTAAAGTATAATTAGAATATATTTTTACCATTTTATCCAATGGTGGTCATTAGAATTAATTTAACATTGAAATTGGACATAAACAATTGCCAATCTTTTGATATAAATTGTTTCTTAAAAACACGCTATCTGTCATGACAGCGGGAATTAATTATAAAATTAATTAATGCGACTTATATGTTTAGAATTTTGAAAATAGACATCATTTTTGAATTTGGAATATCAATTATAGATTAGGGAGAAATTTTGGCATTGTTCTGAAAAACTTCAATTTTTGATGAATAGTGAAACCGCTAAGTGGTAGTTAAATAACTGATTTTTCGTTTAAATGAAATATTACCACTTCAGTGTTTTGATTTTCAAAAATCCGACATACATGGTTTTCATTAATAAGTAAAATGTGGTTCAATGAGATTAAAATAATTTTTGGTGAATAGTAACTTTTAAGTTCTTAATCGCGATTAGAGGTAATTAGTGTAGTTTAAGGTAAAAATAATGTTTTAATAATATGAGATGAGCTTGACACATGTCCTGCCCTCATTGGATGTGCCATGGCCGACCAAGACAATCCATGGGTTATCTTGGGGACCCCATGGAGCCACTTTAGTTGGAAAATGACATAAATACCTTTTATTTAATGTTAAAGTAAAAAATGACACAAACATGAAATGTTTTACTAAAACAATTTTTACATTAGGTTATACAAGTCATATTTTTGACTATAAATAGTCATTGGAAATCTAAAAAGATTTCCTACATCATAGTATTTTTTTATAATTTTTAGACATTAAATTAATTAAATTATTTATGACATCATTATGATGCAGCGATGTCCTCATTATTTAACGATTTTAATAAAATGAAAAGATAATGTACAATCCAAGGATTAAACTTGTCCAAAGACTATTGGATGGGTATATTTTGAACCCTTATCACCTTATCCTAGAATTATATAAGTGTGGGACCTTTAGAATCCGAAAAATCATTGTATAATAATGTAAAATTTCCTTACTTTCCAAGAGTGCCCCTCCTCTCCTCTTATAAAAGGCCCCCACCTCTACCACCTCATTCACACTTTCAAGCCATTTGGCTCGGCCAACCTCTGCCCAAATACTCTCCCAACTTCCCCCTCTTACTCCTATAATCCTCACGTTGGGAAGAACTCTTCCCAAGGAAGCCTTTGGCTCAAAGTAAAAAGAGTTACCCGATTTTGAGGTAATGTCTTCTCTAATGTTGTTTTGTTTTATTTTTCTTCTCCAACCCCCTAAACTCTTTTTATTCATTTATTTTGTAACAACACCAGTATCCTCAATATACTATGACGTTGTTATAAGAATGATTCTAGCTACACTTACACACACCTACATCTAATGGTTAAAGAACATACGGTTTCTGTGGATGGCGACTTTCTGACTCACGAAACGATGATTGTTCAACACTCATATAACACCTTCAAAGGTGGCCATTAAGATGTAACTATATTTATATATGATATATAATATGTTTATGTTTTACTTATGCTTCTGTATTTCTAATTTATGGCATACTTTATGATTTCCATTATGGGTAAACGCGATAATTTCATTTTAGGAAGTGCGGACTACCGCCCCCTCAAAGTGATTTGAATCGTTAATGCCATATGTGGGATGTATAAAGGATGGATTAAATGGTATTATACACTATATTATAATGGAATTATATTATAAATTTATATCATTATGATTTCATTCCATTAAATACGAAATAGAAATGAAAGTAGCGTTCATGCGTACGTACGGCTTACCGTCTCCATGAACGGTGCATTTCATTTCTTACCTCTAAATGTTACGTAATATTATAAATGAATGTATATACTGGATATATATGATATATATGACATCTAAATCATGAAAATAATTTTGGAGATAATGGATATTCTACCACATAAACAACTTTTAATTATAAGAAGTTTATTGTTGACTCAAGTACCAAAGATCGAAAAAACGACCGTTATTAACTTAAATAATTACATAATGTTCATATCATTGTAATAAGTGATATAAAAAGGATAATTAAATTGAAAATGGTTCTTAATAAGGTATATATTAACTCTAGTTTATTATTCAGGAGGTTAAAGAATGGTTCAGTCAATTCAGACACGAGGTAAGGGAATTTCTTAACCCAATTTCCATTCTTTGGGTTAATCTCCTACTTTCAAATTATGTCATGATATTATTATGTCTTATTCTGTATTTTTACTTTCTTTATGTGTACCTATAGTGAATACAAATAATAGATCTATTTTATTTTAAAAATAATCTTTTTAAGGACTTCGTCTCAATCTCCTTTCATTGAGGCATATTTGGTTTTATACACAACATTATTTTATACGATGTATAAACCCCTTTGACTTTTACGTTTATTCAAAAGGAATCTTTTTTATACGAATCGTTTTGCTAAACGACAAAAGGGAATGTTTTTTTTTCGTACTTATGCGGCGACAACGACTTCTCCGCCGTCGTGACCTTTATTTGAGTTTCGGCTTCCTATACAAGCCATTATTTTTTTTAATGAAAAATAAATACAAAGTTTTAACTTTCTTTTATTTTGGTATTGAAAATGGTTTTGAAAGCGTTTTTATTATATCAATGTGTTGTATTGATATCTTGTGATTGAAATGTGGAAATGTTATGTTTCCTTTATGCATGTTTTATGTGATACGATTATGTTATGGTTTATGATATGTTTAAACCTATTCATATGAGGAATGTATTGGACTTAATAAGTGACGGGTGGAGCCCGCTATAGCTCCTCGATGCATCGGTAGGTCTCATGAGACAACTAGATGTGGAATTGGCCGAGGCCCTTTCCCAATTTGATTTATGGTTTTGGCCGAGGCCTTAATCATTTTAGACGTCATGGCCGAGGCCTTGAAAAAATGTTTCAGAATGTCTGGCATTATACATTCCCTCATTATGAAAGTGGTTAATGATATTTCATGTGATTATTCAACCAGTAGAATATCCATGTGAAGAAGTAAATGGCATTATCTCATTTTACTTTTTCCATATTATGTTTATGTTCAAGTTTAAAAGGCTTTTGTTTTAGTTATACATGGCCTTAAATGTTTATGTTTATTTATGAAAGCTTCCGCAATATTGTTATCCTTACTGAGCATCTGAGCTCACCCCTTTCAATGATTTAATATTTTCCAGGATGTGAAGAAGTATTTTAGGAATGACATGCAGGGATAGTCAGAAGAGGATATGAGTGTGGACTATGAAGACTTTGTTATTGTAGTTTTTCACCTTATGTTGTAATGTAACATTTATGAATGTATCTAGTGTTTCCAAGGCTACTAAACTAATCAGTCTTTCAAGACTTGATCTTTACTAATCATTCCAATGTTACGAAGTAATGCACCGACTCTGGGTAGCTGGGGTCTGGGCGTTACATGTTACATATCATTTGGCTATGGAACCCAGCCTGTCAAAAGTACAAAATGTATTCCACGTCTCATTACTGAGAAAGTACATGCCATACCCAACGCATGTCATCACTTCTAAAGGTATATAATTGGAACTAAACCAATCTTACTGTAAAGAGATTATCCAGATTTTGGACACAAAATAACAAGTGTTGAGGAAATAGAAGACTCAATTGGTAAAGATACTTTGGAAAAATCATAAAATTGAAGAGGAAACATGGGATCATGAGAATCTTATGATGAAGAACTACCTAAATATTTTTGTGAGGTAACATTTTGGTAATTTTGAGGTTGAAATTTTTGTAAGGATGGGATAATGTAACACCCCAAGATTCTACACATAAATTTAATATTGAATGCCTAAAACACTAAGTCTATACAAAACACCACTTTGTTATAACCAAGCCCATAAACAAAATTTTTTCCACCTCTGTGATTTAAATTTTGAAAAACTGATATGCACAGTTGCGTTCAGTAAGATATTTAGAGCCTAATAAGACAAGCTTAATTTTTGGTGAATAGTAACATACCCTTATGAATAGTAATATGAACCTTATGAATAGTAAATAATATTATTATTTTATTATCTTAATGTTATAAGATAATGAGATCTTGATTAATTTTTCAAGGTGATATAAAATGAATTATAGTTTTAAAATTGTTATTTTTTGAATAAATTATGATTTTATTTAAAAATTAAATTAATAATATTTATAAAATTATTTTCAAAAAATGGAGTTCACTTTTTAATTCTACATGTCGAAAAATGGTTAGGGTGAATTTTTTGGATTTTTCTGAAATACTTGAATTCTGGTGAATAGTAAAATTCAATAATTTACAAAATATGCTAAATAAGTGAATTTATGCATCATTATTGATTCATGGATGATTTAAATGACCATTGGTTTGAACTCACATTCACTTATTACTGTTTTTGGTCACAATAATCAACACTATTGATTGTATTTGGAAAAATAATAAAATAATGAGTAAAATAATGGGAAAACCCTCCTCTCCTCCACTATAAAAACCCCCATCACTCCTTCTCTTAACTCTTCTAAAGACTTGTAACTTGTCTAAATTCTACCCAAATATCCTACAAAGTTCCTCCCCTATGTCTAGAATCCCTTGGTCTCATAAAAAGACTAAAACATCTCCCCTAAAGAGGCTCTCAAGGAAGATTACTTCAAGAGGTAAATTTCTCTTTTCATTTCTTTTATTTCAAGTTCAATTCTATTATTTTTATTTCCTCACCTATTTTCATCCAAATGTTGTGATGAATCCAGTACCGTAAATGTACTAGAATTTTTTTTATGATAAAGTAATAATTCTTCACCATCTCTCATTTCCCTTCTTTTATACTAGAAATCAAAACACCATTCGAGATATGTTAATTTATCACATTCAAGGACGAAGGGATTTCAATTTCTATTACCGTCTTCAATTATGGTGAAACCATTTTGATGGTTGAAGTAGACTATAATATATGTATTATAAATTATTTAATTTTCTTTAATCCTTTTTACACATGATATTAATTTATAAATCAAAATGAGTTTGTTGGATCAAAAACCGCCAATTAACCCAAACAATTGTCATTAAAGTTTTATATAATGATTCATCTTCACTCTCAGTAACCAAAAAAATCATAAACATGTAATATTATGTTTGTTAAATAATAACATCCAACTTCTATTCTATAC
The DNA here is from genome assembly GCA_963277665.1 of Viscum album. Taxonomy (NCBI): domain Eukaryota; kingdom Viridiplantae; phylum Streptophyta; class Magnoliopsida; order Santalales; family Viscaceae; genus Viscum; species Viscum album. The sequence goes on from OY728159.1 coordinate 70,097,029, forward strand.
AACCATTCTCATTCTACTTGTTTATCCGTACATGAATATAAGTAAACTGATCATGATAACCAAAGAAGAAAACACTCCCAAAAAATGAAATTAAATCTCTTAACCCATAAAAAGTCCATGAATGAATCTAATAAGGTTATAATAAATCATTTATATGTAGACGAGGTTCTAGAATTATTAATTTACCAACCAAAATTTGATTATTCAGGTTATTAAGATCAATTGAGGAACACCTTCAGACTTGAGGTAAGGGTTTTCCACCCGAACCTCCATTTTCATTCAGGTTACTTTTATTATCTACTGAACTCAATTAAATTATTATTCATTAATATGAACTCCTCATAAATTCTTTTTTAATGTTCTATATATGTTTACCTACTAGAATCCTACCTTCATTTATGGGTAATTATATGTTTTAAAATGATATTTTAAAAATTCTTCTCGAAATACAAGCTCGAATAAAGGGAATCGATAAAATTATTACCTATTTTCATGGGAACTATATAATATATTTTTAAAAACCATTATCTTTATAAAATCACACATTTTATTATTAAAATACTATATTACTTCATTTCTAGTTTTATACAAGAACTTTTCCAAAAGAACTCTTCTTTTCAAAGTAAAAGAGTATTTATCTCAAGAATTACTCGATGATTTTATAATAGTGTCTTCATCTGTTTCAACACTACTATTGATTATTATGTATTACTGGGATTAATATTTATGATATCATCTACCATATTTAATTTAATGGTTTATTATTAGTTTTACTGTGTATGTTCTATCTTAAAACCGTTCACCAATTTACTTCAAATGGTTAGTGTTTATACTTAATGTTTGAGGAAAGTTATTTACATTTCATATGTTAGTTTCAATATGAATGTATATGTTGTTTATGTTTATCGCTATTCATATGAGGAATTAATTTGACTTATTGTGTGATGGGTGGGTCTTTCTAAATCCCCTCAATGCATCAGTATGTCTCATGAGACAAATAGATATGGACTTAGTCAAGGCCTTGCCCATTTTTAGATATGGTTTTGGCTGAGGTGTTAATTATTTTTAGATGTCTTGGATGAGGCCTTGATGGTATGATTCATAATTTTTGGCATATACATTTCCATCATTATGAGGCTATAAATTCATAGTTCATGAGGTTATTTGACTAGTATAATACCCATGACTATGTATTATTATGGAAATATTTACTCAACTCATATTCCTGCCATATTATGTTCAAGTTTATTTTTAAAGGCATGTGTTTTCAATTATTCACCATGCCTAATGTTTATGTTATCTTCCACTATAATGTTTACCCTTACTAAGAATCTGATCTCACCCCTTCTTATGTTTCATTTTTTTAAAGACATGAATAGGTATATTATGATTGACTTGTAGGGATAAAATTAGATTGGTGGATGTTCCCAATAGAACTAATTTTTTGTTTTTTCATTTCAATTTGTAATGTTGAACTTATATATGTATCTGTATTTAAAAATCTAATAAACTATTCATTCCTTTGAGATACAACTTTCTTGTAACTGACTGAAAATTAAATTTTTTATTATAAATACTTTTGAGGAAAAAGTGCGAAACCGAAAAGTCCAAACATTACAAGCACATAAAACCATGAAAGATGATAAACCAGGTCAATACTACCGGATATTCCCCTTCCCAGTTATTACATCGTGATGACAAGCCTTCGCCATCACATGACCACTCGGCTAGATATCTTGTGCAAGAGTGCACAGGCACGGTACCGATGTCAGAGCCATACACTCTCGAACTTCCAAATCTGAATGGCATGCAAAGGTTAAAGATGCATGCTCTGGACCTCATCTGAAGCAGACCCATGTAGTTTGCTGGTTGAAACACATCCATAATCCAACAATTAATCTAGGAACATTCATTTCCACTTAACTTGTCAAAATATAGATCAAATTTCATCTAGATAGATAAATGCAGAATCAAAAACGCTGCTATTGGAATGAACCACACCAAGGCCAGACCTCATCGCGAATAGAAAAATCCAAAGAAAAACTAACAAAATATAAGGTTTCACATTCTCCATTGCAGGTAAACCGAATATCAAGGCCTCTTCCATCAATAAACTTCACGATAATCTGATTCATCCATATAAAAGCACATAATCAACCAAACAACCGCAAAGTAAACCAAATGGAGAAGTCGAGAACACCCGATCAGTAGATCCACATCCAAGACCTAAATGTGAAGTCAAGAGACAAAGATAAAGAAACCATCAATGTATCTACGACCACCTGATATGTGTCTCTCTAGACCCCACCGCAATCCTGCACCCTAATCCCATCGCCGCCCTCCAAAATGAATTCGGTGACCACAACGGACAACCCAATGCTCTCACAGGATACGTGCCAGCAACCCTTATATGCAGATACTAGTTCTTGGCCACTGGACCAACACCGCGCCGCCTTGAATCCCTATCCATAGTAGATGGAGTAAGGCGAAAGAAGACCAGCAATGGAGAAAAAAAACCAAGGCGGTTGAGCCCACAAGGTCACACGATGTCGTCGTAGAAAGTGGAAGCCACCATGAGCACACCAATCAATCATCGAGGAGGGTCGAGCCGACCTGAGGTGGAAGAGAGGAAGGCGGTGATAGGGTAACCCTAGATGTGGAGAACCTCTTACGGTCTCATCCAACAAATTTATTGTAATCATTCCAATATAATGTAATAAGTATCCAGCTCTAGGAAACTGGGGTTGTGTCTTTACATAGACTATTGGAATTCTTAGTTAGTGATCAGTTGTTCCTTAAAAGTTTCACCTTTGTTAGGTCAGCGACAGCTTTGGAGGAAAGGGAAGCTTTCCCCTCTCTTTGTGGGACCTTTTTAGGTTATTAATAATGTGGGTAAAGTGTCTTACTATTTATAACTTCTAATTTAGTTGATGTTAACACATAACGTGTTCCTTGTATCTCAGTTATGAAAGTATCTTTCTAATCCATCTCCTATTCTGAGTTGGAATGATCTTGATGTAGAGCCTAGTATATTCATGATTGAGCACCTAGTTAGTATAGTTTATTTTGAAACCAAGGTACTTCATGGTAGGATGATACATTTGGTTCAAGTGCTATGGTATCATTGTTCTGATACTCATGAGATGTAGGGGAGAGAGGCACTAATGAGAGAGTAGTGGCCTCATCAGTTTAACATGAAAGCTTCTTAACAGGATTTCTGGGGATAGAAAATTTCTATGGTGATGAGTTTATGACATTATGTTCCTATTTTTATGTATTCTTAAACCCCTATTTTGATCATGCTTTGATTGGGTCTCTTTTATGGGTTTTTCAGGTGAAGTTTTGAAAAAATTTAAGGGATTTTGGGTTGTTCATGGTTGGCGTATATTTTTCCCAAACCATGCACCCTACTAATGAAAATCGTGCAAACCCTGCTAGTGAGAGTTTGTATGGTTGGATCATAGTTTCACAAACCATTCACCCACCAAGGAGAAACCATGAAACCCTATTAGTAGGGTTTCATTATTAGGGATCATAGTTTGTATAACCATGCGGCCCTACCCAGGAAATTGTGAATGAGGAATTTAATTAGTCTGAAAATTTTTAAAAAAATACCTAAACCCCCATTTATACCCCAACTCGAGCCTAAATCATCCTAGATCAATTTATAGTGTTGTGAGGGATTTCAAAGATGAAATTTGGATCCTCAAAACCCTTTATAAGGTGGATAAAAGCTAGGAAATCTTCATTCCGTCCTTTCCTGATAAGTTTCATCTTCCCATTCCCTATCTCCCACTCTCTTATTCTCTTCTCCCTAAGGTTTAATAGATCTTCTCTTTATTGGTGGATCTAATCACTATTTTTCAGATATTTAATCTAGGTTTGATTCTCTTATCTTCATTTTCGAAATTCTTCATTGGATTTTCCCATTTCAGAATTTGTGTTTTTTGATCTCTAGGTATGTGGTTTCGTTTATGATAACTGATTTGATTAACCCTAAATTGATTGATTTAGATTAAATTTTTTTATTTATATACAATTACTTTCAAATAGTTTATTAAAAACCCAATTCCATTTATTTTTGGATTTTAATTGGATTTGGAATGAAAATTTGGAAACACCCCCAATTCCATTGAATTGGGGTGTGTTGTAAAATTAGATGGAAATTGTGAAAAAATCAATCATGGAATTTAATTTTGGAGTTTAAATTGTGAATTTTATTTGTGTAATTGATTTATAATTTCTATTTGATGAAATTTTATTAAATTATTTTTGATAGAAAACCATTGGTTTTATCCTGTAAAATGAATTATTTGATTAAAAAAACATTTTTTTTAAATGGAAATTGGCATATTGAAATGGGAAATGGGTTGAATTATATTTTGAACAGTTTTGAAATAAATTTCTCATTATTGATTGTTGTTTTAGTACATGAAATCATATGTAGTTAGTGAGTTATTATGTAAAAACATTTTATTAATGTAATTCCCTAGAACTTGATTGACACTTTAGAACTCTAACATAAAAATTTTGGCAGATTTCATCCCCAGTAGGATGTTGGTTAGTCCTATTTGACCAGTGTCAAAGGGACGTGTGTGCACATTTCCATTTTAATTATAATAGCATGTGAGGATCCCATAACCTCTAACTATCATACCTCTTGGAAGATGAAAATTCTTCCCCCATGTTATTATTTTGAAATATATTCCATTATTATAAATTATTTTACACATGCCTTATAAATTTATATGAATTATTTTAAATAAAAATGTTTATTAAGAAATCTGTTTAAATTATTTTCCATCACTTTAAATATAAAGCATGATTTGTTTTAAATATGATTTTTAAATTCCATTCCTACTTATTTAAATTTGAAATATTCATTTGGTTCATTATTTTGGAATCTTATTACAAAATACTTAGTGGGACCCTATTGGGATTTTATCTCACACCCTACCTATGCCTTCGGGTGTTTGTAGATCATCTCCTTCCAGGTTCAAGGAAGGGTAAATTGCAACTATGAGGTCATTATTATTGTTTATCCTTGGGAGTGTATTTATTTTTTGTTAGGAATTGGGTGGTTTATCCTATTATCTAGAACTTTGGGTTGTTTATACATGTTTGACTTCTTGTATAATTCTCCTTGTAGAGTTTTCTTTTGTGAATACTGATTTGTATCTCTTTCTTCCATTGTGTTAGTGGAAATTTTTTTCCCACTTTCATATTTTATGATATCAGGTTCTTATCACGAACCCATGAATATCGTGAATTTCCTTTGGGCTATGTTAGGACCAGCCTGATTATCAAGATATTCGAGATGGTTTTTGACAAGTATTAGGACGTGTATCTTGAGGATTTCATGGGGTTACTGGATATGTAGGAGGAAGGTTTCATGATCATTTTGGAACTAGGTATTGAGCCAATTTTTCCCTCCCTACTATAAATAACTTTTTGAGCTTTGGGAGTTAAAGACTCGGTTGAAGGATCTTTATTGCAAGGTATTCATTCAGTGTAGTGTATCTTCTTAGGGTTCTCTGGTGCTTTTTTCAAAGAAGTCTAATGGGATTTTATGGTTGTATGTTTATTACCATGGTTTTTACTATATTTCCACCAAGAAATGATATATTTTACCTTATATTGATGATTTTTTTATTATCTAATTGGATCTTGATGGTTCTCTAAGATTGATCATTGATCAGGTTATCATTAGTTAAGGGTTCGGGATTAGGTTGTGCCTAAGAGGGTTTTATCGACATGATATGGTCATTATGAGTTTCTAATGACTCTATTCGAGATGAAGAATTCACCAATGGTTCTTATATAATTGATAAATCCTGTCTTTCATCACTTTATATATTCCTTTGTAATCATATTTATTGATGATATTTTGATATATTCTTGAACCTATAAGGAGTATGGAGATCATTTTTGTTTTTTCTTTGATACCTTATGAGTTCATTTTTTTATGATAAGATTTCAAAATTCTAGTTCTAGATTTTGGATGTTAAGTTCCTTGAGCATGTTTTTTCAAAATCAAGGTTATCATTGGATCCTAAGAAATTATTAATTAGGATGTATTGGGAGGTTCCTAATAATTTTTTTGAGATTCAGAGATTCTTGGACCATATGGGATATTATCATTATGTTATTTAATACTTTCTCACCTAATTTTACTAATTATGGTACAAACTATGAAGGTACTGAGTTTCCTTTAGTGTGATAAATGTGAGGTTGTTTTCATGGATTTTAAGAATATATTAGCATTAGCACCTATTCTCACTTTACCTAAGCTTGAGAAATGATATGAGGTATATTATGATGCTTCCAATGTGGGATTGGGATATGTGTTGATGTAATAGGTTCACATAGTTTTTTATATTTATCAGTATCTTAGGATGCATAAGAAAAATTACCCCACCCATGCTCTGGAGTCAGTTGTATTTATTAATTCTCTTAGGAGTTTGTGAAATTATATATTTGGGGAAAATATTTTGGTATTCACCAACCATGAGAGATTAAAGTATATATTTTCTTATAGATATCTAAAGCTTATTTAGATAAAGTGGGTTGGGCATCTATAGTTGTTTAACTTTGATATGATATATATACTTGAGAAAGGGAATATTGTCATCAATTCTTTGAATAGGAAGTCCTAAGTGGATGCTATTCAGGAATCAAAAAAGGAATGGAATATTATGACACTATTCTCAAAGATTCTTCTTAATATATATGAGGAGGAAGTTCATGTGGTTTTTTCACATTTATCTATCACATCATTCTTGGTGTAGCGGGTAAAGGATTATCAATTTTTTAATTCTGATTTCCATGTTTAAAAAGGGAATCTATATGGTGGTGAATGGATGCTTGGATGGGTGTATATAATTTATTCTTCCTTGTACTTCTATAGAAAGTTTTATATTTCTATGTATTTTAAAAATGAGGTGATGATAGACTTTTATATTTCATAGTGTTTAGACCATCTTGGTTTGTCTAAAATGTACCATCGTGTTTGATGAAACTTCTGGTGGTCAGAAATGAAGTGGGATATGACTGAGTTTGTTTATAGTTGTTTTACTTATCAATGGATTAAAGTTAAGAATCAGAGTCTATAAGTTCAGATTCATTCATTTTCTTTACCCAAATGGAAGTGTGATGAAGTCACTATTGATTTCATGATAGGATTTCTAAGTTTAATGAAGGATAAAGAGGCAGTATAGGTTATTATTGATCGGTTGATGAAATTTTACAATTTCTTACTAATTAAGGAGACATATAGAGTTAAGTAGATTGGGAATATCTATTTTTATGAGGTTTAAATACTTAATGGGATATCACTAAGCATAGTGTTAGTTTATTACATGATACCCACATCATAGTTCTGGAAAGTCCTGTAGAAGACTTTGGGCTCTCGAGTAAAGTTGAGAACACCTTATCATCCATAAACAAATAGATATTTGAGTATACTATCTAGATCATTTAGGATATACTCCAAGAATGTTTCCTTGACCTTGGTAGTTCATGGTTATTTTATGTTTTTTTTTGTATAATTTTTTTATAACAATAGTAATAATGCATTAATTCATATAGAGCCTTTTGAGGATTTATATGGTAGGCCTTTTCACTCAACCTTGTATTGGATGGAATCTGGGGAATCATATTTGGTTAGACCTAGCACAGTTCAAGAGACTTCATATCACACACATATAAATACGAATAGGTTTATTATAGCTCAAAGTAGATAGAAGTCTTATGTTGATCACAAACATCAAACAATTGAATTTTTGTTTGGGTATTATGTCTTACTGGAAGTCTCACCCTAGTTGAGACATTGGATAATTGGTAAGAAAGAAACTTTGTCTCTATGGTATGTTTCTCCATTTAAGATTTGTGAGAGGATAGGGGAATTTTCTTAAAACATGGAACTTCCTATGAAGTATATGAAAATATGCATGATGTATTTTAGGTATCTCAGTTTAGGACGTGTGAATTGGATCCTTCTCATATAATTTGATGTGATGATGTGAAGTTACATTCAGATGATTTTCTTTTGTATAAAAGATGGTGTGGATTTCATATTGCAGTAATAAGTATTTTTGGTGTAAGTTTGTATCTCTTTTATAATTCATATGGTAGAACATATGTGTCTAAGAGGAAACCCAAAAGTAATAATCTAAGATAAGGCCCCAATGACTATATTTGTTTATTATTGATTCTTGATAATACTTATCATAGATCAGAATACCTATGTTGGGGATTTTTTAATGACCCCCATCATTAAGGTATGTCTTCTATTTAATTTTGATCCCTTTTTGAGACTTTTGGTCTAATTGGGAAGGCATTGGGGAGTTAAAGATGAATTTTAGTGAATAGGGAAGATGTTGGAGGTATACCTTTCTAGGAAAACTTAGTAGTCTCCATCGAGAACCCGTTAGTCAATCTAGAGGGTTGGGACCATTAGACCAACCATTGAATGCCTATTGGGATTACACGTGGTTCCTATTGGGATGTTGGGTAGCCGATGAAGCCCAGAGAGTTACCTAGTAGAGATCGGGTGGGTATTTTCTAATGAGGGGTAGTTTTTTATTTGTTTAGTCAACATAATTGGGTCTTAACCTAGGATCCATTAAATTAAATGATGTTTTTTAGTGATTTAAAAAAAAATGGATACATAATTCATATCTCCATTCTCTAATTTCAAGATTCAATCCCAGTTTTTGCTGAGCTTTGATTTGATATTTGATTAGTGTGTTGGATTCATCTAAGTAAATTCATTTTGAATATTCCCTTTTTTGAGAAAGCAATGAAATTTTTTGAACTGTGTGGTTTTAATTATACTTATCTTTCTTCTATATTTTTCAATTATATAATTATGGAGTTATTGTAACATTTTTTTGGTTCATTATTTGAGTGAATTTTATATATTCATTTAGGTAGGTGACCTCTTTCTTTACCAAGGATTTGACGCATGTTTACATGTGGAATGTGGACTGATAGATTATTTAAATTTGAAAATTTTTCTAATTATTGAGAAGTGAGTTTATTATGATTTAATAAATGATAATTGTGACCCTAAAGTATTTCCATAGGGATGGAATTGTGTTTATACATGCTTTTGAATATTGAATCAGTGTTGAAAAGACTAATGTGAAATATATAAATTAAATCATTAATAATTTTGTGATATTATATAGTTAAACATGGGTGGAAATTAAAGAAGAATTAATTTATTGAAAAATTAGTGTCAAACACTGCCTAATAAATTCAAATAATTAGTTTAAGGATTTTTGACATGTGTTTATGATATTTTGACCGTTTTTAGTGTGATTTATGTGTAGTTTTGTTGATATAAAAATATCTTATATGTGTGAAAGTAGGTTTTTAAATTATAATGAGGTAACATGGTTTCCTGTGGAATTAGTTCCATGCATTAGATGTTAAAGTGTTTGTTTGGTAATTTTAGTAATGGAATGAGAAAGCTAGATATGAAAATTTAAATAGTTTAAATACATAATTAACTAAGTAAAGGTTTGATAAATTACCTTCACTTGAAATATGGGATGTTGGGGCCTTTTAGGGGTTCATAAAGTTTTTTTTCTTTCTAAAATTATGAGATTCTATGTTGGAAATGAAATTGTACATTCATGATGGTTGAATATGTTATTACATGAGAATAGAATTATAAAGTGAATTATTATGGGTTATAATTGATAGGTTTTAATATGATTAAAGTGATATATGATATTTTTCTCACTAACCATAGTTTTTTTTATCCATAATAATGGTCACTTGAAAAAGGCCTTTGGTGGGTCGAGATATTATTTTCCATAGTATGAAACACTTGTCCCAAATGGGATGGATATATGATATGTCATGATATGATACTGTTGGCCCTAAGGGTATGGATATATGTGAGGGAGATATTCCCCAAAGCCTTAAACTTTTGAAGTGTAATTGGATATATTATATTATATGGTATAGGTGTAATGCATGGCATTATATAAGATATCATGTCACTTCCTTCAATAATAATAATGTACAATTAAGCTATGTCAATTTTCTTGGATCGTGACTTATGATTTTCTTATCTTCCTATAATTTATTGGCATCCAAATGATAAGAATTATCATTTTTATGCTTCTACAACATTAGTTATCATTATAATGAATATTTCATTTGATGAGATACATGGAAGGATTGTTGCATTCATGGGATGAATACATGTATAGCAGAAGTATTAACTCATGAATTATATAACATATTAGTTAATTCATGAACACTCGTGGATTTACTAAGGGATATATATGGGATCCACTACCATTGTGATGGTGTGATCACATATTCCAAATATCATATGGATTATCCCTATATGAAATCACTCTTCATCCTCATTTCATTTACCCCACAAGATGTTGGCATATCATGGGATCGAGGAATGTCCTACCCATATGATGAGTGATTTAGTTCCAACCCATGGATACCCCATAGATGATTGATTCCTGACACTACCTCTTACATATCTTCTTTAAGCGCGTGTTTAAAGAAAGTGATAGTGATGATCATCGTTGTAAGGTACACAATTTCTTCATTTACATTTTATACATGGTTTTTGGTTTCATACATGGTAGATCCAAGTAATTTAGGTTTCTTTTTTCTTTCAATGTGTTTATTAAGTGTTAATAAATCCCTGAAAACCCATCAGTGGTATCAGAGTTGCACCATGCTTCATGATTCCTGAAATTAGGTTTTAAAATAAAAAAATCATATATCATAAGGATTTTGTCTTCTATATCATAAAAACGATTGATAATTTCCACTATGACATGGTTTCTGATATGGGATATCATAAACCTTGATATTTTAATTTCTTATGATATAAAATATCAAAATATATGATTCATAGAAATACCTCATTTTTATAATAAATTTCAAGATATTATATGGGTTGTCATCCAGTATGATGGCACCAATCAACTTTTGAAAAACAGAACAGTATATCATTAATAGAGTATATTTTATATCATAATACAAGATAGGAGTTGAATGGTCACTCATATGCATGGCTTATCATAAGTCACAATAACCACGAGTGTCGGGTTTATCCTATGTAGGTCACTATACTTATCACATGCCACATTCTATCTATCATAATGTATGATATATAGTTCGTGCTTCATTTATCAATTGTTATTTAGGATTTTTGTATTTTATAGAATACAATATATAGTAAAATTTGGTATTTCTAAATTTTAGTTATCAATTAAATTAAATTATTTATAAATTATAGAGAAAGTTATTTTAGGATTTTTGTTTAATTTATAAATTTTTTATAAATTAATTAATTATAAAATATTTATAATTACTTATTAAATTCTTATGAAATATTTATTAAATAACTATTTTATAATAATAAATATAAAATATTAAGTACTTTTTGACATTATATGGATTGATTTATAGTTATGATATAAATATTTTATATGGAAATTATAAGTGTAATTTAAAAAAATTATAAAATAAATATATATATATATATATATATAAGTGATTATATTTAATATTATGAATTTTTCATAATATTTAATTTGAAATGTTCAAATTAAATTCCTTATTTATGAAATTATTTAATCATATAAAAAAGAGTTTTGATAATTGATATGATTAAGGTTTAAATAATATTAAATGTGTAATATCTTGGATATTTACATTATATATTAATAATTTATAAAAATAATTTTTATATTTCATTTATCATTTATTTAATTAAATTTCATAAAATGTATGATATAAAGGTGTACATATTTGAAAAAATATAAAGTGTTTATATTTATTTAATTATGGAATATTCTTAATGCATGGATAAATTATAGTATTTATAAATTGTTTATTTATAAATTATTCATAAATAGTTTATATCATATTTAAATATATGAATTTTTCACTTATTTTTTATTCCATGTTGTATTTATGAATATAATTGTTATATTATTAATATGTGTATACTTTAGTTTAAAGTGTTAAATAGGTTCTATAAATTTTCATAAATTCATCTAAGGAGTTATATGCTGGGTAAAATAATTGATCCAGTTTCCTTTTATCTTGAATTTGTCTTGTAGTTCCCCATTGTTGGTGGTGGGGTGGTTTGGTTTTGAGTGGGGAAAGTGGTAGGTCATGGGGTTAAGTCCCCAGGCATGTGTGTTTATTTACATTCCTTTCTTGCATTGTGTTTAAAGGTGTCGGATGTAATCTACCTTTTGAATTTGGATTATATTGAATTGTGTGCTTTAATTAAGAAGTTAATTATTGTTCATTCATAATAGGTGTTAAAGTTATAATGAATTTGATATCTCTATTTAGTAAATTATACTTGGGTATAGGGACTTTGAGTTGGAATGTGCACTAGCTTAGAGGGTTATGCCTTACCTTAAAAGTGGGGGTAGGCTATCTATCACTCTAAAATTACTCTTTCAGAGATTTATGATTTCATATTATTATAATCCTTAGTGTGAAAGGTTTTTATGTACCATGTGCATGAGATGAATTTGGATTTGTATAAATATAATTGGCTTTTATTATAGGTTCGTAGCATAAGATTAGAGTTGTGTAAAGAGTTACACATCAATATAAACATATTAATTTGGTGGATTACATATGATTTAAAACTAAATCACTAGAAGTGTGCATTCATATAAAGGTATAACATAAAAAAAGGATGGTGATATTAAATCCTCTTCAAAATACTAAGTATCAGATTTCTTTCAAAGTGAACACTTGTCAAGACCTCGATCATCCAACCGAGTTGGTTATGCTAAATATAGGTGCCCCTGGATTATCTTTTTTAAGGAAATCAAGTAATAACTGACACTAATAGGATTAGGTTCATGTTATTGGAAATTTTTTGTTTACACTTATCTTGGATACCCTAATAGGATTAGTTTAGAAAAGGAATGGAGTTGACCTTATCCATATAATGGATTGGGTAAAGTGTTATCTAATCAATTGCCTAAGTCCTATATGATATAATTGGGATGATACCCTACCTAAATAACTAATTTGTGAGAGATATGGAATAATGTAATCATTTCATAGTGAAATATGGATCTATTATTGTTTATTGATATAATGAATTTTAAAAGGGGTTATCATTCTAGTGGAGAAACTTTAATAAATGACCTTATTAAATGATTGTAAAACATGATACGCTTATGATAAAATCTTTTTGTAGATAAATAAAATCATCATCATCTAGCTTAACTTTAATGTCAATCATTAAAAGGGAGAATATTAATGTAAGAAACTTTTTAAACTCGTAAAAAACGTAATAATTATTCTTAAGTAGGAATGTGAAAAAAAACTATGGGTTAGAGTAAAAACTTACTAAGTATCCAAATATTGAAGTTTTTTTATTTTTGAATCTATATACTTATGAGAATAATATAATGATTCTCTTAATTTTTTAAAGACATTAAATGCATGTTGACTAAAGGAATACTAGTCTCCACTCATATATTCAATATTATTAAATATATTTATGACATAGAAAGACTGAAGGTTTACTTTAAGCCATATTCAAGTTATGGAATTCATTCTGAAATTCTCATTGGATTTTTTTTGATAATTTGAATGATTTCAAGAAAATTTTACCCTATTTTCTCAAATTGTTGATGATAGAAGATCTAGGTTGTGTCATGTCTAGGTTCTAGGGTTTTATCGATAGTACGGGTGGCTAAAAATTCAATACAATAGAAGAAAATTTAGTTTGGGAGTCCGAAAATGTTTCTTCATAGTAGCTAGTTGAGGTCATTGAAACCTAAAGGTAAATTCTAGAAGGTAGGGTAATGTTTCCATATGGTGTAATTTTCTAGGATATCTTAAGGGGTTTAAGAAAATCCATGTAAGTCCATGTAAAATATCAGTGTAATAGAAACCAGTTCTTCAATTTTGAAGGGTATATGATACCACATATAAACTTCACAAATTTTTTAAGTATACAGGAGTTAAAAATTAGGGAAATAATTGATGGATCTTATAGTTATATTTCAAATTATAAATCAAAGGATTTAAAAATAATGGAATTTGTTGAAAAATAATTTATCAAGCACGAATGGATATAAATAAATGGTGTGTGTTTTCATCTTATTTTTATTATATGATAAAGGATGTTTTTTATAAAAAATGGAGTTATTTTAAATGATATGAGATGATGGTTTTAATACACATGTTTTATGATTTATTAGAATCTATAGCATGTATTGATAAGAAGATAAAGGATAAAAAAATCAATCCAGGATAAAGGTTCTTATCCATATATTTATTAAAATATGAGGAATTTGATATATCCATTAGAGTAATATCTTAAAGAATAAAGTATACTTTTTAGAACAATTATCTAAATTCATATAATACCATATATGAAATGGTTACAATTACTTATTTGTAAAATATTACCACAAATATAAAATACACAAATAGAAAATAATTTTTATTTCATACATAAAGGATTATATATATATATATTATTTAAAGTTGAGTCCAAAGCCTCTTTTTATTATGAAAGAAAATATCTCTTTCTATTTAGGTAGTGGGAGACCCATTATCTAAGACCCCAAGGTTTTCTAAAAATAAATGGAAATTAATGAGACTTTTTTTTAATTAGATATTTATAAATAGTCTTTAAACATAATTTTATTGTTTTTATGTTTTGAATTTTGAAAAACGGTCATCTACAACTGAGTTTAGTAAGTTTTTTGGAGTCTAATAGAACCAACTTGTTTTTTTGGTGAATAGTAACATACCCTTATGAATAGTAATATGAATATTAATAATACCATAATGAATAGTAAATTTTATTATTATTTTATTTTCTTAAGGCTTGAAGATAAGGACATTTTGGTTAATTTTTCAATGTGATATAAAAGCAGTTATAGTTTTAAAATTGTTAATTTTTGAATTAAGTATGATTTTATTTAAAAATTAATTTAATGATATTTATAAAATTATTTTCAAAAAATTGGACTTCATTTTTGAATTCTACACACCGATAAATGGTTAGGGTGAATTTTGGGGATTTTTTTGAAACAGTTGATTTTTCAGTGAATAGCAAAAAATACAGTTTTGAGTTTCAGTGTGTTAATGACATAATTAATGATGTAATAAATCTATTAGACTTTTGTACAGTTAAATAAGATTTGATGTGTCCCAAGTGGCTAATACCATGGGAAAACCCATGGTTTTGCAAATACCACTAATGAGGTGTCCCTTGGAAATTATTAAAATAATCCCTCACTTTTGCTATAAATACCAACCCATTCCTTCATTAACTTCATTCCAAAATACCCATCAAAAAATCTCTCAGCTCCTTACCTCCCTAGTAGTCCTCCCAAGGTTTCCTCAAGCCCTAAAGGTCACAACCTTATATTTCTAGGAGTTACTCTATAAGGTAATAAAATTCTCAATTTCTTTCTTTTTCCATTCAAGTTCTCTTTTATGTGGTATAACTTTCAAGTTACCATACCATGTTATTATATAATTCTTATTCTTGATCTATTATATATTATTATTAATTTCAGTATGGTTGAACCTTGTCCCCTCTCTTTTTAATATTTTCTAAAATCATGTTGCATAGTCGTTAGGCTGCCGAATTTTTGTAAAGGATTTCTCAATTATTCTTTTATTTTGAGTTCCTTTATTTTCTTATTATTTTCTAATATCCTCTTAAAAAAGAGGCATGAAAGCACCAGAAATCATGTATATTCTAGATTTTCTCTTTTTCATGTAAAATTCATCATCATTCTCCTTCTCCTCTCCCACTTATTCAAGGAATTAAAAACATTGTCCGTGATGTGTCGAATTATCAACAGTATGGACGATGTGATTTCAATTTGATTTAATTCCTTCAAGTATGGTCATGAAACCATTTTTATTTATGAACCAGGTTATAATATATGTATTATTTCTCATCCATGTTTCTGTAATTATTTTGTATACATGGTTTCAAATTATAAAACAAAATGAGGTTGATATTATCAAAGAACCACTAAAATGATCTAAACAAACTTCATTAATGTTTTAAGTTATGAATCATCCTCATATAAAACATTAAAATGATAAATGGTATAAATTATGGTACTGGAAATATTTAAATACCTTTCTATTCCAATTCTGTAGTTTCACTTCCAATCAAAAAGAACAATCCATCATGAACTGGTCATGAAAATCATGTAAAGAACTCACCCAAAACAGTCCAAGGAACAAAATACTAACAATTAAAGGGTGAAATGATGTAATTAAATGATCATATAAGGTATTATAAAGATGTATATGATTCTTTAATATGTTAATAACACCCTTTTAACTATTATACATGAGTTTTTAATGAGTTGGAAGTAATACAAACTCGAGATAAGGGAATTCTTAACCTAATTTCCATTCTTTTGGTTAACCTTCTACTTCGTTATTTATGTGGTATTAAAATTGATTGTGTGATGGGTTTTGTTTATATTATGTTAAATTATGTCTATTTATAGTGTATATAAATATTCTATCCACTCTATTAAGTCTCTCTTCAATTATATAATTTATGTAATGGTATTTTCTTTTAAAATCCTCTTTTAAAATTCTATTTTACAAAATTCAAAAGCAATGTTTTTATGATATTATTCTTATTGTATGATTATGTTATGGTTCTTGGGAATTGTTTATGATGATGGGTGGGACATATATATCCATCCAATTACTTGGGTATGAGTAAGTTGTAGGTCGGTCGTATGGTTAATCCAAGTGTAACTACGATGGTTACACAAATTTTAAGGTAATCGTGAGGGTTAAAAGTTATAAGGTAGCTGAGAGGGTTACAATATTATGTAAGTAATGTTCCAAATATACCTTTATTATTATGTTTATGTTATCATGTTTTGTGTGGATATTTTTTAAATCTCATGTTTCACAAATTAAGTCTATATGGGTGACAAACATGTATTTTGAAAATGTTTTCATACGTTACAAGTATTCATGGACTAATGTGCTCTTTCCTTCTTTTATATACCTTACTGAGCTTTTTTTGATCATCCCAAGTTTTTTTAAAGGATTTTCATAGGTAATAAGTATGTGTAAAACAAAGAAGGAATCAAAGTAAATTTTTTGAATAATTGTCAAATAAATCATGTTTTAGCTTTAATGTTTTATATTTTGAAAAAAATGGAAATTGTTTTATAGTATCCACTATGTAACAATGTGTAAGGTTATGAATGTATTATGTCTGAATTCTCTATAGCTATAAACTTTAAAAGATACTCAATGTAAAAGGAAGTGATTTATTGTCTAAAATCAAGATTATGTAATGTAATAAGGTCGGGTCCTTATAGTTGGTATCAAAGGATGGTTTAGATAGATTTAGGGGTTAAGATGATGTTAAAAGAATATTTTAAATGATTTTTAATCTATTATTAATTTGAAATGTTATAGAATTTAAATATTACCATGTTTCTTCTCCTAGGATATGTTTGTTCAGAATGGTTTTCTGAAGAACGAACAGGGAAGCTGAAGAGGGGAGGCACCGAAAGAACGACATCCTTCCGAATCTGCATCCCGGAATGGTAGGGATTAGAACCGAGCAGTTTGTCATAGTAATGGCTCATCTAATGCAAGAAATAAATGGCGGTGGAATCCATGCAAGAGAACAACCATAGGTACCACAATAGAGCATGACAATAGTGGAACATTTTATGAGGCAACACCCTCCTGCTTTTAATGGATCTTCTGACCCAGTAGCGGCTGAAGGATGGATTAAAGCCCTTGAAAAGATATTCAATGTTATGGGATGTTCAAATAGTCAAAAGGTAATTATTTACATTTATCCTTTTGAAGGTGAAGATGATCATTGGTGGTAAATGGTAAGGAATATCAAGGACAAAGAGGATTTTTATGCCTTATAGTGGGATGAATTTAAAATTATTTTCCTTGAAAAATATTTTCCTAAGGTGGTGCAACATAGGATGGAGAACCAATTCCTTGAATTAAAGAAAAAGGAGGAAGATTCAATGGATTTGTAGGATACAAACTTCACTCGACTGGATATGTATTCTCCAAATATTATTCTGGATCTTGATAGCAAAATCAACTACTTTTACTCAGGATTGAAGCCAAGGTATCAAAGGGCGTTGGCCTCCTGTGAATTCAAAAGTTACGAGAAACTTGTCCAATGTGCTGAGATGGTAGAGATGGAGTTTTTTGATGATCATGTACATTTTTTAAATAAGGATAATAATAATTATAGATGGATAGTGATGGGTAAGAATCAACAAAAGAAATCTGATGGTAATAAAATCCAATTTCCAGTTTGTGAAAAGTGTGGCAAGAAACACCCTGGGGAATGTCTTAAAAAACTGGGAAGTGTTTTAAATGTGGTAAGTTTGGACATATGGATGGAGATTGAAATGAAAATGATCCTAAGACTAATCTTGATAATAAAACCGTAAAGTGTTTTGAATGTGATGAGATGGGTCATTATGAAAATTCTTGCCCAAAGATAGATCTGAATGATGAAAAGAAGCCAAACTATAAGCAGAAAGGTGTAGTGAGATCCTTTGCGACTAAGTCAGTAGATTTCAGGCCATCCAATGAAGTTGTTTCAGGTAATTTGTTTTTTTACTCAGATTTTTCTAAAGTTTTTTTTGATATGGCGTCTACACATTCCTTCATCTCTAAGAAATTTCCGGGTAAATTGGAAATATCACCTCAACAAATGAAATCGGAACTTGTTGTTAAAACACCAGGGGGAAATATTATAGCAAAGAGGAATTATAAGAATCTTTCTATTATGGAATGTGGAAAGACTTTACCTTCCAACCTTGTTGTTTTACCCTTATTCGAGTTTGACGTTATTCTAGGAATGGATTGGATTTCTATTTATCATGCTAAGATTGATTATAGAGCTAAAGAAGTTTTTTTTAGAAAGATCTTTAATTTGTATACAATAATGAACCCCTATAATTGATAACATATCAGGAAGCTGAGAAACTATTGAAATATGTAAATGAAAGTTATCTTGCTCATATTGTTGAAAATAATGGGATTTTTCTGATTAATGATGTGCTAGTGGAAAATGAATGCCTTGATGTTTTTCTTAATGAGTTACTCAGTGTCATACCTGATCGGGAAGTAGAATTCACAATTGACTTAGTTCCTGATTCTAATCCAATTTCAAAAAAACCAAATTGTATGGATCAAATGGAACTTCTTGAATTGAAAAATCAGTTGCAGGATTTACTTGATAAAGGCTTCATTCATCTTAGCACTTCACCATGGGGAGCTCCTGTTTTGTTTGTTAAAACGAAAGATGGTTCCATGAGACTTTTCATTGATTATATACCTTTGAATAACATTACTGTTAAAAACAAGTATACTTTGCCTCAAATAGATGACTTGTTTGATCATCTCTAGGGAGCTCAGTACTTTTCCAAGATTGAATTGTGATCTGGATACCATCAGCTGAAGGTGAAAGAGGATGACATCCTAAAAACAGCATTTTGTACTAGATATGGGAATTATGAATTTGTGGTTATGCCTTTTGGGTTAACTAATTCACCTACTGTATTCATGAATCTTATGGATAGAATATTTCATGAGTTCTTGGATAAGTTTGTGGTTGTATTTATTGATGACATTCTGGTATTTTCTAAAAATAAATAGGAACATAAAAAACATCTAAGGTTTTTTTTTACAAACCTTAAAAGAAAATAAATTGTATGGAAAATTCAGAAAGTGTGATTTTTGGTTGCAAGAGATTTGTTTTCTTGGGAACATTGTAAATAAGGATGGAATAAGAGTTGATCCTTCCAAAATAAAAGTAGTTGATGAATGGAAAAGACCTACAAATGTTATAGAGATTCATAGTTTTCTTGGATTAGCACGTTATTATCGATGGTTGGTTAAGAAATTAGCACGATTATCTAGCTCGATAACTAAGTTAACACAAAAAGGGGTTAAATTTATTTGGACAGAAGAATGTGATGTTTTTTTAGGAACTGAAGAAGAGATTGGTGATACTCTAGTTTTGTCCTTGGCTTCCCGAAATGGTGATTTTGTCATCTACAGTAATGCTTCTTTGAAGGGAATTGGTTGTGTTTTGATGTAGAATGATCAGGTAATTTCTTATGCTTCAATACAAACTAAACCTCATGAGTTAAATTATCCCACACAAGATTTGAAATTTGCAGTTGTGGTTTTTTCTTTGAAAATTTGGAGGCATCATTTATATGGATCCAAATGTAAAATATATATTGTCATGGCCCGACCCACCAGGGCTCGAGCCGCGACTTCCCAAGCCCACCACCAATAGGCCAGGGGCTGGCGACTAGCACTGAGTAGGCTATCACACACATGGGAGGCATTAGCCTAAGGTACCTATACACACACACACACCCACAAACACCTCCATGCAACAATGCAGAGATATATATAAAACTGAAAATAAATACATGCATACATCTAACCCACAACCAGAGTACAACAAAAGTACAAAAGGGAAAATACAGGGCCCACCAAAAGTAAACTGAAAAAGAGTCCAACCTGCTCAGAAGGATGGGATCACTGTCAAAAATACTCACCGGTAAGCTCCTCGAAACAGCTTCGGTAAACACCCTGGTCAGTCTCGCTCACAAAGCTCTGTCTGCTCTGGGTCCTCCTAGGACTCTGTCGAAAGGCTTGTGGTCAGTACAAGACACAAAAATGTGTGGGAAAATCTCGTATAGGGGTGAGTATAAAAATACAGAGTAGGTAACCCAAAAACCCCAAAAAAATAAAAGGGAGAAACTGAAAGACAACAGTCAGCTCATCCCATCTAGAGGGAACCCAAACGAGATAGAAACTCCATCTCGAGACCATCCTCGGCTAACACAACTAGTCAGCTCAACTCAGGTGTATTCCCATACATACACCATTAACATCCTCTCAGATATATGCCTATACATATACCATGAACAACCATATATACTCGTTCCACGCACCAAGCCTCATGAGGTTCCAACCTCATAACCAGTGACAGGTTCTACTCAAAGCTCGAAGGCTTACACAAACCAGGAGAACATAATCCATGAGCTATGTCATCCCAGATGACACTCGTCTAATAGATACACTCCATCGGATCTCACACCAACATCCCAGATGCCCATCCGAGAGATCACGCTCATCGGATATCGCCACTGAGAACATCGCGATGAGACAGTGGAAACACCAAACTTCTCGGATAGGGGATCACTCCTAGGGTCCGCTAGGGGATACAAGAACCCACTCTGGTATCCTGAAGATCTCACAGATGCGGGATCACTACCATGATCTATTGGGGGATACCAGAACCCGATATGACGTTCTGCAGATCAAATCACTTAGATAGAGGATCGTCGCCCGTGTGAAGATTGTCACGACGATGCCGAAAACCCCATCTGGTATAACTCGTGATGTAGGGGATTGAATAGACGATGCACCAACCCTACCAAAACCACGCACTGAGTAGGGGATCATATAACCAATGATTCTGTAACCCAAATGAAATCATGCACTGAGTAAGGGATCGTATACTCGATCATACCACAACCCTACTATAAACTGCATGCTGAGTAGGGGATCGTATACCCGACGATGCCACAAACCTACTATGCACAGCCCACTACGTAGGGGATCATATTCTCGATGATGCCTCAAACCCTACGAGATTAACCTACTAGATAGGGGATCGCCGCCCATGGATAAGTGGTAACAGCGATACCAAGAACCCGATCCAAGGAAGCGAAGCTAGAGGATCCCACTTTAGACCCACTAGAGGGATGCCACAGCTCTGTCAAGAAAAAATCCTATCGAGGGGATCACAAACTTATACAAAGGTTGTAATGCCACATGAACCCTTATAGGAACAAACCAAGGGATTACACTCAACCACTGCTGGTCTAAACATCGCTAACCCGAGCGACTCACAACATCGCCACACTACGCACCTCCTAGGCCTATACTGAGCCCACCACTGAGATCTACGAGGAAAAACACGCAGGATAGGATATTTACTCATCTGAAACAGACAACCAGTGGAAAATGTACTATCCACTATAGCTATCCCGGGAGGGGCCTATGCCTCGATCCTGAAACTCATCAAGAGGACTACACCATTGTGATCCCCTCATAAAAATAGACGAGATCGAATACTCATTCATCCAAAACGGACACCCGGTGAAAAAGTTGTGTTTCTCCGTAAACGCCCAAAAGCAGGCTCATGGGGCCCACATCTTGATCTCTATTCCAGCACTTGGAAACTATCCTGAAAGTTCTGACTTACTATCAGGATTACAACGTCACTAACGGCACGTTAATCGGACACTCCGTGCAGAAGTTACGGCGGGTCAAAGTTGAATAATAATAAAATATTATTATTATTTCAACATTTCGTAGACCTAGGCCACAAACTCGACTCATAAAATTCCTGATACATGCTCAAGGGGTCCATCTCGTCATGATTATTGTGTCTCCCGCAAACGTCTTTCAAATCGTACTTACGGTTTGTGAGTTATGGGGGTTTAAAGAACCCCCGGAAAAATCTGGTCGGACCACCACAGGGTCATCGGAAACCGCCACCGCCGCCTGACCGGACTGCCGCTGTCTGCCAGAATCCACCATGCCGCCTCCGCCCTCACTGGAATCCACCATACCCACCGTCGTAAATTGGGTTTCCCACTAGAAAACTTCTGGTAGCCACCGGGAGCACCCTGGTGCTCCAAATTCAGATCCGAAACATGTTTTAGAAATCTCGGGACCCAACTACACAACCCACATAACGATTTGAAGAAAAAAAATCATAAACTGGATCTGGGATTTTAAAACTAAAACTGCCTACCTTTCTTCAAAACACTGATGCTTTGCACGCCTCGATGCTGCTACTGCACGATCCGGGAGCATCCGCCGTCAAGATCTGTGACTGACGGTGCTTCGTTTGCTCGATTTGGCGGATCGGTGGCAAAGAACGGAGGACGAGAGGGCTTCATTTGTTCCTCCTTGTTGCTCCCAACATAAGAGATGGGGTGGATTCATTAGGTTTAATTAATTAATTAATTAATTAATTAATTAATTAATTAAACCACCATTTAATGCCCCCGACCAAAATGCTCAGCATAGAGAAGATTAGGTCACCCCTAGGGTAAACGCGGCATTCAGAATGCAAAGGAAAGCTCAGAATTGTGATCTGAGACTCCTTCCAGGAGTTATTTGAGTTGGATCTCATAAATAAACTTGTCCTTTTATTTATGAAAATGCCTCTGGTGGCTTTTTCTATAGCAGGCCCGCACCCACAAATTTTACACCCCTCCTAGGGTAAACGACACGCTCCAAACGCAACTGTGCACTCGGATTTCTGATCCCAGCTATGGTTTAGGAGAAAACACAACACCTCTATATTAATAGTATAAAAATACGTAATATTTTTATAAAATTAGTTTCGGGAACAATGGGCCTCAGAATCTCACGCCGTCTTCTCGCCCAGCTCTGGAAATATTCGTAGGAATATTTAAAAGTCTGATAGGGCTAAAACCCAAGTCACTACATCCTCCCCACCTTAGAAATTTTTGTTCCCGAAAATCCATAAGCACAAGGAAATCAACTGAACTCTAAACTTGGTCTCACAAGCCAACGAGTTCTACAACACACACCCAAGCCCGAAGGCATCAGTTAGATGGACTCGTCCACCACACCTCGATATTATCCTCTTTGGGCAGCACTGACTCACCCACACGGTTTTAATCGCATCACAAAAATGCATCTCGGTGGTGGAAATATCCCTCTTCCTCGTGAATTCATATCACGTCAAACAACACCCACACATGGTCTTACCAATTCCCTAAACAAACCTCGAGTAAGCAATGAAAAGTAAAGAGTACTGTTAAAGAGTGTCTATCAAAACTACTATAGAAGTATAAAGGACACAGAGCATACCTCCATCCACCTACAGAGCCTCTAGGTCAATAAACTCTAAGGCCTGCAGTTTTCCTTTCCCTCACCCTCCAACTCCCAGAGCTCAGTGTGCACCACCTGGGGTGGTGGTGGTGGCATATGATACCGCCTACCACCTCTCGCTGCTGCACCAGCTCTTTCGCCACATCTACTGCACTGCGGACCTCCATACTCAAGACATTGCCACTGCAAAGGCAGCCTGTCAACCGGCTCCCTCTTAACTGCACGGTGGGTTGGACACTCCCTAGCAAGATGTATGCAATCATCGCAAGTGTAACACTGCCTCTCCTGCGGCTGACCAAAACTGGCCTGAGAGCCCTGAGCCTCAGGTCCTCCATGCTGGGGTCACCTCCTAAAACGTCGGGCACATCTAGACCCCTGCACCTTTCGTTGACTACTAGCTCCCAAGGTCTCAGCTGCCACGTTCCCATCACTAATGGGCTGAATCTGCTTAGCCAGAAATATCTCCACCACCAAGGTTCCCTCCAGCACTCCAGCATAGGTGGGCAGGTACAAGGAAACAACACCGGCCCGGATGTCTCTGTGTATGCCCTGTTCAAGGGTCCAAACCCTAAAGAACAGGTCTTGGACCATACCCAGGGATTAGCACGGTAGGTATGTAAACCTCGCTAAGTACTCTGACATAGTCATGCCCTCCTGTCGAAGCTGCAGAAGCTCTTGTATCCGCACTGACCTCAGTGTCACTGAATAGAACTCTTAACTAAAGAGTTGCTCAAACTCTACACATGTGAGCATCTCCTCGTCATGAGACTGCATCACCAAACCCCACCATCACCCAGCCGAACCATGAAAAAGGCTTGATGCTAGGACCACCATATGATCTAGAGGTTTCTTCACTAGGCGGAAAACTTGGGTGACTGCTTCGAGCCAGTCATCAGTTGCCTAAGGGTTTGGATCACCCCGAAACATCCGAGGCTGCTGCCTCTGGAACTTGTGCAATGCACTTAACCTCCGCGCATCCTCATCCTGAACTGTCAGCACAACCAGGTGCTCGACAGGTGGTGGCTCAACTGGCGGACCACCTGGAGGTCCAGCCTCAAAACCTATACTCTATTCCACAACCTCTACATGGGTCGGATCATCAGTACAACCCTTCTGTGAAACCCTTTCTAGTTTTCGTCGTGGATGCATCCTGAAATACAATCAATATGCACCATGATCAAAGAGTATATCTAAGGAGATGACTTAATAAGAACAAGGTGAACCCAAAACCCATTCCTATATGATGCATGTACTATTATGTCCCTACGACTAGTGTTCTAATGTCTCGAGTCGAAAGGCAGGTTATCAGAGTCTTGGTGAATGGATACGTCGGCTGCCGCACCAACACTAGTCTCTATCTTGAAATCCGAACTCGAAACATCATAACACTATCACTATGCAACCTAAACCAAGCTCACAGCTTGACCAACTATGCTGTGAGATCCCAAAGGTGGAACCTTCTCTAATACCACTCTATCACGACCCGACCCACCAGGGCTCAAGACGCGACTCCCCAAGCCCGCCTCCAATAGGCCAGGGTCTGGCGACTAGCGCCGAGTAGGCTATCACAATCATGGGAGGCATTAGCCAAAGGTACATGTACACACACACCCACAAACACCTCCATGCAACAATGCAGATATATATATAAAAACTGAAAAGAAATGCATTCATACATAAAACCCACAACCATAGTACAACAAAAGTACGAAAGGGAAAATACAGGTCCCACCAAAAGTAAACATCAAAAGCATCCAACCTGCTCAGAAGGAGGGGATCACTATCAAAATTAATCACCGGAAATATCCTCAGCACAGCTCCGGTAAACACCCTGGTCAGTCTCACTCATAAAGATCTGCCTGCTTCAGGTCCTCATGGGACTCCGTCAAAATCCTTGTGGTCTACACAAGACACAAACATGTGCGGGAAAATCTCATGAAGGGGTGAGTATAAAAATACTCAGTAGGCACCCCAAAAAATAAAAGGGAGCAACTGAAAGACAACAATCATCTCATCCCAGCCATAGGGAACCCAAACGAGAGAGAAACTCCATCTCGATACCATCCTTGGCTAACACGACTAGTCATCTTAGCTCAAGTGTATTCCCATACATACACCATGAACATCTGCTCAGGAATATGCCCATACATATACCATGAACAACCAGATATACTCATTCCATGCACCAAGCCTCATGAGGTTCCGACCTCATAACCAGCGACAGGTTCTACTCAAAGCTCTAAGTCTTACACAAACAAGGGGAACACACTCCATGAGCTCTGTCATCCCATATGACACTCGTCTGAGAGATACACTCCATCGGATCTCACGCCAACATCCCAGACGCCCATCCAAGAGATCACACTCATTGGATATTGTCACTGAGAACATCACATTGAAATAGTGGAAACACCAAACTTCTTGGATGGAGGATTACTCCTAGGGTCTGCTAGGGGATACAAGAACCCACTCTGGTATCCTGAAGATATCACAGATAGGGGATCACTCCTAGTATCCACTGGTGGATACCAAAACCCGATCTGACGTTCTAAAGATCACAACACTCAGATAGAGGATCATCGCCCGTGTGAAGATTGTCACGAAGATGCCGAAAACCCCATCTGGTATAACTCTCGATGTAGGGGATCAAACTGATGATGCACCAACCCTACTGAAACCACACAATGAGTAGGGGATCATATAACCATTGATTACGCAACCCAAATGAAACCATTCACTGAGAAGGGGATCATATAACCGATGATACCACAACCCTACTATAAACCACATGCTAAGTATGAGATCGTATACCCGATGATGCCACAACCCTACTATGCATAGACCACTACATAGGGGATCATATTCCCGATGATGCCTCAAACCCTACGGGATTAACCTGCTAGATAGGGGATCGTCGCCAGTGGATAAGCGGTAATAGTGATACCAAGAACCCGATCCAGGGAAGCGAAGCTAGAGGACCCCACTCCGGACCCACTAGAGGGATGCCACAACATTATTAAGAAAAAATCCTATCGAGGGGATCACAAACTTATAATAAGGTTGTAATGAAACATGAAGCCTCATAGGAATGAACCAAGGGAGTGCACTCAACCACTACTGGTCTAAACATCGCTAACCCGAGCGACCCACAACATCACCACACTGCACACCTCATGGGCCTTTAGTGAGGCCACCACCGTGATCTATGTGGAAAAAAACGCAGGATAGGATATTTACTCGTCTGAAATAGACAACTAGTGGAAAATGTACTATTCTCCATATCTATCTCATGTGGGTCCCATGCCTCGATCTTGAAACTCATCAATAATACTACACCATTTTTATCCCCTCGGAAAAACAAATGAGATCGACTACTCATTCATCCAAAACGGACACCCGATGAAAAAGTCGTGTTTCTCTGTAAATGCCCAAAAGCAGGATCATGGGGCCTACATCTTGATCTCCATCCCAGCACCTAGAAACTATCCTGAAAGTTCCTCCTTACTATCAGGATCACAAAGTCACTGACAGAACGTCAATTGGATGCTCCGTGCAGAAGTTACGACGGGTCGAAGTTAAATAATAATAAAATATTATTATTATTTCAACATTTCATAGCCCCGGGACACGAACCTGACTCATAAAATTCCTGAAACATGCTAAAGGGGTGCTTCTCTTCACGATTATTGTGTCACCGCAAACGGATCGCAAATCGGACTTACGGTTTTCGAGTTATGGGGGTTTAAAGAACCCCCGAAAAAATCCGTCCGGACCATCGCAGGGTCGTCGGAAACCACCACCGCTGCCTGACCGGACCGCCACCGTATGCCGGAATCTACCGCGCTGCTTCCACCCTCTCTGGAATCCACCATAGCCACCATTGAAAATTGGTTTTTCTGCCGAAAAACTTCCGGGAGCCACCGGGAGCACCCCGGTGCTCCAAATCCAGATCTAAAACATGTTTCGGAGAGCTCGGGACACGGACTACACAAACCTTATAAATATTTGAAGAAAAAAATGCATACATGGGATACAATATTTTAAAACTCAAACCTATTACCTTTTGGCGGAACATCGACGCCTTTCACGACCCGCTGCTGCTGTTGCACGATCTGGGAGCGTCCGCCGTCAAGATCCGAGACCGACGGTGCTTCGTTTGCTCGATTTGGAGGATTGGCGGCGAAGAACGGAGGAGGAGAGGGATTATGCAGTTCCTCCTTGTTGCACCCAACATAAGAGGTGGGGTGGATTCATTAGGTTTAATTAATTAATTAATTAATTAAACCACCATTTAACGCCCCCGACCAAAATGCTCGATGTAGAGAAGATTAGGTCGCCCCTAGGGTAAACGTGTCGTTCTGAATGCAAAGACGAGCTCAGAATTGTGATTTGAGACTCTATTCAGAAGTCATTCGAGCTGACGCTCATAAAGAAACTTGTCCGTTTATTTACGAAAATTCCCTTGGTGGCTTTTTCCACAGTAGGCCCGCGCCTGCAAAGTTTACACCCTGCCTAGGGTAAACAGCACACTCTGGATGCAACCGTGCCCTCAGATTTCTAATACAAGCTATGGTTTATAAGAAAACATAACCTCGACATGTGCACAGTATAAAAATACTTAATATTTTTATAAAATTAATTACGGGCACACCAGGTCTTGGAATTTCATGCCGTATTCGCGCCTAGCTTTCGAAATATTCATAGGAATGTTCTAAAGTCTGACAGGGCCAAAACCCGAGTCTCTGCATATACTGACCACAAAAGTATGAAGTATATATTCACTTAGAAGGAATTAAACATAAGGCATATAAGATGGCTTTAATTGATAAAGGATTATGATTACACGATCAATTGTCATCTTAGTAAAGCAAACAAAGTGGTGGATGCCTTGAGTCAAAAACATCATGCATCATTAACCATGTTACATTTGGAACATGATCCCTTGATTAATGATTTGATGAATTTTGGATTAGAAGTTGTTGGTGTAGGAAATACATTTGTTTTATCTCAGGTTTCAGTGCAGTCATCATTATCAGATAGAATTAAGCAAGTGCAGAAGGAAGACAGTGAGATACAGAAAAAGGTATAATTGGTTAAAAAGGGTAAGTTGCCAGAATTTATCCTTGATAAAGGTTTTGTTTTAAGATTTGGTAAAGGTTTTGTGTTCCTTTTGATTCCCAGTTGAAGAAATAATTGTTGTGTGAAGCTCATAGTTCTCCATTTTCAGATCATCCTGGCAGTACTAAGATGTACAGAGACCTTCAGAAGTATTATTGGTGGGATGGAATGAAAAGAGATATTGTTGACTTTACCATGAAATGTTTGGCATGTCAACAGGTTAAAGCAGAGTGGCAGTTACCGAAGGGGATGCTTCAACCTTTTCCAGTGCCAGAGTGGAAATTGGATAATATATCCATGGACTTTGTGGTGGGACTACCAAAGACTTCTCGAGGTAACAATGCGATTTGGGTTATTGTTGATCGGCTGAAAAATGTACACATTTTCTTTCTATTCGAGATAAAATTTATCTGGATCAACTTTATCGACTGTACCTAAAGGATATTATCAGGTTACATGGAGTTCCTCTTTCCATTATATCTGATCGAGATCTTAGGTTCACTTATAACTTTTGGAAGGGACTTCAGAAGTCATTGGGCACATAATTAAATTTCAGTACAGCTTTTCATCCTCAATCAGATGGGAAGTCAGAACGAACGATTCAGAATTTGGAGGATATGCTTCGAGCTTGTTCAATGGACTACCAGGGAAGTTGGGATTAGAATATTTATTTAGTTGAGTTTTCTTATAATAACAGTTTTCATTCCAGTATACAGATGGAACCTTTCAAGGCACTATATGGGAAGCGATGTCGGACTCTAGTGTTTTGGGATGAAATCAGTGAAAGAAAGTTTATGGGTCCAGAATTAGTAGAAGAAATGGCTGAGAATGGGAAGATGATCCAGAAGCACATGAGGACAGCTCATAGTAGGCAGAAAAGTTATGCAGATAATAGAAGGAAAGACTTCTCTTTTGAGGTAGGTGACCATGTTTTCCTTAAAATCTCTCCTTAGAAGAGTGTGATGTATTTCAGAAAGAAAGGGAAGCTAAGTCCACAGTTCATCGATCCTTTTGAAATCCTTGAGAAAGTTGGAACCATTTCATACCGAGTAGCTTTTCCTCTAAGTTTGTCTCAGGTACACAATGTTTTTCATGTTTCGATATTGAGAAAGTATGTTCCAAATTTATCACATGTCTTGAGCCCAGAAGTGGTCCAACTAGAAGAGAACCTTTCTTATGAAGAGAAACCAGTTCATATTCTTGATCGAAGGGAACATATATTATGGAATAAGGTAATCCACCAGGAAAAGGTTTTGTGGAGAAACCACATGGTAGAAGAATCAACATGGGAGTCTGAAAATGCTATGAGGGAAAGGTACCCTCAATTGTTTAATAAGTAAATAAAATTACGAGGATGCAATTTTCAGAAGGTGGGGATAATGTAACACCCCAAGGTTTTCTAAAAATAAATAAAAATTCATGAAACTTTTTTTTAAGTAGATATTTATAACTATCCTTTAAACATAATTTTACTGCTTTTATGTTTTGAATTTTGAATAACGGTCATCTACAACTGTGTTCAGTAAGTTATTTGGAGTCTAATGGAACCAAATTGTTTTTTGGTGAATAGTAACATACCCTTATGAATAGTAAAATGAATAGTAAAATGACCATAATGAATAGTAAATTTTATTATTATTTTATTTTCTTAAGGCTTGAAGATGATGAAATTTTGGTTGATTTTTCAATATGATATAAAAGCAGTTATAGTTTTAAAATTGTTAATTTTTGAATTAAGTATGATTTTATTTAAAAATTAAATTAATTATATTTAGAAAATTATTTTCAAAAAATGGACTTCATTTTTTAATTCTAAACATCGATAAATAGTTAGGGTGAATTTTGGGGATTTTTCTGAAATGGTTGATTTTTCAGTGAATAGTGAAAAATACAGTTTTGAGTTTCGAGGTGTTAATGACATCATTAATGGTGTAATAATGATGTAATAAATCTTGTAGACTTGTGTACAGTTAAATAATATGTGAGGTGTCTCAAGTGGTTAATACCATGGGAAAATATCATGGGAAATCCCATAGTTTTGCAAATACCACTAATGAGGTGTCCCTTGGAAATTATTAAAATAACCCCTCACTTTTGCTATAAATACCAAACCATTCCTTAATTAAATTCATTCCAAAATAATCATCAATGAATATATGGCCTCCTTAACTTACTATTATTCCTCCCAAGGTTTCCTCGAGACCCCAAGGTCCAAACCTTCATGTTCTAGGTGTTACTCTACAAGGTAAGAAAATTTTCAATTTCTTTCTTTTTCCATTCAAGTTCTCTTTTATGTGGTATAACGTTCAAGTTACCATAAAATGTTCTTATTTATTTATAATTCTTGATATATTCTATATTATGATTCATTTCTGTATGTTTTACTCTTGTCCCCTCTCTTTTTAATATTTTCTAAAACCATGTTGCATAGTTGTTAGGCTGCCAAATTTTTGTAAAGGATTTCTCAATTATTATTTTATTTTGAGTTCCTTTCTTTTCTTATTCTTTACTCATATAATCTTACCCAAGAGGAATTAAAGCTCCATAAATCATGTATATTCTATATGTTCTTATTTTCATGGAAAATTAATCATCATTTTTCTTCTCCTCTCCCACTTATTCAAAGAATTAGAAACATTGTCCGTGATCTGTCGAATTACCGACATTATGGACGATGTGATTTCAATTTTCTTTAATTCCTTTAAGTTTGGTCATGAAACCATTTTTATGGTTTAACCAGGTTATAATATATGTATTATGTATCATACATGGTTCTGTAATTATTTTTTATGCATAGTTTCAAATTATACAACAAAATGAGGTTGTTATTATCAAAGAACCACTAAAATGATTTAAACGAACTTCCTTAATGTTTTAACTTATGAATCATTCTCATATAAAATATCAAAGTGATAAATGGTATAAATTATGGTAAGGAAAATATGTAATTACCTTTCCATTCCAATTCTATATTTTCACTTCCAATCGACAAGAACAATCCATCATGAACCGATCATGAAAATCATGTAAAGAACTCACCCAAAACAGTCCAAGGAACAAAATACTAACAATTAAAGAGTGAAATGATGTAATTAAATGATCATATAAGGTATTATAAAGATGGATATGATTATTTAATATATTAATAACACTATTTTAACTATTATACAGGAGTTTTTAACTAGTTGGAAGTAAGACAAACCCGAGGTAAGGGAATTCTTACCATAATTTCCATTCTTTGGGTTAACCTTCTACTTCGTTATTTATGTGGTATTAAAATTTATTGTGTGATGGTTTTTGTTTATATTATGTTTAATTATGTCTATTTACAGTGTATATAAATATTCTATCCACTCTATTAATTCTCTCTTCAATTATATGATTTATGTAAGGGGATTTTCTTTTAAAATCCTTTTTAAAATTCTATTTTACAAAATTCAAAAGCAATGTTTTTATGCTATTATTCATGTTGTATGATTATGTTTTGGTTATTGAGAATTGTTTATTATTAATTTTGGGACCTATATCTCCCTCCGATTCATTGGGTATGTGTAAGTTTGAGGTCGGTCGTATGTTTACTCCAAGTGTAACTGCGATGGTTACACAAATTGTAAGGTAGCTGTGAGGGTTACAAGTTATAAGATAGCCGAGAGGGTTACAATATTATGTCAGTAATGTTCCCAATATACCTTTATGATTATGTTAATGTTCTCATTTTTTGTGTGGATATTTTGTAAATATCATGTTTCAAAAAGTAAATATATATGGGTGACAAGCATGTCTTTTGAGAAAAATTTCAAACGTTATAAGTATTCACGGACTAATGTGCTTTTTCCTTCTTTTGCATCCCTTACTGAGCTTTTTGTGCTCATCCCACGTTTTTTTTAAATTATTTTCACAGGTCATAAGGATGTGTAATACAAAGAAGTAATCCAAGTAATTTTTTTGAAGAATTTTCAAAGAAATCATGTTTTAGGTTTGATGTTATATATTTTGAAAAAAAATGGAAATTGTTTTTATGGTATCCACTTTCTAACAATGTGTAAGGTCATGAATGTATTATTTCCCAATTCTCTAAAGATATAAACTTGAAAGGATCCTCAATGTAAAATGAAGTAATTTATTTTCTAAAATCAAGATTATGTAATGCAATAAGTTCGGGTCCTTATACATTACATAGCCCATAACCTCAAGTCCAAGTGGCCCATGAACATGGACTGAATCTAGTGGGATTATGTTTTTACTTTGAGAAGTTTGAAGTTAAAAAGTAATATATTATATCATCTAAAACAAATTAAATTTTACTGGGTATCCTAAAAGGTTTAGTGTATGTTGGTAAAAGATTAATTCAATGGGTTATAATAGTTACCCAATGATTTTAAGAAACAATTTTGATGCACTAGGGTTCAAATAATGATGATAATAATGAAATTATAAAGTATTCTAAGTAGAAAAAAATTATTGAAATTTTAACATTGAATGTTGGGCAGTTTAGAAGTTTTAATACTATGTTTAAAGAGTTAAACATTAATATTATGATTCATAAGTCACTCTATTATTAAAACTAGATTACATCATAGATTTTTTTAACTAATAGTGCAAGGGTTTTATCAGATAGTCACATAGATATGTTGAAGGTATTACATAGAGGTTCAATGAGTTTAATAGATTCCTAAAAATACATAAAAAACGAGGCTAATCTAGTAGTCTATCGCATGGTATATGATGAGACAGGCACTTATGCATATATTTATTAAAATAATTAAAGGAGTTTAAGAGTTTATATATATATATATAATTATAAAAAATTAAATTTTAGATTTATCATTCTTTAATGTTATATATATATATATATCATGAACTGGATTTACAATTGACCTCTCAAAATATGTCTCTAAGTCATCTCTAACTAATGTTTGTCATAGAGAATTATACGTTATGGAAAAATATTAAGGTTAGTGTAAGTAGGATTCTTGTATCAATATACAAAACATAATAATTTGGTACAATGTGGATTTTATACACTGAAAATTTAACACCCTGATATTTTAAAAGAAGAAAATTATGTTCGACGGTGTATTCGACACACAGCACCGAGCTTAAACGACCCGCGAAATATATGACCGTTATAACCTAACCGTTAAATTAGAGGTATGAATAGGATTAACTAATTTATGGAATATATATATAAATTTATGAGTCAATATAAATTTTTTGATAAATTCTTCGTAAATAATTACTCAATTTTTAGTAAAGTCATTTTATTCATCAAAAATATATTTTCTTCAAAATGGATTTTTTTTATTTCTTTTTGTGATAAAATATTATAATTATATTTTAGAAATTTTATAAAATAAATTTTATATAATTAACTTTATTTTTTGAATCGTAATATCAAAATTAACCTAGTCTGATATTTTTGGATTTTTTGAAAAATATTGATTTTTTTATGAATAGTGAAAATATTGATTTTTGTAAAAATGTCATTTCTTTTCAATAGATTAAGTAATTTAAAAGTAAAATTATGTTTTTAATATGATTTAAATTAACATATTTATTATTTAGTTATATTTAATCTACTTAATTACATTTTAATCATCTTTATATTGGACTTTAGTATAAGTTTAGTTTTGGGCTTAAAAACGTGTTTTTTCAGAAAACTGTTTAAAAGTGCATAATGTTTTTCCATTTTAATTAATTAAAATAATACCTAATGAGGAATTATTTAAATTAAATTTATTTATTATTTATATATAAATATTAATTTAAATTAATATAATTATTATTACTATTTATAGATTAAATATAAAATCTTCTTCTACTTGAAAAATACACTTCTTGAAAAAACAGTTCTTCGTCATGTCTGTGGGTTTAATTTTAAATTAAATTCTACCACTTATGTGGATTTATTTTTGTAAAATGTATTTTATATTTTTAATCATAATATTTTATATTTTATAATAATTTTATCTTAATTTTTTTATAATGAATAGTGAAAATTGTAAAAATATTTTATCGCAATTAAGGTAAAAACGAGTTTACCAGGGAGTTAAACAAAAAATAGAAGGGTTAAAATGACCATAAAACTTTTCTAAAATATATTGGATGGATATATTTGGAATTTATATCATCTAATTCTTAATAATTTTCTATTTTAGATCCTTTTGACCAATAAAGTGACATGGAATTATTGAGAAACTTTGAAAAATTACAAGTGTGCCACTCACCCCATTTATAAATGGCCACCCCCTCTCTTATTCTGTTCACACCTCCAAATAATTTTGGTTAGGCCAATAAAAAAATAACTTCCTTAATTTCCTACCCATTACCTAGATCCCCTATTTTGATCATAAATTCATCCTAAGAAGGATTTTGGTGCTAACCTAAAGAGGTTTTCTGAAGAAGAGGTATATTGCTTAAATGAGTGTTTTTATTTTACTTATTCTTCAACCTCATTAAAATATTAATATATTATGATGAAATAATAAAAATATTATATCCCAAATACTAATATGTTATTGTTTTATTTTAATTACCTAAATCCATCTCCTCTTTCATCAAATAGGAAACGAAACCATCATTCTTGTGTACGACGGACTACCACATCGTGAAACGATGTAATTCGTTTTTTATCATCTCCTATAAAATCATGTTATAATGATGTATTTGAAGTATATTTATTATAATTGTAACATAATTATACTTATTTAGTTAGTATATCACATATAACTTCTTACTTTACATTTTTTGTGGGATACGATAACATCCCTCGTGTGTACGGCGGACTACTGCCTCACGAAGTAACGTGATTTGTTTTTCACTAATGCTTTACATGGAAGGTAATATGTATAAATTTAATTAATATATGTCATATATATGAAATTATTATGATATTAATGAAATATGTTTCATTCTAAAAATATAATATATCAATTTATTTCTTACCTTTCCACTCACTAAATAATGATAACGTCATTCGTGCATACATATAGACTACCGCCTCCATGAAGCGATGTGATTATTTTTCATCATAAAATAAAATAGATTATATATATAAATATATTTAAAAAAATATGTTATTTATGATATTATTATCATTATGAAAATATAAAATATTAATTACCTTATTTCCATAATGATCGTTGAAAAATTGAAATGTTGCTCTTGCGTATGTGAGACCTACCATCTTTATGATCGTAACGTAGATAATTTCTCATAACAATATTTCATTATTGGTTTTAAAAGTATAATTTATGTATAAAAACAATAATTATTTATTTATTATTATTATTTATATCTTCCAATAATGACCTCTTTGACCATAGTTAATCTATCGAAGTCATTTTGGACATATAAGCCAAACATCATCAAAACAACAACATAAACTTAATTGATTAAGTGATTGTATATAACATCTTAATAAGTGAAATAAAAGGAATAATAAAATTGAAAACCAGTTCTTAATAAATTAAGCAATTAACATAATTTTATTATTCAAGAAGATAAATAACGTATAAGACTAATCAGACTCGAGGTAATGGACCCTTTTACTTAAAACATCATTTTAAAAAGTTTTAAAGATTTAAATTCTAATTTTTTTTCTTATAAATTATTCTAAATGATCCAAGAAAATTATTATTTATGTTTAAAAGGAAGATAAAGTTCATTTTTTTACCATATTTTGGTTTCTTTAAAATGTTTTAAAAAATAATAAATCTTTATAAGGTTTTAAGTAAGGGACATTTTAACTTAAAACCTTGTTTTAAATGTTTCAAGAATTATTTTTAAATTTTTTTATTACATGTCCATATTTTTTTAAATTGATTTATGGATGTATTATATGGACATAAAATAATTATAAAGGAAATTTTATGTATCTTTTTACTTTCTTTCAATGTTTTTCAAAATGAATCTTTTTATGTTTTTTTGTACGGAATGTTTTAAAAAAAGAAAAAATGAATGATCTATTTTAACATATATGGCGACAAAAAAATTTCCCACTACCATAAACATTATTTTATTTCTGGATTCCTTTATAATATTTCAGGTTTTCTTTAAATAAAAACCCTTTTTCCCTTTTTTAGGTATTTTTGTATTTAAAATGTATTTTTAAATGGGATGGATATTTTTTATATTCGGAAATGATTTCTTATGGGTGAAAATAATATTTTATGAGTGTAATATTGATTAATGAAACCTTTTATTTGTTATGATTATGTTAATCCTTGTAAATTATTTTTTATGATGGTTGACTCCGTTATAAACCAATTAAGGGTTTTTTTATTATTAACCAAATATGGGTGGTTACGTTATATACCAAGGAAGGATCGTAACGTTATAAACCTGGAATGGGTGGATCCATGATAGCCCTTAAATGAATTGGGTATATAAGTAGACCGTATGGTTATTCTATTTTTAATAGTGATTTTAAGTGTGCTATGGAAATTATGTCCCAAGATACCTATCGATTTTATCTATGCTTTCTATGGATTTTTATGGTAATACTATGAAAAATAAAAAGGTAAGAAATGAGACCATTTTTAAAATAAATTATTTACTACTTCTTAAGTGTCAAAATTGTGTATTTTTAAAAAAAATCATGATTTTATTATGTTTTCAAAGAAACCTTTATGATTTTTATATTTCCTTTATGTTTTCTTATTAGATGTTTTATTAAAATATTTGGTTAGAGAAGGTGATTTCTTGGGTAATAAAATTTTTATTTTGATCCTAAATATTACTTTGAAAAGGAAAATTTTATAAGTATTCATGGACTAATGGGTTCTTTCTTTTATTTTATGTCCCCTACTGATATTTTTTGTTCTTAGTCCATTTTTAAAAAAAATCACAGGGTTTAAGGATGAGTACATGAAAGGATGAATTCAAGTTGAAATTCATGAAGATTTTTAATGAAAATAAATAATGTGTTGTTTTAAACCTTTTACATTATAGGTAAAATGGATATTGATAGAAAGTGTACACATTTTAAATATATGGTTTTTTTATGTATGAGTTATGATATAATTCTCTAAAACTCTAAACCTAAAATATATTTGGGAAAACAAAGTGAAAATCAGTATAATATGTATTTTTAAGGATGGTTCCTTATAGTTGGTATAATATAAATTATTTAGATAACTTTATAGGTTAGTATGTTAATTTATATTAAGTTAAAAATCTTCTAAAACCAAAAAAGTTGGTATGCTAAGGATAATTATGGATATTTTGGATAAATAGAAATTATTGAATAGAGGATGGAATAGACAAGGATATATTAGTATTTATCCTCTACATTAGATGGTTTATTATGATTTATTTGATATACTCATGCTAATTTTTTTTGTTTTAGTAAATGGGTGGATCCAACATGAACTAAATTAATAATTTATGTAAAGGAAAAGGTGGTGGTTGTTTGAATGAGTAACCCAATGGAATGGGAGCTGTAGTGAAAAATATTATGGTTACTATTAACAAGATATAATGATTTATGATTGAAAACTTAGACCTAGGTGAGTTTTTTAATGCACCAAACAAGAGATAAGTATAATTCCATAGAATTTATGTGATAAATATCACAAAGGTAAAAATATTCAATGATCTATGTGTGAAGAAGGTGGGAAGTATCATTTAGGAATATTTTTTAAGAGAATGGGAAGATGTTTTGGATATGGTTAAAGGGAGAATAAAGCAATAATATTCCAAAGAAAAAAGGAATCATTTAATTAATGACATAAAGTGGAATAAAATTATTCCCAATGTATCAATTGATTATTTTAAATGTTGGGAGTTTGGGTATTACAAAAATCGATTTACTACGGGGAAGGATCGATAATGGGATCAATAAGATTGCATAGATAATTTCCTAGAAAATTCTAATGCCATTACAGTTAAAGATGAGAAAACTACAAATGACATATGAAAGGTATGTATTATATCCTGGATTATGTTTTGAAATATTTGAATCTTAGGACATGATTAATTTTTTTTATTTGAAGGAACTTGGTATTGAGGAATAATATGTAAAATCATGGTTAATGTATTATGAATAACATTGAGTTATTAAGGTGCCTATATCAAGGGATTCAGGGGTAATGATGTAGTGGTAGATTTAAGGATGATCATAAGTTTAAATGAATTAATAATTTTTTGGTGTTTTATGTGATGGGAGTACTTATGGAGAGATTTATTAAATTTTTATATATTTTTAAGGTATATATAACCCTAATTTTAACATGTGAAAATGTTATTTTAGGTATAATGATCTTGAAGTTTTTTGGACTTAATTTTAAAGGTGTTGAAACCTTTAGGGTTTATATGTTCTTTGATAGTTAAGATTATTTTTTGGACATTTTTCCATATTTATAGAAATTTTATAATAATTATATTATTATAGTTTTTAAAAAAGAATAAACTATTTCATTCAAAAAGGCTACAGTGCTTGAACCCACAACCAAAAGGTGACAAGGGTGCAGTGGAAACCACTAGCCTATCTGATGTCCTAGTTAGTATGGCATTTTTTTTAACTCAAATGGTTTGATAGACAATGATTAATTTTATTTTGGTATCATATGTGTTATCGTATAATCATGGGACTGAGAATTAATTTGGTAATTAGTTTATTAATATTATTTTGGTAGAATTTTATGATTTTGGGATCATTATGTGATTAATATAAACAGAGTGTTATGAGATTTTATTTGAGGAATAAAGGTTGAATTAACTTTTTATTGTCGCTTTTTGGTAATTAAAGTTGTTTATAAAAATTATTAGTATATCTTTTAGATTATATGATTAAGGCATATACATTTTGATATGATGCTTTAAAAGTGATTGGTGTTATTTGGAGATAAATATTAAATCAATCTTAGAAGAATATGTGATCAAAACATTCTGGTTTTTGGGTTTCAATCTTATTCAATAATATTTTATAGAATTTTAAAGATATTTATTTATAGAATTATCTAAGGTAAAATTTTAGTGTTATTGTTGAGGCCTTGTAGATTAATGTTGTATTTCATTATATAAAGTTTTATTAATTTTGGTAATTATCTCACCTTGTGATAACCATTTTGTTTTTGGTTAATGTCTAAATATGGTAGGAATATCTTTTTAACCTTTTATGGTTATTTGATCCTTTAAAAGTTTATTTTAGTGATTCAGGCATTAAAATTTCATCTTGAGTACTCATAGTTTGGATCAAAAAATGAGATTGTTCTAGAAATTGATTAAAAGATTAAATTCAACTTATAAAGTAAGTATATTTATTTATGTTCTTAGTCTAGATGATAAAGAATCCCTTAACCCTGGGAAAAGGATCTTGAAAATGAAAAATTTATCCTATTACATTCATTTTCGATGAAACTATGGTCTTTTTCACATCTATTTGGTTTATGTTTTTGTGTACGTTGATTTTTTCATGATTATTCACTTTCTTATGATCAATGATATTTTTCACTCTCCATAATTATTTAGTCATTATGATTTTTCTCCATGTCTAAATCTTTACTTCCCGCCAATGTTCTTCTAATTGGAAACCTAGTATGTGTTATTCCAGATGATCTTCGTAATTTCTTTTCTCTTTTATCAATATGATGTTTTATTAACCCTTTTTATAATTTGAGAATTCACGAGAGGTATTTTAAAATTTCAATCCTTTGATTACTGAGATAAACTTAAAATTTATAGGATCAAATTAATTAAATGGGGGAATATGTAACATCCAAATATTTTAAAATATGAACATTATACTTGATAGTGTGTCTGACACAAAACTCTGAGCTTAAATGACCTGTGAAATATATGATTGTTATAACCTACCCATTAAATTACCATTATGAATTGGATTAACAAATTTATGAAATAAATAAATAAATGTATATATATATATATATTTATTTCCTACTCAAAATAATTTTTTTTATAAATACTTAGAAAAAAATTACTTAATTTTTAGTGAAGATGTTTTATTCATCAAAAATATGTTTTCTTCAAAAATGATTTTTTATTGATTTTTGTAAGAAAATATTATAATTAATTTTTAGAAAATTTATAAAAATTATTTGATAAAATTAACATAATTTTTGATCTCATAATATCATAATTAACTTAGGGTTAAATATTGGTATTTTTTAGAAAATATTGATTTTCAGTGAATAGTGAAAAATACTAAATTTTGTAAAAATGAAATTTATTTTCAATAAATTAAATAATTTAAAATTTATGTTATGTTTTGAATATGATTTAAATTAAAACAAGTATTATTTATTGACATTTAATCCACTTAATTAAATTTTAATCGTCTTTATATTGTATTTTAGTATAAGTTTATTTTTTGAGTTTAAAAATGGGTTTTTTTAAATTGTTTTAAAGTACATAATGTTTCTCCATTTTAATTAATTAAAAAAATAACTATTTAGGAATGATTTAAATGAAATTTATATATTATATATATAAATGTTAATTTAAATTCATATAATTATTATTACCTGTCATATAGTTAATATAAAATCATCTTTCTCTTGAAAAATACACTACTTGAAAAATAGATTTTTCATCACATTTGTGGGTTTAATTTTAAATTAATTTATTATAATTATGTGAATTTAATTTTATAAAATTGATTCCATATTTTTAATAATAATAATTTATATTATATAATAATTTAAACATAATTTTTGGTCATAATTAATAGTGAAAAAAAATCTTTGACTGTGGTTAAGGTGAAAACGGCTTTTTCGGGGGGTTAAACTAAAAAGATATGGGTTTAAATGACCTAAAACTTTTATAAATTATATTTTATAGAAATATTTCAAAATTTTATCATATAATTATAGTAATGGTCAATTTTTGAGTCTTGTGACCAACAATGTTACATGGAATTATTAATAAACTTTTAACAATTACAAGTGTTCCACTCACCCCACTTATAAAAGGTCACCCCTCTCATCTACTCTTAACACCTAAAAAAACCTTTTTTTTTTACCAATAACTGCCAAAATAACTTCCTTAATTCCATAACCATGACCTATATCACCTTTTTTGATCAAAAATACATCCTAGGAATCCTTTTTGTGCTACCCTAAAGAGCTTGTCTGAAGAAGAGGTAACGTGTTTAAACAAGAATTTTTATTTAATTTCTTCTTCCACCTCCTTAAAATATTCTTCAATTATGATAAAATAATAAAAATAGTATCTCAAAAATACATATATGTTATTATTTTAATTTAATAACCTAAATAATTTTCTTATTCAATCAAAT
This sequence comes from Viscum album, assembly GCA_963277665.1. Taxonomy (NCBI): domain Eukaryota; kingdom Viridiplantae; phylum Streptophyta; class Magnoliopsida; order Santalales; family Viscaceae; genus Viscum; species Viscum album. The sequence goes on from OY728159.1 coordinate 70,139,393, forward strand.
AAGAAATAAAACCATCATTCAAGTGTACGGCGGATTACCGCCTCACGAACTGATGTAATTCATTTTTCATCATCGCAGCTCACGTATTATTATAATTATGGATTTAAAGTATATATATGATATTTGTAACATAATTATACTTATTTAATTATTATATAACATGTACATTCTTAATTTTTTATTCTTTGGGGATGTGATAATATCACTCGTGTGTACAGCAGACAACTGCCTCATGAAGTGATGTGATTCGTTTTTCACTAATACTTTACATAGAAGGTAATAAGGATAAATTTAATGAATATATGTGATATAAATGAAATAATTATGATATTAATTACATATTTATCATTATTAAAATATAATATATCATTTTATTTCTTACATTTACACTTAATAAAAATGATAATGTCATTCGTGTGTATGTGTGGACTACCACCACTACGAAGCGATGTGACTATTTTTCATCTCCAAATAACTAGGATGATATATATGTGTATGTGTGTATTTATATTTAAATAAATAATATTTTATTTTTGATATGATGATCATTCTTTAAAGATAAAATATTTCTTACTTTCTTTCTATAATGATCATTGAAAATTATAAACGTTACTCATGCACATGTACTGCCTACTGTCTCCATGATTGTAACATAATTCATTTTTCATAAAAATATTTCATGATTGGTTATAAAAATATAATTTATGAATAAAAATGATAATTTTTTCATGATTATTATTATGTATAGGTTGAAATAATGACATCTTTTACCATAGTCAACCTACTGAAGTCCTTTTGGACATATAATCCAAATATCATCAAAACATAAAATGTAAACTTAATTGATTAAATAATTGTATATAACATTTTAATAATTAAAATAAAAGGAATAATAAACTTGAAAAATGGTTCTTAATAAATTAAACAATTAACATAATTTTATTATTCAGTAAGATAAATAATTTACGTGATGAATCAGACTTGAGGTAAGGGACCATATTACTTAAAACCTCATTTTAAAAAAATTTAAAGTTTTAATTTCTGAATTTTTTTCTTCTATTTTCTTTTAAATTATTCAAGAAAATTATTATTTATGTTTCAATGGATGATAAAGGTCATTTTTTACTATATTTCACTTTATTTAAAATGTTTTAAATAACTAAGGGATCTTTTAATGGTTTTACGTAAGGGACACTTTAACTTAAAACCTTTTTTTTAATGTTCTTAATATTTATTTTCTAAATATTTTTCTTCCATATCAATTTTTAAAAAATCGTTTTATTTATGTATTATATGGACATAAAAGAATTATAATGTACTTTTAATGTTTTTATTGAGTTTCTTTCAAAGGTTTTAAAAGGAATACTTTTATGTGTTTTGTATGGAATGTTCTGATAAAAAGACAAAAGAAATGTTCTATTTTAACATATATTAAGAAAATGACTTTTCCTTTTGTCATAATTATTATTTTATTTCTATCCTCATTTACAAGCTTTCAATTTTTCTTTAAATAAAAACCTTATTTCCCATTTTTTGGTTATTTTCGTATTAAAAATGGAATTTTAAATTGGATGGATATTTTAATATCCAAAAGTGTTTTCTTATGGGTGAAAATAATATTTTATGAGTGTAATGTTGAAAATTACAATCCTTTATATGTTATGATTATATAATGGTTCTTGGACATCATTTATGATGACGGGTGGTTCTATTATAAACAAATTATGGGTGGTTATGTTATTAACTAAGGGTGGGTGGTTACATTATAAAGAAAGTATGGGTGGTTACATTATAAACCAAGTAAGGGTGGGTCCATGATAGTCCTCCAATGTATTGGGTATGGAAATCAACCGTATGGTTATTCCACTTGTAAGAGTGATTGTAAGTGTTATATGGAAATGATGTCCTAATATACCTATATGTTTTATCTATGTGTGTTGTGTGTTTTTATGGTAATCCTATGATTGTTAAAAAGTTAATAAATAAGATCATTTTAAAAATAAAGTATCTACTACTTATTAAGGGTGAAAGTTATAACTTTATGAAAAAAAAATTAGGTGTTTCTTATGTTTTCAAAGAAAACTTTATGAGTTTTATTTTTTCTTTAAGTTTTCTTATGAAATGATTTATGAAAATATTTGGGTAGATAAAGTGATATCTTAGGTAAGAAAATGTTTATTTTAAGCCCAAATATTATTTTGAAAAGGAAAATTTGTATAAGTATTCATGAAATAATGGGTTCTTTCTTTTATTTTATGTCTCTTACTGATATTTTTGAACTCATAACATGTTTTAAAATGTTTTAACTGGTTTTAAGGATGGGTGATAGAAATGATGAAGTAAAGTTGAAAGTCGTGAATATTTTTCTAGAAAATAATTCATTTATTATTTTAAAAGTTTCACATTATTAGAAAAATGAATACTTATTAGAAGTTTTGACTTTGTAAATATATGGTTTTGTTTCATATGATTTATGAACTAATTCTTTAAAAATCTAAACCTAAAATATATTTGGGAAAATAAAGTGAATTATAGACTAGAGACACTAGAAGATGTAATGTTTAAGTTTGGATCCTTATAGGAAGTCCTATAAAGTATACCACATAGAGTGCCATAAATTATGTTTTTGATATACTAGGGTTCATGGTTCATAGTTATATTTCCCCATATCAAAGTTTAGAGAGATACCTAGAATGATAAACTTTATACTCTGATAACTTTCTTATAAAATTCTTGAGTCTTAGCTAATTATGGGGTGGTTGGGTATGTTGTTTATTATATCATTAGTTGGAGCTCAACTAAGATGGGATTTGTCCTCTCATGTGATGAGTATAAAATTTAGGATCTCAATTAATATAGGATGAGTAAGTGTAAATTAATTCTTTGATAAGATATTTAATGATTTTATTATCATGTGATGGGAATGTGATACACTCATATATAATGATGAATGACATGTGATGTATTCATTAACATGGTTGGTTTATAATCAGAGAATCAAAAACATATGAGGAGTCTATATGGTATTGACATACTCTAAAACCCATGGTCACTAGATGTCTTAGAAAAAGGGAATATATGTAAATGAATGCTCGTATATGACATAGCTGGTGGACACGGATATAAATATGTATGTGTTTTATAGAGATTACATGAGATCCCTTTATAGATTGAGTAACACTAATGCTTTTATAGAAATTTATCTTTGATTACATTTTTTAATTTAGGAATTCATATTTTTTTCAATAATATAAAGGATTTTAGGCTCACACTTTGTGGTTTTTATAATAGGGATTAAGTTTTAACTCATAGAACTTATCTTAAATTGTTTTAGAGTTTATCCAAAAGTAGTTTGGGGTATGGTTTCAAAAGTTATTATATGTGATACAGTGTAATGTGAAATGATACAAAGTTAATGAGGTTTTAGAGTAAGTTAGAGTCTATTATTCTTTAGTGAAAGTGGGAGATTGAAGGTGAAATGCAAAAAATCCTTACACTTTTGAAGTTTAATTGGATATATAATATTATATAATATAGGTGTATTGTGTAGCATGATATAATATATCATGATACTATCTTCACCAATCATAATGTAATATTGGGCCATATAATTTTTCATGGATTGTGAAATATTATTTTATTTGTTTTATATAATTGATTGGAAATAAAATGATAAGTTTTATCGTTTGGTCATTTATCCTATATTGGTTATCATTATTATAATTGCTTTATTTGATGAAACATAAGGGTGGATCATTTACCCTGAGGGGTTAAGTTCATATGATGTTATAGAATGTCCGTAATCAGTTGGATTAGTGTCATTTGTAGGGTTAGTCTTATGAGAGACTAAGTTTTTAAAATGAGGTGCAGACATGTTTCTTGATCCTCAAGTACCGATAATAGCCAAAATAGGTTTGACTTATTTGGGTGATGTGGTTGCACCTACACTTATATTTCATTTTACAAAATTTATAGTAATTAAATCAATTTGTCTTTAGACTATATATATATATTTATATATTCACATACTTACTTCTTGAATGGGGAGGGGTTTCAATGGTTTATACTAAGGATTATATTCTCACTTACTATACACACACACCTCATGTGCATAAAAATTACATTGATGACATTTCAATTAAAGGAAAGGGGCTTCTGTATCTAGAAGTTAGTACATTGAGACATATTGTAGCTAAGTTTTTAGGTTGTCATAGTCTTATGGAGTGGGTTTTATGATCCTTCTATATCCATTTCTAGTTATACTATTCACATTTTGGCATTGATTCTTGTATGGTTGTATGACACATGTGGGCATGTTTTGATATTTCCTTGAGGTTATAGAGTTTTTGTTGATGTATTTCACTATTTATTGATGTTTTATTTATTATTATATTTTTTTATGAGGCTGTACATTATAGGGTATATTAATCCCCAATTGGTACCTTATATACTTGGTTCTATTCATCGGCCTCTCGTGATTGGGGAGTAAACATGAGGCCTTGTGGTATTATGCCTCGGTGGAGTGGCCACACCTGGGTGGGAAGCTAAAAACTCCTTGATCATCCGGTTTTTTTAAAATACCCATTTGGTTTTAATTACAAAATAATCAAAATTACATTCCATAAGTTTACAAACATTATTAATTGAAATTAATTCAATTCTTTTTTCATATATAAAACATAACTTTTATCATGCATATATTTATATATTGTTTTAGGTTTCAAATGTGAATAAAAGTTAAATGCTCAATTATGTTTCTTAAATTTTTTTATGTTTTAAACAATTTCATTTATTCAACTAAGGACATTATCTATAGTATGATCTATATGACGTATCTAGATACTAGTAAACTTAGGATAAAGTTCTTCTAAAATAGTATACTCTTTGTCTTTGTATTCAACCTTTTATTTAGAAGATCTATCTATATTTCCATGATTTAAAAAAACATAATATTATTTTAGATCATAGTTATAATTTGAATGTTTTGAAGAATAATATACATTAATTTTCATGTATTTACTCATCAATGATAAGATGAATTTTTTGGAAATGATATAAATTTTTTCTTTATGTAAAATATCAAAATGGGACTCCTTCATCAACCATTGGATCAAATTTTTATAAATTTTATTTTGTATTTATAATATAAAATTTGTATCAAAATACTTTAAAATTTCCAAATTTGGATTTCTTATTATTTTATTGACCATGATGATTTATCCTACATGTTTATATTAGATAGACAGGATTACAGACCGCGAACAAAATACACACCCAGACACCCTAGTAGATAAAGCCTCATCTCTCCCCATAAGGAATGGAAAGAACTCATTGGACCTATTTTATTATATATTAGTAGCCCAAAGGCCCAATATCTTGATAGACCAAAGTCCTAGTGGAATGTTATTGAATTCCCCAAGAGAATATTACACAGAGTCCTTATTGAGAAGTTGGCATCATGTCATGTCAATATGATGTTATAGGTTATGAGTGGCCAGTTGAATTAATTTAATTTTCATGGTTATTATTGGGTGAGGTCGAGATTTTTAGATGATCTAAAAGTGTGTTTATTAATCCTAAACTATTGACATTGGCTGAAGTAGGTATGACTTATTTAGGTGACATGGTTGAACCTACCATGGTGCGTTATGTTTCATCCATAATAATAGTAACTTAAAAAATGGTCAATGGTGGGATGAGATATGATATGGCATGATATAGAACATTTGTCCTTATGGAGATGGATATGTGTGAAGAAGATATTCCCAAAATCCTTACACTATTTAAGTGTAATTGGTTATATCATATTATATGTTATAGGAGGAATTCATGGAATGATATAAAATATCATGCCACTACCATAACCAATCATAATGTATGATTGGGATATATCATTTTTCTTGGATCATGTCATGTGATTTTATTTTCTTTATATGATTTATTATAATCCAAATAATAAGAAATATAATTTGATCATTTCTCCCACATTATCTATCATTATTATGAATGTTTTATTTTATGAGATGCATGGGGGATCATTGCATTCATGTGATGAATACACATATAGCTACAGAATTAAATCATTCATTATGTAGCATATAATTTAATTCTTGATCACTCAGGAATATTCTAAGGGATATATATGGGATCCAATATCATTGTGATGGTGTGATCACATATTCCAAAGCTCCAATGGGTTCTCCCTACTTGAAATCTCTCTTCCTTCTCTTTTACTTTACCCTGTGAGATGTTAGAATATTGTGGGATTATGAAGGGTCCTTCCCATACAATGGGTGATTCAATTGCAACCCATTGATACACCATGGAGGAGTGAGTCATTCAACTTCCTCTTATAGATCTACATCAAGTTCATGTTTGAAGACAGAGGTAGTGGTGACCATTAGTTTTATATACAAAATTTATTTATTTACAGTTTATACATGGTTTCGGGTTTCATACATGTTAGATCTTGGGAATTTAGGATTCTTGTTTATTTTGATTCATTGATGAAGTGTTAATTTCTCCTTAAAGACCCATCAGTGGTATCAAAGCTTCACCATGCTTCATAATTCTTCAAATCATGTTTTAAAATAAATAAAAAACTTATATCTTATGGATTTTGTGTTATCTATCATAAAATACGATTGATAATTTACATTATGGCAAGGTTTGTGATATGGGATATCATAAACCTTGATATGTTCATTTCTTACAATATATGATATCATAAGATATGATTCAGAGAAATAATTATTTTTTTAATGTATTTTAAGATACAATATGTGATGTCGTATGGTATGATGGAACCAATCATCTTTTGAAAAATAGAGAACTATATCATCAATATGGTATAATGTATATCATAATACAAGATAGATGATGAAAGTTTACTCATACACAAGTCTTATCGTAAGTTTTGATACCCACAGGTGTTGGGTTTATCTTGTACAGATCATTAACGCTTATCATAGGCCACGTTCTATCTATCATAGTGTGTGAAAGATAGTGCCAACTTCATTTATAAATAATTTCTTATGATTTGTGTATATCATAGAATATGATAAATAGTAAAATTTGGTTTTTCAAAATTTTGTTATGAAATGATTTAAATAATTCATATCTTGATTATAAATTATAGAGAATGGTATTTTTGGGTGTTTATTTACTTTATAAAATATTTATAAATTAATTAATTGTAAAATATTTATAATTACTTATTAAATTTTTATGGAAAATTTATTAAATAAATATTTCATAATATTAAATGTTAATATTAAATACTTTTTTCATTATATAGCATGATTTATAATTTGTATGTAAATGGTTTATATAAAATTTATAAGTGTAATTTATAAAAAAATTATAAACTTAAAAATAAGTCAAAAAATAAAAAATATTCTATATTTAACATTATTAATTGTTCATAATATTTAATTTGAAATGTTTAAATTAAATTCCTTATTTAAGAAATTATTTAAACACATCAACAATCATTTTGATAATTTATATGATCATTATTTAAGTAATATTAAATGTGTGATATCCTGGATGTTTACATGATATTTTAATAGTTCATATAAATAATGTTTATATTTTAGTTATCATATATTTAAGTAAATTTCATATAACGTATAATATGAAGGATTTAATATTGGAAAAAATATAAACTTTTTAAATTTATTTAATTATATAACATCTTTAAATCATGGATAAATTATAAATTTTTTATAATTTCTTTATTTATGAAATCTTCATAAAGAGTTTATCTAATATTTAAATATATGAATTGTTCATTTATTTGTTTCATTCCATGTTCCATCTGTGAGTATAATTTTTAAATTATGAATATGTGTATTCCTTAGTTTAAATTGTTAAAATGATTCTATAAAATTTCATAGCTGCATCTACAGAGTTACATAGTAGGTATAATAATTGATTTAGTTTTCTTTTAACTTGAATTCGGATTTTACTGGATTATGTGCTTTAATTAAGAAGTTAATTATAGTTTAATCATATTAGATGTTAAAATTATGAGAGAATAGAGATATATCTTAAGTAAATTATCCTTGGGTAGAGGGACTATGAGTAAGACTACTCACTAGTTTGGAGGCTTATTCCTTTCCTAGAAAGTGGGGGTAGGTTATATGTCGCACTAAAATTAAACTTGTAGGGTTTTTTGATTTCATGTTATTCTAAGTCTTGGAATGAAAGGGTTTCATATACCTTATGCATGAAATTAATTTAGATGTGTATAAATATAATTGTATTTTAATTTGGGTTGGTAACAAAAGATATGAGTTCTATAAAGAGTTTCACATCAATATAAACATGTTTATTTAGTAGAATAAATATGATTCCAAACTAAATCATTATAATAATGCATACATATAAATTGAATACATGTGATAGGATAATGAGATTAAATCCCCTTCAAAATACTAATTTCCATATTTCTTTCAAATCGAACACTTTTCATGACCTATATCATCCAATCGGGTAGGTTATGCCAGATCTGGGTGCCCATTGATTATCTTGTATAAGGAAATCAAGTAATGGGAGACAGTAATAGGATTAATTTCATGTTTTTGGAATTTTATTTTGGTCAAACTTATCTGGGAGACCCTAATAGTATTAGTTTATTAGAATAATATATTTTAGTTTATCTATTTAATAGATTGGGTAAAGTGTTATCTGCTCAACTATCTGAGTCCTATATGGTATGATTGGGATAATAATCTATCTAAATAAATAATTTGAGAGATAAATATAAAATAGGAATCATTTATTAGTGAAATATAGATCTTGGACCACTAATAGATATAATGGATTTTAAAAGGTGTCATCATTTTAGTGGGATCAAATTTAGTAAAAGTATTTATTAAATAATTTTAAAACATGATACTCTTGTGATAAAAGATTTTATTACAAATAAATATCAGTATCATCATCTAACTTAACTTTAATATCAATAATTGAAAAGGATAATATTAATGTAAGTAACATATTATATTGGTACAAAACTTAAGAATTTTTCTTACAAAATAATATAGAAAAAAACTATATTTTATAGTTAAACCTTCCTAACTAACCAACTATTGATTTTGTTCAACATATAAATCTAGTTACTTATGTGAATCATATAATGATCCACTTATGTTTTTAAATACATTATATAAATATTGAATAAATGAATATTAGTCTCTAATAATATATTTAATATTATTATATATATCAATGACTTATAGAGATTGAAAGTTTCCTTTAAATATTGTTCTGGTTGTGGAATTCATTTTAAATTCTCATTATAAATTTTCTTACAATGTGTGTGAGTTTAAGAAAAATTTTCCCTAGTTTCTCAAATTGGTGAGGATAGATGATCTAGGTAATGTGATGTCCAAGTTCTAGTGTTGTATAGATGGTATAAGTGGGTAAAATTTTAAACCAGAAGAAGAAAAGTTAGTTATATAGTCTAATAATTTTTATTCATAGTAGATAGTCAAGGTCATTGAAACCTAAAGGTAAAGTCAATAAGGTAGGATAATTCTTCCATATGGGGGAATTATCTGGGATATATTAAGGGGTTTAATAAACCCCATGTAATTCCATGCCAAATATCCATATTATAGAAATTGGTTCTTCAATTTTCATGGGTATATGATACCAAATGGATACTTTACAATTTTGTAATTATATAGGAGTTAAAAATCAGGGAAATTATTTATAGAGCTTGTAGTTTACTTTCAAATGAAAAAAAATGATTTCAAAATTATATAATTCAATGCAAAATAATTTATCAATCTTAGATATATATAAATAAAGTATGTGTATTTTCATCTTATTTCTCTTATATGATTAGAGATGTTTTTTATAAAAAAATTTGTTTTGAATATTATGAGATGATGGTTTTAATAAACATGGTTGATGATAAATTAGATTCTAAAAAATTTTTTGAGAATAATATAGAGAATAAAAATATTTTATCTAAGATAAAAGTGTTTATCCAAATATTTATTAAAATATAAGTGATTTGATCCCACCATCAATGGTATATTTTAAAGAATAAAGTATTTTATTCAGAACAATACTCTAAAAAATATAATACCATATATTATATGGATACAATGTTTTATTTGTTAAATATTCCCACAAATAGAAAATAAAAAAAATCAAAAATATGTGTTATTTCCAACATAAATGAGTTTTTATATCTTAGCATGGAATTTTAAAGAGAATATATTTTTGAAGAATCTAGTGGGGGTATATTTAGACTTTGATAAGTTCAAAGTTAAAATTTAATTGATTATACCAACTAACACAAATAAAATTTCACTTGGTATCCTATAAGGTTTAGGGTATATTGGTAAAATATTAATGTAAATAGTTAAAAAAGTTACCAAAATATTTCAATGAAAAATTATGATGGAATAGGGTTCCAAAAATGATGATGATGGTGAACTTTGAAAGAGATCTAAGTAGAAAACATAAGTTATAACATCATAACATTGAATGTTATGAATGTAAAGGACCATACATTGAGGACCATTACTTTGTGAGAATATGGTGGTAGAGGTACTTGAGGGAGTCCCAAGTAGTTAGTTAGATATTTCATCTGAGAACGATCCCTCTAGCATGGAATCTGAGGTTGCAGTGCAAAAGTGGTTTTTGTGGCATAAGAGGGTTGGTTGTGATGTTAGGGGAGCTCAGGAAGAGTTTTCAGGCTGATTCCATTTCAAAGGGTAGTTGTGCTATGGAGACTTGGATACAACATAACACTTCTCAGAATATGGTAGTTGTGTTGTGGATACCCCAGTTAGAGTGTAGTGGAATAGGGTATAGATTTCAATGGTTCTACCAAAATCGGCATCGCTATACTATAGAGAGGGGCTACAGCATATCCCCCACTACAATTGTTAAGGGACCCCAGTGTAGTGGATTTGGATGCACCGTGGTCTCCACCCCATTTTTCTAGATTTTTTTCATGGAGATAGCCATGGATCTCAGATCCGATTTGACCAGTAGGTATGTGGCATGGTGAGGGGTCATGTGTCATAGTCCCTTCAGTTTTTAAATAGGATGCGGTATGGTCTGGGTTCTTGCACCAAGGTACTTTGTTTTTCAAGTTGGGTATAAATTCTTAAATTCCCTCTAACTCAACCAGTTTTCTAATATTTTATCTCATTTATTATGTGAACTAAGAATGCCCCAATGATCTCTTCTAGACCCCTTTTTATTGGATGTCAACCTCAGCCTTAGAGGATTGATCCATGGTGGTTTTGGTGAGTTCATATCTTTCTTTTTCCATTTTTCCCTCTATTTTGTTGTATGGTATGTTTTTGTCAAGTGAAATATTGGGTTTTGGGTATTGTTTCAATGGTATAATGATGTGGTTGTTTTGTTCAAGGCTAATAAGGTGTTCTTCCTTGTGGTGCTTAGTAGGGGACTTTCTTTTATTCCAACCTTTCACATTGGATCGGAAATCTCTATTTGAGGTAGGTTTCCTTTATTTATCATATATTTATATCAAGTGGAAAGGGTTTACTCTTTTTTATATTTGGTAAGATGGTTTTTCACCAGCCTAAAAAATATAATGAAATTCTTAATTGAAATTGAATGGGTAGTATAATGATTCACATTTTCTTAAAGCCTTTTGATATCATTGATATTTTGATTATTCATGCTTGTTGTACCATTAAAAATCATGTCTCTTAGGATCCTATTTTTTGTTTAATTGATATGTGTTGTGGATCCATTTTTGTGATATTGTTTTCATACCACCCTGAATAAATGGTTAATCACTTAAATTCGACTAAATAATTGGTTTCATATGGAAACTATGGTTTGTGTGAGAATTCCCTAAAATAAATAAGTATAATTAATGAATCATCCTTGTTAAATCTAAAATATAATAAGTAATTTTTTTGTGCTGATAAATGTATGGTCATGTTGTGTGGGTATGATGTGTTATGGTGTGGTCATGTTGTGGGGCGGTGATGTGAAGTTATGATGTGGGTGTTTATGTGATGATTTGTGGTTTTGTTATATGGAAGATGAGATGGGAAATGGTGGTGATGTGGGATTAGTTGTCATGATAAGTATGATGGTATGTTTTTTTATGTGGTTTTGTGTTATGCTAGTCACCCGAGTAGTATTGGAATTAAATGAAAATATTGAAATTGAAATGGTATGGGTTGGTTTGGTTAATGGGATGAAAATTTATAATAGATGGATTAAAAATGGTAAGTGTGTTAAAATATTATTGATGTTTAATGTGAAATTAAATGGGATGAATAATTAAATTAATGGGTAGGATAATGCAATTGGTTAGTAATGTAAAATTAGGAAAATGGTTTAAGTTGATAAAGAAGATAAAATTTGAAATGTGGCTTATTTCCTATTGTGTGGTGTTGTTCATTTAGTGGTGATAGAAAAAGTGGTGGTGTTGTGAGGCTGGGTGGTGTTTTTTTGAATTGGTTATTGCTTTTTTTTAACCTATTGGTTGGGCTTGTGTGATGTTATATATATACCATGTATATTCCTTGTGATTTTTTATATGCACCCCACCTCTGTCAAGCACCATGTGCTGAAACCCATATATTTAGGGGGTGTTTTTCCAACATCCCAGTGGTGAGGATGGATGGCTTGATACCCACTCTTTCCTGCTCTCACTTCTAGGTGATGATTATAGGCATGGTATATGATGACTAGAAGTCAAAATTACATTATAATAATGTTTGATGAGGTGATGAGTTGGCTTATGGTGGTGGCCATTCATGGTATGAGGAGGGTATGATGTTGATGAACTTCATGTTCATGATAAACTACTACTCTGGTTATGGTTGTGTATGATATGTGATGTGATGTCCTAGGTTTATTCGGGTAATATGTGATGTGATGGCCTAGGTTTCTTTTAGCGATATGTAATGTGATGGCCTAGGTTTTTTTGAGTGAGATGTGATGGGATGGCCAATATCACATGAGGTTCTTGGCATTATGTGATGTTTATAAGAGGTGGGAGTATCGGTACATATGACTTTGGGGAGTTAGAGTGGCCAATCCATATATAAAATGGTGTGGCGTAGCCTTTCTCGATATGATTCTTATTAAGTTATTATACGTAGATGTGTTATTTGGTGAGAATGTTATGGTGAGGATAGGATTGGTTAGTTGATCTATGTAATTGGTATTGGTTCTACTATTTTATTACAATTGTGTCAGTGTTATCTTTTCAAATGTTCATAAGAGGCTTTGTTTACCCTACTGAGTATACATGTATGCTCACCCTACATATATACAAATTACTTTTAGGTTTCCTATAGTACTTTGTGGAAAGTGTTGGAAATTTATATCTCAGTATTTGGAGTTTTTTCTATGTCACTACCTTAGCTTTTCTTTAGGGTATTTATTTGGATGCTTTTATCTATATCTATTTCATTTACACATTAATTTCATGATATTTTTTCTTTCCTTTTTATTTTATGTCATGGAGTTGCTTTCAGTTGATTTATCCTATATATTGTTTATATTATTATAGAGGTTAATGCCTCCCATTTGTGATTTTTGTTATACCCTTAGTGCTAGTTGTCATCCTGGGGATTACTGGAGGTGGTACTTGGGGTTCATTATCTCTCTTTCTTCATTTTCGGCCCAAGAGGGGTACCTTTTTAGTAAGGGGTCATGAAAGAGTGTTATCAAAGGTGGGTTATTGAGAGATAGGATAGAGTTTGGTGTTAGGAACCATGATTATTTCATGGGTTAGTGAGGCAATGGTGTAATTTGATCTTGTCACATGACATAGGCTAGAGAATACCATCTATGACATAGGATTTTAGGGCCCCCATGATTTTATGTAAGGACTCTAAACATACTAAACGAATAAGTGAGGTGGCACCTATTTCATGGTAAATACTTGGGGGAGGTACATACATCATGATTTATGTGTGTTATTGTTTTAATTTGGATGGTTCTAGGAATTTAAATAAACTAAATAAATATAAAAAATATATATACTACCATCCTTAGGAAATATTTGTTTCCCTTTCAGCTATGGCTCCTACTCATCCTCCACATATGGTTTAGGCAGTGGAGGTTCCACTGGCTGATTTGGTTTATTGGTAAAAAGTTGATTCAGTTGAGGAGGATAATCAGTGGTATAAAATATTGGGAAATTTTTAGTAGTGGTATTTTTGGAAGTATAAGGGTAGTGTTTTCGATCTAGATACATAGAGATAGTTGTAAGATCTAGATATTTCTTTCAGTTTGATCTAATCCCCAGTAGAGTACTGGGTCCTTCTATTAGTCATTCAGATGTGAAGAGTTGTGATTAAATTATGGGTGTTGTATCTTGGTAACCATAAGTAATATAATGTTTCATGAGTCAAATTTTAGATAGATTTCCAAGTATATTTTATTTTTTGACAATGAAGGTAGTGAAGAGGTAGGAGATGCTCTTTGTTAAGTAGGGGAGTATGTTAATGTGGAATCTCATGATCAAGTTCAACAATCTTATGAATTTTTCTTTAGATATTTATCTAATTGAGAAGTCTCAATCATGGTGTCTTTAGGAGTCACTCTATTCTTCTATCCAGTATGCAATTACTCCTTTTAAGTTGTTGACATATTTAGAGTTTTAGAAGAAGGTATATGTGATGGAGCATATGCACTCGTGAGGATATTTACTATGGGAGGGGAATAAATAGGTTTTATTTAAGAGTATATTTTTTATTAATAAGTTCCAAGCACCATTTCCTTCAAGGTTTTGACCAGTGTAGAGTCGACCTCAGCAGATTCTTTTCCAACATTCTAGGGTTAGTGGTTTTTGTGATTTTCCTAGGGGATTTGGGCTAGTGTGTTTTGTCTATGGATTTTATGACCATTGTAAAAATCAGTGCCAAGTGGTTATTTGATCCTAGTTTAGTGGAGGTAGATAGGTTCATCATAATCCATTGTAGAATATTTTAGTGAGACCATTTTAGCTGTAGAGGCAATAGGCTTATTCCCTACAGAGAAGATATAGGGTAGGTAGGAGTCGACTTTAGGATATTGCTTATGTTCAGAGGCCCTAACCTAAGAATGGCCATGGAGGTTTCAATTATTAAATAGGTATAGGATTTGGGCATAGTTATTTTCATGTAGTGGAAGTAGTAGTGCAAGAGGGTCCAGAGATCATTCGAGGTTTGATTAGCTTATCATCTACCCTTTTTTTAATTTGTTTGATTTAGGATCTTCACACTCCTTTGTTAAAATAACTCTAGTCCGTGTTATATGACTTGACATAGAGAGTTTTCCCATTCCCTTGGTGTTGAATATGACATTTAGAGTCCAAACATGCTTGTTTGATATGTGTCGAGGGTGTAGACTAATTATGGGTCCACATCAGTTATGTGGGGATCCCTTCTTACTTCATATGTTGCCATATGATTCCATTATCGATATCGATTGTTTGTATTATGTGCATGTTATTATATGATACTTCTAGAGGATATTTTTTCTCATATGTGGATGTCCAAAATGTGGTTTTCATTCGTGATCCAAGTTTTCAGGTGGGCAGTAGACATGTGGATCCCCTTATTTTATTGATGTATGGGTTTTCTATAAAATCAGTAGTCACTGGAATGGTGGAGGTTCCCAAATTTGTTGAGGAATTTTTAGATTTTTTTTTCAAGGATATTGTGATGTTACCCCCTATATGTAATTTTTAGTTTGGAATAGTTCTATAGCCTGATGATTCTCCGATTTTGATGGATCTTATCATATAGAACCCTCTAATTTGTGGGATTTTAGGATTCAGATAGATGATCTAATGAAAAATAGTTTCATTTGGCCTAATGTTTTGTCATGAGGTGCTCAATTTTTATTCTCTAAGAAGGAATATGGTTGTTTGAAGTTGTTTATACACTACCGTAGGTTGAATTAGGTGAATATTAAGAATCGTTACCCTCTTATAAGTATTTAAAGTATTTTTGACTAGTTGAGAGGGGTGAGTTAGTTTTCTAATATTAATCTGTGGTATGGGTATTTCTATTTAAGGGTGAAGTAGGTAGATATCCCAAATATGACCTATAGAAGAAGGTATAGGCACTTCAAGTTAGTGTTCATGTCATTAGGTGTCACAAAAACACCAATTGTATTCATGGGACTCATGAACACAATGATCTTTGAATTCCTAGACCAGTTTATATTTGTGATCATCAAAGACATATTGATCTACTTGAAGTAAAAGGAGGAGCATGTTGATCATCTCTGAGTTATCTTGCAAGTTCTTCGACACCACAAGTTCTATGGAAATATGTACAAATAAAAATTTTGGAGATTAGAGGTTTATTTGATCGGGCATGTGGTGTCCCATAAGGGTGTGTCCATAAACCCGTAAAAGGTATAAGTAGTTGTTTCTTTTGAAGAACCCAAGAATGTGGTAGAGTTTTGTATTTTACTTGATATTTTAGGCTATTACCAGAGTTCCATGTCCTATTTATCATGTATTGTGGCTCCAATGATATTTTTAATAATAAAGAATCTAATTTTATCTAGAAAAACTAGTTTTATACATTTTTTGACTACCTGAAGAGGAAATTTATTAGTTCTCCAATGCTTCAGGTTTCAAAGGAATGGGTGATGTTTGAGGTGTTTTGTGATGCATCCTATGTGGGAATGGGGTATTTCTTGATGTATTATGGGTAATTGATATCTAATAGGTCTCTATATTTTCATCCCCAAGAGAATAACTATTCCACCCATGATATGAAGTTAGTAGCAGTTGTTTTTGTGCTGAAGTTGTGGTGGAATTACCTCACTAGGGAGCACTTTTTGGTATTAATGTATCACAATATATTAGGTTATATCTTTTCTTATCATGATATTAATCTATAGAAATGGAGTTGGATGGAGTTTCTTTAGGATTATAACTTTTATATACCCTACACATTTGGAAAGGGTAATGTTATGGTTGATGCTTTGAGTATGAATTAATGAAAGGATGTTGTTCAGGAGTTTGAGGATGCTTGGAGGGTAATGGAGGATTTGAAATCCCTACACTTAGATGTTATAGTGGCTAATGGTGGAGGTTTGTTGTTTTAGATGATAGTATAGTCTTTTCTAATGCAGTAGGTGGAGGAGTCTCGGTGGGGAGACTCAGAGGCATAGGTGATGCCCAATTGTCTTGGTTGTGGTGATATTCTAGAGGGATGGTTGGAACCGGATGTGGTTTTGAGAGAGGTCGTTTATTTCGAAATTGATTCATGAGGGAGTCTTCCATGAGTTTCATATATCACCTTTGGTGGTATATCTAGGCATTTCTAAGATGTACTGTAGCTTGAGGATGCAGTTTTATTGTCCTATGATGAAATGGGTGGTGGAAGAGTTTGTGGCTCGATGCTTAGTTTTCTAATAGGTAAAGGTATAGAACCATGTATTTGATGGTTTTTTGTAGTCCTTGGATGTTTCTAGGTTTAAATGGGATGAAATCTCAATGGAATTCATCATTGGATAACCCCAATCTCAGGGAGGGTGTGATTCTACATGGGTGATCGTGGACTGGTTGATGAAATCAGCCCACTCCCTAGAGATCAGGAAGTTAGGAATCATGGATGTTTTGGTTAGGTGGTATGTGTATGAGGAGTTATAGTTACATGTAATTCTAAGGTATATTTTCTTGAATCAAGATGCATGTTTTACCTCATGATTTTGGAGGGGATTACTGCATGATTTTGGCACATAGTTATTCATCGTTAATATTTTCCACCCTTAAATGGATGGGAAAATAGATTAGGCTATCTAGATTCTGGAGGATGTATTTTGGTTGTGCATCTTATATTTTAGTGGATCTTGAGAAAAGAACTTGCCTTTGGTTGAGTATTCTTATAATAATAGTTATCACTCATCCATCGACATATCCTTATTATATGATTTTTATGGGAGGTTGTATTTTTCTCCTCGGTGTTTGGTCGAGGTTAGAGAGTCATTAGTTCTTAGTATTGGTGTAGTGTATAACATGACTGAGAAGGTTGATCTTATTCATGAGAGTATGAAAGTATCATAGAACTTGAATAAGTCTCATACCGATCATAGGAGGAGACCCTTGGAGTTTGAGGTTGGGGACCACATGTTCTTAAAGGATTCCCCTCTATATGGGTAATGGAGGTTTGGTAGGGTTAAGCTTTATCCATAGTTCGTGGGACCTTTTGAGGTGTTGGGGCATATTGGTAAGGTGGATTATCATTTCAAACTCCTATCATGACTGGAACAGATTCATGACATATTCCACATCTCTCAACTTCATTAATATCTTCACGATGACTCTCATTTCATTAATTGGGGAGAGTTGGATATCAAGGACGACACAAAATTCATAGAGTTACTGGTAGTGATCCAATATCATCAAGATAAGGTACTTCATGGATGGAATATTCCTTTATTTTTTGTGTTATAGAGGTATGGTGTCCTGGAGGAGAGTACTAAGGAGTGTGAGATGTATATGTGTTCCCAGTACCCGATTTGTTTTTGAGTTTTGTCTCATTCCACTTTTCTTGATGATGTGATGTTTGGATATTTAGGTTTTATGAGATTTTCTCTTTCCTTAATGATGGTATGTGTGATAAAACTTCAAGAATATGAATAGGGGAAAACCTATTTCCTAATCAAGACATGTTATACTATGACCTGATTAAAACTATATAGGCAAGTCAGTTTCTCCCAAAGTGGATAATATATTCACATGAGAGATGTAATTTCTTGATTTTTGTGATTGGGGATTTTTTTGTGATGTTTTTGGTGATCGTTTTCATGAGTTTTGTGGAGGTTGAGATAGTGTTGCATTTGGAAGTGTGAAAAGGGTGGTGGTTTTTGGTTGATGCGAAATAGTGTGGTGTTTTTCTTGATGGGGAAGACGGTAAAGTGGTGTGGTGATGTGGTTGTGTGGGATGTTTGGTGGATGTTTTTTTTTTGGTTGATGGGTTTGACCGATGGTTGTGTTTGGTTATAATTTGGTCCTTGATAGTTATATCATGGGATGGTTGTTTGGACCTATTTTCCCTTTTCCTTTCAGGTTAGTTTTTATTTTCAAGGGTGAAAGTAGTTTGAGAGGTGTCTGGTGTAATGGAACAGACCTTCCAGTCTGTTACTTTGTGAGAATCTAGTGGTGGAGGTGTTCAGGGGACTCCCAAAGAGTTGTTTGGAGATTCCAACTGAGAATAATCCTTGCAGCATGGAGCCTGGGGATATGGAATGAATGGATTTTTTGCAGCGTAGGAGTGTCAATTGCGATATAGGGGGATCCCAGGAGGATTTTTTAGGCTGCTATTGTTTTGGGGGTTTGTTGTATCATATATCCTTGGTTACATAATAGACCTTCTTGGTAGATGGTGGCTATGGAATAGAGATACAGTTATGGCATAGTGACTCGAGGTGTATATTTCAGTGGTTTTTTCAAAATTGGCACTAATGTGTTGTGGAGAGGGGTCATAGTGTATCCCCCTCTTCAGTTGTCAAGGGACTACGACATATTAGTTTTGGCTACACCATAGTCTCCCTCCTGGTTTTACAAATCTACAGAATGGATATAATCATGGATCTTATATTCAATTTGACCAACATTGTTGTAGTCTAGTGAGGGTTCCTACACTGTAGTCCCTTTGGTTTTTAAACAGGCTGCATCATGGACTGGTTGGATGCATTTTAGTCTTATTTTTTTTAGGTTGGGTATAAATTCTTAGATCCCCTTGTACCCAACCACTTTTTCAATACTTTCTCTTATTTCATGGGTAACCCAAGTTCATACCAAATAACTCTTTCATCCCCCTTTTAGTGTCTTTCGACTTTGACCTTGTAGGATTGATCTGTGGTGGTTTAGGTGTGTTCACCTCTTTCTTTTTCAAGTGTGTCCTTTGTTTTCTTGTTTGGGAGATTTTTATCAAGATAAATATCAGGTTTTTAGTGTTTTTTTAATGTAAGAATGATTTGGTTGTTTTTTTATTGTCCATTAGGGTTTTTTTATTCCTTGTGGTGCTTGGTGGTGTCATTTCTCTTATTCCAACCTTACACAACATATCAGAAATCTCAGTTTGATATAGGGTTCCTTCATTTATCATATAGTTGTATCATACGAGAGGGGTTATATTCATGTTTAAATTTGTTAATATGGTTTTTTACTAGCCTAAAAAAGATAAAAAAATGGTTAATTTAAATTTAAGTGGAAGGAGAATGATTTTCCTATTTTTAAAAACTTTTGATATTATTAATATTGAGATTTTTCATTCTTGGTGTACCACTAGAAATAATATTTATTAGGATTCTATATTCATGATAAATTGATATTTTCTATGGATCCCTTTATGTGTGATTTTTGTGATACCATATTGAATAAATGGTTAATCACTTATATTCATCTAAATATTTAGTTTCACATAGAAACTATGGTTTGTGTGATAATTCCCTAAAATAAAAAAGTATAATTGATGAAGCCCCATGTTAAATATAAAGTATGATAAGAGATTTTTTTTAGATGATAAATGTGTGGTTTTGGTGTGTGGGGATGATGTTTTTTAGTGTGTTCATGTTGAGGGTCAGTGATGTGTATTTTTGATGTGGGGTCGTTATGTGATGAGTTATGGTAGTGTTTTGTGGCAGAGGATAAAGGAAATAATGGTGATGTGGGCTAGTTTCCTTGACGAGGACTATGGGATATTTTTTTCTGGTGTTGTGTTTTGCTAGTTTCTATGGTAGTATTGGAATTAAATGATAACGTTGAAATGAAAATGACATGGGCTGGTTTGGTTGATGTGATGGAAATGGCTAATGAATGAATTAAAATTTGGAAGTTTGGTTGAATATGGTTGATGTTTAATGTGAAATTAAATGGTATGAATAATGAATTTAATGGTATGTATAAATTAATTGGTTGATAATTTGAAATCTTAGAAATATATTAAGTTAAAAAAGAAGATCAAATGTGAAATTTGGCTTGTTTTCTATTGTGTGGTGTTGTTCATTTAGTGGTGGCAGCAAAGGTGGTAGTGTTGTGTGGTTGGGTGGTGATGTTATGAGTTGGTTAGTACTTTTTTTATGAACCCATAGGTTTGGATTATGTTTTCCTGTATATATATATATACCATGTATGTTTCTTGTGATTTTATATACACACCCCACCCATGTCATGTACCATCTACAAACACCCATATAGTTGGTTGGTGTTTTCCTAACATCTTGATAGTGAGGATATATGGTTGGAAACCCGCTCTTTTCTAGTCTCTCTTTCAGAAGACGATTACATGAATGGGTTGTGATGGCCATAAGTCAAAAGTAAAATTTAGTGATGTTTTATGAGGTGATGAGATATATTATGGTGGGGGACATGCATGGTAGGAGGAGGGAATAAGGTTGATTTCCTTCATGTTCACAATACCCTACTACTCTAGTTATGGTTGTGGATGAGATGTGATGTGATGGCCCAAGTTTCTTTGGGAG
This sequence comes from Viscum album, assembly GCA_963277665.1. NCBI lineage: Eukaryota > Viridiplantae > Streptophyta > Magnoliopsida > Santalales > Viscaceae > Viscum > Viscum album. The sequence goes on from OY728159.1 coordinate 70,160,849, forward strand.
AGATGTGATGTGATGGCCTAGGTGTCTTCTAGTGAGATTTGATGTAATTGAAAAAGTTTCTTTAGTAGAGATATAAGGTAATGGCCATTTACACATAGGTTGCTTGGCATTATGTGATGTTTGAAAGATATGGAAGTATCAGGTTGTATGATGTTGGGGTGTGAGAGTGGAAAATTATTAGGGAAATAAGTGTGGAGTACCCTTTATAGATATACTTCTTATTATTTTATTATACATGGATTTTTTATTTGATGAGTGTGTCATGGTGAGGATAGTCCTGGTTAGTTGACCTATATAGGTATTGTTGGTTCTTCTATTTTATTATGAGTGCATTAGTATGCTCTTTTCTCATTCGTATGAGATACTTTGGTTGCCCTACGGAGTATACTTTTACTCTCACCCTACATATATAAAAACTTATTTCAGGTTTCTAGGAGGACTTAGTGAACCATTCTAGACATTTTTAGCTTTGGATTTGGAGTTATTGTTATGTTCTTGCCTTATCTTTTATTTTGGTTATTTATTTAGATATTTTTATCTATATATTTTCCATTTATACATGCATTGTGGGATAGTTTTGATTTACTTTTTATTTTATTTCATGGAGTTTATTTTGGTTGATTTATCTTCTTTTGGCTATATTATTATAGAGATTAATTCCTCCTATTTGTGATATTTTTATATTATCAGTGCTAGTTAACAACATGGGGCCTACTAAAGGCGGTACTCGAGTGTCATTATCTCTCTTTATTCATTATCGATCCTATAGGGGTACCACTAGAGGGAGGGGTCATTCCAATAAAGTTAAGTTTGAATACTATTTTTAAATATTTAAACTTTAACAATATGATTTATAACTCTCACTATTATTCAAACTAGCTTACTTTATATATGTTTCTCACTATAGAGTTTAGTGAGAGGTATTTTTTAGAAATATACATAGATATTTTGAAGTAATTACATAGATATGAAATAATTTTAATAAAGTCCTAAAAAAATTTCAAACATGAGCTTGATATAGAAATCTATCATATGTGATATAATAAGAGAGGCACTTATGTATGCCTTTGTTAAAATTATTAAAGAAGTTTAAGAATGTAAATGTATCATATTATTCAAAATAAAATATCAACTTTTTGATTCTTTCATGTGGATGTGCATATATATATATATATATATCATGAACTAAAATTATAATTGACCTCCCAAAGTTTGAATTTGATTTATCCCTAACTAATGTTTTTCATGGAGTATTATACATTATGGAGAAATTTTAAGGTTAGTGTGAGTAGAATTCTTGTATCAGGTTATAAAATTTTCTCATTAGGAATAAAATGGTTTATGTTCACTAAATTACCAACAAATTATACCACAAGAAGTGTCGTAAACAATGTATTTGATATACTAGGGGTGAATGGTTCATATTTGGATTTCTACATATCGAAGGTTGGAGAGATACCCGGCATGATAACCTTTATACTTTGATACCTTTCATATGAAACCCTTGAGGATTAGATAATCAAGGGGTGGTTGGGTATAATATTATTTATGTCATGATTTTAAACTTAATCAATATGTAATTTTTCCTCTTGTATGATGAGTATGACATCTAGGATCTCAATTAAGATAGACTGAGGAAGTGTATAATCATACCAAGATAATATATGTAATGTGTTTATCTCTCTGGTGAGGGGTATGTGATGCACTCATCCTTAAAGGTGAATGACACGTGATGTATTCATTGACATGGATGGTTTATACTTAGATATTTAAAAACATATGAGGAGGATATATGGGATTGACATACTTTATGTCCCATGGTCACTCGATTTCTTAGAAAATGGGAATATATGAAAATACATTCTTGCATATGATGCAACTGGTGGATATAGATATAAAGATGTATGTGTATGATGGAGATCATTCCATATCCCTTAGTAGCTTTATTAGCACTAATTCTTTTCTAGAATCCTCTATTTTCTTGCATTTATGAATTCAAGAATTCATATTTATTTTTAATGATACAATGGTTTGTGGGATCACACTTTGAGGTTTATTGAATGGGAATTGAGTTTTAACTCATAGAACTAATCTAAAAGTGTTTTAGAGTTTATAAAAAAGTAGTTTGGGTATGTTTTAACAAGTTATTGTATGTGATACAATATAAGGTGAAGTGACATAAAGTTAATGAATCCTTAGTATAAGTTAGAGTCTATGAGGCTTTAGTGAAAGTGGGAGACTAAAGGAGACATGCCCAAAAGCCTTACACTTTTTAAGTGTAATTGGATATATCATATCATATGATATAGGCGTATCATATAACTTGAATATAATATCACAATACTTTGTTCACAAATCATAATGCATGATTGGGCCATATCACTTTTCATGGATTGCGACATGAAATTTTCTTTTCTTTCTATAATTTATTGGTATTCAAATGATAAGTTTTATCATTTGATCATTTCTTCCTTATTGGTTATCATTATTATTAACATTTAATTTGATCAAACATATGGTTTTATCATTGAATTCATGTGATGAATTCACATATAGCTGAAACATTAAATAATTCATTATATAACATATGATTTAACACTCAACAATTTCCTGAGGGATATATATGGGATCCACTACCATTGTGATGATGTATTCATGTGTGCTGAAGCTCTTAGGGATTATCCGTGTGTGAAAACCCTCTTCTTCATCTTTTCCTTTTCCATGTGAGATGATAACATGTCATGGGATTTAGGAGGTTTATGCCCAAATGATTGGTTATTAAGTTCTAGCCCATGGATACATCGTGGAAGATGGAATATTTTAGTTGCCTCTTAGATATCTCTATCAAGTGCATGTCCAAAGACAATAGTCTTGGTAATCATTAATGTAAGATACATATTTTCTTTATTTTTATTTTATACATGGTTTCAGGTTTAATAGATTGTGGATATTAGGAATTTGGGTATCTTTTTGTTTTTTTGTGTTGATTAACTGTTAATTGATCCTTAAAAACATATTTCATGATATGGTATAATTGACCCTGAGATGTCAAGTGGATATGATCTTATGGGTTGTGAGTGTCTGGTTCGATTTATGTCATGTACAGGGTTGGCCTTATGAGAGGAAAAGTTTTCAAGATGAGATGTGAGTATATTGATTGATCCTCATGTATCGGCATTGGCTAAATAATATATGATTAGTTTGGTACATGCTTGATCTTATACTTATATTGTATTACTGAAATTGATTGTAACTGAATAATTTTGGATTTAAACTATTTTTGTGTGTGTGTGCTCACATAATTACTCCTTGAGGTGGTAGGGGTTTTAGTGTTCTCTACTGAGGATTATATTATCACTTACTATATTCACACACCTTATGTGCATACAATTACATGTATGACATTTTAGGTAAAGTAAAGAGGCCTCTGTAGTTGGGAGTTAATGTCTAGAGACATATTAAAGCTGAGTTTGTGGGTTGTCAAAGTATTATGGAGTGGGTTCTCCAATCTTTCATTTATAGCCTTTTCAAATTAGATTATTCATATTTTTTAATTGAATTTAGTATGGATGTATGAAACATGTGGTAATGTTGTGATATTTTCTCGATTTTATTGAGTTGTTGTTGATGTCTTTCACTATTTATTGATGTTGTATTGTTTATTATCTATTTATTTGATGAGATGAACCATTATATGGTAAATTTATCCCCAAGTGGTTTATTGGGCCCCTAGTACTAGTCTCTAGCTTCTAGTGATTAGAGAGTTCACCTAAGGCCATGTGGTGTTATTCCTTGGTGGATCGGTCACACCAGGGTGGGAAGCTGCAAACACCATGAGCATCTAGCTTTTTAATAAATTTCCATTTGGTTTTAATTAACAAATAATAAACAATTAATTCAATAAGTCTCCAAAAAAGATTAATTATAATTAAATTTATTATTCTTTCATATATAAAACCTAATTTTTATCATACAGAGATTTATAAATTGTTTTGGGTTCCAAATGTGAAGAAAAAGTTAAATTCTCAATTGAGTTTATTAGTTTTTTTATGTTTCAAACTCTTTCATTTATTCATATAATGACATTATCTATAGTATGATCCCTATGAAATATATACATACTAAGAAAATAAGGATTATTTTCTTCTAAAATAATAGATTCTTTGTCTTTTTAATCAAACTCTTATTTGGAAGGTCTATCCCTGTTTCCATGATTTGAAAAATATAAATATTATTTTAGATCCTGGTTATAATTTGAATGTTTTAATGAATAATATTTATTATTTTCCATGTATTTACTTGTCAATGATAATATGTATTTTTCTAATACTATATAATTTTTTCCATAAGTAGAATATCCTAATGGGATGCCTTCATCATCCATTGGATCAAATTTTTATAGATTTTATTTTGTACTCAGAATATAAAATTTATATCTAAATAATTTAAAATTTCCAAATTTGGACTTATTATTATATCATGGACCATAAATATATATCTTATATATCTATATGAGGTATAGGGGATTGAAAACTGTAAACAATACACAAACCCGATGACCCCAATGGATCAAGCCTCATCCCTTGCCATAAGGAATGTTAAGCACTCATTGAACCTACTTAATTACATATTAATAGCTCGAATGAACAAACTCTTTTTGAATCAAAGGAACAGTTGATTGTTACCCAAAGGTCCCTAAAAAATATGACCTGAAGGCTCAAGTGAATATCTTTCATCATGTATTATCACCAGTCTTATGTAATTCTTACCCTCTATTGGTAGGAATCACACCATGTAACTAGTATGAAAGTTGTGTCACCCCCCCCCCACATACACACACACCAATAATCATTGCATCATTCTCCCCATTGATGCCCCATGATAAATCACCCATTTATATCCACCTTGGAGATCTATGTGGGAATAGGTATAGATGATATTTTTTAGCACACACATCTCTCTTTTGAGCTTCCCACTCAGCGATGCCTATATGGTACCTTGATAGATCACCTACCTATCACACCACATCGTCATATTGGTCCTGTTGTGTAGATAGTCATGTAAAAAGTCACCCCTTCTTCCCATATCAGAAATATATAAGGATGGAAGGTGGGATAATAGGCTCCAGTATGCCAATACCTCTTTCGAGTCTGCTCACCCAAGGTTTCCAGTGTATTTCTATGCAACACCACCTATCTATTTTACTAAGTCATTCAGCTAGTCCTACCATGTTACATGATGCCCACTAATGATGGAACATATCCTATATGTCTTAAAGGACTTTTTGATGGTCTGTAAGCCATGTGGTCCAAAGGAAAGCCACTTACTAGCCCTAAATCCCCTTCGTTTTGTGTTGCATCATTGACTACATCATTGTATACCTAGCTCTACACCCTTTCCAGAATCAGCACCTAATTTTATCGCCTGAAGTATTTATTAGAGTTATGAAATTATATTTGCAACAATGGTTTGATCAGAATTTTCTAAATTAATAATGATCACTTCCTTAAGAGATAATGTTGGAATAATTTATTTACCTAAAATTTAAAATTTTATAAAAAGGTATAAACATGATATTTTCATATTTGTATGGATACATGGGTATATCCAAAAAAATATCATCAAATCTCACCAATACATAATTTCTTTTTTTGAAACTTTTCTTCCATGTATAACAAAGAGAGTTTCTATATACTGGTTTTAAATATCTTTTAGTGAAATTTTTAAAAGAAAATTTGAAATAATATAAATTTTCAATGAAAAAATATATAATTATAGTAAAAAATTAAATATATTTTAAACAATTTTTTTAAAGAATCAAAAAAATAATAATAACACATCATTTTTTCATAACTCTCATTTTGTTTCAAGTTCATTCAAACAAATTATATTTTGATTATTCAAAGACTAAAAGTTTAATGTATATAAATAATCAATTAAAGATAAAAAATGACACCAAAATACCTTATTCAAACATAGAATATGTAACATCCAAAATTTTACTTGGTTTTCAGACCTTTGGAATATCGTTTTCTCCTTTTTTGTTGTTTTGAAACATTTTCAGAGGTTTAAGAATCCGGCATTGGGTGTTTGGAGGAGGGGGGAAATCAAAGTGGGTTGAACAGTGCCTGCAAAAGATCAAAATCAATCCAATGGAATCCTAGTGGATTGGATTTCCTACAAGAACTCCACTAGATATTCAGTGGGACTTCTAAGGTTGTAGGATCGCAACTTGGCACCACTGTCTAGTTGGTGGTATCCACCGAGTAGTTTGTGGTGTAAAGATGGGCTAGGTTAATTAGGGGAAGCTTAGTCTTTTAAGCCTTAAAAACCCCTATTTAACATATATAATCACCCCATTTGACCCTAACCCTAATTCACCTTTTTTTAATCTAGGGTATCTCTTAGGTTAGCTTGGTCTCCTTCATCGCCTTAATGATAAGATTTGATCTTTGGTCGATCGGTTGTTTCTACTTTGGTAAGTTTAAACGAATCCCTTTTGTTTCCTTCATTTATATTGGAAATGGAAACAAATTAATACTATATTGATCGGTATTATTGATCATTTATTGATTCCTTCTCTATTTATTATAGACTATTCATGTTTTTAATAGGTGTAGGCCACATATCTTGTTGATCGTGGTGTGACGCGTGTTACATTTGAGGTATGTATTGATCTATCTTCTTCGCTGACCTTGTAATTATAGAAACTCAATTCTAAGAAGTGGTAATTGATTTTTAGGGACTCCTATTGATTTTTCAAGTGTACCCTTTCCTTTTGGTGTATGGATTATATTATATTTGTTATAAAAACCAAATGTGAGGTGGGTGGCTCCATCTCTAGCCTTTTTTTGGTAAACCACACATGATCTCTATTTTCTATCTTGTTGTCTAAATGAAAATTAGAATGATACTTGATGTTCTTGATATTCATTCATAAATTGATTTTGATAAAATATGTTTCCCTTATTTGATAAAAGTAATTACATTTCAAATCATTAGTAAATTTTTTGTGAAATTAGTTTTCAAGGCATGATTTTGATGGGAAAAAGCTTTTTTGAAAACTGTTTATAAAATGTGAAAATCCCTTTGAAATGATTTTAATTATTTGGTACATGGGCCTTGGGTGCCTAATATAGTGTTTATTATTGGTCCTTATCCTTATTCATTGTCGGGGGGTTCACTCATGGGGTGTTCCTCTATTCCCTAGGCCCTATTGTTCTAAGGACTTGATATTCTGACATTGTAGGGGGTTAACTCATGGAGTGTTCCTCTATTCCATAGGCCTTGTTGTTCTAGGGACTTATTTAGTACACAGTAGTCATGCCTTGATTATTGAGGTTTGATATACCTAACTAGACTGAACCTATGTTATACTAGGTTTGATCTTTATTGTTCTTGGTTTCACTTGTTTGGCTTGATATGATATATAATGAATGATTTGATAAATGTCAAATTGGTTATTTTAAAAATGTTATTTAAACTATTTATATGGAATCTATTTTATAAATTTTAAAAAGATGAATCGGTTTACCATGATTTTGATGTAAATTTGGAAACTATATTGTCATATAATTTTTTCCATATTTTGAGAATATAGGGATTATTTGATAGAATCTTTCTATGGAACACTATGGGGATGCTAGTCTTTTTTCTCACACCTCACATAATCCCTTGGAGGTGTGTAGACCTTGTTTGGTTTAATGAAAGAAATGTAAAGGCATTATAGTAAGTTGTTAAGGTTTTATGTCAGCATGTTTTGGGTAGTTGGTGATGACACGGTGGGATATTGACCACATATCACATGTATGAGTTGTTGGTAGTTATGTTTCCTTTTGGTTTTTTTCTAGGGCATGTACCTTGTTTCATTTTTTGGATTATTTCCTTAATTGTATTGCTACCACTGTTGGTTTTTATTTGTGGTATTTTTTTTCCTTTCTTGTTTTATTTGTATGTAAATATTCATTGTATCATATTTTAAGTTGAAAAAATCATTACCTCTAATTTTTGTTGGATGTCAGGGTACTATTCATCAGCATGTGGGTATGGGGAACACCATTTGGGTCTTTCCATTATTCAATTAAGAGCCCAATTTGATGGGTCATCTAAGTTAGGTTATGAAAATTTGGTATCAAAGGAGGTTTATCCTCAAGTGTTCTTGCCTTGGTGTATTTAGTACACAAAATATAGGATTATTAGGACTTAAGGAGTGTGTTGTGAGAGAGTTCCTATCTATATATCATTTTAATAAGTCTTAATTCACCACAAGATGTTGGTATGTGTGTCTCCTGTATTGTTTTTTGATTTAGATCTTAGTTTCTGCTTATGTTTTTTCAGTATAAACTAAGATCATTTTGTGGCTGATAATTTATTTCTATTTTTGATATATATAATCATACCTATGATATATCTTCTAATTATTTTTTTAGGAGGGTGAAATAGAAAATAATCCTCAAGGTAATCCTCCTCTAAATAAAAATCTCATCAAGGCTATCATGTGGGTGGTTCATGTCATGGATCAAGATGTTTTGTCTGTTCAGAACCAAGCTAAAGATATGAAACCAAGAGCTAGAGGAGACAAGGATCAAGTTAAAGTGTTCCTACAACAGATGAACCCATATTTTAAGGATACGAATGAACCCCAATAGGTATAGTAATCGCTAGAAAATATTGATAAGGTATTTGATTTCTTGGAGACGCCATAATCTATCAAGGTGAAGTGTAAAACTTTTAAGCTCAAAGGACCTAGAAAGATGTGGTGGGTATCCATGGTTCAAGAAATAGGCACATGGGCTTGGAGTGCAAAGACTTTAAGACCCTTTTCTTTCAATAGTTCTACCTAAAATATTTATTGATGGTGAATTCTATAGAGTTCCTATATTTTCAGCAAGGAGAGTGTTCAGTGATAGAGTACACTAACTATTTCATTAAGTTGGTTTGTTTTTCTCTTAAGGTGTTAATGAATGATAATATGAAGGCTCAGAAATACCTACAAGTCTTGTGACCCAACATATTATCATAGGTCTATATGTTGAATCTCACCACCTATGTTGAAGTGGTCTATAGGGCTATAATAGTATAGATTAATATAGAAAGTAATATAGGCTTTTGGGGGCTTCACCTTTCACCTAGTGGTAGTTCTAGAAGTACACATGGGAAGAATAGAAAGTAGAATGATGGTCATAAGGGAGGTGGAGGTAGTTCTAATTAGTGGCCTTTTCTACTCCATCAGTAGTGACTAATAGTATACCCTTGACCTGATACAAGTGTGGCAGACATGTTACACCCAATGATCTTACCCTGCACTTCTGAAGACCTACAATACATGTGGTCACCTAAGTCATATATATATATTCTAACAGGATATGTTTTTACCTCATTATGATTAGGGATTATCATCTCTAAATGGAACTATAGATAAGTTAAAATTTTCAAATTAAATAGGGATCTATCCATAGGCCTCCGTAGTGAATCAATTTCACGTGGTGGATGATTTTTTAGCTGAGATCGATGTGGGTCCAACTATGGTGAGAGGTACCATTTTTATTCCATATTCTATAGAAACTTCTTTATTCGATACTATTTACTTGAATTATTTTATCTATATACATTTTTTTGATGTTTCAAAACTTATGACAGAGCTTACATCCCATTTTATAGAGTAGGTTCCATCTATTAGAATGTGGAAGGAGCAAAAATCTCATGATCATGTGTGATCTCTTTTGATAGCTCATATAGATATGGTCTTGGAATTTCTTGTTCATGATCTGGATCTCTTTGACCTCGTCATTGGGATGGATTGGCTAGTTACTCACTGAGCTAAGATTTATTACTATCATTAACATGTTACATTTTCTTTTACCGATAGGAGATTCCAGGTGTCAGAGGAAGAGTGGTATCCTAGGTCCAGTTATATAGTACCTCCTCACCTGGAGCTAAGGAATATATTTTCTATTTTTATTATTGATACTAATGATGTATATTACCACATTTATCTTCCCATAGTTTCTTAGGATTTTCCCAAGGTTTTCCTATAAGAATTATTTGATCTTCTCCCTGAAAGGGATGTAGATTCATCCATTGATCTGGTTCCTGGTACTCAATTTATCACTATACTCTCTTATCATATGAAACCTACTGAGTTAAAATAGATTAAGATCTAGTTATAAAGGTTGTTAAATAAGGGATTTCTTATCCTAGTGTTTCTCTGTGGGTGGCCCTTGTTTTATTTTACGAGAAGGATAATGGTTCTCTTCATCTTTATGTTGACTATTGTAAAATGAATTGGGTAACCGTTATCCTTTTCCCTTCATGGATGACTTGTTTGATTTTTTAAAGGATAAAATTGGTTTTTGAAAATATATCTTCAGTCAGGTTATCATCAACTCAGTGTTAAGTAATCAGATATCCCAAAGACCAATTTTAGGAGAAAGTGTGGCCACTATGAATATCATGTAATGTTGTTTGGAATAATAAATTTCCCTATAGTGTCTATATATTTTATGAATCAAATATTCCACAAGTATCTTGATACTTTTTTTGTATTCATGGATAACATCCTAGTTTAGTCATGAACTGGGAAAGAGCATGATTACCATTTAAATTAAATTTTGGAAATATTGAGGAGTCACCACCTTGGTGAATGTGAATTCAAAATATATCCTCCCATATGATCCTAAAAAGGTGAAGGTTTTCTTTTCATGGGAATAACCACATAATTTCTTTGAGATATAGATCTTCCTAAACTTAACAGGATACTATTGGTTGTTTGTAAAATATTTATCAAAGTTGGAATCCCATTGACTGCTCTTACTAAGAAAGGGGTAAAATTCTAATGTGATTATAATGGGAGGCCTCTTGTGATGAGTATAAATGGAATTTTACATTGGAACATATTTTAATATTATTGAAATTTTGAAATTTCTATACGGATTATTGTGATTTTTTTTGTACTGTTCTAGAATGTATACTTGTGTAGGATAATCATGTGGTGGTGTACGGTTTACATCAGATTCAACCACATAAGAAGAATTATCCTACTCATGACATAGATATTGTTGTTTTTATGCATGTTATAAAATGTTGGTGAAACTATCTTTTCAAGGAGATCTCCATGGTTTATTCTAATCATAAGAGCTTGGGTTATATCTTCTCTTAGAATGACTTGACCCTCAAGCAAAGGTGATGGGTGGAGTACTTATAGGCATTTTATTTTGACATCACCTATACTTCTAGGAAGGTAAATGTCATCACTAACACTCTTAGTGGGAAGTTTCCTTCTCATACTATCTTGGAAGAAAAATAGGAGTGGAACCTTATGGGGATTTTCTTATAATTGCATCCAGATGTGTCAGCGGAAGATTAAAGTATGGTTATGAATAGTTTTCAGTTATCATCATCTCTATTTGATTCTATTTTGTAGGATCAACATCAATATGATGAGTTCAGAGGAATCAGATAATCATTATATAGTGGGGAGGTCATTCATATTTGGTCTCTCTCCTCTGATTAAATTCTTTTATTTAGGAGTTATTTTGGCATCCCTTTAGCTGCCAAAAATTTAGTGTTTCATGATTTTTATAGTTCTTCATGGTTCATTCATATGAGAACTATAATGATGCATTATGATATGATATAAAGTTTTTTGTGGTTGGGTATAAAGTTTGACATTATTGATTATGTGTCTCCCTATTACACCAGCCAATAGATTAAAGCATAGAACTTCAGGCCTTCTAGTTTACTTCAGCATCTTATGGTTCCAGTATGGATATGGGAAGAGGTTTCCATGAACTTTATAGTTGTATTACCACATTCTCCCCAAGGAAATAATTCTATCTGGGTGGTGATTTATCAGTTAATGAAATAATCTCATTTCATTCTGATTAAATACATCACCAAGGTTAAGGATCTGGGTAAGCTATATATGCAAGAAGTTATGAGGTTGTATGGTGTTTCATTTTCCATTTTCTCTGATAAGGATACTAGGTTTACTTCATAATTCTAGAGAAGTCCCTAAGAGGTGATGGGAACTTAGGTCGGATTGAGTATAGCTTAACATCCATAGCCATATGTCCAGATGGAGTATGTTATTCTGATCTTGTAGGATATTCCATGTGCCTATGTCTTGGATTTCTATGGATTTTGTGATATCCCATGGGTAATGGTCAAGTTTTCTTATAATAGTAGTTACTATTAATTGATCAGAATGTATGGTATCATGGGACCAAGTATCATTCAAGATACTTTGGCAATGATTCATGATATACGTCGATGCTTGGTTATAGCTTAGAGTTATTATAAATCTTATGAAGATTGTTAGTATCATACTTTGAAGTTTTTCATTGGTGATTGGGTATTGTTGAATGTTTCTCCTTGTTTGGGTCACCGTTAACTTGGGAAATAGGGGAAGTTAGTTCCAAGATATGTTGGACTATTTGAGACCACTGAGTAGCTTGGGCAAGTTGTTTATTAGTTGGAATTACAAGCTTAGTTGATAGAAATTCATGATGTTTTCCACATATATCAAATCAAAAATTATCATCGTGATCCTTCCCATGTTCTAGATTAGGAGGATATTGAGTTAAATATAGATGTATCTTTTATAGATCATCCAATAGAGATCATTTACTCTCAGATAAAATTATTGTGTGGGAAGTCTATTCTATTTTTCAAAGTGATGTGGGGGAACATATCAGATTCCCACAAAACTTGGGAGTGTGAATCATCAGTGAGGGAGTAGTGGCCTCACCTTTTCTGGAAGCTCTCTTCTTTCACGTGACTTTATAGGGATAGAAAGTTCTATAGTGGATAGAATTGTAACCTCCAGCATTTCCCCCCCGGTATAATCCCTTCTTGAATATTTTTTCCCACCTTTTTTGTGTTTTAAAATATTTTTAGAGGTTTAAGAATCAGGACACTATAAAAAATGTCATTTAGAAAAAAAATTGTGTTATCAACATTTTAAAACGTCGCTAAATTATTTACCGATATTTCTCAAAAACATCGTTAAATGATGTGTCTCTAATTATTAACATTTATAAACATCAATAATTGAAATTTTTTATAAATGTAGCATATGGAAATATTTATAAACATTAAAAATTAGTAATGTTTATAAATGTTGTTAATTAGAAACACCTCATTTACTGATGTCTTTGAGAAACATCGGTAAATGTGCTATTGGATACATTTTAAAACATAACTAATTTATTTACTGAATTTTCTCAGAAACATAGCTAAATGAGATGTCTCTAATTAGTGAAATTTATAAATGCCACTAATTATAAATGTTTATAAATGTCACTAATTGGTAATGTTTATAAATGTCGATAATTAGTGATGTTTATAAATTTCATTATTTAGAGACACCTCATTTACCAGCGTTTTTGAGAAATAACGATGAATGAACTATTAGAGACATTTTAAAACATCACTAATTAACAATATTTATAAAAAAAATTTAGTTAGAGACACTTCATTTACTGTTGTTTTTCAAAAATTTCAGTAAATAAGTTGTAAAATAGCCACATTTTCTATAAACGTGGCAATTTTTATATTTTTGAAATTCATATTTTTTTTAAATTGATATTTTTTAAAATAAAATATACAGTTTTTAATGGGGTCTATTTAGTGATGTTTTAAAAGTTGTAAATTAAAGACACTTCATTTACTGATGTTTTTCAAAAATGTCGGTAAATGAGTTAAAAATAGACATGTTTTCTATAAACATAACTATTTTTTATTTTTTTTTGAAATTCATATTTTTTTGTAGTTGATATTTTTAAAATAAAATATAAATTTTTTAATGGGATCACTTTGTAAGCATTGCACCCCCTATCGACAGTGGATGATACAGTCCACAACCCGTATTGAGGAGTTTTACTCCACCAGGATTTGACGTGTGGACCTGAGTATTCGTGGGAAACAAGCACACAAACTCACCTAAGAATAATTTATATATATAACTTTATTATGCTCTATTTATATATACATTAATAGATTACAGTGGTAAAAAAATTAATATTATGTGTGTGTGTGTGTGTTGATATATATATATATATATATATCTGTGTGTGTGTGTGTTTATATTTTCAATTTATATTTTTATATAAATAAATATATATTTTTATATGTTTATATGTGTTTATATGTGTGTGTGTGTGTGTATTTATATATGTTAATATGTGTGTGTGTGTGTGTTTATATATATATGTGTGTGTGTGTGTGTGTTTGTATGTGTGTAAATATATATGTGTACGTATGTATATATATATAATTATAATTATAATTTTTTATTTTTATATATATGTAAATTAATATAATCATAATTATATATATATAATTAGAAACATTTTAAAATACTGGTAAAAATTTCACTAAAATAGTCATGTTTTCTTAAAAATGTAGATAAATTTTAAATATGTGTGTTTTTATTTATAAATACGTGTGTGTGCGTGTGTGTTTATATATTTTTGTGTGTTTATATATATATAAATATATATATTTATATATATTTATTTATATATGTGTTTGTGTGTGTTTATATATATATATTAATATATATATATATATATAAATTTATATTTACATCGATGTAGAGAAATGAACAACATTAACAATAAAAGCATGCAACACACAAATGTAGGGAAGAATTTGGCGAGGATCGAACTCGAGACTTCATCGAGACTCATAGGGGTGACTACCATTGAACTGCACCCTAAGGGATATTTAAATATATATATATATATATATGTGTGTGTGTGTGTGTGTGTGTGTGTGTGTTTATATATATAAATATTATGATATTTAAATATATGTTAATGTATTTGTATATAAATATAAATTTATATATATATAATTATAAAATATTATTTTTATATTTATATGTAAATTAATAAAATTATACTTGTATATAATTAACAATGTTTTAAAATAGTGGTAAAAATGTCACTGATTTACATTTAAAAAGGTGAAATTTTTTAAATTTAGCAACTTTTCAGAAAACATCACTAATTTAGCATCCTTTTCCAAAAAAACATGGATAAATTAGAAATTTTTTTCAGAAAAACATGGATAAATTAATGATATTTTTTTGAAAATAGGGCTAAATTAGAGACGCTTTCTGAAAAATGTGGCTAATTTATGGATGTTTTCAGGAAAACGTGGCTAAATTAGTGGTGTTTTTCAGAAAATGTGGCTAAATTAGTGATTTTTTTCTGAAAACGTCACTAATTTAGGAAAGTTTTTAGAAAACGTCCCTAAATTATCAACGTTTTTTTGGAAAACATGGCTAAATTAGTGATGTTTTTTTGGAAAAAATGGATAAATTAAAGGTGCTTTCTAGAAAACGTGGCTAATTTAGCGACATTTTCCAAAAAACATTACTAAATTATAGTTTTTTATAGTGGGTGTTGGGTGTTTTGGGTAGGAGGGAAATAAGTGGGTTGACTGATGGCTGAAGAAGAAAATTGGCTAGTCAATGGGACTTATAGGGGTGCATGCTCACTGGCTAGCACCACCGGCTAACCAGTTCTATTAGGATTGGCCAGATTAATGAGGGAAATTTTAGTCTTTTAAGCCCTTAAAACCCCTATTTAACTTCTCTAATCACCCCTGTCAACTCTAATTCTCTTTGTATGAATCCATGGGTTCTCTGTGGTTGGTTTCAACTCTTTCTATCACATTTGAAATGTGATTTTATCTCTGGTCGATTCAATTCTTCCATATTTTGTAATTTTGATTGAATCCATTTTACTTCCTCTATTTATCTTGGAATTTGAAACAAATCTATATTGTGTTGATTGATTTTATAGATCATTATTTTATTCCTTCTGGTATCACCAAAAGTCATCATTAATTCCAATTGGTATACTGAATTTATAAATTTCTAAAACACAATATTAAAATCACTAGCTCTGCATTTAAGTAGTATACGATTTATGAGTCCAAGGCCGATCCCATGAATATAGGTTTACAGAAAATAATTAATTTAATATAATGAACTTTAATTAAAAATATGATTTTTAAAAAAAATAAATTCTAAATTATCATGTTGATTTTGAAGAAGGTGAGAGAAGAAAACAATTAAAACATTATACCAAACATGTAATTTTCATGTTCATGAACTAATGGACTATAGTTTAATGATTTATTCTTGTTGTTTTTTGGAATTATTTCTAAGTAATCTCCTTGTTCTCGATGATCACTACCCCTATCACTAACACCCCTTTTTTAATGGTCATGTACCTTGGTTAGTGAGAGTGGAAACCCAAAACCATTTTTAAACATAGAACTAATTCCTTACCAATGGTCATGGTGAGGTTTTAATTCTAGTATCACAGTGTATAAAACTCATTTAATTGACATGAAATGTCCATGTATGAATAATAAAAGAGATGAGGGAAGAATAGAATTAAAATCATAAAACTCAATTTGAAAAATTCATAAATCCAAAAATAACCTTAGTAAAATTCCCCTTTGATTCCATATTTTTCATAGAATAAATCACCCTCTCATGTTATCCATGAAAGGGTTAAAAAATAAAGACATAAAACCCCTAAATAAATAGTGGAGTAGTCCAAGTGAAGGACTCGAGAGCAGGGAAACTCCCCGCCCCTAGCTCTCATTTCCAATCTAAGGCTTCAATACTCAGCCTCTCTATTTATAGTCATAAATCTATTTCTCGGTTTAACTTCAGGTCAAAAATTAGTTTTGAATTTTTTTTTCCTCATTGAATCCCAAGAGTCTCTGATCAATTCAAAGTGGTACCCCCTGAAGATCTAGTCAAAATTTTCAAATATCAAAACTTGAATTCTGTTTTTAACTCTAGGTTCACAGCATGAATTATTATCTCAAATCATGAATGGTACAACTCCATCTTCAAAAATTTTGTTATCCTAAAAAGTCATTAATTGGATAAGGGATTTAGGCTATGAAACATGTCATGAAAGGAACTCATGGTGTTTAGGATCTCTACAAATTTCAGAAGATGTATGGCTCAAACTATTCACAACATGAATTGTTTCTGATGCTTTTCCTCCCAGTTCTTCATCGCATGATTCCCTTCTATTCAATTTTTTAATTCCTACATTAAAATTATCATGTCATGAATAATCCTTTCATGTTATGAATAGTTAAATCCCCATATGCTTCATTTTGTTACAACTTCAATCTTCTAAGGTCGTACCATGGCATGAAGTATCTTTAGCTTCCTTAATTTATATATTTTTCTTTATTTTCATCCATATCATATTAAAATTTATCCTACCATAAAATAAATAAAAAATAATTAAAATAATAATAATAATAATTTAAAATTAAAAATATAATGAATTTAATATCAAAAAATGCATGCATGAAATGTATACATCAAACTGCCTCACACTTAAACTCATGTCTGTCCTCAAGTATAAAATATCAACAAATTATAAATTATGTTTTCTCCACCATTATAAAAATATAAATTTCAGTTAAATAAATTGATTAAATGATGAATTAAATATTTAATCATTACATGGAAAAATTTCATCATCTCTTTACTTTTCAAAGAAATAAGTCAATAATGTATTTTACTTTTTCTCCTTTAAATTGACCATGCCTCTTCATTTCTTCTATTTATATTTTTTAATTCATCTTCAATGTTCATTCTACTTATAATTTACATCACTTTAAATATTTTCACTCATCATAAATGTAAAAAATGTAAGTGTATTTTTTCTCATACCTCAAATCATGCTCCTTACCATAGGCTCGTAATGCATCTATATTCTCCACCCCATAGAAACAAAATCAAAAATAATATAGAGGGCTTCATCGTTAGTTACAAATGACTCTGAGGCTTTAGGTTAGGTAGTTAAATGATGTAAAACAAGTAAAGTTCCAAGAGGAGGTTAAGTTATAAATTAATATAGATGATAATCTAAACCATCTCAATAGAAATATTTACTATAAAAGTTACCACCCTTTTCCTTAAAAACTAAAAGTAGGTTCATGAATTAATTATATATAATGATTGAAATTCCCCCTTATATTTTTTTATTTTTCAAAATATTTTCTTGGTAAAAATCTCATATCCACCACCCAACCACAAATGATATCCTCACGGAACTATTTTTAATAGTTATAACAAGATCATTGGTCAAGTAATGGTTATTTTTTGAATTTCTCAAGACACAACCCAGTTTTCAATTTTTTTCAAGAGGGTGTGTAATTAATATAATGAATTAAAATCATGAACCTTTCCCCAAATATAATAAAAACGCTTGCACACTTATCAATTTCATTATGTTCATCCCTTCCACCTTGGTTTTTTCTCCCCCACTCATCTTTTTGATGATCATCAAAAATACATAGAGTAGGGTAGGAAAGGATAAAGTAGTCTTGTAATGTAGTTATTCTCTAATAAGGATATTCATGTCTTATATAGGATTAAAAAGGATTAATTTAAAGGTGGTTCTATAAAAAATGTCTAATCAAAATATTCTTAAATCAAATTAAATGTGACTTTGTACAATCATAACTTCAGAAATATTCAAATAAATTTCTAGAATTAAGTATGCCCAATATTCACTCAAGAAATATGCTCATGAAAAGAATGAGAAAATTTGGTATAGAAAATTTCATGGGAATGAGAACATGTGGTGTGGAAACTCACTCATACAAATTCATACTGATAATAAAATCAATTAACATAGATATCATAAATTCAAGGCACGTAAAATATCTGAAAATTATCGTTTACATAAATCAACAAAATCCCCTAAATCATGATTTTTCAAATCTAAATCCCAATATTTATCTCTACTTATTTGTTCCTCTATTTTTATCATTAAAATTTATTGATAATATAAAGTCCAAGCCTTTAAAATCACATAATCTTGATATTTAAGTCAAGAATTTATTATCTTGCATTTGAGGATCTTTTCAAGTTTAGAGTTATAGAGAATTAAGCCATAACTCATATATAACCAAACCATATAATACAAAGTGGACACTTCTCATCAGTATCCATTTTTTCCATCATATAAAACATTTAAAAAACATGATTTGATTTCATAAAATAATATTTATGGATTTTAACTTGACCTCAACATTTCCCTTACCCATCCACAAATCCTGTGAAAAAACATTTTAATAATGTGAGATGAGAAAAAAAAGATTAGTAAGGGATATAAAAATAATGAAAAATGTTAATCTATTTAAAACATGAAAAATCGTGTAATTTTTACCTATATCTTCAAAGTTATTTGATCATATGAAATGAAACATTTTTACATGAAAAACACACACACTTTTTTCTCAAAGGAAGCCTTTAAAACCCCATAGAAAGAAATTATAAACATTATTCGGTAACTTAGAGCATCACATTCATAACCTAATTTAAACCCATACCATAAGTAAATAGAGACTAGTTAAACCCATAGGATAAAACCTTTGGTAAATCCCTCCTTCTTTCATATTAAGACAAGAAACTTTACCAAATTCATTAGAGCACTATCTAGATGCACCCATCAGTTAATCTATAATGAGCTCATCTGGTGCTATTTGGGTATATCCATCGTATAATCTATAATAGTCTCACCTAGTGATATCTGGTCACACATGTTTCTATTGTATAATTATCAAGTACTATATCATTAATAAAAAAAATATTCTTTCACTTTTCTATAGACATTTTAAAAAAAATATTTTAAACTCGTAAACAAAACACTTTTGGATATAAAAATACCCTTTTCTTTTAAAAAATACATTTTCAATAAAACAAATACCCAAAAAAAGGAAAAGGGATTTTATTTTAATATTACATGAAATATTTTAAAGGAAAATAGAAATAAAGTAATTGTCATGGTGGCTGAAAAAGTCGTTTTCTTCATAAATGTTAAAATATAACATTTTGTTTGCTGTTTTTTAAAATGTTCAATATAAAACATGAAAAAAGATTCATTTTTAAAACATTTTAAATAAAGTAAAATTGTCATAAATTTTAATTTATAAATATTTTATGTACATATAAAAAGTTTCATAACACTATTTAAAAAGAATGGACATGGAATAGATATATTTGGAAGGAAAAACTTTAAAATATGATTTTTTTTTTAAATCCTTTATCACTTAGGCAACACTTAAATCACAGGCCCCATGAAAGAATAACATTAAAAACATTAAATTTCATAATAATAGATAAATTAATTATATAAAATTTCATAGGGTCTTTATATACACCTTATAAAATAATAAAGGTGCATAATATCAAACTATGCCTTAATAAAAGGAAATTGAGACGAAGTCCCTTACCTTGAGTCTGACTTTTCACATGTGCCTTTATCTTCCTAAAAAAACTTATGTTGACTATATACTTAATTTATAACCTTTTTCAAGTTTATTATTACTTTTATTTAACTTATTACCATGTTATATACAATTACTTAATCAATTAAGTTTATATCAGATGTTTTGACTATATTCGGTTTATGTGTCAAAAAATGACTTTGGTAGGTTGACTATGGTCAAATAGATCATTATTAACATATACAGAATAATAATAATTAAATATTTATAATATTTAAATATAAATTATACTTTTAATACTGATCATGAAATATGTTTTTGATAAATTAATTACGTAACAATCATGGAGATGATGGGTCATATGTACGCATGAGTAACGTTTCCATTTTTCAATGATCATTATGGAAAAGAGGTGATTAATATTTTATATTTACATAATGATAATGATATCATATATACCATATTATTTCTTTAAATTGATTATATATATCATCCATGTGGTTTGGTGATGAAAATATAGTCACATCGCTTCATGAAAGCGGTAGTCCACACATTCACGAAAGACGTTATCATTTCTCAATGAGTGAAATAGTAATAAATAAAATGATATGTTATTTTTTAATAATGATAAATATGTAATTAATATCATAATTATTCCATTTATATCACATATATTCATTATATTTAACATTATTACCTTCGATGTAAAGTGATAGTGAAAATGAATCACATCGCTTTGCGGGGCGGTAGTCTGTCGTACACACAAACGATGTTATTGTATCCCCTATAGAATGTAATGGAAAAAAAGATATATGTGATATAATTACTCCATAGGTATAATTATTTTATAAATATAATTTATATAATTTATATCCATTATCATATCCAACCATGAGATATGGTAATCGAAAAACGAATGACATCAGTCCGTAAGGCGGTAGTCTTCCGTACACACGAATGATGATTTTGTAACCCATTTGATGGAATAGGATAAGAATTTAGGTTATTAAATTAACATATTAACATATAATTATATTTAATATAATTATTTTATTATATAATAATTTTTTAATAATAATTTAAGGATGTGGAGGAATAAATAAAATAAAAACACTCATTGAATAACTTTACCTCTTCTTCAGGTAACTTCTTTTAGTTTTCACAAAGGCCTTACTTGGTTAAATTTCTTCACAAAATAAATATTATAAGATTATAGGAGGGAATTATATAATTTATTTAGTAGTTATTTTATAAACCAATGGGTTTTTAGGGTGTGAATAGAGGAGGAGAGGGGGTGGTCTTTTATAAGTGAGGTGAGTGGCACACTTGTAATTTTTGAAAATAATGAATTCTACCCATGTTTTTTCATTTAAAAAGGATCCAATAATGAATCATTATATATAATATAAGTTATATGGTCTAAATATGGTCATAAAATATATTTTAGGAAATTGTTAGGTCATTTAACCCTTATCTTTTTAGTTTAACCCCCAGTAAATCTATTTTTATCTTAATCGGGGTAATTACATTTTACTATTTTCACTATTCATTTTGGTGAAAAATTAAATTGAAGATATTAGAAAATATAAATTGTTATGATTAAAAATATTTAATATATTTTACCAAATTTAATTCACTTAATTGGAAAAAATCAATTTAAAACAAAACCCGCAAAGGCGATGAAAAAGTGGGTTTTCGAGCAGAGTATTTTTTAAGAAAAAGATGATTGTATATATAATCAATGAAAAGTCTCATTGAACCATATTTATTTTTAACAAAAAAAATAGGATCACCACATATTGAAGTGCTAAGTCAGATGAAACCTTTATCTGATAACTCATGTAATTGCCTTTTCAATTCTAAAAGTTCCACTTAAGCCATTTGATATGGGGGTTTAGAAATAATCTTAGCATCATGTACTAAGTAAACAGTAAACTCAACCTCCTGATCATGAATAACACTATTAAAATCATTAAAAAATACATCCATGTATTCATTTACTACATGAACATCACTAATTTGAATAGTTTCTTTATTTTCAACAATATGAGCTAGGTAACTTTCACAGCCACCTCTAATCAATTTCTTAGCTTCTTGATAAGTTATCAAAGACATAAAATCATTGAACACAACTTTATTAGTTCTGAAATATATATTAGGATGATAAAATAAAATCCAATCAATATCAAGAATGATATAAAACTCTACTATAACCATTTAAACAATATTTTCATGAAATATCATCCCATTAATAATAATAGGAATATTCCTATAAATCTTAGTTGCTTTGATATTTCTACTCAGAGTTTTCACCAAAAGTTATATATTCTTTTCATGTGGTGATATTCCCATTTTACTTGAAAATTTCTTGAAAATGAAAGAATGTGAAGATCCAGAGTCAAACAGGGTATTGTCATAATTCAGATACAAAAGTAACATAACTTTAACCACTTCATTTGATAGTCCAATATCAATCGTAGTAGTAGAAAATGACTTTTCTACACCTTTGTGTTTCTGATAATGACGATTTACATCGTGTGCAATTAACTTCAGACACATATTAGAATAATGACCCAAATCATTACAAATAAAACACATAACCATTGGATGGTTATCGATTACCCCATTCTTTGGCTGTTCATGACTCATTTCTTTACAATCACAAGCCCTATGATCGAACTGACCACACTGAAAATACAATCCAGATATTGTCAAACTGTAACAACCCCAACCCCAGTAGCCTAGATTTGGTGGTTATTTTATTACAATGGTATAGATACAAGAGATAAAATCAGTAATGATTGATCAGTTGAGTAGTCTTAAAGATCTAGATACATACATAGTTCCCTTATTACATTAGTAATTAAACATAAAACATAACAAAGGGAAACAAACTGCATCCTTGAAACATATTCAAAGAGTTCATATTCATAACCTAGGGAAGGAAAATAAATAAAAGGGTGAGATAAAATCTATGTAAGGGTTACGTACAATAAAAACATGAATCAATAATAAGTAAAACATAATCAATATGGCATAACTGAAAAAAAATTCCATTTAATCAATAAACTGAGAATGAAAATTCATCCATAGATTTTTTCATAGTGAAAATATCACAAGTAATAATAACTAAATATTGAATGAAGGGAATTCATAATTATTGGATTTCATGAATCTGGAACATGAACCAATACTATCAAGACCTTTCACAAAATGGTTTAAGTTTGAGGGTAGAAACCCATCTGATTGTTCTTGGAAACAAATGTCAAGGGTTTATTGAAAACTATTTTATCTCATGAGACATGTTGATGCATTGATGGGATATCTATAACTGGATCCCAACTGTGTCTGCATGTCCAAAGAATTCCTTAAATATTAAAATGATCAATTTAATTCATGAAATAAATATTACTTATCAAAGAATATTCGTATTGAGTAAAATATACATATTTAACATTATTTCCCATTTAATCAAATAATATTCAAAATAAACACCATATATAAAAAAGTGGTATGCGAATTAGACAATAATCATATCAATGATACAATAAATATGGAAATTTAAGAGAAATATAATGTAAAATGAAAAATTATCTCAAAAGGGTAGTAGATCCACCACATAAAAATGATTAGGTGCATAATACCAAGTAAGTCTTAATGAAATGGAGATTAAGATGAAGTCTCTTACCCTATGTCTGAAAGCATTCTGCACTTGTACTAAAGGTCCTGTGTAACGTCCCGGTTATGGAAGCCACCCAGAGGTGCCCCGTGCCCGGTTTGCCACATGACCTCAAGTGAATTTCCCCAAACTCCAGAGGCTGCCGACTAGCAACGAGGGCCTTGGTAAGTTATTGGGGAAACTATGCCCTCATTTACTAAGGTATACAAAGGAAAGAAATTTATAGTAAATAGCGGAAGCAGTAAACAATACGCAACAACTGAAACCAAACAGCGGAAGCAATGAATATATAGTAAAGATGATAATGATGCAGCGAGTACAATTATCTAAGGAATGCAGCAAACACAACAACATGCTGAAATAAAAGTAAAAACAAACTACTAAAATAACAGCAACTCCTGCATCATCGCAAGCCTAAGCTTGGTCCCTTGCTCTCCAGCTCTAAGAAATCAAGTACCGGAATTCGAAGGGCGCTTTCCCTTATCTATACCTGCAATAAAAAAGTCTTCTTGGTCCTAAAAGAATGGCCCAAACAGGGTGCGAGATACAATCCCAGTAGGCAATCTCCCAAAGATCTATGTCTAACAGTCAATGAATACAAGGCAAGCAAAAGTGAAGGAAGTAGTAAACATAAAAGCACACAGCAGCTACAATACATAGTTCTAACATATAAAGTACACAAGTAAACAACCAACAACAAGTAGAAAACAGGTAACCCTCTAGGTAGATCTCACAGCCTAACCCCTATGGTTCAACCTACAAGTACTAGAAACTCTCTAGGAGGCACACACAGTCTCACCCCTCTGGTTCAGCTAATAGTACATTATCTGAGGAAGCACTCACCGTCAATTCGCCCTATAGTCTCGTATCGTACTAAAGGCTCTCTGGGGAAGCACTCAATGTCTCATTCCCCATGTGGCCCGCATCGAGGAACTATAGACTCTTTGAGGAAGAACTCATCGTCAATTCCCCCTGTAGTCTCGCATCAAATTAAAAGACACTCTGGAGAAGCCCTTATGTCCATTCTCCCTATGGTCTACTACACTAGGTTCTCACAATCCTGTGTGAAATAAACATGCTCAGCGCACGCATATCATATCAAGTAAACCTAAAGAACTAATTGGATATCATTCTAAGGCACAACAGCATAACAGTATAATAGCCCCACTATCCTACAATTAGGCATGGAAACTGGCAAAAAGCCTAATAAGAAAAACATGAAAGGTAAAGCATAGTAACACAGTATAAACTATCCAAATTCACAAGCAATGATCTCTGCTCAAGCAATCAAGCAAAGCAGTTAAACAACAGGGGAAAAACAGGAAACCCACAATTCCCCGTTCAAGGGAATTGGTGTAATTTGCACAAAATATTCACATACTTTCTACGGAAAGGCACAAACCACCTACCTCGATTCTAGGAGAACGATATACGTGAACCACAATGACTGATTCTTCTTAGAACGTTGAGGATCTGAGAAAACGTCAAAAATACTCAACCAACGATATCTTGAGAAAGAGGAGAAATTGGAAAAGAAGGCTCTAGAAGAATGGGGGACTCACCGCTGCGGTTCTAACGTAATCTACGGCGATCGAAATAGAGAAAGGTCGGAGGAACGGTGGCTTGGAGAAGATCTGTGGTCGTACGGGTCGCTCTCGGATGAAGAAGCTGGAGAATAAGATGTTTTCCTCGATTAGGCGTGACCTCGGTTCGTTTAATGAAAAAAAAATACACGGTGTGTACTTTTAGAGTACACGGCGTGTACTAGGTTTTTCCGTACTCCTCTTTAGGCGGCCTCCACGTCATCCCTACACCCCTTGTGTGTGGCCCGGGCACAGCCAACACACATCTTCGAGCCGGAAAAGAGTACACGGCGTGTACTCAGAATGTACACGACGTGTACTTCAAAAATTTCCAAAAACTCCATTTTTCTCAAAAACTCCTGAAAAATGAAAGACATACCTGAAATGAAGATCCAGGTTTTTACAAACTTCCCCCCTTAAAGAAATTTGTCCCCAAATTTCCCTAACAAGGCATGAAAGAAGAAACCCTGAATAGCTCTAGCCACTGCGATCGTACATCGGCCTCCCTTTCCCAGGTCTCGTCCTGTACTTTTGTGTGCTTCCATATCACTTGTACTAGAGGAACGGACCGCCCACGGAGAACCTTCGTACTATGATCGACAATCCGGATAGGATTCTCCTCAAATGATGTGTCCGCTTCAAGCTCAACTTCCTCGGGCTGAAAGACATGAGATGGGTCCGAAAAGTAACCTTGGAGCTGAGAGACATGGAAGACGTCGTGCATAGCCCGATACCTCTGAGGTAACTACAGCCTATAGGCAACCGGTCCAACTCTCTCCAACACCTAAAATGGCCCGACGTACCGCAGTGAAAGCTTACCCTGTCTCTGAATCCTCTTGTGTCCCAACCTCGGTGCGACATGCAGGAAAACCTGATCCCCGACCTCAAACTCCAGAGGTCGTCTCCACTGATCAGCATAAGAATTCTGTCGAGACTGTGTTGTATCCATCCTCTTCTGAATCAACTCTATCTGCTATGAGGTCTCTTGAACAAGATGAGGTCCCAGCAAGGCTACCTCTCTTGCCTCCAGCCAGCATAAGGGTGATCGGCATGTCCTACCATACAAAGCCTCATAAGGTGCCATCTGAATAGTCGTCTGAAAACTGTTGTTATAGGCGAACTCAAAAAGAGGAATATGTTTCTCCCAAGAACCTCCAAATTCCAGAATGCAAGCTATGAGAATATCCTCTAGCACCTAGATCGTACGCTCGGACTAGAAATCTATCTGGGGATGGTATGTTGTACTCAAAAGTACATGTGTACCCAAAGCCTTCTGAAGTCCCTGCCAGAACCCAGAAGTAAAGCGCGCATCCCTGTCTGAGACGATGGAGTGTAGAACTCCGTGCAGACATACAATCTCTCGGATGTACAACCATCCCAGATCATCAACATTGAAGGTCTCATTGATCTGAAAGAAATGAGAAACCTTCGTAAGCCTGTCGATGACAACCCAAATAGTGTTGTTCCCTCGAGGTGACCTCGGTAACCCTATCACGAAATCCATCGCGACATCATTTCACTTCCACTCCGGAATGGGTAACTGCTATAAAAGGTCTATTGGTCGTTGATGTTCCGCCTTCACCTGCTAACAAGTAGAACATATCATGACGAAACCAGCAACATCTCTCTTCATACCTGGCCACCAATACTGGCGATGAAGATCCGGATACATCTTGGTGACTTTAGGATGAACTGCCCAAACTGAGGAATGAAAATCCCACATCAGCTCCTCGCGTATGTCTGTTGGCACCCATACGCGTCCTTAGAAATGCAATATCTCATCCTCGCCCACTGTCCATCCAGGAAGAGGGTCCTCTCCTGACACACTCTCCCGTAGGACTAAGCCTTCTGAGTCTGATAGCTACCTCATCCGTACCTGATCCAGTAGCGTAGAGGTAACCGCTACAGAAGATAGGTAAGTCTATCCATGTCTGTTGTGCACCTCCAGATGCATCTCAGAGAACAGAGACATCAGCTTCCACTCACTGCTGGCCTCCTGAACTGCCTGAATCTGAGTTCTCCTACTCAACACATCTGCCACTACGTTTCCCTTTCCCGGCGTATAGGCGAGATCGAAGTCGAAAGACTGAAGATACTCGACCCACCTGTGCTGCCTCAGATTCAGATCCCGTTGAGTGAAGATATACTTGAGACTCTTGTGGTCGGTGAAAACCACGAAGTGCTCTCCCAGAAGGTAATGTCTCCAACAGTGTAATGCATGAACAACAGCTACCAACTCCAGATTGTGCGTCAAGTAGTTCCTCTCATGTGGCCTCAATTGTTGAGACCCGTACGCAACGACTCCATCTCCCTGCATAAGCACAGCGCCCAGCCCGATACCTGAAGCATCACAATAAATAGTATAGATATTTCCTGGCTCTAGAAAGACTAGTATCAGTGATAATGTCAACCTTCCCTTCATCTCCTGAAGGGATGACTCACAAGAATCTAACCATAAGAACTTTTCCAACTTCTTGGTAAGACCTGTCAAAGGTGCTGCTAGGCATGAGAAGTCATGAATAAATCATCTGTAGTATCCATCCATCCCTAGGAAACTCTATACCTCAAAAACTTTCTTTGGATGCTCCCAGGAAACTACAGCTCTCAGTTTCTCTGGGTCCACAAATACTCCTACCTCTGAGATGACGTGACCCAAGAAGTGAATATGATCCATCCAAAAGTGGAACTTCGAGAGTTTAGCATAAATTCGATGCTCTCTCAGTGTACTCAGAATGATCTCAATATGGGTAGCATGGTTGTGTCAAGTGTGAGAGTACACCAATATATCATCCATGAAGACCATGACAAAGGAGTCCAAGTAAGTATGGAACACTCGGTTCATCAGTGCCATGAAAATTGTTGCCGCATTCGTGAGACCGAAGGGCATAACCATATACTCGTAGAGACCATATCTACTCTTGAAGGCTATTAGAGGTATATCTGATGGTCTAAGGTGCAACTGATGATAACTGGACCTCAAATAGATCTTAGAGAACACCCGAGCTCCTCGAAGCTGATCGAAAAGGTCATCAATCCTAGGAAAGGGATACCGGTTCTTGACCGTCAACTGGTTCGGCTTCCGATAATCCACACAGATCCTAAGGGTATCGTCTACCTTCTTCGCAAACAGGACAGACAAACCCCAAGGAGAAGTACTGGGTTGGATGAAACCCTTTGCCTGCAACTCCTCCAACTGCTTCTTGAGCTCCTGCAACTCAGGTGTAGCCATCCTATAGGGGGGAATGGACATCGGCGCCGCTCTTGGCATGAGCTCAATAAAGAAGTCCACCTCATGCTCCAGAGTCAAACCTGAAAAGTCCTCTAGAAATACATCCCTGAAACGATCCACCATTGGAGGAAAGTACAAATGTGAAGTCCCCTGGTCATCCAGATAAAGACTAGAAATCTGGGTCGTCACCCTTCCTAGCCCATGATGCTCGAGTCCTGATCGACTCGCCCGGACATCCCATTCACCTCTATGAAGAAAAGACTCACCCTCTAGTGAGATAAAACTCACCCTACAGCGATAACAATCGACGACTTCCTGGAAGGGAACCAACCAATCCATTCCGAGAATGAAATCATAGCCTGTTATCTCTAGGACGTAGAGATCCCATAAGAAATGATACCCTGCAACCTCGAGAGGTCGCTCTCTACACTGACGTACACTAGATGTCCTTGTCCCCAAAGGTGTGTCTAGTGTCAACGAGTCGGCAGAAGAAAAGATACAGAGCCCAAGGCTCTCCATGACAGCAACAGAGATAAAGATATGCGTATCACCAGTATCGAAAAGAGCTGAAGATAAAACTGAGGATACTAAAATCAGACCTAGAACTGTAGAATATCCGAGAACCTACTCCTGATAGGTCTGTTCCACGGCAAATGACTGGCCTGCACTGCGGCCCTACGACCCTATCTGACCACTCTGAGTTGATCCACCCTGCTGATGCTGAAAGATTGGTGTCTGACCGCTACGGCCTTGACTTCCACCTTAGCCCGAACGGCCAGAAGAACTCCAGTTCCCCGACTGGTGAGAAACTGGTGGTGCTTCTCCTGAATGAGGAGTCATAGAATAACTCCCGTCACCAGCTTCTGGTGAGAAAACCTGGAAGAAATACTAAAGGTGACCCATCTTGCCGCAAGATCGGCACTCCATGGGGTCTCTCTAGCACTGCAGCCTTGTGTTCCCTGACCGGCCACACTGGTATCATATCACCTGGCTGCCTGATGATACATCTCGCTTCCTTGGATCACCGCGCGTAGACTCTCTACGGTGCTTCTTGATATCATCTGGAGGAAAACTAGCTCTGGAAGCAGAACCTCCCTGGCTCGCAGCTTCGAAGTCTCTCAGATTGCGCTCCGCAATCAGTGCCTGTTTGATGATGGAAGTGATAGAAGTCAAATGGAAGAGATTCACCTGCGAGCGGATCTCCTGCCTGAGACCATCCTCAAAATTCCTTGCTAAGAACATCCCATACCCACCCTGGAGGGGTGTGAAACACTGCAGCTCGGTGAAACGAGAGGAGTAATCCATAACAGAAAGATTACCCTGCTCTAAGCTCATGAACTCCCGGGCTCGGTCGGTCCTCAGGGTCTCCGGGTAGAAGTAGTCATAAAAGACGTGATGAACCTCCTCCCAAGACATAACCCGCTGATGACCCACCTATGAGATCACGTCCCACCACCTCTTGGTGGAGTCCCACAGCATATAGGTAGTGATCTTGACCCGCCTCTCTAGAGGCATCTCCAGATGCTCAAAGATGGTCAACATGGCTTCCATCCATGACTCTGCAGCATGTGGTCCTCCTTCCCCTGAGAAAGTGGGAGGATGCTGATGTTGGAAAACCCGCGTCAAGTCTGCCATAGACGTGGCAGGAGGCGGTGCTCCCTGAAAGGTCATCATAATCCTCATAAAACCTTACCTGAACTGTGCATCAGTGCCTGCAACTGGTATGACATCTGGTGCCAAGGCTGGCCCGACTGTAGGATCAGCAGGAAGTCCTTGATCATCCATATCTGGCGTCTGATCACTGCCTGACAACTGACATACAACCGGAGGACGTCTCGGAGGCATAGCTCTGAAAGATCAAACATACCTTAGATTAGGAAAACAAGGACAGAGAACTAGGGAGTAAAAAACGAAATCAAGATAATTAAACACACAAGATTTACAAAACAAGACTACACAGTGTGTATAAAATCTTCACGGCATGTACTTAACTCTGTTTCCCTGCCCGTGTCTCCTTGCATGGCTAACCCACACAGTCTTCTTAAACTGAGACTACACGGTGTGTTCCCTGTGGACACGGAGTTTAGTAGGCACGGTTTCAATGACCCGTATTGCTAGCTACACGGCCGGTTACATGGCTGAGACTACACGGCATGTTCCAAACAAACACAGTGTGTAC
Source organism: Viscum album (assembly GCA_963277665.1). Lineage (NCBI taxonomy): Eukaryota > Viridiplantae > Streptophyta > Magnoliopsida > Santalales > Viscaceae > Viscum > Viscum album. The sequence continues at coordinate 70,191,805 of OY728159.1, forward strand.
TTGAAGATTTTCCCCGACCCGTGTTGTTGGCGACACGGTCAGTACACGGCTAACCCTTACACGGCGTGTTCCGAACAAACACGGCGTGTATAGGAGATGAAGACACCGTCCTATGTTGTTTGTGACACGTTCGGGTAATGAGAACAAGGATACATGGCGTATTTATACATAACAAGGCGTGTATGACATGAGCTTCCCCAACCCGTGTTGTTTTCTACACGGCCGGGTACACGCTCACTACTACACGGCGTGTATCTATTGTACATGGCGTGTTCCTAGAGATTTTTCACAACCTGTGTTTCTGCTCACACAGTCAGTGACACTGTTTAAAACTACACGGTGTGTATATATAAAGTACACACTGTGTATTCTGGGTTTTTTCCAGGCAGTAGCTCTGAAACTGCACCGAATCCCAGAAAACACTAAAAAACAAGAAAGAAGGTGCCAAATTTCGATTTGTGAGGGCCCATACTCCCCAAAAATCAAATCTTGGAATCCATTTAAGCAAAATATGATATGAACAATCCTCTAACAATCAGCAGAGATTCTAATAAAGCATTTATCACAACAGCATGCATAATCTACACAAGGTCTATCACAACAACATGCAATTGCTAATGCACCCTAGATGGTATGACAAGAATGCATGGAATGTGATTTATAACAAGTGCCTATATGATGAATGAGATGGCATACCCTCATCTCATCGGGTTGCGACAGAAATAGAGCCAGAATAGCAACAACAATAACAACAAAAATCATGTGAATCACTCTAGGTGAAATCACATAAACCGTAAAATCTTAAAACCAGAAAACTGCAATAATCGAGGTAGTATGGATTTTCCCTGTACACGGGTTAGCTACTCCTGAGCACAGCTTAACACCAAGTACTTAATCCATCCTATCCCTGGATAAAGGCTCTAAACAGTAAATCAAGAGAAAAAAGCTCCACTAATACCACTTTGTAACGTCCCAGTTCCAGAAGCCACCCAGAGGTGCCCCGTGCCCAGTTCGTCACATGACCTCAAGTACATTTCCCCAAACTCCAGAGGTTTCCGACTAGCAGTGAGGGCCTTGGTAAGTTATTGGGGAAACTATGCCCTCATTTAGTAAGGTATAGAAAGGATATAAATTTACAGTAAATAGCGGAAGTATTAAATAATACACAACAACTGAAACTAAACAGCGGAAGCAATGAATATATTAAAGATGATAATGATGCAGCAGGTATAAGTATCTAAGGAACGCAGCAAACACAATAACGTGCTGAAATACAAGTATAAACAAAATACTAAAATAACAGCCACTCCTGCAGCATCGCAAGCCTAATCTTGGTCCCTTGATCTCTAGATCCAAGCAATCAAGTACCGGAAGTCAAAGGGTGCTTGCCCTTATCTATACCTGCAACAACAAAGTCTTCTTGGGCCCAAAAGCATGGTCCAAACAGGGTGTGAGATAAAATACCAGTAGGCAATCACCTAAAGATTTGTGCCTAACAGTCAATGAATACAAGGCAAGTAAAAGTGTAGGAAGCAGTAAACAGAAAAGCACACAAAAGCTACAATCCACAGTTCTAGCATATAAAGTACACAAGTAAACAACCAACAACAAGTAGAAAATAGGTAACCCTCTGGGTAGATCTCACAGGCTAACCCCTATGTTTAAACCTACAAGAACTAGCAACTCTCTAGGATTCACACACAGTCTCACCCCTCTGGTTCAGCTAATAGTAGACTCTCTGAGGAAGTACTGACCGTCAATTCCCCCTATAGTCTCATATCGTACTAAAGGCTCTCTGGGGAAGAACTCAACGTATCATTCCCCCTATGGCCCGTGTCGAGGAACTACATACTCTCTGAGGAATCACTCATCATCAATTCCTCATGTGGTCTCGCATCGAATTAAAAGACACTCTGGAGAAGCCCTTACGTCCATTCTCTCTATGGTCTACTACACTAGGTTCTCACAGTCCTGTGTGAAATAAACATGCTCAGCGCGCGCATATCATCCCAAGTAAACTTAAATAACTACTCGGCTATCATTCTAAGGCACAATAACATAATAGTATAATAGCCCCACTATCCTACAACTAGGCATGGAAACTGGAAAAAAGCCTAATAAGCAAAACATGCATGAAAAAGAACAGGAACACAGTATAAACTATCCAAATTCATAAGCAATGATCTTTTCTCAAGCAATCAAGCAAAGCAGTTAAACAAAAGGGGAAAAAAAGAAACCCACAATTCCCTGTTCAAGGGAATTGGTGGAATTTGCACAAAATATTCACAGACTTCTAACGGAAAGGCACAAACCACCTACCTCGATGCTAGGAGAACGATATACGTGAACCACGATGACTAATTATTCTTAGAACATTGAGGATATGAGAAAACATCAAAAATTCTCAACCAACAATATCTTGAGAAAGAGGAGAAATTGGAAAACAATGCTCTAGGAGAAGTGGGGATTGACCGCTGCGGTTCCAATGCAATTGATGGCGATAGAAATGGAGAACAGTCGGAGGAACGGTGGCTCGGAGAAGATATGTGTCTGTACAGGTGGCTCTCGGACAAAGAATCTAGAGAAGAAGATGTTTTCCTTGATTAGGCGCAACCCTGGTTTATTTAATGAAAAAAAAGTACAGGGCATGTACTTTTAGAGTACACGGCGTGTACTAGGTTTTTCCGTACTCCACTTTAGGCGGCCTCCATGTCATCCCTACACCCTATGTGTGTGGCCTGGGCATGGCCAGCACACGGCTTCGAGCCAAAAAAGAGTACATGGCGTGTACTCAGAAATTACACGGTGTGTACTTCAAAAATTTCTAGAAACTCCATTTTTCTCAAAAACTCCGGAAAAGGGAAAGACATACCTGAAACGAAGATCTGGGTTCTTACATCCTGGATAATAAAATTATAATAATTAATTAATTAAGAACCTATTAAATGTATAATTTATTTATTATAATTTTATTATGCTCATTTATGGCATTTCTAATGAGTTATAATGATTAATTTCATTGTTTTTGGAGTGTTTGTTTCAGTGTTTTATGGTCGGTTCCCTTGTGTATAATTATGGAAGTTCTTGTCAAATGGAAGAAAACTCCAAAAGTGGAATGTAATGATTTTAATATAATTATAGTATTTTAAATGGTCCTCATATATCATTTGATTATATGGTATGAGGATTATTCATTAGATAATTTGTTAATGAAAAATGATTAGTTTATTTTGGTAATTTTTACGACCATCACAGACTAGTATCGTTTTCCTTAATATTATGTTTATATACTAGTTATAAAACATTAAATAAGTTTTAATACAAATATTATAATTTTTTTAACCATAAAAATGGTTTTATGACCATCCTTTAAGGTGGTAATGAAAAATGAAAACTCATCGTCCACGAAGGCGGTGAATCGACACATCACGGTGATATTTTCATTTTTAGAATTAAAAAGAGTGGAGAAGGTATTTGATAATGAGTACTACATTAAAAAAATAAAATTACAGTATATATATCATATTGTAGTTACCATTCCACTATGTATAGGGTATGTGATGAGAGGATAAGAAAAGAAAATAAATTAAAAGAGAATGAATGAGTATTTTACCTCTTGAATATCATCTCCTTGGAAGCCTCCTTAAGACACTTGGATTTGTTATTTTGGTAATACCATCAGGTTTTGTATGTGGATAAGAGAATTGGGTATTTATTTGGATAGAATGTAGACAATATTCAAGGCTTGGAAGGTGTGATGATAAGGGGTGGTATTTATTATGGAGGAGAGGGGTGTTTTTTGATTATTTTATTCATTAGTTTATTATTTTGGCTCAAGACTATCAATAGAGTTGATTATTGTGACTAAGTATAATAAATAGTGCATGTGAGTTCAAAATAATGGTTTCTTACATTATAAATGTCTATAAAAATCATGTATTTGGATTAAAATGTTAAATACCATAAATTACCATATTTTACTATTCACCAAAAATTCAATTATTTCAAAAAAATCCAAAAAAAATCACCCTAACCATTCTTTGAAATGTAGATTATAAAAATGTAGTACATTTTATGAAAATAATTTTCTAAATATGATAAATTTAATTTTTAATTAAAATCATCATTTATTTGAAAAATACCGATTTTAATATTATAACCGATTTTACGACATTTTGAAAAAATAATTATGGTCTCATAAAATTATCTTATAATTATAATTAAAAAAAATATTAATTCATGAATTTGTTTTATGAAAATAAATTTTCTTTTAAATCATTATATTAATTATAAAATAATAAATAAACATTTACGTTTCACAAAAATACCAACACTTAATTTATCATTTTTAAAGAATTTATTTACTTATTCCATGATATAAATATATCATATTTTCATTTATAAGATACCTAAATTTTATTTATACTTTCATAGGTAAGTTCATTATTCTAATTGTCACATTACTATTCATAAAAGTCAGATTACTATTCCAATGATCATGTTAATATTTAATAGTATATCACGGTTCATTTAAGCTCAGTGTTGCGTGAAATGTAAGCTATCGAATAAATTTAATTTATTTAAGAAGATACATACTGTAAAATCTTGGGGTATTATATTCTACCCTCCTTTGAAAATTTCACCCTAGAATTTTTTTCATGAATATTTCCTTCTAAACAGATGAGGGTGGTTCTTCTTCATAACATCATTAGGTTCCCACGTTGATTCTTGTATTTTATGGTTTCTCCAATGAAATTTTATCATTCAAGTCATATGATTTATCAATACTTACTCTCTAGTGTCAATAATATCGATAAGCACTTCATAGTAAGAAAAATCAGGTTTCAATTCTATTTCTTCATAGGTGGTTACATGTGTTAGTTCTGACATGTACTTCTTTAACAATGATATGTGGAACACATTATAAACTTTAGAGATAATTGGTGGCATTTCTAATTGTTAAGATATAGCTCCAATTCTTTATAGAATCTCAAATTTTCTGATGTACTTGGGGAAAAATTTACCTTTCTTACCAAATATTATGACACCCTTCCATGTAGATACTTTCAGAAAGACATGATATCCCAGTTAAAATTCCAAATCCCTTCTCTGGTTATCAACATAACTTTTTCGCCTACTTTGAACTAATTTAATATGAGCCTGAATAGTATGTACCTTTTTCATTGTATCTTGAATAATTTCTGAGCCTATAAGTTTCCTCTCACCAACTTCATCCCAATAAGTTGTAGTACGACATCTCTTGCTATATAATTCTTCATATGGCGCCATTTTAATACTAGAATGGAAACTATTATTATAGGAAAACTCTACCAAAGGTAAATAATAATCCCACATACCTTGAAAGTAAAGTGAACATGATATCAACATGTCTTACAGTTCTTGAATAGTCCTTTAAGATTGTCCATCGGTTTGAGGGTGATAAGAATTACTCAAATGGACCTTAGTATCCAAATACTTCTGAAGAATATTCTAGGATTTTGATGTAAAATGGGTATCTCGATCATACACAATCGATAGAGGTGCACCATGAAGTCTTAAAACTTCATTAATATAGAATCTTTCTAGGTTCTCAATAGGTAAATCTTATCTTATAGCAAGAAAATGTGCTGATTTTGTAATATGATCAACAATAACCTATTTCATATCACTCTTTATGGGGGTATTTGGTAATCCAACAAATAAGTCCCTAGTAATGACATCCCACTTCCACATAGCAATGGGTAGAGGATGCATGAATCCTCTAGTATGTTATCTCTTAGCCTTCACTAATTGAAAAACTAGACATCTTGACACATAGTTAGTAGTTTCCCGCTTCATATTATCATGCCAAAAACTTTACTTCATATCTATATACATCTTGGTACTACCAAGGTGTATAGAGAAATTTGAGCTATGAGAATCATCTAATAGTTCTCTTTTTAGCTCGAGTATTGATGGAATACATAACCTCTTTACAAATTTTAGAATTCCATCCTCACATGAAAAGTTATCCAATATTCCATCTTTAACGGCTTTAATTTTCTTTTGAAAATTATCATCATCAAATTGAGAGCATTTTATATTTTCCAATAAATATGGTTTCACAATAATTTGAAAATGGAGTGATGTTTCCCCTTCCTTAACAATCCCCATATCCATATTTACCAAATATATGAACATAAGATCTTTCTTAATCCTCATTTAGGTTAAAAGTCCGTGATCTTTCCTTTTTAATTCATATTCTGCCTTATTTTCTTTTCTTGGGTGGTAGTGTATTGAAAAATCATAATCTTTGAATAACTTGAGCCATCATATTTTCCTCATGTTCAGTTCTTTCTGTGTAAATATGTATTTAAAACTCTTGTGATCCTTATATATCTCACATATTTCACCATAGAGATAGTGTCTACATATCTTAAAAGAAAAGATTATGGTTGCTAACTCAATTTCATGAGTTGGATACTTTTTTCATAAATCTTAAACTGAATTGATTCATATGCAACAACTTTATCATTTTTCATATGGACACAACCCAGTCCTTTATTTGATTCAACATTGTATACCACAAACCCATCATTTCCTGATGGTAGATTCAAAATTAGTGCATTGACTAATCTTCTATTCAATTCTTCAAAACATTCTGTAAATTATTTCTTCCATATTAACTTGACCCATTTACATGGGATATTGGTTAATAGGTTATCCAATTGGGAAAATTTCTGAATGAAATGCCGAAAGTAACCTACTAAACCAATGAAACTAAGTACCTCGGTTATGTTCATAGATGTGGACCATTCTTGGATTTCCTTTTTCTTTATATGATCAACTGAGATTCCATCCATAGAGACAATATGGATAAAAAAATAAATTTCCTAAATCTAGAATTCACACTTTCTAAATTTACCATATAACTCCTTCCTTCTGAGAGTATCAAGAATAATCCTTAAGTGATTCTCATGGTCTTTGTAGCTTTTATAATACACCATAATATAATCAATTAATACTATAAAAAATCATCAAGATATTCCTTGAATACTTTGTTCATTAGATCCATGAAAACTGAGGGTGTATTAGGCATCCAAATAGAATTAATATAAACTCATAATATCGATACCTTATCCAAAAAGATATCTTCATAATATATTTCTTCTTTACTCACAATTGATGATACCCAGAACTAAGTTCAATCTTTAAAAAACATTTATCTTCATGAATTTGATCAATTAAATCATAAATTCGAGGTAGAGGATGCTTTTTCTTTATTAAAATAACATTATTTTCTCTATAATAAATGTATAGCCTTATGGGTCTATATTTTTTCTTAACAAAGAAAATAGGGGGTCTCTATGGAGAAACACTAGGGTGAATAAATCCCTTATTACTCAACTCATATAGTTGTTTCTGCAGCTCTATTAATTCCACGGTGTCTATTCTATAAGTAGTATTTGATATTGGTCTTTCATTAGGTATTAAATAAGTAGTAAACTCAACTTCCTGCTCTTGGGGTGTCCAAGTAATTCTTTAGGAAATATATCAATGTATTCCTATAAAATTATTACATCATCAATTTGAAGGTTACTTTCCTCATCCCTATATGTTTTTTTCTCTTCCTCTCCAAGAATTTCATTTAGTATAGTCATTGGGAGTGGATCTAGATAATAATCATATGATGAATCTTTTTCTCTAAAGATAAGTAATTATACACCTTCCTCACAAATCATAATTTCCTTCTTCTTATAATAAATTTTCACATCATATTTTGAAATCCAATCCATATTGAAGATTATATCAAATTAAACCATAGCTATGATGATAATTTCATCAAATAAAGCATATTTATATGCCATAATGTGGACTTATCAATACATATTTATTATAATGAAACTTTACTTAGGATTTTGGACTCATATCACCCTTATTAAATCAAAAGGTAAATATATAATTTTAATGGAAAATTGGGTAAATATAAAAGATTTTGATGATCTGGAATCAAATAAATCATTCTCTAAATTTGAGGATAGAATTAATGTACCTAACAACACATCATTGGGAACTTCTACTTCAGCTATAGTGGTCATGTAAGCTTGTACATCTCCCATTGGCCTCTTACATAGTAGAATCCCTTGGTGAATGGGACATTGGTTTGAATAATTATATGTTTTTTACAGTTGAAGCATGGAACATCATTTATTTTTTTCTCCCCCTTGCATTCATTAGCTCTAGGAACCTTTTCCCTGCACTTATAACAAACTCTCGTGTCTTTCAAGCATTTCCTAAAATGATTCTTTCCATAATTTTCTAATAATGGGAATTTATTTATTCCCCTGTTCTTATTTGATGATTTATTTTTTTCATGGTTATCAGAATACCTCTTTTTCTCTTTATTAACCTTGAACATTTAGGATCTAAAAAATACTTTCTCTGATTTGATGGAACTTAATACTATTTAATCATATGATGAAAAAAAATTGAGAAGATATTTCCCTTTGGAGACTTGTCTTAAGACCTTCAAATAAATTATCAATATTTTTTTTTGAAACAAATATGTAATTTGTAGCATACCAGGATAGTCTTATGAATGTAGCATCATACTGTGCAACACTCTCTTCTTCCTTTTTCTTTAAGATATAGAATTTTATCTTCATTTCAGTTCATTGATCACGAGGGAGATATTTTTTGAAGAATGTTTCTTTAAAATTTCTCTATTCCATGTCTTCTATTTCATCTTCCTTCTTAGTATTTTAGATCAAATGCCACCATTGATCAACATCACCCTTGAGAAAATATACCATTAGCACTACCTTTTCCCTTTAATCGCATCCTAATTCCAAGAATATATTTTCAAGGGACTTGATTCATTACTCTGCTACCACTGGATTATTAGTCCCACTAAAATATGGGGATTCTTCCACATAAAATGATCCAATATTGGTGTATTATGGTTATTCTTCATAACCTGGGTAACCTTCCATAATATGGCCATGATCTTATTAGCTCCAACACCAACTTCGTTGAATTGATCAATGGGTAAATCCCTACATTTTCTATGGGTATTGATTCCCTTTCTTCTATTAGGCACCATCACTAAATAATGGAACATGTTGTGTTATCTCATAATCGTCATGATTATTGAGACAAAAATTCACTATATGGAATTATTATAATTCTCGTGTTTATTTAACATCTAGTTCCCAAGGTTTCTACTAAATTTTCTTTGATACCAACTGTAACAACCCCGACCTCAGTAACCCAGAGTTAGTGGTTATTTTATTACAATGGAATAGATATAAGAGATAACATCACCAAGGATCAAACAATTTAGTAATATTGAAGAACTAGTTACATATATGGATCCCTTATTACATTGGTAACTAAACATAAAACATAAAAAGGGGAAATAAATTGTTTCCTTGACACTTATTCAAAGATTTCATCTTTACAACCTGGGGAAAGAAACAATATAAGGGTGAGATAAAATGATTAGTAAGGGTTACATATAGTAGAAACATGAATCAATAATAAGTGAAGCATAATCAATATGTAATAATTGAAAAACACATGTCATTTAATCAATAAACTGAGAATGAAAATGCATCCATATATTTTATCATAGTAAAAATCTCATGAATAAGAATAATTGAATACTGAATGAAGGGAATGTTTAATTATTGGAAATAATGTATCTGGAACATGAACCACTACTATCAAAACCATTCAAAATGTGATTTAAGTATGATGGTAAAAACCCGTCTGATTCTTCTTGGAAACAAATGCAAAGAGTTTTTCACCAACTATTTTGTATCATGAGACATGTCGATGAATTGAGTGGATATATTTAACTGGTCCCCACCCATGTATTCATGTCCAAATCATTCCTAAAATATCTAAATGATCAATTTAAATAATTTAATCAATATTCCTTATCAAATAATATCTTTATTGGGTAAAATATATAGATTTAACATTATTTCCTAGATAATAAAATAACATTCAAAGTAAAAATTGTATGTAAAAAATGTTATACAGTTTAGACAATAATTATATCTATGATACAATAAAAATGGATATTTTAAGAGAAATATAATTTAAAATGAAAAATGATCTCAAAAGGGTGGTAGATACACCACATAAAAATAATTAGGTGAACAATACCAAGTAAGTCTCAATGCAATGGAGATTGAGATGAAGTCCCTTACCTTATGTCTGAAATCATTCTGCACTTGTACTTAATGTCCTATATGGTCAAATTAGATTCATTAATTACTTAATTCAGAACCTATTAAAAATATATTTGATTTATTATAATTTCATTAATTTCATTATGGCCTTTCTGATGATTTATATTGTTTAATTTCATTATTTTGAGAGTGTTTATTTCATGGTTTTATGGTCGGTTCCCTTGTGTATAATTGTAAGAGTTTCTTGTAAAATGGAAGAAAAACTAAATAAGTGGAATGTAATGATATTAATATAATTATATAATTTTAAATGTTCCTCATATATCATTTGGTTATATGGTACAATGATTATTCCTTAGATAAAACGTTAATGAAAAATGATTAGTTTATTTTGGCGGTTTTTATAACCAGCATAGACTAGAATTGTTTTATTTAATATTATGTTTATATAATGGTTACAAAACATTAAATAAGTTTTAATACACATATTATAATCTGTTTTGACCATAAAAATGGTTTTATGACCATCTGTGAAGTCAGTAATGAAAAAAAAACTCATCATCCACGAAGGTGGTGAATCAACACCTCACTGATGATGTTTTCATTTTTAGAATTAAAAGGGAAGGATAAGATATTTGATGATGAGTATTACATTAACACAATAAAATTATATTATATATATATAACTATATTTACAATGCCACTTTGGATAGGGGAGGTGAGGAGAGGATAATAAAAGAAAAGAAATTAAAAGAGAATTAAGGAGTATTTAACCTCTCGAATATCATCTCCTTGAGAACCACCTTAAGACACTTGGATTTGGTTATTTGGTAAGACCGGTAGGTATTAGACATAGGGAAGAAGATTGGGGAGGGATTTGGGCATAATTTAGATAATCTTAAAGTATTATAAGGTGTGAGGAGAAGGGGTGGTGAGGGGTGGTATTTATAGTGGAGGAGAGGGGTATTTTTTATTATTTTATTCATTAGTATATTATTTTGGATCAAGACTTCAATAGTAATGATTCTTAGGACTAAGTAAATTAAATAGTTCATGTGAGTTCTAAATAATGGGTTATTAAATCATAAATGACTCAAAAATTCATTTATTTTTCTTAAAATGTTAAATACCATAAATTACTGAACTTCATCGTGTGAAGCTAGAACGGAATCGCCTTCACGAGAAGTTCAAACTGATAGAAATTACTACTCGTGCAATGTTGGCCGAGCCTCCCTCGGATTCTATCACCTTAGCACACCTTACACTTAGGTCCTATGCTGGGGTTATAAGAGGCTATCTAACGAGACCATAACTTCTTTGTGTAATCCTTTGAGTTAAATAAAATTGTGATTTCTTCTTATGGAGAAGTTTGTAAATTTTCAAAATGTCAGAATAAATGTAGGATGTATATTATTGATGAATTTCGAAAAAAAATGATATTTTAAAATATTTATGTAAACCTTAAATAATTAATGATGTGTAATGATTTTCAAAAAATGGTCTTCTGCAAATGTGTTTAGTAAGAAATTTGGAGTCTAATAAGATCAACTTAATTTTTGGTGAATAGTAATTTATGAATAGTGATTTTACGCTTAGGATTAGCAATGTGACCAAATGGATTAGTAATCTCACTTAAGGAAAGTATTAATATAATATAGGCACCTTTATTAAGTAATGTGATTCAATAAAATAGGTAAATAACTGTTTTAGAAATTATTAGTCAAGTATTAGTTTTTTCGGGTGAATAGTGTTTTTATTTAAAAATAAAATTAAAAATATTTAGAAAATTATTTTTATAAATTGGAGTTTATTTTTGAATTCAGAACATCGATATTATGTTAAGATAATTTTTTGGGATTTTTCTGAAAATGTTGAATTTTCAGTGAATAGTAAAAATACAGTTTTAGGGTTTCGGTATGTTTAATGACATCATAACTGTGTCATGATGATTTCATTAGATATTTTAAGGGATGGTAGACTTATTAATAGTAAGATAAGGTATGAGGTGTCCCAAGTGGCCAATACCATGAGAAAATACCATTGAATAGTACATAGTTTTTCCAATACCACCGATGAGGTATCCCTTGGCCATTAATGCCTTGTCCCCTCACTTCCCCTATAAATACCAAGCCATTATGTCATCCTTTCCATTCCAAAATCCTAATCAACTAAGTTATGGTCTCCTTACCCCCCAAGGAGTCCTCCCAAGGTTCCCTCAAGCACCCCAAGGTCCCAAACTTCAAGATTTCAAAGTTACTCTTCAAGGTAAGGGATCATACCTCTCTCTTTCTTTTCAAGTACTCTCATTTATGTCATTTATTTTAAGACCCAAGTTCTTATGTTGGGGGTGTTATTTTATATTCATATTAATTTTCTTTTCATTTTCTTATTATGAGAGACCCCCTCTTGCTCTCATCAATTCTTTATCTTAATTTTTAAGTGGCGACGTTAGGCTGCCGAATTTTTGTAAGGGATTCTTTCACCCTCCCCTTTTAAGGCATGACTTCCTTTATGTTGTGTCTTATAGTTTCCATATCGTTATGTTGAGGTTATGTTCTTATATGTTCTTATTACTTTCAATTTTATGTACAAATGATGAGAGACCCTTTCTTCTCTCATCAATTCGTTTTCTGAATTTTTAAGTGATGTCGTTAGGCTGCCGAATTTCTTGAAAAGGGAATTGTGTCTTCTCTTTTCTTCCATGTTTCCTTTCCATGTGGTATGCCATTAAAATACCCATACCATGATTTTATTTAGTACCCATAATTTATTATTAATTATTTATGAGTGTTTGACCCTTTTCCCCTCTCTTTTCAATGTTTTCTAAAACCTTGTAACATAGCCGTTATGCTATAGAATTTTCGTCTCAAAATGTCTCTCTATTTTTCTCAAATTATTTTATTTTATTAATTGAATACTCAAAGCTATTTATTCTATAGGGGTATTCACATATATATCAAAATTTTCTATTTTAATTCTGGGATTTACATACACGAAACCAGCTTTCCTTTTCCGTGGGTTTAAAATGACATAAAGATCATGTCTTAAAAGCAGTTTTTAAAATGTTATGATTATGAAATGAAACCCATTTATTTTATGCTATATGGGTTATTTATGAAATTTTGATGATTATATATGTGGATCACATGATAATAAAGACAAATTTAAGGGTGCACCCTGATAGAGCTCCAATGCATTGGGTAATGATGTAATCGCTAGGGATTACAATTTTAACGATACCTTGGTGAATAACCTTGGTAATTTTTTTTAAATGACACCTTGGGGATGGAACTTGGTGATATGTTCATTATTTTCTAAGTTAAATGTTGTATCCACATATTCAAGTTATGTTTCAAGTTCTTTTCATTATGATATTCCTATACTTCTATTGCTCATGTCTTTATGTTTTTATTCAAGTTCTTATTGATATCACAAGTAAATTGTTTCCTTGTTTACCCTTACTGGGTCTTCTACTCACCCTTTACTTTTATTTATGTCTCTAGAATATGAGATGCAATAATTGAACATAGGATGAGCATATGATGAAGCCTTACAAGTGTATTAGAAGAATTTTTTATGTTGTTTTCATGTTTTATGTCCTTGATTTCCAATACGCTAGACTTTAAAGATCCTCTGTTTGTAAAATGTAATGATAAGTTATGTTATAAAAAGGCAGGATGTTATAGTTGGTATCAAAGGATAGTTTAGTTATTTGTGGAAATTAGGATATGAAAACTTTATGAATAACCCTATAGAAAATTTTAAATATAGGAAATCTTCCTGGTATTTTGGTGAGTGTTGAGTAAGTGGTTTATCAAGAAAATACATTCATGTCTGGATATGAGCAGGTAGAGGTGGCTCTGGCACAGATGTACATAGGGGTAAAACCCGAAAACACCGCTTGAGCTAGACTCGAACAGGAACTGGTACACGAAAATGGACCTTTTTTCACTCTTGGTTACGACACTTCTGGGGGATATGCTTTGGTAAATTCATAAGCTTAGTATGAACCATTATTAAAGGAACAAAGATAAAATAAAATAAAGATTCACATAAGAATATATGATCATGGATAACCTAGATTGTAACCTAGGGGATCACAGGTTAAGATATACTTTTCTTCTACAAGTTTATCCTTATATGCTTAAAGTTTCCTTTTCATGATTATTGGCTAAGTATTTAAGCCCCTTAATTATACATTCTTTTCTTAGTTAATGGCGGTAAATAGAAGAACATGTCCCAAAAACCAATGTGATAGGAAATGTGACAATTTCCCTATTAATATGACAGAGACAATGAGAGATCAAGTTTAACATATTGTGATTATGCCAAACAAACTATCAAAAATCACAATTAATAATTGGTACCTAGTTGAATGCCCAAATTAATCAAGGAAGAGGAAGATAGAGTCTCAAGGATGTTCATCTAATAAAGTTGATAAGGGGAAGAAGACCCAATTTTCTTTGTGCAAAAATTGTGGAAAGAGGCACCAAGGAAAATGTTACAAAGGAATTGGGAGATGTTTAAAGTGTGGGATGATAGGGCATAAAGTAGCCAATTTATTTAAAAAAATGGATAATGTGATTAATGGGGATAAGGTTCAATATAATGTACCTTATAATTTTCAATTTCGTAAATATGGAGAAGTTGGACATTATCTATGGAAATGCTCTCTTGGAAGGGATGAGAAGCATGATGAGCATCAAAAATCTTTAAGGAAAAGGGAACAATGCAAGTCATATGCTGAGATGGATCATGATGACTGAAGTACATGTAACTTCTTCACAATAATTGTCTATGTCATGTTGTATTTTAGTTCATGATCTATGAGAATATCTTTAATGTTTTCTAAGAACATCGAGTCACTACCTAAGATGGTTTTTAAGGAAAACAACTATTGTTATGTGTCACATGTTGATTTTGTGAAGCTGTTCTTATTAAAAAAATAATTATGAGATTAAAATATGAATATTATTTTGGAATATGTTCACTAATTTGGGAACCCTGTATGATCATGGAAAATAGATTACTACGGTATTTTCTTTGAGCAGTAAAGGTTGGCATATATTTTGAATAATCGATTAATTTAAGGTGAACTTATGGTAATTTAGCTTACTTATGGAAATTATTAACCTATCTTGGGGAAAATGTGATTAGGTAAGTTACTTTTTTTATAAGACGTTAAGAGTGGTTGATGTTGTTTGGAGATGAACGATAAAATTTATCTTGGAAGACTATGTTATCAAATCCTTCTTATATTTGGGTTTCAATCTTAGTTTGGTTTATTTTGAGGAATTTTAAGGACAATTATTTATGGAATGGTCTATGATGAAGTTTGGGTAGTACCATAGAATTTTGAAGATTAACATTAGTTTCCCTTCCTATGGGATTCTTTATTTTTGAAGAGTTGTTTTATCTTACCCTTTATACTTTTGGGATAATGTTTAAAGATAGAAGAAGTAGGTAGTTAATATTTTTTGGATTATGTGATTCTCTAGAAGATGATTCTTGTGATTTTATGTGACCAAGTCCTTTTGAATTCTCATTGTTTGGAGAAAAGATTAGTCTTGGTAGAAACTTATTAAATGATGAAACTCTACTTGAAGGTCAGTATATTTCCTTATGTTTTTCTTCAATGTAGCAAATGAATTCATCAAAATTATGAAAGGGAACGTAAAAAAAACGTTGTGGGTTTACATTTCCTACTAGGTAATCAAAGACCATTGAACACATCATAAGTTTGTAATTTTATGGTGGTTAACTTTCTCCTAATCATGTTTTCTATCACCCTCCATTAGACCTTGATGGTTTGTTTTTCCTCCATATCCATGTTTTTCATGGAATCCTAGTATATGTTGTCTTGGGTGACCTTTGTACTTCCCTTTCTTTATTTTAAAGTAATAGTGTTACTGACTCTTTTTCTGACGTTCGACTTTCAATGAAATTTCCAAGCCCAATTTTAAAAATTGCGAGGACGCAATTTCTTAAGGGGGAAGAATGTAACGACCCGAAATTTTGAATAAATTTTGTTTCCTAATTTTTTGTGTTATTTTATTTTATACTCAACAAAATGATTTCATTTAATAACATGAGTATAATTAAAATGATACCATTGGGTTTTGACTATTATATAACCGTTGGTCAGTATGACTGTTGGAAACTAAATGTTGCGATTATTATCTCTAAATACAAGTGATCTTGGTTAATTAATATAGAAAGAAGATTTGATGGCCTCATCCAGTAGTCTCGGGCCTATCGAAGCCCATCTAAAGGAACTTGGGAAGGAGGTAGCACCACTGGGATTTGCTCTAGACCAAACCCAAGCCGAACTTCATCGTGTGAAGCTAGAACGGAATCGCCTTCACGAGAAGTTCAAGCTGATAGAAATCACCACTCGGGAAAAGTTGTTCAAGCCACCCCAATATTCTCTCACCTTAGCACACCTTACACTTAGGTCCTATGCTGGGGTTATAAGGGGCTATGTAACGAGACCATAACTTCTTTGTGTAATCCTTTGAGTTAAATAAAATTGTGATTTCTTCTTATGGAGAAGTTTGTGAATTTTCAAAATGTCTGAATAAATGTAGAATGTATATTATTGATGAATTTTGAAAAAAAAAGGATATTTTAAAATATTTATGTAAACCTTAAATAATTAATGATGTGTAATGATTTTCAAAAAATGGTCTTCTGAAAATGTGTTCAGTAAGAAATTTGGAGTCTAATAAGATCAACTTAATTTTTGGTGAATAGTAATTTATGAATAGTGATTTTATGCTTAGGATTAGTAATGTGACCAAATGGATTAGTAATCTCACTTAAATAAAGTATTAATATAATATAGGCACCTTGATTAAGTAATGTGATTCAATAAAATAGGTAAATAATTGTTCCAGAAATTATTAGTCAAGTATTAGTTTTTTCGGGTGAATAATGTTTTTATTTAAAAATTAAATTAAAATATTTAGAAAATTATTTTTATAAAGTGGAGTATATTTTTGAATTCAGAGCATCGATATTATGTTAAGATAATTTTTTGGTATTTTTCTGAAAATGTTGAATTTTCAGTGAATAGTAAAAATACAGTTTTAGGGTTTCGGTATGTTTAATGACATCATAACTGCATCATGATGATGTCATGAGATATTTTAAGGGATGGTAGACTTATTAATAGTAATATAAGGTATGAGGTGTCCCAAGTGTCCAATACCATGAGGAAATACCATTGAATAGTACATAGTTTTGCCAATACCACTGATGAGGTGTCCCTTGGCCATTAATGTCTTGTCCCCTCACTTCCCCTATAAATACCAAGCCATTATCTCATCCTTTCCATTCCAAAATCCTCCTAAAATAAGTTCTGGTCTCCTTAACTCCCAAGGAGTCATCCCAAGGTTCCCTCAAGCCCCCCAAGGTCCCAACCTTCAATATTTCAAAGTTACTCTTCAAGGTAAGGGATCCTACCTCTCTCTTTCTTTTCAAGTACTCTTGTTTATGTAATCTCTTTTAAGCCCCAAGTTCTTATGTTGGGGGTGTTATTTTATATTAATATTACTTTACTTTTCATGTTCATACTATGAGAGATCCCCTATTTCTCTCATCAATTCATTTTCTGAATTTTTAAGTGGCGTCGTTAGGCTGCCGAATTTTTGTAAGGGATTCTTTCACCCTCCTCTTTTAAGGCATGAATTCCTTTATGTTGTGTCTTCTAGTTTCCATCTCTTTATTTTGAGGGTATGTTCTTATATGTTATTATTACTTTCCATTTTATGTCCAAATAATGAGAGACCCTTTCTTCTCTCATCAATTCATTTTCTGAATTTTTAAGTGACACCGTTAGGCTGCCAAATTTCTTGTAAAAGGAATCGTGTCTTCTCTTTTCTTCCATGTTTAATTTCCATGTGGTATGCCATTAAAATACCCATATAATGATATTATTCAGTACCCGTACTTTATTATGAATTATTTATGAGTGGTTTACCCTTGTCCCCTCTTTTTTCAATGTTTTCTAAAACCCTGTAACATAGTCGTTATGCTCCAGAATTTTCGTCTCAAAATGTCTCTCTCTTTTTCTCAAATTATTTTATTTTATTAAGTGAATACTCAAATATCATTATTCTACAGGGGTATTCACATATATATCAAAATTTCATATTTTAATTCTTTTATTTACATACACAAAACCCTCTTTCCTTTTCCGTGGGTTTAAAATGACATAAAGATCATGTCTTAAAAGCAGTTTTTAAAATGATATGATTATGAAATGAAACCCATTTCTTTTATGCTATATGGGTTATTTATGAAATTTTGATGATGATATATGTGGATCACATGATAATAAAGACAAATTTAAGGGTGCTCCCTGATAGTGCTCCAATGTATTGGGTAATGATGTAATCGCTAGGGATTACAATTTTAACGATACCTTGGTGAATAACCTTGGTAAATTTTTTTTAAATGACACCTTGGGGATGGACCTTGGTGATATGTTCATGATTTTCTAAGTTAAATTTTTTAGCCACATCTTCAAGTTATTTTTCAAGTTCTTTTCATTATGATATGCCTATACTTCCATTGCCCATGTCTTTATGTTTTTATTCAAGTTCTTATTGATATTACAAGTAAATTGTTTCCTTATTTACCCTTACTAGGCCTTTTGCTCACCCTTTACTTTGATGTATGTCTCCAGGATATGAGACGCAATAATTGAACATATTATGAACATATGATGAAGCCTTACAAGTGGATTAGAAGAATGTTTTATGTTGTTTTGATGTTTTATGTCCCTAATTTCCAAGACACTATACATTAAAGATCCTCTGTTTGTAAAATGTAATGAAAAGTTATGTTATAAAAAGGCGGGATGTTATAAATAAAACATTTTTATTCTTTAAATTTTTAATAAATATTTTAAAAACTCTTTAAAACTCATAAAAAAATCACTTTTGGATATCAAAATACCCTTTTCTTTTAAAAACCCCATTTTCATTATAAAAATACCCAAAAATGGAAAAGGGTTTTCCTTTGAATAATACATGAAAATTTTAAAAGTAATATAGAAATAAAATAATGTTCATGGTGGAGGAAAAAGTCTTTTCACTATAAATGTTAAAATACAACATTCCTTTTGACATTTTTTAAAAAATTATGTATAAAAAACATAAAAAGATTACTTTTGAAAACCATTGAAATAAAGTAAAAGTGAAATAAAATATACTTTATAAATATTTTATATACATATAAAAACTTTCATAAAATCATTTAAAAACATGTACATGTAAGAGAAAGAGTTGTAAGTAAAAACTTTAAAATATAATTTTTTTAAAGAAAATTCCCTTATCACTTGGTCAACACTTGAATCGTAAGACCCGTGAAATAAAAAAATTAAACAAAACATTAAATATAATAATAATATAAAAAATAATGATATAACATGTAAAAGGGGCTTTATATTCTCCTTATAAAATAATAAATTTTCATAACATTAAAATATGCCTCAATAAAAGGAAATTGAGACGAAGTCCCTTGCCTTGAGTCTGACTTATCACGTGTATCTTTATCTTCCTGAATAATGAACTTATGTTAATTATTTACTAACTTAAGAAAATTTTTAAAATTATTTATTTATTTTATTTCACTTATTACCATGTTATATACAATACTTAATTAACTAAGTTTACATTATAATTTTTGACCATATTTGGATTATGTGTCAAAAATGACTATGGTGGGTTGACTATGGTCAAAGAGGAAATTATTTAAACATATATAGAATAATAATCATGAAATATTTATAATATTTATTAATAAATTATCATTTTAATATTTATCATGAAATATTGTTTTGAGAAATTAATTATGTTACAATCATGGAGACGGTAGGTCATACGTACTAATGAGTAGCATTTCCATTTTTGAATGATCATTATAGAAAATAGGTAAGTAATATTTTTTATTTAAAAATTATAATAATATCATATATACCATATTAATTCATTAAATATCCTTATATATATCATACATGATGTGTGGTGATGAAATTAGAGTCACATCTATTCATGAAGGCGGTAGTCTACACGTTCATAAACGACGTTATCATTTATCAGTGAGTGAAAAGGTAAGAAATAAAATGATATATTATATTTTAAAAATGATATATATATATATATCATTAATATCATAATTATTCTATAATTTCCCATATATTAATTATATCTACCCTTATTACCTTCCATGTAAATAATTAGTGAAAACGAATCACATTACTTCGTGAGGTAGTAGTTTGATGTACACACGAACGACGTTATCGTATCCCCTACGAAATAGAATTTAAAAAGTTATGTGTGATATAGTTACTAAATTGGTATAAATATTTTATAAATAATATATATATATATATATATATATATATCCATAATCATACCCAATTGTGATAGATGGTAATGGAAAAACGAATAACATCAGTTCATGAGGCGGTAGTTCACCGTACACATGAATGATGATTTCATAACCCATTTGATGAAAGATGAGAAGGTTTTAGAATATTACATTAACAAAATAAAATATAAATATATGTAAGATAATTATGTTATTATATAATCGTGGTTTGAGAATAATTTAAGGAGGTGGAGGGAGAAATAAAATAAAAACGCTCGTTGAAGAACGTTACTTCTTCGGGTAACTCATTTTGTTTTGCACCGAAGGCCTTACTTGGTTGGATTTATGCCCAAAATAAGGATTATATGATGATATAAGGGAATTAGGGAATTTATTTGGGAATTTATTTCCTATACCAATGGGTTTTAAAGGTTTTAAGAGAGGAGGAAAGGGGGTGGCCTTTTATAAGTGAGGTGAGTGGCACACTTGTAATTTTTGAAAAGAACGAATTCCACCTATGTTTTTTTCATTTCACAAGGCTATAATAATGGAAATTTATCATTAATGGAAGTTATAAGGTATAAATATTCCCATAAAATATATTTTATACAAGTTTTTAGGTCATTTTAACCCTTATCTTTTTAGTTTAACCCCAATAAATCCATTTTTACCTTAAACAAGGTAATTAATTTTTACTGTTTCACTATTCATTTTGGTCAAAAATTAAGTTGAACTTATTAGAAAATATAAATTATTATGATTAAAAATATTTAATATATTTTAAAAAATTCAATTCATATAAGTGGAAAATTTCAATTTAAAACAAAACCTATAGACATGATGAAAAAGCGGGTTTTCAAGTAGAGTATTTTTTTAACAAAAGATGATTATATATTAAATCTATGAATAATAATAATAATTATATGAAACTCAATTAATATTTATTAATATATAATATATAAATTTAATTTAAAACATTTCCTATTATAGATTATTTTAATTAATTAAAATGGATAAAAATTAAGTATTTTAAAATAGTTTTTAGAAAAAACCATTTTTAAACCCAATAACAAACTTATACTAAAAATCAATATAAAGTTGATTAAAAAGTAATTAATTATATTAAATATAACTAAATATTACTTATTTTAATTTAAATCATATCCAAATGATATTTGGACTTTTAAAATACTTAAATTATTGAAAATAAAATACTTTTTTATCAAAATTGATTTTGCACTATTCCCTGAAAAATCGATATTTTATTAAAAATAAAAAAAATACCATAGGTAAATTTTGATATTATTATGTAAAAAAATTATATTCATATTTTAAAATTTAATTTCTAAATTTTATAAATTAAACTTTTGTATAAAACATTATAAGAAAAAAGTTTAGTTGAAACTATTTCTTTTTAAATTTTAAAAATTACGTAATATTTTTATAAATAATATAACTATCTAATTCATATTAATAAATATGAAAATAATTTATTCTATCATTTACTATGTTTTTATAGAAAAAAATTAAAAAATTTGGAATGAAAATTATCCTATGTAGATTTTGTCTCCTATATCAATGATTAAAGAAAAAAACTAAATGTGAGGCATGAAATTTAAATTAAAATGTACAAATAGAATTAAAAAATAATGTAAAGAATACAAAATAAAAATAAAAAATTGAAATGATTACTCCCCTTTTCAATGAACCACTTAGGTTGGGTTGTTAAGGTTTTATTTTTCCCATTTCATGACATGAATAGTCATCTCATGATGTGAATCATAACCTCACGATGTGAATCATTCCTGCAACTTCTTTTCATGCTTCCTTGTGATTCCTTGATGGACTTAAAAAATGAAAATATACCAGTGAAAGTAAATTCCCATTATCTATGAAATTTTAAAATATTTTTAGGAGAGTGATTATTCTTAAAAACATAAAAATAACAAACCTAAAAACTTGGGTTACCTCTCGATATCACTTTTGTTTAACATCATTAGCTTGAACTTACCTATTTTAGCTTAGCTTATAGAAGAGTGGAAATATTTTACCTAATCTAAATCTATAAATTTCCTTAAATGTGACATTTCCATGAATATGGTCATCCTTCCTTCTTCTGGAAATAGCTTCATTCTTAATTTGGGGAGGACCTTCTCAACCTCCATCAGGCCTATCCACTAATGCTTTATAAGAACATAAAATCAAAAGTTTAGGTCATGCACCATAAAAACCTACAATACTTCTTCAAAAAAATTTATATAAACTGTTCCTCCATCATCAATGATCATATATCTCATTTTTCATCTTTTATTATTAAATATATCTTCTTTTTCTTGAGTCTGAAAAGAAATCGTCTCTTGATTTTATTCAAGGGTATCAACCTATTCATATTCAAACATGTTGACTTATTGAAAATCATCCTCATTTACATCATAGTTCTTTATTTATCAGTATATTTTGAAACTAAATTTCCCACTGCCTACTCTTAAACACAACTCACCAGTTTGAATGTCAATCAATGCTCTTATAGTTACTAAAAACAGTCTCCTAAGAATAAGAGGTATCCTCTCCTAATCCATATCCAGCACCAAAAATTCCATTAGAAATAAAAAATTGTCCACTTTAATCAAAATATCTTCGATCATTCCTCATGGGTATTTCACTATTGAACCTAATAATTTAAGTGAAACTCTTGTAGGCCTAAGGTCCTCAGCTCCCAAGATTTTGAAGGTGGTGTAAGGCATGATCACTTACACCTAAATCACATAAGGTTTTTTCAAATTTATTAAACCTAGTATAAATAGGAATTGAAAAACTACTTAGGTCTTATTGATTCTTTGGTAGATCCTTTAACACCATAGTATAACACTCTCTCATGAGTGATATTGTTCCAATATCTTCTAGATTTCTTTTCTTCATCACCAATTATTTCATGAGCATTGATTATATTGGAATAAAGGAAATGGATTCTACAAAATGAATATTAATATGAAACTTTTTAAATTATTCCATAAATTTACCTATGTTTTCTTCTAACTATTTTTGTTTCACCCACTTTGGAAATGGTAGATATGGATTTTATAGTGGTGGAGGTTCCTCCCTTGTTTATTCTTCTTTATTTTTATATTTATTATTTTTTGAAAAATATTTCACTTTTTCATCTTTTTTTTCTTACTATATGCTACTTAGTTTAGGGTTATGTTGGGTGATTTTTCTAATTCTTATGGTTATAGATTTCAAATCACTTTATGGGTGCACTTTTTGGTTTCCTGATAATACTATTATCAGCCTCTCTTGAAGTTTTTTAGTTATTTTTCCAATTTGAAACTCCATATTTCGCAATATAGCCTTTTGGTTAATCGATTCTTCCTTTGTTTTCTTAATTTTATCCCTATTATGGCCATAAATTTGGCCAATATCTCTTCCAAGGAATGAATTTTACTTGAGAGTGATGGACTTTAAATTCTTTTTCTCAGAATCCCTATGGCCTTAATTGGTACCCTTGAGCCTTTGGTTGATATGGTGTCCACCCTTGAAATTGATTTTGCCTATTATAACCAACATAATTTTCATCATCAGTGTACATACCTTGGGGTTTATGTATATTCATCAATACACCCATCTTCCTGGTCATGGATTCCATTAGGGAAATCGTACAACTATTATCCACCATGTTAACCCCTTTCCTTTGGGTTCCTTATGACTTACACTAAAAGATATTGTTATCCATATCATCTAAAAGGTTATATCTATCCTCAAATGATTTCTTCATCAATGATTCACCCACTATAGTATCAATGATAGACCTCTTTACCTGTGATAGAACTTTATAAAAAAAATTAATTAGAAATTAAATCTTTATACCATGGTGATGGAATTTTCAAGTTAAATTATTAAATTATTCTCAGGCACTCTAAATAGATTCATCATCAAATTAGTTAAATTTTAAAATGTCAACCATAATTTTTATGTATTTATATGGGTGAAAGAATTGGGTTAATAAGTTTCTCACTAACTCAACCCATGTGGTAATAGAATGAGGTGAGAGACTTTGAATACATTCCCTGACTTTGTCCTTTATTGAAAATAGAAATAGCCTCAGTATTACCACATCAATTGATACATTTTTAAATTGAAAAGTGTTATAAAGTTCAAGAAAATTACATATGTGAGTGTTGGGATCCTCATGTGTCATCCTGGAAAATTTGATTAAATTTCAGATCATTTTTACAATAGTTGTATTTATCTCAAATTGATGTTCAACAACCTTAGGTGCCAAAATACTGGGTTAAATACCCATACCCAAGGGTATTTCACAGTTTATGGTTGTACACATCATGGTTGTTCTACATGGTACTTCTCCATCCATGGAGTGTTTTTCGTACTCAATCATACCCTCTTCCAAGTCCTTTTTCCTACTTTCGGATGGTTTTCTCCAACTATGGATCATATACAAGATCATCTTCTTTTGATTTTCCATGAGTGGAGTAATCTTTCATCAAAGTATGTCCTAAAACCACAAAATTAAGATATCAAGTATTAAATAATGAATTATAATAAAAATAATTATTATTATTCCTAATTATCCTAAAAATAATCGGAAACCATTCCCCAGCAACAACACCGAAAAATTGGTACTGCCCGAAGGCATTGTTAATTCCAATGAGGATACCAAATTTAGAAATTTATAAAACACAGTTCTAAAATCACTAACTCTACATTTTTTGAGACTGAGGTCAATTTGATGAAGATAGTTTTTGGAGAAAATAGTTAATTTAATAAAATAGAATTTAATTAAAAATATGATTTTGAGGAAAATAAATTCTAAATTATCACATTGATTTTGAAGAAGGTGGGAGAAGAGAACAATAAAATCATCATACCAAACATGTAATTTTTGGGTTCATTTATTAATGGAATTTAGGTTAATGATTTATTCATTTTGTTTTCAAAATTATTTTTAATAAATATCCTTGGTTTGGATGATCACTCTCCCTCTCACTAATACCCCTTTTTTAATTGTAATATACTTCGGTTAGTTAGAGAGAGAGGTAACACAGAACAATTTTTTAACATAAAACCAATTTCTTTCCAATGTTCATGGTGAAGGTTTAATTCTAGTATCATGTTTTATAATACTCATTTAATTTACATGCAATAGTAATGCATGAAAAATTAAAGAGATAAGGGAAGAAGATAATTTAAATGAGAAAACTCAATTTGAAATAATAATAAATCTATAAATTACTTTAGTAAAATTCCCCTTCGATTGCATATTTGGAATGAAAGAAATAACTTCCCCATTCTATACATGAGAGGGTAAGAGAAATAAAAAAATGAAAACCCTAAATAAATGGTTGAGTAGGCCTGGTGAAGGACTCTATAGTTTTGAAACACCTCACCCCAGGATCTCATCTCCCATCCAATGATGAAATAGTCATCCTCTTTATTTATAAGAATAAATAGATCCTTGAGTCGGACTTTGGGTCAAAAATTAGTGTTTAATTCATCCCCAGTCACTCTCAAGAGTCTCTGATCAAGTAGAAATGGGACCCCCATGAATATCTAGTCAAAATATTCAAACATCGGAACTTAAATTGTGTTAATGTCACCAGGTTCATAACATGAATTAATGTATCACATCATGAATGGTAAATCTCCATATTTAAAACTTTTTTATACTAAAAAATCATGATTTTAATGAGGGTTTCAGGATACTAAACATGTCATGAAAGAAACTCATAGCTTAAAGGACCACCATGAATTTTACAAGATGTCTAGATCAAACTATTCACGATGTGAATAGAGATTAATGTTGTGAATAATTTATAACATTTTTCCTCCCAACTCTTAATCACATGAATCCCTTAAATTAAATCTATGAATTTATGCTTTGAACTTATCATTCCATGAATAATGAAATCCTTGTATTCTTTATTTCATTCTAGATTCAATCTTGTGGTGTTTTACCATAGCACAAAGTATCTTTAACTTCCTTAATTCATCTATTTTTCTTCATTTTCCTACATATCATATTCAAATTTATCCTACCATAAAATTAACAAAATAATAATTACATTATCAATAATAATAACTTTTAATTCATAATACAATGAATTTAATATAAAAAATGTATGCATGAAATGTAGACATTGAAGGTTTCGGGTGTAGTGGAAGCATTAGATGGAGCATGCCCAACTCATATTTTTTTCATAATCGATAATTAATCTAAGATGTACATCGATGATAAATTTTGTGACTAATGTAATTGAATCAAAGATTAATTGATGTGATAATTTTTTAACGAAAACATGAGATCACCCCATATTATTTATAATTATTTTAAATAATTTAAAAGTTAGCATGAAATGAATTAGTTCTTAATTGATGAATCTGACAACAAATCTATGTCATATCATCATTGTTTTATAGTAATCAAGTTTAGATACCCTTCAGTGGTGATCTACATGTGCTTCATGAACCTTTAAACATCATCATAGGAATCTTTGAGTACTAGCATGGTAGATCCTAACGCTTACATCGTTCACCTTTGATCACCTCAAGAATTGATTCAAAAAAAATCTCCTTGATCTCTATAGAATCTTTAGTGGTCATAGAGGAGGATCATTATCTATTATTTAGATCATTCTAGTAGAAGGTATATCTCTAAGGCCTTGATGTAATTCTTCGAATTTTGTTGTGCACAACCAAAATAGATGGAAACCCATTGAGAAAATAATATAATTGGGTTTATATACTACTAAGGTTATAGAATAATGATTGAATATGAGCACTTATTATTTTCTTAATACCTGCAGAACACCATGTATATAATAATATTATTATTATTATTATTTATTGACATTATCAAAACCCGTGAATTGATTAAATATTATTTATTCAA
The DNA here is from genome assembly GCA_963277665.1 of Viscum album. Taxonomy (NCBI): domain Eukaryota; kingdom Viridiplantae; phylum Streptophyta; class Magnoliopsida; order Santalales; family Viscaceae; genus Viscum; species Viscum album. The sequence continues at coordinate 70,219,264 of OY728159.1, forward strand.
ATAATACTAAATATATATTATTTCTCAATGGACTAATTGTAACGCTCTAAACCTAGAAGCTCGGAGCTGGTGCATTATTTTATTGCATTGGAATAGATACAAGATTCAAATCTCAAGGTACTTAACAATTTAGCAGTTTTGGAAAACTATATTACATACATGATGCCTATAATACATTTGGAAAATAAAATAAAAACATTATACCTAATAAAATGAAATAAAAAACATCCTTGAAACTCATTCAAAGGAATATTTTTCATAACTTGGGGAAAAAACATAATAAGGGTGAGATAAAATGATCAGTAAGGGTAAGTAAATTGGAATCAATAATGAATTGATAAATCAAAACGGCAAGGTAAATAACTAATAACACATGCCATTCAAATAACTATATATGGAAAAACCAATATGGAAAGGTAAGAAACTAAAAACACATTCCATTTACTCAATAAACCTAGAATGAAATGGATCCATATATATTTTGATGCAAAATATCATGGATAAATAAAAACTAAAATGAAGTAAATTCTTAATTATTATACATCATGCATCTGACAAATAAACCACTACCATCAATATCTTTCACAAGATAGTTTAATTCTATGGGTATAAGCTCATTTATTCTTCTTGGAAACAAACTATAAGGGTTTCTCACCAACTTATTTTATCTCATGATAATATAAATGCATTCAGTAGATTTCGTTAACTAATCCCCAACCCATGTCTTACATGTCTAGATATTTCCTTATATATTGCATAATTGATTTTAAAAAGATATTTCTAAATTAAAGTATCTCATACCACTTCAAAATATTTAAATCATAAACCCCATAAAAGTAAATAATTATCAAATAAAACATTTAATACCATGAATATAAAGAGATTTATGATATTATATATCAAAAGTGGAATTATATATACCACACAAAATAAGTAATTAGTGAATATGACATTTATCTCACAGATTTAAAAAGTGAGATAAAAATTCCTTACCTCACACTTCCTTTTTAGTTGTATGTGTTTTAACCTCATATATAATGGTTTAAATCATGTTATTAATTTATATCATATCCTTATTCATATTTATGATATTATATATGATCTTCTTATATTATTTTATCACCCGTTAATAATCTTTCATCATTTTTACTATTTCGGTTGTTAATTGCCTAGTTTCTCGAGTATGTTTTGACTTGTTATTTGTTGTTCCTATTGCTTAGATAATTATTTAATCATATAAAAAATTTAAACCATGATGTAAATATAATATATATTCAGTATATATATATTTATAATAATCCATAAAATATGGAGATATGAAATGGAATGCACTGTTCATGGAGACGGTAGGTTGTACGTACGCATGAACACTACTTTCATGTCTTTTCAGCATTAAAATAATGAAAATTAAATGATATATATATATGTATATTAAAATTAAAATATCATATATATGTCATATATATCACATATATTTATTAAAAACCATTCTTTATATGTTCCATGTATAGTGTGAACGAATCACATCGCTTTAAGGAGGTGGTAGTCCACACTTCCCCAAATGATGTTATCGTATTTAAACAAAATAGAAATCATGAAGTTAGGTGTTATATAAAAATTAAATAAGTATTAATAAAACATAAATATCATAAATATCATATAAAAATAGTGTTTCCATCATAATGACCAACCATGAGAGGTGGTAAAGGAAAAATGAACGACATCGTTTCATGAGGCGGTAGTTTGTCATACATGAACAGTAAATTTGTTACCCATTTGATGGAAGTGTGTGTAGGTGTAGGTTGAAAACTTAACATAAAAATATATAATTATATTTAGGATACTGGTTTTATTATATAATAATGTAATAATAATAAATTAAGGATTAGAAAAATAAATAAAACTAAAGTGATCGTTGAAGAATGTTACCTCTTATTTGGGTAACTCCTTTTGGTTTATATGAAAATCCTTCATTGGTTTGTTTTATTCCCAAAGTGAGGATTTTATGATTAGGATAGTGAATTTTTGAGGTTATTTGGGTAGATTTTGGGTGATATATAAGGCTCAAAGTGGTTTGATCAAGTGAGGGAGGAGGTGTCATTTTATAATTGAGGTGAGGGGCACTTTTGAAAACTCTCAAAATATTAAATTAATATAAAATAATTTTCAATTAAAAATGACTCCAAAGTGATTTATTTAAAATATAATATTATTATGGGTCTGAATAATCTCATAAAATAATTTTTATACAAGTTTAGGTTACATTATTACCCTTATCTTTTGGATTTAACCCTTAGTTAAAACTTTTAACTCTTACCGTGACAACTTGGATTTTTACTCTTTAATGGTTAATATAGTTACTATAAAATATCAAAAAAAACATAAATGAGTCATATATAAAATTTTAAACCTTATAAAAGTAATTTTTCCTAATTTTATATTTTTTTTAATATTATATCATTTAATAAAATATTATTTATATTAAAATATCATTAATGCCAATTTTGAAACTATTCATTTCTGACTTTTTAAAAAATAACAATACACAAGATAACTTAGAAAAAAACCTTTAATGAATCCCTAATATGTCTAGGTAATATATAAAATTCATGTATGACATCAAATATATCAAATTATATTAATTTTAACATTTTTAATAACATTTATTTGATATGTCCATTAATTAAACAATTACTGCATTATCATTGTGTAAGCCTTTAATTTAATTATTAATTACCTAAAAATTAAAATAAATTTTCATGATTAAGATAAACATTTTATATTTCTAAATAATATTTATAGTTTAAGATATATTCTTAATAACTGTATATAAAAAATGTAATACTTGTTAAAAACATGAGTGTGACATATTGAACTTCCCATAGAATAAAATACTAATAAATGATTAAAATCATCCAAGTGGATCCAAGATGCCATAAAATCTACTCAAGTATGATTTTTGTTTTACACTAACTCATATGATAAAATTAGGGTAATTTTTATGGTAATTTTAAAATAATTATAATATTATTTTTACCCTTAATTACCTGATTTACCCTTAACCATGGTAATTAAAAAAATACTAAAGTTATTATTCATATTGTCCAAAAATAAATAAGAGAATATTTAAATAATTTGGAACCACTGATTCTAAATATTAAATCCATTTTTCAAAATTCAAAACATAGAACTGGCTAAAATTAATTTAAAAATAATCTCATAGACGGGGCGTGAAAGCGGGTTTTTTAAAGTGAAAACGTTTAAATGATTGAAATGTTTTTATATTCTTATTTAATGGGAAATTTATTCCAATGTCATAAATTAGATTAAATGATAAAAAATTATCTAATTATAATTTAAAACTAATTAAAAAATATAATTTAACATTATAAATTATTTAGTTGAAAAATTTGTTTTCAATTAAAATGCAATATTTTATCACTATTCATCAAAACATGAAACTTATCAGAAAAATACCAAAAATTAAACCAAAGTAAATTTTTATATTAATATTTAAAATAATAATTTTATTTTTTCAAATATAATGTATAAAATTTTCAAGTATTGGATTTAAAATAGATTCTCTGTTAAAAGGTGGTAAAACTGCCTTTAGAAAATATAGTTTTTATGCATAAAATTGGGTATGTTCTTATCTTATGCTTATTAAATCTATTAGTTGAATGTCAAAAATATTTTATTGAATATATATTACATTAATATCATTCACTAATTTTAATTAATTTAATTTATTAATATAAATTACTTTGTGAGTATACAAATAGTTCTTTATAAAAACATTTCTTATATATTCATTTGGTCCATATATTCATTTCTAATTAATTTGTATCCAATGAATTCAACCATATATTTTCATAATTTATTTAATAATATTCATAGCCTCCAACTTAATTATTATGTTATATATTATTATCTTAAATAATAATATTTTAATAATATATTGTTGTTCGGTAAAACTCAGCCTTGTGTGTAACGCAATCCAACTCATTATTGTGTGTAGCATAAGATTATCATTGTGTTGTGTATAAATAAAGATAGAAACAAAATTAAATTTATTCAAAAATGAAAATATTGCAAATTCTTGGGGTGTTACATTCTCCCCACCTCAATTAAATTGCTTCCTTACAATTTAAACTTGATCTGAGTGGTCTAGGGTTTGATATTTAAAAAAAGTATTGAAAAACCCACATCCTAAATAGGATTAATGACACATATTCTTAATAATAGGGAAAAGTAAATGTGAGGGTCACCACAAAACTAGGATTTCAAATATTATAACATTAGTGAAAACATGGATATGGAAGAGAAATCTAACCATCATGTTCTGATGGAGAGTGATAGAGAACATGTTCATGAAAAAGTTTTTGACCATAAAACCATAAACCAAAGGTGTGAATAAAGGTCATTGATATCATCAAAAATGATGATAGTATGACCAAATTTTTGTTTTAAGACCTTTTTTCTATAGTTGAGAAATTCTTTCACTCTCTAAGGATATAATTAAATATACATACTTGATATGTTTCTATAAAAACAATCTTATAATAATACATAAAACCTCATTCAAAGTTCAATTTAAAACATTTCATAAGTTGTTAACCTTATGACCCTTCCAAGTATTATGATCCAAAACATAAGAATCAATTCCAATGAAATTATTAGTATCTAATTTACTTTATCCATATCAATAATATATTTATACAACATCATTATCTCAACATTAGGAACATATTAAGGCTTACCTTTCCTTCAATCATGTGTGTTCTAAAAAATTTAACTTGTTATTGAATTAATTTTCTTGGTTATTAGTACCAATCAACACAATCTTTAAAATCCTTGATGAAAAAGTACCATCATACAATCCTTGTATATTCCATAATTATTATAACCAGTACATCATTGATAAAATAATCAAATTACATAATTCTTGAATCCAAACATAAGCACATTAATCATTCATCTTCATATGTGGTAGTATTATAATCTTGACCATGATCCATTAGCCTATTTTGGGGTATATTCCCTTGACACATGAGACATTGATTTGTGTAATGTCCCATATCCTTGTAGTGGAAGCATTTAAAATTGGAATTTTCTTTCTTTCCCTTGTAATCACGAACTTTATGGCCTTTTTCTCTACACTTATAACAAACTATCACTCCCTTAAAGCAAGTACTCAGTTGTATCTTTCCACAATTATCGCATTTGGGAAAATAATTCTTTCCCTTATTCTCTTTATATATCTTTTTACCTTCCATACTCTTATTTTATTACTTTACTTCGAATCCATAGGACTTGGAGAATTATTTACCAATCTCATTATCACATGAAAATATGTCCTCATATGATGAGAATGCTTAGGAGATTATTTCCCTTTGAAATATTGGCCTAAGGCCATAAAATATATGATCCTTCAAACTCTTTGGATCATTTACATTGGTGAGGTTCACTTTACTTATACTAAGAACCATTTATAAATAATGACATACACTAAATTAGTTCATATCATTATAAAACATAATTTATAATCCCAAAACTAGTAAAATACTTAACATAAATTAAAAAAATTATTTGTAGCTAGTCTAATAATAATAAACATGGTTTCTTTAAGGAAATAATTACTTTTAAATCCTTACTAATGGTTTTTAAAGAGAATTTGAATTATCCTAAGAATACCTCATAGGAATATCAAACCAAGTGCACAGTAAGTCCCATTACCGTATACTAGGTTATGTCGATTCAGACCTGATGCACCTTCTTGGGGTATTACCCCTAGGTAAATTTGTTCTAGAACCACGTCCACTTGTAGTATCCAGATAGGGATATATTTCTAGGAAGACCCGCATAATCTCTAACATACTAAGATTCTAGGATTTTATTCTATAAATATCCTCAAAGTCTATATTAGGGTTATGTTCTCTAATCTAATTTTTCTAAATCTGGTTTCCAAGGTTGCTACTAAATTTACTCTAATACCAACTATAATACCCTGACCCCATAAGCTCGGATCCGGAGCATTATTTTATTACATTGGCATAGATTCAAGCTAAAAATTCCAAGATACTGAATAGTTTAGTAGTTTTTGAAAACTATATTACATACATGATGCCTGTAATACATTGGTAAAAGAAAATAAAAATATGATACATAATAAAATTAAATAAACAATATCCTTGAAACTCATTCAAAGGAATCTTATTCATAATCTAGGGAAAGGAAGAATAATAAGGGTGATATAAAATTATCAGTAAGGGTAAGTAAATAATAATTAGTAATTAATTGATAAAAAAATATGGCAAGGTAAAAAACTAATAACACATTCCATTCAAATAACTGGATAATTCATAACCAATATAGTAAGGTAAGAAACTGAAAACACATGCCATTTAATTGATAAAATAAGAGTGAAATGAATACATAGATATTTTGATATAAACTATCATGGATAAATAATAACTAAAATTAAGGAAATGATTAATTATTAGACATCATGTATCTGGAACATGAACCATTATCATCAAGACCTTTCACAAGATGGTTTATGTATGTGGGTAGAAACTCTTATATTCTGCTTGGAAACAAACTCGAAGGGTTTGTATCCAAATGATTTCATCTCATGAGACTACTGAGGTATAAAGGGGATTTCATTAACTGGTCCCCAACCCATATCTTATGTGTCTAAATCATTCTTTATATATTTAATAATCGATTTTAAAAATATATTTTTAAATCAAAGTGCCCCGTACCACTTTGAAATATTTGAATCATAAGCCCCATAAAATTAAATAATTATCAAATGAAACATTTAATACCATGAAGATAAATAAATTAATGATATTATATATCAAAATTTGTAGTAGATACACCACACAAAATAAGTAAGTGGTGAATATGAAATTTATCTCACAGATGTAAAGAGTGAGATGAAAATCCATTACCTCACACTTCCTTTTTTTATAATTTCTTTAACCTACTGTATAATGGTTTAAATGATGTTATTAATTTATATAATATCATTATTAATATTTATGATATCATGTGTGATCTTATTATTTTATTTTATCACCTTTCTGTTAATAATATTTCATTATTTTCACTATTTCGGTTGTTAATTACCTAGTTTCTCAAGTATGTTTTGACTTGTTATTTATTTTTCCTATTACTTAGATCATGATTTAATCATATCTAGAATGTAAAACATGATTTAAATAGCATATATATTCAGTATATATATATAATAATACATAAAATTTTTAGATAGAAAATTAAATGCACTGTTCATAGAGATGATAGGTATTACGTACGCATAAACACTACATTCATTTATTTTTCATATTAAAATAATGAAAAGTAAATGATATATATGTATATTGAAATTAAAGTATCATATATATGTAATATATATCACATAATTTTATTAAAACCATCATTTATATGTTCCATTTATAGTGTAAATGAATCACATTGCTCTAAGGAGGCAGTAGTCCACACTTCCACAAATAATGTTATCGTATTTACACAAAATGGAAAGCATAAAATTAGGTGTTATATAACAATTAAATAAGTATTAAGACAACCTAAATATCATATATATCATAAAAAATAGTTTTTTGTCATAATGACCAACCATGAGAGGTAGTAAAGGCAAAACGAACGACATTGTTTCACGAGATGGTAGTTTGTCATACATGAACAGTAAATTCGTTACCCAGATGATGGAAGTGTGTGTAGGTGTAGATAAAACACTTAACATAAAAACATCTCCATATATTTAGGATACTTCTTCTATTATATAATCATATAATAATAAGAAATTAAGGAGTGGGGAAATAAATAAAACTAAAGTTAACATTGAAGAACGTTACCTCTTATCTGGGTAACTCCTTTTGGTTAATACCAAAATCCATCCTTGGTTTGATTTATGACCAAAGTGAGGATTTTAATATTATTTTAGGGAATTTGGGAGATTATTATTTTAGGGATTTTATGATCTAGAAGGCTAAAATTGGTGTGAGTAAGTGAGGGAGGAGGTTCCCTTTTATAATTGAGGTTAAGGGCACTTTTGGAAACTCTCAAAATATTAAATTAATATAAATTAATTTTCAATTAAAAATGACTCCAAGGTGATTTATTTAGAATATAAGATGATTATGGGTCGAAATTATCTCATCCAATAATTTTCATACAAGTTTTGGTCACATTATTACCCTTATCTTTTGGTTTTAACCCTTAGTTAAAGCCTTTAACTCTCACCGTGAAAACTTGGCTTTTTACTATTTAAGGGTTAATATAGTTACTATAAAATATCAAACAAATCATAAATGAGTCATGGATGATATTTTAAACATTATCCAAATCATGTTTCTGAATTTTATATTTTTATGAATTTATATCATTTAATAAAATATTATTTATTTTAAAATATCATTAATGTCAATATTGATACTATTCATTTATTGACTTTTAAAAAAATATCAATACACAATATAATATCAAAAAAAACCCTTAATACATCTATAATATGTCTATTTAATCTTTAAATTTTTTTAATGACATTAATTATATCAAATTATATTTATTTTAATATTTTTAATAACATTTATTTGATATGTCCATTAATTAAACAATTACTACATCATCATTGTGTAAGCCTTTAATTTAATTATTTATTTCCTAAAAATTAAAAAAAAAATTATCATTATGAATTTAAATATTTTATATTTATAATTAATATTTATATTCAAATATATATTCTTAATATCCATATATAAAAAATGTAATACTTATTAAAAACTTGAGTGTGACATATTGGACTTCCTTTAGAATAAAATACTAAAAAATGTTTAAAGTCATCCAAGTGCCTCCAATAGGCCATAAAATCGGACCAATGATGATTTTAGTAGACACTAACTCATCCAATAAAATTATTACAAGTGTTAGGGTAATTTTAAAATAATTATAATATTATTTTTACCCTTAATTACCTGATTTACCCTTAACCGTGGTAATTAAAAAAAATATCGAAGTTACTATTCATATTGTCCAAAAATAAAATGAACATATTTACATAATTTTGACCCACTGATTCAAAATATTTAATATATTTTTCAAAATTAAAAACATATAATTTGTTAAAATTAATTTAAAATTAATCTCGTGGATGGGGTGTGAAAGTGGGTTTTTTAAAGTGAAAACATTCAAAAGATTGAAATGTTTTTATATGCTTATTCAATGTGAAATTGATTAAAATGGCCTAAATTATATTAAATGATAAAAAATTGATCTAATTATACTTTAAAACCAATTAAAAATATAATTTAACACTATAAATTATTTAGACGAAAACACTGTTTTCAATTAAAATGTAATATTTCATAACTATTCATCAAAACATGAAACTTATCAGAAAATTACCAAAAAATAAAAGTAAATTTTTATATTCTGTTTTAAAGGAATAAATTTAATTTTTCAAATAAAATATATAAAATTGTCAAAAATTTGATTTAAAATGTGTTCTCCATTAAAAGGTGGTAAAAGTGTCTTTAGAAAAATACAGGTTTTTATACGTAAAATTGAGTTTTTTCTTATCTTATGCCTATTAAATATACTGGGTGAATGAAAAAAACATTTTATTGAATATATATTACATTAATACCATTCACTAATTGTAATTAATTAAATTTATTAGGATAAATGTTTTTCTGAGCATAAAAATAGTTCTTTATAAAAACATTTCCTATATATTCAGTTTGTTCCTATATTAATTTCTAATTAATTTTTAGCCAATGAATTCAACCATATATTTTCATAATTTATTTAATACAATTCATAACCACCAACTTAAAGGCTATTTTATATCTTATTATATTAAATAATAATATTTTAATAATACATTGTTGTTCGGTAAAACTTAGCTGTAACATCCCTTGTAAATAAAGAATATAACATTTTCATATTTATTAATATTTTTGAATTAAATATTAATTTTACTTTAAAGGGGATTCTATGTTTGATGGCATACCTGATACACAACAACAGGTTTCTTTGAAATCTTAAGTTTCACAAAACGTTGAGCTATACTGAAAAATAATAATATAATATTAATATTTTAAATGGTAGTTAACTCCTAGTCATTGTATCGGTGGGAATTAACAGAACTAACCATATTATGATTAAACATGTTTCTTAAATTTTTTATATTTATCCAATAAAATTTGGAGGCTTAAAATGTGAATGAATCTAATTTTAAGTACAAATACTCTAATATTCTTTAAAAGGTCGATTTACCACCTTTTGATGGCGAACCCTTTTTAAATATAGTTTTTCTCAATTTTATATGTTCCAATTGACAAATAAACTTATTATTTAGAATTAGTACATCAAAATTCACTTTGGGTAAATTTTTTGTACTTTTCTCATAAAATTCATTTTTTAATGAATAGTGAAATATACCACATTTTAATTCAAAACTGCATTTTCATCTAATTTATTTATATAGATAAATTTTTCTTTTAGTTGATTTTAAATTTTAATTACATTATATTTTTACCATTTAATCCAAATTTTTTCATTGTAATAAATTTCACTCTTAAATTAGATATAAACATATGTCAATCTTTTGGTAGTTATTATTTCCTAAAAACACGCTTTTTGGTTTTGACAACGATAAATAATTTTAAATTAATTAATGTAACTTATATTTTTTTAATTTGGTAAAATAGACATCATTTTTGAATTTGTAATTTCAAATTTATCTTAGGGTGAATTTTTTGTATCTTTCTGAAAACTTTCAATTTTTTATGAATAGTGAAAAATACTGCTTAGTAGTTAAAAAAATGACTTTTTCATTTAAACGAAATTTTACCACTTCTGTGAATTGAATTTCAAAAATATGACATACTTGGTTGTCATCAGTAAGTAAAATTTTGTTCAATAAGATGAAAATAATTTTTGGTGAATAATGAATTTTGATTCTTATTTACTAAAGTTAAAGATAAATAGGGTAATTCAAGGTAAAAATAATATTATAATAATATAAAATTACCTTAAAACTTGTCATAGAATTATTTTATGAGTCATTTCCAACTAGTAAAATCTTTGGGTGAAACTTTTGGCATTTTAAAGCCACTTGGGTTAGATAATTGCATTAATAACTTTTTATTTAAAGTAAAAAATATATCATAAACATGTATTGTTTTTCTAAAACAATTTTAATTTGGGGATATATAGTTTATATATTTGAATATAAATATTCATTATAAAGATAAAAATATTTCCTGCATCATGGTATTTTATTTATAATTTTTAGACATCAAATAAATAAATTTATTTATGACATAATGATGATGTAATGATTACCTCATTAATGAATGTTTTAAATAAGTGAGATTATAAATGTTAAAATAACTTTATTTTGAAACTTTTTATGCCATAGACAAATTTTAAAGATGATTATGACTTTTAATATTTGAATTAATCAAGTTTTTTTTAAAATAATCAAGTTGTTTTGGATTTTTTTAAAAGTCATGATATGAATAGTATTTAAATTGACATAAATGAGTTTTTAAAACAAATATTATTTTATTAAATGATATAATAATTCTAAAAATAAAATATTCTTCCAAATAACTTATATAAGGTTTAAAATTTCATTAATGAACCACTTTTGGTTCTATTGGCATTTTACGGTAACTATATTAACCATATAGATTGAATACACAAGAAGACATGGTAAGAGTCAAATTAGTTAACTAAGGGTTAAAGCTAAATGATAAGGTTAAATTTGAAACCAAAACTTATCTAAAACCTATTTTTTGGGAGTATTTAGAATAATATTCATCTTATATTTGAATTTAATGAGTTTGGGACCTTTTGAAACTGATATTTAGTTTATAATAAAATAATATTTTCAAACATTCCTAAAGAGACCTTCCTCTCCCTTATAAAAATCCATCACCTATAACACATTACTCACACCTATCAAGCCCTTTGTCTCATCCAAACTCTATCCAAATAAGATCAAAAAATCCCTCTCTTCCTCCTAGAAGTCTTACCCTAGTCAGAAGGAAATTCAAGTAAACTTTTTGGTTCAAACCAAAGGGAGATACCCGATTTAAACATAACGTCTTCTCTTAAGTTCTTTTCTTTTATTTTACTTCTCTGACCCACTAAAATCTTTTTATTAATTTATTTTATAAAAAAATCAGTATTACTAATATACTAGATTTTTTTTTATAATTATTCTAACTACACCTGCACACACCTCCATCTAATGGATATGAACATACCATTTCTGTGGACGGTGAACTACTGTCTCATGAAACGATGATTGTTCAATTATCTCCTACTGCCTCTCATGGTGGCCATTATTATGGAATTGTAATTATATATGATATTTATGGTATTTATTTTATCTCTATTCTTTTTTAATTATATTTTATAACATACCTTTATGCTTTTCATGTTGTATATTTATGATAATTTCATTTGAGGAAGTGCGGACTACCGCCCCCTCAAAGTGATATGACTCGTCCGTACCATACATGGAACGTATAAAGGATGGTGTTAATTAAATTATGTAATGTATATAAAATATGATATTATAATTTAATTATAATATACTTATTTATCATTTGTTTTTCATTCCTTTAAAAATGAAAAAAATGAAAGTAGCGTTCATGCATACATACGACTTACCGTCTCCATGAACGGTGCATTTCATTTTAATATATCCAAATGATATGGACTATTATAAATAAATATATAATGTATATATATGATTTATATTATATGTAAATCAGGAATATAATTCTGTATATAATGGACTTTTGACCACAAGGACAACTTGTAATTATAAGTACCAATTATCGAAAAAAACGACCATTATTAACTTAAATGATTATGTAATGTTTATAATGTGGTAATAAGTGATGTAAAAGGAATAATAAACTTGAAAAATGTTCTTAAGAAATTATAAATTAACTTTAGTTTATTATTCATGAGATTTAAAGAACGAACGAGTCAAGTCAGACACGAGTTAAAGGGTTTTCATCTCACTTTTTTATTCCCGTGAGATTCATGCTATATTTGACACTATATCCTTTTGTGTGGTGTATGTACTGACCATGATTGTATTATTTATTTAATATACTTTAATTTATGGGTATTTACATCTTCATTTTATGATCCTTCTTTCATGGGGTGTATGTTTCGTAAGTTACCAAATCGGTAAGGGAACCTTTGACCACACTCTTTTAGACAAAGACTTCTTTTATGTCATGTATTTTAATTTCCATTTTCCTATGTTGGGATATGTTCTTATATATCCTTATTGATGTAAATTTTATTTCCATGTGATTATAGTCCCTTTTCTATCTCATCTACTTATTTTCTAAATTTTAAAGCGACGTCGTTAGGCTGTCGAATTTTTGTAGGAGAACTTCTTAACCCAATTTCAATTCTTTGGGTTAAACTTATACTTCTTGATTATTTCATGCAATGAATATGTGTGAATGAACTCTGATTGTTTTACACTTAATATCTGATTATATTGGGTTTATTATTATTTTTCACACATAATTATGTCATTGATTTGTCCTTAATCTAAGGATATGATCTTTGTAAGGGACTTTGTCTCAATCACCTTTCATTGAGGCATATTTTGATTTATACAAGACTTTATTTTATACGGTGTATAAAAACATTTTAATTTTTATTTCATTAAAAGGGAATCTTTTTTTATGAAGCATTTTACTAAATGACAAAAAGGAATGTTTCTTTTAGTGTACGCGGTGATAACGACCTTTCTGTAGGACCCCGGGACACCCTGAGAGGGGAGGGGTGAATCAGGGTGGCAAATTTTTCTTCTTAAAGTTGTGGATCTTGTTCCCACGTTGGTAGGAACTAATTAAACCTGTATGATGGATATGAACAGGAATTAAACATTCACATGCAGAGAGATGACACAACTATTTTTACTTGGTTCACCACTAAGGGCTACGTCCAAGGAGCATACGCCGACAGGTTGTCGGTCGTACCTAAGTCCACTATGCTTCACTAGCTGCGGATTACAAGTGTTCGGGTACAGACACTTTGTCCCAGGCTCACTGCCTTTACAATTGTTCAGGGATAGCTCACTGCGTCCCTCGGGTCACTCCCGTTGACTCCCCCTGGCTCACTGCCGTTGGTGAAGTCCCACTCAGTTTATAGACGTAAAGGTCTCTTCAATAGGTGTGCATTGAAGTTCTTCGTCTCCTGTTCAGCATGAGACATTGCTTGCATCAGGATTCAGATTTGATGCTCCTTTTAGTTCAATCCTTCTTCTTTAGTGCAATGAATGAATGCACTAGATCCCCTTGTCTTCGTTTGCCTGAATCACAATCACTGATGTGATTGCTTACTTAATGAAGCTCAGCTTACTCGGTGTTGTCAGAATCAGTTGTCCATGTATGCATGAGATCATGCACGTATCATTTAGATTTCTTCTTCACTCTCGCTTTGCACCGAAAGTATCAGGCTATCATCAGTTCTTGTGCAGCTCCAGAAAGGCGGGCGTGCTTCAACAGTGTCTGGGTCTCCTTTTCAAGCCCGGCGCGCAAGTCTCCCGGCGGCGCGCAAGTCTCAGGCGCGCAAGTCTAACCTGGCGCGCAAGTGTCTCCAAAGCACTTGCGCGACTCTGCCTTCTTGAACTTCAAACCTGCGCGACTCACTTCCTTCCTTTCCCAAATCACCTAGGGCTCTCAACCATCAGTTGGCGCGCAACCTCTACTTGCGCGACCAAACTGCCACTTGCGCGGCTCAGTCACCTGCGCGACGAGAGCTCGAACAATCTCAAAGTCTTGAGCTCCGTGCGTAATGAGGAGGGGTGGTCCAGTATTTATAGGCAAACTGGACCCCCTGCGCGGCGGCGCGCAAGTCATCCATCGGCGCGCAAGTCTTGTCTCCAGTAACCTATGTCGCGCAGCTCACTTGCGCGACCAAACCAACACTTGCGCGACCTTCTTTCCTTATCCAAATTTTGATGTTCTGATTCTCAAAAACATATGGCGCGCAAGTCTTTTATCCTCCAAGAGTATGGCGCGCAAGTCCCTTTTCCAAAATCACTATTCTTCATCTGTTGATTTTGAGGCCCTGAAATTTGGCAAACACTGGAAAACAGCGCCACCTTGTATCTGCTCTTTTTGTACCGCCTCCAGATCATCCATTCCTCTGTCGATGTTCTTGAATCAAACATAGATCATTGACCACAACTCTTGAACTCGACATGTCACCATGGAATCTCCTTTGTCAACAAATTTGTATGTCGTTTATTTGCTTTGTCGACAAGCACGATCACCTCAACAACACTTCTTCTTGGTGATCTGTATCCTTCAGCAACTCTTTTTCTTTTATCACAAACTCCACCATTGTGATATGTATTCTTTGAAGGAACATCTTTAGTACCATCATCTTCTATGACAGTGTGATGCGCATGGCCATTTCATAAGTCAACTCATTGGCACATTGCCTCCTTCATCAACCGTTATGATCATCTTCATGCAAACCATGTGATTCAATCCATCAAAAAGTCTCTAGCATGGTTCTCACGCAATCATGAGTGATTGCAAAACCCATTGTTCTTATGCAATAATGAGGAATTGCATGGTCTTCATCAAAGCCCATGGTTCTTATGCAATAAGGAGGAATTGCATGGTCTTCATCCAAAAACACCATCCTGCTTTAATCATCCTTGGATGGATTACTCCTCACATTCTTCATTGTTGTAAACAATGTATCACCTTTGACACATGTTCTTTGAACTTACGATCAGCACAACAATCGTCTGAATCACTACTCCTCTACTTCATTGGAGTACTTCATGATCTCCTTCATTGTGAGCTTCCATTCCTCCATTTTATTGGAGTACTTCTTGATCTCTTTCATTTTGATATTCCATTGACAACTATTGACAACAAATACAATCCTGTACACAAAGTGGTTCCAACAATCTCCCCCTTTGTATTTTGTTGTCAATACCTTATACATCTTCTGAAATGAATTGGTCAATGTCAAAATGAGAATCTTCTATTCAATCAACTTTTCTTTTCAAACGTTCATTTCACTTTCTCTCCCCCTTATTGACAAGAAATACAAATCACATAGTAGGGAGGGTATCAATCCACACTTAAGCAATGTTTCATTAATCATTTCACTCTAAGTCTACTTGAGCAATGCTCGATGTAGAAAACAAGAGGATTTGATTAAGTCAACAAGGCTGTCCATTATCCACAGATCATGATACCAACATGAGATGATAACTCATCTATCTTGTCTTCAAGGGTTTACCACTTTAATTCCAGGTAGAAGAAGATCAACTATGATAGAGAATAATCAACCTGAAACTCCTGCACTCACTTCAGCAAATAGATCAAAAACATTCAAGTGCAATTGGCAGGATAAGTGACCTCGGGGCACTTCCATTCTCTTTATGTCACTGATCAATTCAGTTACTCCCCCTTTGTAAAATAATATTTGATCTGAGAAACCAAGGGATAGAGATTGAGAAATGACATACCTTCTCCATTGGTGTGTTCTTCAAGAAATTCACAGAATAATTGCTTTTGAGTCCACCTGGAGTTGATATTGATTGAAACAGTGATCATGGAAGCTTCTTCATTTTTCTCCCCCTCAAGGGAAACACTCCTCATCATCTTCATCAAGAGTGATCCTTCGTCATCATAATCCTTGAATATCAATTGAAGAGTCCACTAAGGATGGAAACTTCTTCAGCTTCGCTATCAAGAGTTGACAGCATTCACTACTTCTCAGTTTCTCCCCCTGAGAGTATGCTTCACCTTCAATTCCCTGCATTGTTAGCACAAATACAATACACAAATGATTACGGGAATAAGGTGGATCCTCCTTGCTTCATCAACATGAGCTGCAAGGTTGAGATGCTTTTCTCAACCATGTTCCTCTGTTTACTCCTGTCTTCATGCCTGCTCCTCTGATCATATGTTCTGACATCTGTTGGTGTGGCATGGATCTCTTCACACTCTCTTCTACTTTGTGTGAGGAATTGTTCTGCTTAGCAGCCAACATGTAAGATAACATATTACTCCTCTTAATGACTGCTTCTTGCTCTGGTATTAAGGTTAGGCAACCTTTTGCAACATGACCAGATTTATTGCATCTCTCACACAGAACTTCTTTGACACGTGCATTTCTCTTTGTTTGCAATCTCTCATGCACTGTGTCTTCATCATGTGAAAGTTTCCCTTTTCCTTTGTCACCAGCCTTGGCCTTTTCAGCTTCAAGTTTCCTCATTATTTTCAAATCTTCTGGCCAGATGACCAATATTCCATTGGGAACTTTTGCAGCTGGTTTGGGTCTCCCACATGGGTTCTTCTGAGTTTCATCCCACTTAGTGTTTCGTTTGGATGAATAACCCTTAAATTGCACGGATCTAAAATCCTGGGTCTTCTCAGCTTCCCTACTTGAGATCTTCTTGGGGAAATGTGTGTTCGCCACATTCTTCTTATTACATCCCAAGGTACTTTCATCATACTTAGACGGAATAAGAGGTCTTCTGTTCTTATCAGCTCTGGATATCTGCTGACCAGGGCATGCACCATTCTTGTGACCACTGCCGTTGCATACATCACAGATGTTATCAAGAATTCCAAATCTATTTGCGGTGAACAGATGCTTCTGGATCTGCTGATGTTGCTTCTTCTTCTCTGGGTTCCTTCCCTTTGATATAGGCTTTCCCTGTGCTTTTCCATGAAAGGGATTATAAAAACAATCTAGTGCACAGTGCCCAAATCTGTTGCAGCACCAACATTGACCCACAAATCTTTTCTTCTTTGCATCTTCTGTATTAAGTTTTTGGGCCATCTTCTTAATCTTTTGTGCTCTGTTTGAGGATCCAGCTTCCTCCTTTTTCTTCTCATCCACCCTAGTCATGGTGGTAGGTTTCTTCTTCTCACATTTCCTCATCCATACTTGTTTAGATCTTTTCTTCCCACCTACACTGATTGTACGAGTATATTTAGAAATATGAGTACAAGATGGATTGGATGGTACCTTCACTTTCTCAGTTGCTTGTGATAGATCAAAGAGTGAAGTCATGATCTTCTTATCACATGTTGGAGGTCTTTTGACTATAGAATCCTCCAGTGAGCATTGAGTACCAGCAGCAACTGATTCTTGATGTGGATAATCAAGAGTGGTCATAATCTTCTTGTCACATGTTGGAGGCATTTCAGCCTTAGACTCCTCCAACGAACATTGAGTGCAAGCATCACTCATTTCATTCTTTTGTGAAGTATCAATATGTGTGTTCTCAATCTTGGTCAATTGAGCTTCCAATTTTTGACCCAGAATATTGAGGATGATCTTCTGATCTTCAATCATGATCATCTTCTCTTCACAAGTCTTCTTCAACCTTTCAACCTCATCTTCATGCATCTTAACTTTGTTTTGTAACAAAGAGTCAAGTTCCCTGAATTTAATGGAAGTTTCTTCCAAACAAAAATTCTTGATTTCATTGCTCTTCTTCAGCTCAACTTCAAGTGCATGGACCCTTTCTCTTAGAGTCTTATTGACTGCCTCGTTTTCTTCAAAGACTTTCACCTGTTTGGTGAGCTTCATGTTTTCCATAACTTTTCTTTCCAACCCCTATTCCATATTGTCAGCTTCCCTTTCTAATCGATTTATCTCAACCTGCATAGATTGGAATAGGCTACAAATAATAGCAACCCTTTCTTCTGGAATATTATGCAGATATGTTCTGAGTTTTTCCTGAAAGCTTGAACTAGGGGTATCATCCTTTCCTCTGGATGAGTTCTGAGCCACCTGCTTGATACCTTCCATGCCTAATGTTTCTTCATTATTGGAATGGCATGGAGAACAGGACACTCCATCTTCTTTGGATGTGGGGGACTTCTTCATCATCTTCTTCTCTTTCTTTTTCCTATTTGTCAAAGTCTTGGTGGATACAGATTTCTGCTCAGAAATGACTGCGTCATTATCAAGACTGCTCTTCATTGTTGACTCTAGGAAAGAAACTCAAATCCTCTTCTCAATAGAATTACTGGAGAATATCCAACATACGTCAACCTCCCTCTGATACCACTTGTAGGACCCCGGGACACCCTGAGAGGGGAGGGGTGAATCAGGGTGGCAACTTTTTCTTCTTAAAGTTGTGGATCTTGTTCCCACGTTGGTAGGAACTACTTAAACCTGTATGATGGATATGAACAGGAATTAAACATTCACATGCAGAGAGATGACACAGCTATTTTTACTTGGTTCACCACTAAGGGCTACGTCCAAGGAGCATACGCCGACAGGTTGTCGGTCGTACCTAAGTCCACTATGCTTCACTAGCTGCGGATTACAAGTGTTCGGGTACAGACACTCTGTCCCAGGCTCACTGCCTTTACAATTGTTCAGGGATAGCTCACTGCGTCCCTCGGGTCACTCCCGTTGACTCCCCCTGGCTCACTGCCGTTGGTGAAGTCCCACTCAGTTTATAGACATAAAGGTCTCTTCAATAGGTGTGCATTGAAGTTCTTCGTCTCCTGTTCAGCATGAGACATTGCTTGCATCAGGATTCAGATTTGATGCTCCTTTTAGTTCAATCCTTCTTCTTTAGTGCAATGAATGAATGCACTAGATCCCCTTGTCTTCGTTTGCCAGAATCACAATCACTGATGTGATTGCTTACTTAATGAAGCTCAGCTTACTCGGTGTTGTCAGAATCAGTTGTCCATGTATGCATGAGATCATGCATGTATCATTTAGATTTCTTCTTCACTCTCGCTTTGCACCGAAAGTATCAGGCTATCATCAGTTCTTGTGCAGCTCTAGAAAGGCGGGCGTGCTTCAACAGTGTCTGGGTCTCCTTTTCAAGCCCGGCGCGCAAGTCTCCCGGCGGCGCGCAAGTCTCAGGCGTGCAAGTCTAACCTGGCGTGCAAGTGTCTCCAAAGCACTTGCGCGACTCTGCCTTCTTGAACTTCAAACCTGCGCGACTCACTTCCTTCCTTGCCCAAATCACCTAGGGCTCTCAACCATCAGTTGGCGCGCAACCTCTACTTGCGCGACCAAACTGCCACTTGCGCGGCTCAGTCACCTGTGCGACGAGAGCTCGAACAATCTCAAAGTCTTGAGCTCCGTGCGTAATGAGGAGGGGTGGTCCAGTATTTATAGGCAAACTGGACCCCCTGCGCGGTGGCGCGCAAGTCATCCATCGGCGCGCAAGTCTTGTCTCCAGTAACCTATGTCGCGTAGCTCACTTGCGCGACCAAACCAACACTTGCGCGACCTTCTTTCCTTAGCCAAATTTTGATGTTCTGATCCTCAAAAACATATGGCGCGCAAGTCTTTTATCCTCCAAGAGTATGGCGCGCAAGTCCCTTTTCCAAAATCACTATTCTTCATCTGTTGATTTTGAGGCCCTGAAATTTGGCAAACACTGGAAAACAGCGCCACCTTGTATCTGCTCTTTTTGTATCGCCTCCAGATCATCCATTCCTCTGTCGATGTTCTTGAATCAAACATAGATCATTGACCACAACTCTTGAACTCGACATGTCACCATGGAATCTCCTTTGTCAACAAATTTGTATGTCGTTTATTTGCTTTGTCGACAAGCACGATCACCTCAACAACACTTCTTCTTGGTGATCTGTATCCTTCAGCAACTCTTTTTCTTTTATCACAAACTCCACCATTGTGATATGTATTCTTTGAAGGAACATCTTTAGTACCATCATCTTCTATGACAGTGTGATGCGCATGGCCATTTCATAAGTCAACTCATTGGCACATTGCCTCCTTCATCAACCGTTATGATCATCTTCATGCAAACCATGTGATTCAATCCATCAAAAAGTCTCTAGCATGGTTCTCACGCAATCATGAGTGATTGCAAAACCCATTGTTCTTATGCAATAATGAGGAATTGCATGGTCTTCATCAAAGCCCATGGTTCTTATGCAATAAGGAGGAATTGCATGGTCTTCATCCAAAAACACCATCCTGCTTTAATCATCCTTGGATGGATTACTCCTCACATTCTTTATTGTTGTAAACAATGTATCACCTTTGACACATGTTCTTTGAACTTACGATCAGCACAACAATCGTATGAATCACTACTCCTCTACTTCATTGGAGTACTTCATGATCTCCTTCATTGTGAGCTTCCATTCCTCCATTTTATTGGAGTACTTCTTGATCTCTTTCATTTTGATATTCCATTGACAACTATTGACAACAAATACAATCCTGTACACAAAGTGGTTCCAACACTTTCCGCCGCCGTGAGTATTATTTGATCTTTGTCTTCCTTAACAAGTTATAGTATTTTTTTTAAAGGAAAATAAATACCATATACCCTTTTTACATATTTTGGTATTGAAAATGGTTTTGATAAAGAATTTACTATTTCAATATCTTGAAATGATATATTGTGATTTCAATATGGAAATGTTATATTTCTTTTATGTTTGTTTTATGTATTATGGTTCTTGGGAATTGTTTTACGTATACGGGTGGTGTTACGATAAACCTAGGGTGGGTGAGCCTGAGATAGATCTCCAATGCATTGGGTAGCATGATGGAGGTAAATGTTAATGTTTCTCCTAATATATTTATAGAATATACTATGATGGGTATTCCAAATGTAACTCCCTACGTAGCTGTGAAAGCTACAATGTAAGTATGTTATGTATGTCATAAGATACCTTTAGGATTTATGATTTCTATGTTTTATTCATAAATATAATTATTTCATGAGTTATGTTATGATTGAAAAGTATGGATTCATTGATTTGTATTTATTGATGGGATAATGTTTCCTTTTCTTATTTTATAACCCTTACTGAGATTTTTATGCTCATCCCAAGTTTTTGAAATGTTTTTCACAGGACTTAAAGTAGAATAGGGTCAAGGATGGGATCAAAGAAAAGACATGATTATTAAAACATGGAACTAAACAGGTTTATTTTCTTTTAAGAGTTTATATTTTATGAAAAAAATGTATACTGAGTAGAAGTGTCTACATGTAATATTTGATATGTGATGTATATGTTATGACCTAATTATCTAAAGATCTAAACCTAAAAATATCATCGATATGAATTATTATTTTAATTCAATATTATGTATTGTTTAAGGTTGGGTCCTTATAGTTGGTATCAATGGTCGGTTTAGATAACTTTAGAGGTTATGGTGTTATTTAATCATAAGTGATATAACCATAATGGTTAGCATATTAGAAAGAGTCATAGTTATTTTAGATAAATTTAATGAGTTTAAAATAACATGAATAAGTCTATCTTAGTATTTACCCTCCTCATAAGATATTATATAATGATTTTACTGATATACTCACACTAACCTTTTTGGTTTTAGTAAATGGATGGATCTAGCAGGAACCAAAGTAATAGTGGACGTGAAGAAAATTGTGACGATTTTCTAAATGAGAAACTAAATGAAATGGGAGATACAATGAGAACTCTTATGGTTATTCTCAGCCAACTATCTGGAGTCATTATTGACCACCTAAACCTTGGTGATTTTTATAAGGAATCATATATGTGAGAAACAAATCCCTATGGAAGTTTGGGTAATAATTATAAAGGTAAGTATATTCAAAAACCTATGTGTCAAGGATGTGGAAAGAAACACCTAGGAAAATAATTCAAAGGAATGGGAAGATTATATAGATGTGGAAATGAAGGTAATAAATTAAGAACCTATCATGGAAAAAGGAAGCATTCAGTTGACTCTAGGAAAGGGAAATAAGTTATTTTTTAGGGATCAATTAAATTTTTTAAATGTGGTGTGCATGGTCATTATACAAACAGATGTCCTACAAAGAAGTTTTGGGAATGGAGTCACCAGGATCATACAAATATATGTTTACCGATACCTAATTTCATTCCAATTGAGGATGAGGAAACTGACAATGACCAATGAAAGCTATGGATTGTTTCTTAATTAATGTTTTAACATTATTTAATCTTATGATATGATTCATGATTTTGTTTGTAGGAAAGAAGTATTACAGAATAAGTTGTAAAATAATGGTTAATGGATCATGAATAATGTTGAATGTGTAATAAGTAAACATATAAGGGATTCAAGTGTTATGGTTGATTTTAGGATGATGAAATGCTTAAAAGTATTAAGGCTCTTTAAAAGATGAGATTACTTTGGAATACTTTTTCTAGTATTTGTAACCCTTAAGTTTATGTGAAAATGTTACTCAAGAAAGAATTATCTCTTCTTTTGTGGACATAATGGATAACCTTAGATGTTCATATGATATTTTGTTTTTTAGGTGATAAATGGTTATTAAATTTTGGGATGCAAAATGCGGGTTATGAGATAACATTTTTGGTTAAAATATGTTATGTTTTTTTTTAATAATTTATCACATTTTTGGGAATTCTATAAAATTATATAGTTTTTGAAAAAAAGGACGACACGCAGACAGTGTGACAACCCATTGTGTCAGAAAAATCTGTGGGAATTGAACCCACAACCAAAGTGCGATTGGGATTTATCACCTACCATTAGACTATGTGAAGTCCCTGGTTAGTATGACTAATTATTTTTAGTTAAATTATTTTTTGGATCAAGAATAAGTTTATTTTGGGAACTTATGTTTTATCAAATGGATATCCTTAGTATAGGAAAATGATTTGGTGATTAAGTGATAAAGGTTATTTTGGAAGGCGTTGTCTTTTTTGGGGAAACACTATATGCCTAAGAAAAATAGAATACTATAGGATTTCATTTGTGGAGTAATGGTTGAAATATTATTTTGGAAGAATCTATGTTTTTATTGTGAACATATGGAGATTTTGGTTATTTATGGAAATGATTAACCTATCATAGAGAATATGTGATTAGGTTAATTACTTTTAAGTATGTGAATTTAAGAGTAGTAGATGTTATTTGGAGATAAATGTTAAGATTTACTATGGAAGATTGTGATTAAATCCTTCTGAGTTTTGGGTTTCAATCTTAGTTTGGATTACTTTGAAGAATTTTAAGGACAGTTGTTTATTGAATGGTCTTTTTTGAAATCTGGGTATTGTTTTTTGAATTTTGGAGATTAAGATTAGTATTTCTTTTTATAAAGGATTATCATTTTTGGGGATTATCTGATCATATACTAACCATTTTGGTTTTGGTTAATGTATAAAGATAGGGGAAATATATAGTTCATCTTTTTTGGATTATGTGATTTTATAGAAGTTCATTCTAGCACTTCAGATGTGATGAAGTCATCTTGAATGCTTATCATTTGGAGAAAAGAAGAGATTTTGGTAGAAATTTATTAAAGGATGAAACTCTACTTGAAAAGTAAGTATATTTCCTTATATTCTTAGTCAAGATCGTAAATAAATTCCACAACATTATGAAAAGGACCTTAAAACAAAAAAAAACGTTGTCCGTTTATGTTTCTTACTGGATAATCAAAGACCATTTAACCTATCACAAGTTTGTGATTTTTTGGTGGTTAACTTTCTCCTAATCATGTTTTCTACCACTCTCCATCATAACTTGATGGTTTGTTACTCTTCCATATCTATGTTTTCCAACATGGAATACTAGTGTGGGCTATCTTAGGTGACCTTTGTACTTCTCTTTATTTCTTTTAAAGTGGTATTTTTATTGACTCTTTTTTTGATTTGGTACTTTCAATGAAGTTAACAAGCCCAATTTTAAAATTGTGAGGACGCAATTTCCAAAAGGGGGAAGGATGTAACATCCTAAGTAAATAAAGAATATAAAATTTTCATATTTATTAATATTTGTGAATTAAATATTAATTTTACTTTAAAAGGGATTCTATGTTTGATGGTGTACCTGATACGCAACAATAGGTTTCTTTGAAATCTTATGTTTCACAAAACATTGAGTTATACTGAAAAATAATAATATAATATTATTATTTAAAATGGTAGTTAACTCATAGTCGTTGTATTGGCGGGAATGAACAGAACTAACCATAGTATGATTAAACAAGTTTCTTAAATGTTTTTACATTTATCTAATAAAACTTAGAGGCTTAAAATGTGAATGAATCTAATTTTAAGTACAAATACTCTAATATTCTTTAAAAGGTCGATTTACCACCTTTTGATGGAGAACCCTTTTTAAATCTAGTTTTTTTCACTTTTATATGTTCCATTTGACAAATAAACTAATTATTTATAGGAAGGAAATCAAAATTTACTTTGGGTAAATTTTTGGTATTTTCCTGATAAAATTCATTTTTTAATGAATTGTGAAATATACCGCATTTAAATTCAAAACTATCTTTTCATCTAATTTATTTATATAGATAGATTGTTCTTTTAATTTGTTTTAAAGTGTAATTGGATTATATTTTTACTATTTAATCCAATTTTGGTCAATGGAAGAAATTTTACTCTTAAATTGGACATAAACACATGTCAATCTTCTGGTAGTTATTATTTCTTAAAAACACGCTTTATGGTTTTCACAACGAGAATTAATTTTAAATTGATTAATGAAACTTATATGTTTTAAATTTGGTAAAATAGATATCATTTTTGAATTAGGAATGTCAAATTTATCTTAGGGTGAATTTTTGGTATTTTTCTGAAAACTTTCAATTTTTGATGAATAGTGAAAAATACTGCTTAGTAGTTAAAAAACCAACTTTTTCATTTAAATGAAATTTTACCACTTCTTTGAATTGAATTTAAAAAATCCGATGTACATGGTTTTCATAAATAAGTAAAATGTGGTTCAATAAGATGAAAATAATTTTTGGTGAATAGTAAAATTTGATTTTTATTTACCGCGGTTAAAGGTATATAGGGTAATTCAAGGTAAAAATAATATTATAATAATATAAAATTACCTTAACACTTTTCCTAACCTTATTGGATGAGTCATGGACGACCAATAAAATCTTTGGGTGAAACTTTTGGCATTTGAAAGCCACTTGGGTAAGATAATTACATTAATAACTTTTTATTTAAAGTAAAAATAAAAATATCATAAACATGTATTGTTTTTCTAAAAAAAAACTAATGTGGGGTTATATAATTTATATATTTTAATATAAATATTCATTAAAAATATAAAAATATTTCCTACATCATGGTATTTTATTTATAATTTTTATACATCAAATAAATAAATTTATTTATGACACAATGATGATGTAATGATTACCTCATTAATGAATGTTTTAAATAAATTAGATTATAAATGTTAAAATAATTTTATTTTTAAACTTTTTATGCCATCCAAGAATTTTAAAGATGAGTATGACTTTTTTTTCTTTTAATTAATCAAGGTTTTTTAAAATAATCAAGTTGTTTTGGATTTTTTAAAAAGTCGTGATATGAATAGTATTTAAATTGACATAAATGAGTTTTTAAAACAAATATTATTTTATTAAATGATATAATAATCCTAAAAAACTAATATTCAAAAAAATAACTTAGATAAGGTTGAAAATGTCATTAATGAACCACTTGTTGTTCGATTTTAATTTTATGGTAACTATATTAACCATATAGAGTGAATACACAAGAAAACATGGTAAGAGTCAAATTAGTTAACTAAGGGTTAAATCTAAATGACAAGGTTAAATTTGAAACCAAAACTAGTCTAAAACCTATTGGTTGAGAGTATTTATAATAATAGTCATCTTATCTTATAATTTAATGAGTTTGAGACCTTTTTAAACCAAAATTTAGTTTATAATAAAATAATATTTTCAAACATTCCTAAAGAGCCCCTCCTCTCCCTTATAAAAAGTCATCACCTCTAACTCATTACTCACACCTCTCAATACTCTTGTCTCATCCAACATCTACCCAAATAAGCTCTCAAAATCTTTCTATTCCTCCTATAATCCTTCCCCTAGGAAAAAGGCAATTCAAGTAAACCTTTGGTTCAAACCAAAGGAAGATACCCGATTTAAAGGTAATGTCTTCTCTTAAGTTTTTTCTTTTATTTCACTTATCCAGACCCCTAAACTCTTTTTATTACTTTATTTTATAAAAAAAACTTGTATCCTCAATATACTGGGTTGTTTTTATTAGAAGTATTCAAACTAAACCTACACACACCTCCATCTAATGGATACGAACATACTGTTTCTATGGACGGCGGACTACTACCTCATGAAACGATGATTGTTCAATTATCTCTTACCACCTCTCATGGTGGCCATTATGATGGAAATGTAATTATATATGATATTTATTTTATCTCTGTTCTTCTTTAATTATCTTTTATAACATACCTTTATGCTTTTCATGTTGTATATATATGATAATTTCATTTGAGAAAGTGCGGACTACCGCCCCCTCAAAGTGATATGACTCGTTCATACCATACATGGAACGTATAAAGGATAGTGTTAATTAACTTATGTAACATATATAAAATATTATATTATACTGTAATTATAATATACCTATGTATCATTTGGTTTTTATTCCTTTAAAAATGAAAAAAAAAATGAAAGTAGTGTTCATGCGTACGTACGGCTTACTGTCTCCATGAACTGTGCATTTCATTTTCATATATCCAAATGATATAGACTATTATAAATACATATATACTGGATATATATTATTTATATGATATTTAAATCATGAATATCATTCTTTATATAATGTACTTTTGACCTCGTGGACAACTTGTAATTATAAGTACCAAATATCGACAAAACAACCGTTATTAACTTAAATGATTATGTAATGTTTATAACGTGGTAATAAGTGATGTAAAAGGAATAATAAACTTGAAAAAAGTTCTTAATCATGTATAAATTAGCTTTAGTTTGTTATTCATGATATTTAATGAAATAAAAAAGTCAATTCAGACACGTGGTAAGGGGTTTTCATCTCACTTTTTTATTCCCGTGAGATTCATGCTATATTTTCCACTATCTTCTTTTGTGTGGTGTATGTACTGACCATGATTGTATTATTTATATAATTTAATTTAATTTATGTGTATTTACATCTTCATTTTATAATCCTTATTTCAAGGGTTATATGTTTCGTAAGTTACCAAATCGGTAAGAGAACCTTTCACCGCACTCTTTTAGACAAATACTTCTTTTATGTCATATCTTTTAATTTCCATTTTCCTATGTTGGGATATGTTCTTATATATCCTTATTGATGTACATTTTATTTCCATGTGATGAGAGATCTTTTTCTCTCTCGTCAATTTATTTTCTGAATTTTAAAGCGGCGTCGTTAGGCTGTCAAATTTCTGTAAGAGAACTTCTTAACCCAATTTAAATTATTTGGGTTAAACTTATACTTCTTAATTATGTCATGCTATGAATATGTTTGAATGAAATATGATTGTTTTAAACTTAAAATCCAGTTATTTTGGGTGTATTCTTATTTTTCACACATAATTATTTTATTGATTTGTCCTTGATCTAACGATATGATCTTTGTAAGGGATTTCATCTCAATCACCTTTCATTGAGGCATATTTTGATTTATACATGACTTTATTTTATACAGTGTATAAAAACATTTTAATTTTCATTTAATTCTAAGGGAATCTTTTTCTATGAAGTGTTTTACTAAACAAAAAAAAGGAATGTTTCTTTTAACGTACGCAGTGATAACGACCTTTCCTCCGCCGCGAGTATTATTTGATCTTTGGCTTCCTTAATAAGCCATAGTGTTTTTTTAAAGGAAAATAAATACCATATACTCTTTTTACATATTTTGGTATTGAAAATGGTTTTGATAAAGCATTTACTATTTCAATATCTTGACATGATATATTGTTATTGCAATGTGGAAATTTTATCTTTCCTTTATGATTGTTTTATTTGTTATGGTTATTGGGAATTGTTTTATATATACGGGTGGTTCCATGATAAACTTGGGGTGGGTGAGCCCGAGATAGCTCTCCTATTCATTGGGTAATGTGATGGAGGTAAATGTTAATGTTTCTCCTAAGAGATTTAGGAAATATACTGTGATGGGTATTCCAAACGTAACTCTATACGTAGCTATGAAAGATACAATGTAAGTATGTTATGTATTCCATAAGTTACCTTTATGATTTATGATTTCTGTGTGTTACTCATAAATCTTATGATTTCATGAGGTATGTTATGATTGAAAAGTATGGTTTCATTTATTTGTATTTATTGATGGGATAATGTTTCCTTTCCTTATTTTATAACCCTTACTGAGCTTTTTACGCTCATCCTAAGTTTTTGAAATGTTTTTCACAGGACTTAAAGTGGAATAGGGTCAAGGATGGGATCAAGGAAAAGTCATGATGATTAAAACATGGAACTAAACATGTTTCTTTTCTTTTAAGAGTTTATATTTTATGAAAAAAATGGATACTGAGTAGAAGTGTCTACATGTAATATTTAAGATGTAATGTATATGTTATGACCTAATTATCTAAAGCTATAAACCTGAAATGATCCTCAATGTGAATTATTCTTTTAATTCAATATCATTCAATATTTAAGGTTGGGTCCTTATATCAGCCTTGAATGTAATGAAATATAACTCATTTTTGTGTGTAGTATAAGATTATCATGGTGTTGTGTATAAATAAATAAGCCACAAAATTAAATTTATTCAAAAATGAAAATATTTTAAAGTCTTGGGGTGTTACACCATTAAAATAAGTTCTTCATTCCTCCAAAAAAATTATCAGATCTTGAATAATGACTATTTATTTAATAAATAAATATTTCTATATTATTCTCCAATAGATAAATAAATATTATATTCACTAAATATAAAATAAATATTTATTAAATATTCTTCTTACAAAATGTTATATTGGATAATTAGTGACGGGATATATGCAATCAAGAAAACATGGATAATTATTAAACCACATGTGGGGATAATATTTATTCAATATGTTAAATAATAAATAATATTATTATTTAAATCAGGTTCTGAGTACACTTAGTGTGTGACCCTCTAAGACTCTTTTTCAGTGTCATTAGGAGAAGCATCCCAAAGTCCAAGGTTAACGTCTAGATTCACAGCAAAGCACCCATAGAGAAAGAAGTTAATGTTTCAATGACATAAAACCTCATATGGATGTTTACTTTGTAATATAATCTCTTTATTGTGATATCACTAATCAAGCAGGTTCATACCAGTGCCATCAACCTATTTTATCGATGTCTCTTTTCTTGACTTTCTGAAAATTGAACTTTCCTACATAAGACTATAGACATGGATTTATTTAGGTTGTATCATTTTTATCAAATGATCGGAGATATAAACTTATGTTAAATAACAAAAATTAAAAATATTTTCTCTCATTATTCATTAATTAAATATTACTCATGACATACCCAACATATCCCACTTCACCATAAACATATATCATCATGGTTTTCATCAATACATCAAAGTATATGAATCATAATATCCATTAATAATAATCTTAAATTCTAAGGATCAATACACATTTCCATAGATAGAAATATCCAATGACACATATAAATATGGATTTACTACTGGTGAGTCTCATTCTCATAATATCTTACACTAGAAATTATCAATGGTGTACAATATGAGAAGGTTCCTCAAATTCCTATGAGTCTCCACCCCTAATAGCCTGTTTTTTATGATTCTTTCAAAATCGGAGTGCATGTCGTCACAACTACACATGTTTCTTTCCCTACATTCCCTCTTTCCAAAGGCGGGCAACCTCTGCCACCATGGTTGGTGATGTTAGATCCTTGATCAAAATAGGATGATGGGATTTCAATTCATCCCTCCATGGATTCCTCCTTGGAGCTCATCACCTAGTTTAGGTCCCCCTCATAGATTTGAGTCATGTTTGTGAAACTTGTACCCAATTCCATCTTGAGGTGGATGATGATTAATTATGCTGCTTCTATCTCAACAGGGCAACAACCTTTCATTCAGAGTAGATGGTGAAGTTGGACATATCTGGGCATGTTTGTACATTAGGTGTGTTGGAAACCTATAAATTCTTATTTTTTGGAGGGCATATCATATGAGGAATTTAATACATGTAACCCAAGGCATCTCATATTGATCATGAGTTAATTTATGTTAGGTACATAAGTCTTCCAAGGCTTTTTACCTTAGGCATCACATGTTTATTTCATGGGGTAGGTATTCTAGGTTAGGTCACAAGCTCTATGTCCTATAGAGATGGATCGGGTCACAGGATTAACATCTTATGGAGATGAATTAGGATACCCTATTGAGGTGGATCATGGAGGTGTGTCTCTAGGAGAGAAGATTTCACACCTGTGTGGTTGATCAAAATTCCCTATGGAGGTAGATCATGGAGCTGCATCCCTAGGAGGACACATGCCACACCTGGGTTGTAGATCGAAACACCCTATTGAGGTGGATCATGGAAGTGCATCCATAGGAGGGAAGATGTCACACCTGGGTTTATTGTTGATCAAAATTCCATATTGAGGTGGATCATGGAGGTGTGTACCTAGGAGGGAATATGTCACACCTAGGTATATCGTTGATTAGAATGCCCTATTTAGGTGTATCATGGAGGTGCACCCCTATGAGGGAAGATGTCACTCCTAGGTTGTGGATCAAAACACCCTATTGAGGCAGGTCATGGAGGTACAGCCCTAGGATGGAATATTTCACACATGGGTTTACCATTGATAAGAACACCCTATTAAGGAAGATCATGGAGGTGCGTCCTAGTAAGGTAATATTTCACACCTAGGTTTACCATTGATCAAAATTCCCTTTTGAGACAAATCATGGATGGAGGATCAAAATACCCTATTGAGCCGCATCTAGATGGTGGATCATAATGTTCAATTGAAGAGGATCCATGGAGGTGCGTCCCTAAGAGGGATTATGTCACACCTAGGTTTACCGTTAGTAGGATTGAACCTCGGGGAGGCATCCTACGTACCTTATTTAAGATACAATGATCAAAAACCATGTAGTTTGATGTCATAGTTTAAGTTTGTGTGGAAGGACTAATCCATGTAGTTTAACATCATGCGGTAAGGATGATTGTGTTGTGGTATGAGAGTCTATGAGGTATGGTGTGGGGATTATGTGTGGAAGTTTCCCAGTGAAAGAGGATCACTCTTGGGAATATGGTGTGGAAATTATGCATGGAAGCTTTCTGGTCACTACTGGGAGCAGTGATGATAAGGTTGGGGATTACATATGGAAGTTGCACAGGAACTGCTGGGAGAAGTGATGATGTGGTTGGGGCTTACACGTGGAACCTTCTTGGGTGTTGTCCGGAGCAGCGATGATGAGGATGGGGAGTACGCATGGAAAATTCTTGATCATTGCTGAGAGCAACGATGATGTGGTTGTTTCTTACACGTGGAAGTTTCCCATATTTTCTTCATCAAGTATGGTCAAGAGGGAATCTCATGTCCATTGCATGGGTTAATATTACATTTTAACATCATATGAAAGGATTTAGTGCACAACGCTTATGAATTGAGCTTCCCATCCTTTCTTCCTCATGTCAGGTCAAGAGGAAATCCCATGTCTATTGCATGGGGTAAGATTGTAGTTTAATGTCATGTGAAAGGACGTGATGTGTGGAGACTATGAATGGAGGTTTCTAATCCTTTATTCCTCAATTATGGTCAAGAGGTCATCCCTTGTCCATTTCATGGGGTAAGATTACAGTTTAACGTCATGTATTGAGGACTAATAGGTATCTTATTCTTGACGCATAAGGAATGTTTTGTTTGTCATAGGAGGCATCCTATGTTTTTCATATAGGGTATATTATAGTTTAATTTCATGTAGTGAGGATTTTTTGGCATCTTATTATTGATGCATAAGGAATATTGTGTTTGTTATAGGAGGTATCCTATGTTTGTAATATAGGGTATACTATAGTTTAATGTCATGTAGTTAGGACTACTGGGTAGAAGATGCCTAGAAATGGCTGGTGTGAGACTTAGGCAAGAGTTTCCCTTTTTATTTTGACTTGACATGGGAGTTAGGTGATCATTTTTCAGGATTTTCTTGAGGAGTGTATCGACTCAAGGTCCTCATGGAATCCAAGAGGATAATACCAAATCGTGACACGAGAAAGGGACCAAGAGGGGAGTCTCAGATAAAGGTATTCCAGTGAGTGTAAAGAATTATCTTAAATGGGGTGGATATTGGGGCCATATAAGCCACAACCCAAAATTTCCTCAACCCATCTTAAAAAGTTCACGATGTGACTCTCCATTTTTCATGGGGGTAAGTGACAGTAGTAAAGGGACCATGTTGGAGGCCCGGAACTGCATCCTGACACTAATCCTAAGTAAGGGATAGAACATAGGGTGATAAGGTAGGGGGTTCGTGAAAATATGGGTTTTTAGATGATGTTAAACCTTTGAAATGTATTTTTAGTAAAATGAGGGATCCAAATGGATATGGAAAACACTATTTCGTGAAGCTTTGGAGATTTTTTAATCGGATATTTTCAAGGAATATCCATATTCATAAATAGTGTTCTTCATGGATAGATTCTTTGAAAAACATCCTCAAATACTAACCCATATATGGAATGGCTTGTGTGATGTAATTTTCATAGGATCACATATGGGGGAATGAATTACACGAATTTGTAAATCTCACTAGAGCTTCGCAACTTGAGAGCATGATATTGAGTCTCAGTATCTCTTCCTTTTTATGATGACGTGGGGGTATTTATAGGTTGTGGGTATCATGAAGGCTGGAGCCTTTGTTGAAGATTTATGAGATTCGTTTGTGGACAGGGCTCCACAAAACTAAATGAAACTATGCGAAGGTTTCTATCAAACCTTTTCACGGTCATAAAGAGAAATTATGAGATCGGGATATATATTGCATGGAGGTTACC
Source organism: Viscum album (assembly GCA_963277665.1). Taxonomy (NCBI): domain Eukaryota; kingdom Viridiplantae; phylum Streptophyta; class Magnoliopsida; order Santalales; family Viscaceae; genus Viscum; species Viscum album. The sequence goes on from OY728159.1 coordinate 70,253,152, forward strand.
ATCAAACCTCCATGTGGTCGCAAAGAGAGATTTGCGAATCTAGACTGATGCTATATAGAGGTTACCATAAAATCACTGCATGTGTGTAAAGGGAGATCCACAAATCTGGACTCATGCTACATGAATGTTACCATAAAGTATTCACATGGTTGGGGACTCTGTGAACAGGGCCTCTATGAACTGGACCTCTATGAATGGGACTTCTGCAAATCGAATATCCATGAACTGGACCTCTGTGGCCTTCGCGACCGGGACCTCTGTGACCTAGACCTCCACAAACCATTTTCAATATTCTGACTTCAAATGTACATAACTTCTGATCTGTAACTCAATTCGGGCTCTACAGCCAGTAAAATCAAAGCCTATGAAATGAGAAAAGATTTTGGATAATGGTCCCCAAAATTTGTTCCATTACTGGATGAATTTTTTTGGTTCCAACGCCTATATTATTTGTGTCCCTTAAATTATTTTATCCAACTATAGAACATTTATTTAAGAATACTATCATAGCACTATTGGGTTATCATTATAGCGGGAAACTATTATGACCTTTTAGTGTGACAGTTACTTTTAGGACATTATCACATATTATTTTATGAATAATAATAATCATGGTGTGATAAGTAGTTTATAAATATTCAAAACTATAAATATAGGTTTTCATAAATTACACAGAAGTTGGTTCTTGGGAACCAACTCTAATAGACTCCAACTTTCACTAGAGTCAACTACTAACAACCTTTAGTCTGCTAGATCTCGCATGATGCCCATTATTATAGTGAGATAATACTTCAGTCAAGGGTTATACCACATTTTGTTCCATGGAAATTATTTTTACTATAACTTCACCCCTCTGAGAAAAATCCCTTAAGAGGTGATACTTTTGCAGTGTGTTCTTTGTTTGTTGGTTTGACCTTGGTTCTTTTGAAAGATCCACCACTAAAGTATTATAATAATATAATTTTATTGGGTATTTTTTTTTAGGTACTACATCAATCTCATGGATAAATTTTTGTGTCAAAACAGCCTATTTGGATGCACCAGAATCCATTATATACTCAAAATCCACTATAGTATCGGAGAAAACTAGACACTTTAAAATATTCCAGCTCATAGATCCTCTGTGAGAATAAAAACATATCATGACTATGACTTCATATAATTATGATCAATTTAAAACTAACATCATTATATCCTCTGATGACTAGCTTCTCATCTCCTCTATACACCAGGAATATATCCTTAGTTATTCTCAGATACTTAAGGATATCCTTAACAGTAGAAAAATATTGTTCACCTAGATTAGATTGATATCCTCCTACCATGTTCAAAGCATAGCCAGCATCAAGTCTAGTACTTAACATGGAATACATGATTGATCTTATCACCGAAGTTTATGGGATTTTACTCATTCTCTCTTTCTTCTATTATGTCTGAGGACACATTTTCTTGAAAAGATGTATACTATGTAACACTGGAACCAATAACCTATAGATTATTCAATACTAAATATCTTTAGTATATGGTCAATGTATGTATATTGACTTAGTCTAAGAAGCCTCTTGGATCAATCAAAAATGATATTTATCCCTATAACTTTGGTTACTTCACTTAATTCCTTCATGGAGAAGCATTTGTTTTACTAATCCTTAATAGACTATAATACTGATACATCATTTCTAATAAGTAATATTCCATCAACATATACTAATAGGATAATGACTACATTCCCAATAAAACTATTGTAAATACTTGGCTCACATTCATTCTTAATGAAACCAAATTATTTTATAACTTCATCAAACCAAATGTTCCATGACCTAAATACTTGATTCAATCCAAAAATAGATCTTTGTAACTTATGTATCTTTTTGGAATCAGTGGGAGCCATAAACCCTTTCGGTTGTATCATATAGACATCTTCCTTAAGGTTCCCATTAAAGAAAGCTTGTTTTATGTCCATCTACCAAATTTCATGGTCATGGTAAGTCACTATAGAAAGTAGAATTCTAATGGATTTAAACATGTAAACTTGAGAAAAGATCTTATCATATTCAATGCCTTGATGTTGTTTAAACACTTTATCCACCAGCCTTGATTTAGAGGTACTTACTTTACCTTCCATGTCCAATTTTATCTTCAATACCCATTTTCACCCAATAGACTTTACATCAACTAGAGGATTGACTATATTACAACCTTGGTTCTGATACATGGAATATATTTTAAAATTCATGGATTTTTTCCATCATACATCTTCAAATCTATCTATCGCATCTTTATAAGAGATAGGTTCATTATTTTCAACCAATAATTAGTTACCATATTTGGTGACTATAAAATAATATTTCTCCAATTCTCTTACCTCTTTGGTGCTCTTATACAGTACTAGTATTTCAGGAACAACTTCTTCCATGGGGGTTTGTGGAATCTATTCATGTACCAACGCTTGTATATCTTGAGAATCAAATTTATTGAAATAAATATTTCCTCACTAACATTATTAAGGATTTTCTCCCCCTCAATAAAGACACCATGTCTGGAAACAATCACTTCTCTTATTTTTGGGGTTATATAGGTAGTATCCCCTTGTTTCCTTAAAACACCCTATAAAGATACACTGTGTGCCTCGAGGTGATAGTTTGTTGCATAATATGGCCTTAAAAAATTCCTCATAGCCCCATACACATGTATGTGACAAAATGGGTTTCTTTATACTCTATAACTTTAAGGTAATTATGTTTTCCGCTTTATTTGGTACTCGATTTAGTGTGTATGTTTTAGTTTGTAATGCATATCCCCAAAAGGATAATGGAAGATCTGTATGAATCATCATCAACCTTTCTATGTCTAGAAATTTATGATTCCTCCTTTCACTAATACCATTCCACTATGGTTTTTAAGGTTGGGTGAGTTGAGAAATAATCCCAAACTCTCTTAGAAATTCGATAAACTCTTGGTCAATATATTCACCACCTCGATCATATCAAATCTTATTTATCTTCTTTATATGTTGATTATATCCTTAATTCTTGAATTATTTGAATTTATCAAAGGACTCAAACTTATAATTCATCAAGTAGACATAGCCATATCTACTCAAGTCATCAGTAAAAGTTAAGAAGCAAGAATACCCACCTCTAGATTCTATTAGAAATGGTCCACATATATCCATGTGTACCACTCATAGAATATATATGTCACTTTAAAACTATCCACTAAATGGTGGTTTGGTCATTTTTTCTTATAAAAAATTATGACATCTTTAAAATAGTTTTATCTCAAAAGAGTTTAAATGACCATCTTGATAAAGCTTTGTCAAATACTTATTGTTTACATGAACAAGATGGTGATACCATATCTGAGTGTTATATGAGTCATGTGAACATTATTCACTATCAATTTTTAATACCTTATTTTCATAATTTAATACATAAATATCATTATTTAAATGTTTCATAACATAACATATGTTATCTTTATAAAAGAAACAACTTTTATTTCTAAACTTGAAAACAAAAGCAACTATATCTAGGTAGGATACATAAATTATTTTTTGGGTAACAATTGGTACATAATAAAAATATTTTAAAACCAAAATCATTCATGTTGTAAACAGAAGGTGGTAGTCTTCAATGGCTAGAGAATCTAACCTCTCACCATTGGAAGCCTACAAATCCACCTCTAATATAGTAATAACTTTTAAATCTACTTGGTTCTTGCATTTGGATACATATGTAAGAACCAAAAGTTTTATCTAATACCAATGTGTAGATATTGAAATATTACACATGATAATGAATGCACCTTTATCCTCCCATTGATTTTGGGTGCAGTTCCTCTTCTAGTGACCTTGATTTCCACATGCAAAACATACTACTTCATTTTTCTTTCCCTACCTATGAATATTTATCTTCTTGGAAGGATGGTTCTCAAGATCTTTATACTTGTTATGAGTCTTGGGCCCCTTTTACTTATTACTCCTTCTCTTATTCACTGTAAGGACTGTGGTTTTATCACAACCCATTTACTTATACACTTTGAGAATTATAGTAAGAATATCTAAATGAATCTTCTAGTTATTTCTCATGTTATAATTAAAAATAAAACTAGAGAAGGACTTGGGTAGTGATTAAAGTATTTGATCTATGTTCAGATCATCTATTAATTTAATCCCCCAAGATTTCTAAGCATTCAATGTATCCAATAATCTTGACTAACAGAATCCCAACTAGTACTGACTCTTCAAGATTTCATGTAAACAAAGCACTGGATATATCATATATCTCTTGTATCTACTTATCTTGATAGATATCCCGAAGGTGATACATCATGTTGTATGTATACATGTACTCATGTTGCTTTAGAATCTCATTGGTCATGGATGATAGCATGAAACATTAAACTTTTATCACATCATTCAAATGTTTTTCATAGATATAAAACTCTTCCTCATTAGATGTTTGGTCGGGTGCTTTAGGAATCGGTTCTTCCATCACGTGTAATTTTTTTCATGATGTGTGATAAAGTGTAAGAACCTTCCATTCTTAGATGTTAGTGTTGGTGAGAAGGTCATCCTTCTCAAGTATGGATCACAATGATAGGTTTGATTTCATATTTGTTTGTGTTCCTAAAAATAAGAAAAGAGTAATTTTAGTAATTTATCTGATAAAAGTGGATAATAAATATTATATTATATTTATTAATCTCCTAATATTTTATTAAAACTTAATAGACCTCACCATTTACTTCGAAATATCCTATTTTTTGGACATTCTAGTGGCAAGGGTCCATATTCTTCTTCTCATAACCCATACTTGGGCCTGACAAGTTATTTAAAGGTTTTTATGTGAGTATAAAATATAAGGACCCAACCTTAAAACATTACATAATACTAAATTTTAGACAATAAAATACATTGTTACAAAATTAGGATCTTTTCAGGTTTAGAGTTTAAAATAATTAGGATATCTTACATACATAACATACCACATTCTGACAAAGAGGATACTACTAAAAACAGTATCCATTTTTTTCAAAATATAAAACATTAAAACTTAAAACATGATTTCTTTGAAAAAACTTCATATAAAACATCACGACTCCCTTATTTCTCTTACCCATCCTTATATCCTGTGAAAACATTTTAAAAACTTGGGATGAGTATAAAACTCGGTAAGGGATATAAATAAATAAATCGTTAGTCAAGTGATAACATAAAAACCAATAAAACCCATAATCATAAAAATTTATATGCATAGAAACATCATGTAGTTTACTTGGGACATATTTACCATATCACTCTTATATTCACCCTTAGACATGGAATAACCTTTTGGTCAACTTCCATCTCTGTAGTACCCAATGCATTGGAGATCTATAATGGGGCTTACCCAATATATCATGAGATATAATGGGATAAACCCAACATATCTTGAGCTATAATAGCACAAACAAACATAAATAATTTACAAGTAACATATCATGGTAATAAATTATCTTTAAATCAGGAGAAACCACTCATTACATGTACGTATAAAAAAACAATCCTTTTGAAATTTATTTAAATAGAGTTTTAAAAGGATTTTAAAAGGAAAGTCCCTTAAAATATAACTGGAGTGAGAATTAATAGAATAGAATTGATATGTGTATAAACTGTAAATAAAAATAATACAATATAATATAAACAAAAATTCATCACACCTATAATCTTAATACCACATAATGGATAAAGTATAAGGTTAACCCAAAGAATGGAAATTGGCTTAAGAATTCCCTTACTTTTGAGTTCTTCTAACTTAATAGGTGCTTAAACCTCCTGTATAATGGTTAAAAGAGTGTTATTAATATCTTAAGGAGACATATTAATGTTTATAACACCTTATATGATCATTTTAAAACATTATTCGACACATTTATTAGTAATATTTTTTTATTTACATTGTTTTGGGTGTGTTCTTTACATGGTTTCCATGACCGGTTCATGATGGATATTCTTTTCAATTGGAAGTGAAACTCCAGAATTGGTATAGAATGGTATTTTACATATTTAAAAAACCATAAATTATACCATTTATCATTTTTAATTATTACATAAGGATGATTCATAAGTTATAATATTATTGATATTTGTTTAGGTCATTTTGGCGATTCTTTTATCATAATGAACTCATTTTGTTTTATAAATTAATCACATGTGTACAAAAATATTACATAACCATATATAAGATATAATATATAAATTATAATTTGGTAAAACCATAAAAATGGTTTCATGACCAGTCTTTAAGGAAGTAAAATAAATTAAAATCACATTGTCCACGATGTCGGTAAATCGACACATCACGGACGGTGTTTTAATTTCTTGAATAAGTGGAAGAGGAGAAGGAATATAATGGTGATTATTCCATAAACATGATGAAATACAGAATATTTAATATAATGGATCATTCATTACTATTTTATAAGATAATGTGAGGAGAGAATAAGAAAATAAAGGAACTCAAAATAAAAGGATAGTTGAGAAATCCCTTACAAAAATTCAGCAGCCTAACATTTATGCAACATGGTTTTAAAAAACATTAAAAAAAGAGGGTACAGGGGTCACCCATCTAGAAATTAATCATAATACAGTATAGAGATATAATAAACTGGAAATAATAACATGGTATGGAAACTTGAAATTTATACCACAAAAAAGAGAACTTGAACGGAAAAATAAAGAAGTTGAGAATTTTCTTACCTTGCAGAGTAACTCCTACGACTGGAAGGTTGGGACCTTGGGGGATTGCGGAAACCTTGGGAGGACTACTAGGGAGGTAAAAATACCATATATTCATTGAGGAGGAATTTGGAATGAATAAATGGGTTGGTATTTATAGGAAAAGTGATGGAATATTTTATTAATTTCAAGGGACACCTCATTAGTGGTATTTGCAAAACCATGGGCTTGTTTATGGTATTTTCCCATTTTATTAGCCACTTCGGACATCTCATATCTTATTTTATTGTACACAGGTCTACTATAATTATTTAATCATTATTACATCATTAATGATGTCATTAAACTTACCGAAAACTCAAAACTGTATTTTTACTATTCACTGAAAATTCAACTGTTTTAGAAAATTCCCAAAAATTCACCCTAACCATTTTTCAATGTGTAGAATTAAAAAATGAACTAAAATTTTTGAAAATAAATTTCTAAATATTATTAATTTAATTTTTAAATAAAATCATAATTTATTCAAAAATAACAGTTTTAAATCTATAACTCGTTTTTTAACACCTTGAAAAATTAATCGATATCTCATTATCTTGTATACTTAAGAAAATAAAATAATAATATGATGTATTATTCATTAAGGTCATATTACTATTCATAAGGGTAGGTTAATATTCACTAAAAAATCAATTTGGTTCCATTAGACTCTAAATAACTTACCGATCACAATTGTAGATGACTGTTTTTTGAAATTCAAAACATAGAAGCTAAAAAATTATGTTTAAAGGATAGTTATAAATATATTCTTAAAAAAAAGTTTTATTCATTTCAATTAATTTTTTAAAACCTTGGGGTCTTACATAAAATTTCCAACTATATTAACTCATAGTTCCTTGATTTGTTGAGTGGACTCGCCAATACTAAAATCTTAAAATTGGATTTTCTCAACATTTACCTCTAAGTTACAATAAGTCCTACTTGGGAATTCAACCTTTTATGTAAACCAAGTTATGTAAACCCAAAAATTCAAGTTATAATTTCTTGATAATTAAAAGTTCTCCAACTTGGTTTGGTCAAGCACTTTGAACTACAATTTTATTTAAAATTAAGTAGTGGAAGGTAATACTGACTTAATTTATATAATTAATGGATTTTTTAATATTTATGCATAAATAGAACATTTTATCTTTATCATATAATTGTTAATATTAAGTGGATTTAATTAAGTGGATAATCATGTATTAGATAAATTTTATTTTTTAATCCAATTTATTTTAATTCTATCTTGCATGCTCGTTAATTCATTAATTCATGTGATCACGAAAAAACATCCATAATGAAATTAACCATGAAACTTCACAGAAATAAAATTATAAAGTGGTATGATCATGATATTTTACTAATGGTTAGTTTATCTTGCGGATGAAAATCTAATTTTCAACCGAGGGGGAAACACCTTCAACCATGAAATGGTTTGTATTGAAGCTTTCCACCTATCCACCCTTATACCTTCTATATTGGTTTCACCTCAACTCATAACTTAAACACATCCACTCTCTTGGGAGATACATCCATTACATAAAATTTTACTCATGTGTAGGTGAGGAGAACCAAAGGATTTGTTAAGGGTTTACATAAAGGAAATCATGGGCACATAGTCTCTTACATAATGAGAGGAGGGTAATGATTATTCCATCAATTTAATTTAATAATAAATTAAAAGGAAACGAATCACCTATAAATGTTTGGTCTATACTCATTATCATCCACATACATGAAATAAATTGTGTATTTAATAAAATTAGTATTAAAATATAATCATTCTTATTTGAGATAAATCATACTCAAATCAATTAATTATCTTCTTTAATTAATCAATTATATTATCTTAATTCTGGTATAAAATTTCTTGATATTTCCTTCCATCATAATTTTAAACAAATTAAATAAATTTATTTAAAACTAACTATGTTCAAAAAATGTACCTTGGGGGAATCACGATGAGTACTCGTCTGAATTACCCGACATGTATTATATTCATATATTTTTTACTCATGTGGCATGTGGCATACATGAATTATCACATAATTTAATGGTTTTTACATAGTCAAATTAATGACACATGAAACACATGTTATTTACATAGTGTGTTATGTTTCAATGTGTATAGAGTAATGATTGTATTGTTAATTATACACTATATGCAGTTCCAAACATTATGTAGAAATTAATTAGACATTTAATATATATATATATATAACCCATCACATGGTATGTACAAAGTCCAATAAATAACATAGAGAACATGTGATGATAAGGTTTAAGTAGTATAATAAATTAATTTTTAATTCTGTTTAATTTGGTAATATACACAGCATGTACGATCCGCTACATGGTGTATATATTTCTCAGCATCTATCTATGGCACACACCTAGGGACTCGACATGTAATCTTTCAACTGAAAATAATGGAGTACACAACATGAACATGGGATACATGATGTGTGGTATTTGAGTTACACAATCAACAATCATATAGGCCATGTAATAAAATACTTGGCCCATCTTTGACTAAAGGTATGCATGTCATGTATGAATGTTACATGTCATGTAGTTTAAGATAACCATGTGCCAGCCTACCCCAGTCAACACATGGTTTATTTAAATACAAAACACATGTAATACATTCACATGGCTTGAGTTAATTATAAATTAAATCATAGTGCATTAAACATGGGTATTCAGTGTGTACTAACGGGCTACATGGTACACTACTACAAAATATGCCTTTAATAGCACTATAAATTTCCTTTAACAGTGCTAGAAATTTCCTTTATCAGCACTATAAAAGTGTTGACTACATGAGAGAGGTTAAAATCCCTAGTCTTTTATCAGCGCTGAAAAATCACTGATAAAGGGGTCCTTTATTAGCGCTAATAAATGGGACCTTTATCAGCACTTTAATTTAGCGACACTAAAGGCACCATTTATCAGAACTTATAAAAGCATTGATAAAGGGTCTTTTATCAGAACTTATAAAATCACTAATAAAGTATAGCTTTATTCACACTTATAAAAGCACTGATAAATGACCTTTTATCAGCGCTCATAGAAGCACAGATAAAGGGCCACACTACAGTGTACTGTAATAGCACACCACAGCACAAAAAACACACCATATATCAAAAAAAATAAGTTAAAATACAGGATTTAAATGAAATTATATTTACAACACAAACACAAGAAAAAACACTATATTATAGACATTTCAAACATTGGTTTACATAATTACATAAATACAAATTATTATATAAATTCAAAAATATCAATATTCTTTTACCTTTTAATCCTGACCCAAGTCATGTTATTTCCAAAAAAAACCACCCCTTCTTGAACAAAAGAACACACCTGAATAAGAAAACATTTTTTATGTTAGTAATAATATAAACAAATAAATTAACATAAAGTGATAATTTTACTAAAATTGATGTCAATTTTAAATAAAAAGACGCACTTTGAGTCATACTAGTCACAACGTTCATCGGATTGAGGTGAGATTATTTCAACATGTCTCAAATGACTCGTGGATATTTTTCATAAAGTATCAAAACAATCTGAATGTGTTTTCTTGGTTTTGAGTACGTCAATTGTCTTTTTTACTAAAATGTCATTTTAAACTAGAAACACGCACTTTTGACTCATTCTGATCACATAGTGTATCATTTTGACGTGAAACAAATTTCTACATGTCACAAATGACTTATAAATCATTTTATAAAATTATAAAGAAAATCCGAGCACATTTGTTTAGTTTTCAGTGAGTGACACTTTTTGAACTAAAATGTGAATTTTAAATTATAACAGACACTTTGAGTCATACCAGGAACATCGTGTATTGGATTGAGGTTTGTATGATTCCTACACATCAAAAATGACTTATGTATTGTTTTAGTAAAGTGTCAAAATAATTAAAATGTGTTTTCTCATATTTGAGTAGGATAGTTGTCCATTTTACTAAAATTGATGACAATTTTATATAAAAAGATGCACTTTAAGTCATAGTGATCAAATCGTGCATCGTATTGAGGTATGGTTGATTCATACACATAAAAAATGACTTATGGATCATTTTAATAAAGTATCAAAATAATATGAATATGTTTTCTTGGTTTTGAGTACATCACTTGTCTTTTTTACTAAAATTTCATTTTAAAATTGAAACATGCACTTTGACTCATATCGGTCACATTATAATAGGATTGAGTTGATTATGATTCCTACACGTCAAAAATGAATTATAGATCATTTTAATAAAGTATATAAACAATTTGGGTGTGTTTTCTTGATTTTGAGTAGGTCAGTTGACCTTTTTAGTAAAATCGATGTCAAATTTAAATAAAAACACGCACTTGGAGTCATACCGGTCACACTATGCATCATATTGAGGTATGACTAATTCACGCACATCTAAAATCACTTGTGGATTGTTTTCCTAAAGTATAAACATAATAAGAATGTGTTTTTTTGGTTTTGAGTAGTTCAATTTGTTTTTTTACTAAAATTGATGTTAGTTTTAAATAAAGACACACTTAGAGTCATATCAGTCACACCGTGCATCGGATTGAGGTGAGGATGATTCCTACATGTTCAAAATCACTTATGGGTCTTTATCCTAAAGTATCAAAACAGTATGAATTTGTTTTATTAGTTTTGAGTATGACACTTGTCTTTTTTACTAAAATGTCATTTAAAACTTAAAACACACACTTTGACTCATACGGATCACATCATGTATCATTTTTACATGAGACTGATTCCTAGATGTCAAAAATGATTTATGAATCAATGAACTAAATTATCAAGATAATACAAGCGTATTTTACTGTTTTTCAGTGAGTGACACTTTTTAAAGTCAAATGTCGATTTTAAACTGATAACGGACACATTGAGTTATTTTTCTTTTTTACTAAAATTAATGTCAATTTTAAATAGAAAGAGGTTATTAGAGTCATACCAGTCACATCGTGTGTCAGATTGAGGTGAGAATTATTCCTACACATCCCAAAGTTTCAAAAAAATCCTAACTATCAAGGTTACCATGATTTCCATTGATTTTTTTTTCGAACTACCAACACTGCATGAGCAGCTTCAAACAAACCACATCAACTCAAAAAAAATAATCCACCTGTATAAGAAAATAATTATTATGAGTAATACTAAAAATAAATAAATAAAATATAAATATAAATTAATACATTAATTTTATGGATAATGATTTTACTGTGCAAATATTAATATTACCTCTGTGATTGAGCTATAGAGAGAACTTAAAGGAAAGTGATAAATTTCAACACTACAGGGGTGAAAGGTTTTGAGGGAGAAGAAGTCTATAGAATTTTTGGTGCAAAAAGGCATGAAATATAGACAGAGCACCCCAAATCAAACAAAAGAATCCACATGTATAAGAAAAAAAATATTATGTGAGTAATAATAAAAAGAAATAAATTAAAAATAAATATAAAAAATACATTAATTCTATGGGTAATGATTTTACTGTGAAAACATCAAGATTAACTATGTAATTTAGCAAAGGTAGTGTCGTTTCTCTTCCTAAAAAGGAAGTGGAGGGGACTTGAAAGAAAGTGATAAATGCACCACTATATGGGTGAAAAGGTTTTGAGAGAGAAGAAGTCTATAGAAGTTTTGGTGCAGAAAGGCATGAAAGATAGACAGACCACCCCAACTCGAACAAAATAATCCACCTATATAAGAAAACAATTATTATGTGAGTGATACTAAAAATAAATAAATTAAATATAAATATGAAACAATATATTAATTCTATGGACAATTATTTTATTGTACAAACATAAATATTACCTTTATAATTGAGTAGAGGCATCATCATTTCTCTTCCTGCAAAGTCAGTGGAGTGAACTTGAAACAAAGTAATAAATGCAACACTATAGGGGTGAAAAGGTTTTGATGGAGAAGAATTATGTGGAATTTTTGGTGCATAATTCCATGAAATATGGATAGACCACCCCAACTCGAACAAAAGAATCCACCTATGTAAGAAAATAATTATTATATGAGTAATACTAAAAATAAATAAATTAAACATAAATATGAAATAATACATTAATTATATGGACAATTATTTTAATGTGAAAACATCAAGATTAACTATGTGATTGAGCAGAGACAATGTCATTTCTCTTCTTGAAAAGGCATGACAGATGGATAGAAATCTTTAAAAATAAATGAACTCTACAAGGAATAATGAAAATTAAATCAATATTTCATTATATATTTTTTCATAAAAATATATAAAGTATATTGTAACATTACCTTTACATCTTTCCAAAGGGTTTCCTTCATTATAGTTTGTTCTTTCGAGGGATTGGTAACATTGTCATCTATAGAAGACATTATTTTCATGATTAGTCAAACATTTCATTTAGATTATATTAATGTAGTAGAGAATATATAATATTATGAGGAAAAAACATAATATATTAAAAAACATTTTTACCTTCTCATTGAACTATCTTTATTTTTTTAAAGGGTTTCAAGGGTTTGGTTCTTCTATTGAGAATCCAAATCCCCTCTTTGTGGTCCCCTATAATGTATAATACATTGTCTACATTGGGACCATCATGAACTGATTGTGATGTCCCAATGAAAGGTTCGTCTTTAATTGAAAATATAATTTAAATGAAAAGAAAACAATCTAGGCTCATTTTCTCAGTTTTGGCGATGTGATGCGCATTTTAAACTAAAATGATACTTACATATTGAAAAAACATACTCTAAGTCATACCAGTCACACCGTGCATCGGATTGAGGTGTGGATGATTCCTAAACATCACAAAGGACTTATGGATCATTGTCTTAAATTATAAAAACAATTCGAATGCATTTTCTTAGTTTTGAGTAGGTGAGTTGTCCTTTTTACTAAAATTGATATCATTTTTAAATAATAAATATTCACTTTGAGTCATATCGATAACACTATACATAGGATTAAGGTGAGGCTAGTTATTACACATCCCAAATGGATTATGGATCATTTTCATAAAGTATTAAAACAATCTGAATGCGTTTAATCAGTTTTGAGTAAATCACTTATCTTTTTTACTAAAATGTCATTTTAAATTGGAAACACATACTTTGACTCATACCAATCACATCATGTATCAGTTTGATGTGAGACCAATTTTTACACATCACAAATGACTTATGAATCAATATCATAAATTATCAAGAAAATCCAAGTGTGTTTGATAGGTTTTCAGTGAGTGACATTTTTTGAACTAAATTATCGATTCTAAACTGACAATGGACACATTGAGTCATATCGGGCACACCATGTGTTGAATTGAGGTTCAGTTGATTTCTAAATGTCAAAAATGACTTATGGATCATTTCCCTAAAGTATCAAAACAACATGAATTCGTTTTCTTGGTTTTGAGTAGGTCAGTTTTCCTTTTTATTAAAATTGATGTCATTTTTAAATAAAATGATGTACTTGGAGTCATACCGGTCACACCATGCATCAGATTAAGGTACATATTATTCATACATGTCTCAAATGACTTATGTATCATTATAATAAAGTATCAAATCAATACAAATGGATTTTCTTGGTTTTGAGTATGTCACTTTTTTTTTTACTAAAATGTCATTTTAAACTGGAAACACGCACTTTGACCTATATAGATCACATTGTGTATCGGTTTGATATGATACCAATTAATACAAATCACAAACAAATTATGAATAGATTTCATAAATTATCAAAGAAATAAAAGCATTTTTTCTTTGTTTTTAGTGAGTGATATTTTTTGAACTAAACTTTCAATTTCAAACTAATAACGGACACATTGAGTCATAGTGGTCACACTGTATATCGAATTGAGGTGTGGTTGATTCCTACACATCTCAAATGACTGATGGATCATTTACCTAAGTGTGAATTAAGTACACACCTCCATATACCTATTTTTCCAATCATATAAAACCCTATAATTTTTTTAAAATAAAATAAAACCTATTAAAAAAAACCAAGTTTTATCAAAAAATATTATAAAAAAAATACTCAACCAATTATTTTATTAAAGTTTTATTCAGATCCTTGTGGATAAATTTGAGGGTAAAAATGAAAGTAATTAATCATTAAATCTACCTCCACATAAAATCAAATAAATTAATTTTAGTAACATACACTCGTCAACTGAAATTACATTTTTGCAACCCAAGACCCCCAGGCTATACAACACTGTAGTTGCGTATTCTGATTCTTCCATCTCCACCCTCTCCATTTATTTTTCTCCCTTCACTCTATAGTTTCTCTAGTTGTGTGGATATTTTATCTGGAAGGATTTAGTGGAAATGGAGTCATCGAGTTAATAACCAGTGTCAATGGTGTAATTCTCACAAATGGGCAGTATTGCACCTTTTAGAGAATACAATGATGTACAAGGGGAAATGCCTCCCATTTACTTCATTGTGTTCTATAAAAGGGTAAATGCCTCTAATTTATGATAATTACACCATTGAAACTAGTTATTAACTCGATGCCTCTATTTCCACCAACTCATTCCATAAAAAAGCTCCACACAACCAGAGAAATGATAGAGTGTAGGGAGGAAAGAAATGGAGAGGGTGGAGACGGAAGAATCAAAATACGCAATTGTAGTGCTGCATAGCACATGGGTATTGGGTTTCTACAGTGTAATTTTAGCTGATGAGTGTATGTTACTGAAATTAATTTATTTGATTTGATGTGGAGATAGAGTTAATGATGAATTACTTTCATTTTTATCCTCCAATTTATCCACAAGGATCTGAATAAAACTTTAATAAAATAATTGGTTGAGGATTTTTTTTATATTGTTTTTTTATAAAACTTGTTTTTTTAATAGGTTTATTTTATTAAAAAAATGATAGGGTTTTATATGATTGGAAAAAGAGGTCAATGGAGGTGTGTACTTCGTTCACACTTACCTCGATAGGTGATAAACCTGAACAAGGTTCATGCCTTCCACCATCAAAAACTATAAAATGGAGGTCACTCCTCATTAGATACATAGATAAATAAAGTGAATATACCTAAATATTATATATATATGTTATATATATATGTGTGTATGTGTATGTATTATTTATTATATTTAAATAAATTTAAATATACAATATATTATTCGATGTGTGTATATATATATAATACTATTTTTTCTAATTAAACTAAAAAAATACTATTAATAATAATTTTTAAATTATATTAATTATAAATAATTATTATTTTGGGTAATTGTGTATAAAATATAATTATTTAAATTTTGTAAAGTTTAGTTAAATCAAAAAAATGTATATATAGTTACTTAATTTTATTATTTTGAAAGTAACATGAGTTTACAATATTTTATTGGTTATTTAAGTATAAATTATATTATTGTTAATTAAATGTATATATAGACCTAAAATGTATATATAGACCTAAAATTATGAATACATAAAAATAATTTCTAATATATAGAATTTGATAACTTCCATGATATTTTTTGGAACAAATGATGTAGCGACCTAATAATTATAAGGAGGTCATCTAATGCGCATTGACCCATCCTTAAGATTCTAGGAGGTCTATAAAGAAGTTGGCATAAAGCAATAATACACATCAACAAGATATATCAGAAATAAAAGAGAAAACACACCAATCATTGCAACATCTATCCCATACACATTTAAACATATATGTATATATATATAATGAAATTTATAATGCACATAATTGAAAAAAAATGCACATTTAAACATAATTTTTAATGAAAATAAATATAATCCCTTCATAATTTGGAAATCCAAAAACCATTATTTGTGAATAAATAATTATAAAATCACCCTTACATTATAATTTTTGAAAACACATATAAATAGATATAAAGATATATATTTACATATGTGTGTGTGTGTGTCTTTATAAAATAAACTTAAATTGATAAAAATATATGTAAACCTTAAATCAGAATATCACAACATAGTAAAATAAACACAACACCATACAAATTTTGAAAATAAAGAGCCATTGAAAATAAATAAATATGGTATCACCCTTACTAATATTTCTCTTAAAATAAAACACAATTATGTGAAAATAAATTTTTAAGGAAAAACCCTTAAATCAGAATATTAAAACATAATTTAAATAAATAAATTCCCTTACATGAATTACATAAAATCAGCTTTTTTTGCTGCTTTGCACCATCATCGGGCTGAGAATTGGTTTCCTAAATCAATTTACTTGGAACCTACAAAGGAAATTGATTCAAAACAGAAAAGTAAGATGGGGTATAGATGTATATAGTGAATCAAATTGATTCAAAACAACAATTTAAAAAGACCAAAACATGATATCCAAAACAATAGTCAAGAAAACAATAGATCATAAACAAAAGCAAAACATAATACAACAACTGGATCACAAATACATAAAGAAATCAGAACCTATAAAGGAAAAGAAAAAACCCTTAGATCCGGATCTCGAAACAACAAATACAAAAATAAAATCAGAACCTAAAAAAGGAAAACATAGGCCTACTTCGCTAGTTTTAAGAAAATATGAGACCCTCGGATCCAGATCTCAATGTTTTCACTACTGTAAAATGGGACTATACCCACGCATTTATACCTACAGTTTAAAAAAAATCATGGGTATAAATGGTATATTATGGCCTATACCCATGGTTTTGTTAAAACAATGGGTATAAAAACATTGATTTCAATTTTTTATCAGGATCCTTCTCTCTATTTCCCATCCCCCATCATGTATCCCCCATTCCCTAGCCTCTCCTACCTTTCCTCTCCTCCCCAACCTTGACCTTCCACCCTCGCCTCCGCCTCCCAGCCCCTACCTCCCTCCCTTTGCCTTCTTACCTCCATGACCACCTCCACATCTACCTCTCATCCCCCACCTCCGCCTCTCGACCCCCGCCTCCACCTCTACCTCCTCCTGGTTATGGTCATCTCCACCTCTGCCTCTTCCTCTCATACCTTGCCTCCACCTCTGCCTCCTCCCATTCATGGTTTTAGTCACCTCCTCCTCAGCCTCCCTACTCTCGCCTTCACCTTTTCGGAAGCCTCCACCTCTGTCTCCTCCTAGTCGCAGCAGCCTCTACCTTTTCCTTCTCCCAGCCTTTGCCTCCTCCATGGACTTATTAGGTTCTTTGGTTCTAGGTTGGTATTTCAAGGTTATATTCTCTATTATCTTCTACTTATTCTCATTCCTTTTAACCAATTCTTATTTCAATTTTAGACAAAACCTAGGGATGGGTTTTTATAAATATATCATGGTTATTGATTTTAGGGTGTTTTGATTGTTTTATTGGTCCTCCTCTTCTCATATATAATGGATTTGTATCACCTATGTCCATATTGAGGTGTTTTTTATTCATTTATGACTCTTTAAAGTTAAAAACATGATTGCTTGGAATTTCAAACATAATATTTTAATGGATTATGACCTTTAGTAAGTTTTTTAAATATTTTTTTCAAAAATAATCTATTTTACAATAGATATCATGGATTCAAAGAGGGTTTCCTTTAGGATTTTTTGTTTAAATTTGTTTTAAATTTATTATACACATGTTCTGTTTATTGAAATTACCTTTTGTCTCATTAAAAATGGTTTCATTAAATTTTTTGGTTGAAGTTTCAAACATGGTGACATGATGATGTTTCAGATTATTCATTCCATTCATGATCAAACTTTGTATCTGAATAAAAATAATAAAAGGCAGATGGAGGAGTTTAGTAAGAAGACTTGCTCTCTCACATTTTTTTAATATTCTGTACATAGTAAAAAAATGAATCAATATCATGAATTGTTTTAGATGCTGAACCATTTACATTTGAGGAATACCTTGGTGAGGTAGTCCTTATTCCCATGGGATACCCGCATCAAGTTTGGAATCTATAGGTGATATCTATTTTGAATCATAGTTTAGTCATTTTTTTATATATTCTTTAGCTCAATCAAATTGTGTGTATGTAATGTTGTCTATCATACGTTGTAGCTTCATTGTTGTAGCTGCATTGTTTTCCTAATTGTTTTTCATAAATGTAAGAAACATTAATTTTTTTGAACACGTATCATAAGTGATAAGTGTTATTTTCAATTTTCATTTAGTTTCTATCAAATAGAACCTGATTTTAGTTCTCAAAGCATGAGTTACATGAAATTCGTTGAAGCTAAAGATAACTAGTTTACAAAAAACTATTATTTTAATTTCCTTTATCTAAAAAAGGAAGACATTTTTTAAAACTAAACCCAATATTATTCTCCTGGTGAGAAAAATTCTTCCAATCAGATCATTTTAATATATGATTATTAAATATTGTCTTTTTGATTCTTGGATGTTTTTAAAATTTGTCTTTTAAAGTAAATTTTATTATTTGAGTTTTAATTTTTTTTTTGGTTTCATGTTAATTATTCAAAATGTGTTTATATGAAAATTATATTTCATTTTATTTTAAAATTATCATGTCAATGCTTTGAACTATGTTGGTTTAGAAAATTAATTTTATTATTTGGTACTTTCAAATACTTAACAAGGTCTTGTTGGAACTTTATAGAAGTGTTTTGGGTCATATCATGATTATTTATTTTTTTGTGATTGATGTTTGAATGAAACATGGATTATCATGTAAGAGGTAACTCATAAAAGAGATCAGTTGGGTTATTATAAGTTATTGATTCTTCATGTGATTTATCTTGTGTTTTTTATTCTCATCACTACATAGTTGGTTAGGAGAACCTAGGAACTTGGATTTGGAAACCTAGAACCAACTAGGTTCTTTCTACTCATATTGTGTGTCTCTCTGACTAGTGAAAAAGTATAAATAGTACAGAATGGTTATGCCAGATTCATATAATATTTATATTCTATATTTTATTAAGATAATTAGTTGAAACCATTCTCATCATATTTATATTCCCCCTTTCTTGTAGGAACATGATTGAACCCATGGGGTGTTGTGGTTCTTATATGTTTGGCGGTGACTTGTTTAATCACGGGAGATAGGTATGTTGTAGTTTAGTCTTTATTTTAATTTCTTTATCACATCAACCAATTAGGAATTTTACCACTTTCTATAGATGGAGGGTACTTATATTTTGTGAAGGGGGCCAAAAGGGCATTGGAGGTGGAAAAGTTATTCTCTTTAAAGGGAAGGGAGATCAGGGTAGTTGAGGGATTAATAGTGTGTTTAATTTTTGTCTGCTTTTACTGTGTTGCTTCTATTTATTTTCGTTTCCTTCAGCATGGACGTCCGACATACGAATGGGTCATAATGAAATTTTATTTATTTTCTATAGTTGTTTTAATTTAAAAAAAAATTGGAGAAATTTTTCCTAAGTAGTGATTCCCAAACTTAATATCATGAGAGATTCCAAAAGAAAACTGACCCTGAATGATCAAACCATCAACCAAATTCATGGGCCTAAACCACTGCACTCAACAGCCTTTTGGTAATTTTTACCTGAATGATCAAAACATATTAAATGGAATGGATGACCACATGGTCCCCCATGTTGTGGGATTCCCCTCTTAAAATTTTTCACTAGTGTGATCAGAAGTAGACTCATGTGTTACATTTGCCACATTTTTTCAGTGACACTAGGAGAATCAAGCATAAAGAATAAATATGTCCCCCTTAATAGTTGATGGAATTTCCCACATGATTTGGGGATGCCCAAAGAATGAAATTAGTCCTCTAATTTGGATCCAGATTTGAGTAATGATGTTCTTCATATTCAGAGGATTAAAAAAGAGAAGTCCAAACTTGAATTCTAAGAATTTTGAGCTCCAAACTAGAAAATCCACCAATTTATCTTCAACCATGTCTATGTAATCATCTACCATCTATATTTAATCTCACTCAATCAGGTAAAAATTACCAAAACATAAGTCACTCACTATCCACATTTCTAATATCAACTTCATCTGGTTGAGATAATTCCCCACAAATGTTCCAAAAAGATTAGGCTTCAACTCACAGATTATTTTAATTATCAAACTAGTAATTAGTATGTCATTAGTTTCTAATATAAGTATAATGAAACACCCCTAATTAAATACATTCTGGTAGAATAAATTTTAATAATTTATAGGGAAAAACTATATCTCCTTTATTAAATCATTGAAATTTTTATTCCACTCTCTTGGAACATTCATTGAACCATAATGGCTCTAGTTGGTCCTACACACAAAATCCTAGTTATAATGATCCATAAAACATACTGGTTACTCCATTTAAATTTCTTTATTTAGGTCACCATGAAGAAATGTTTTTCCCCGTACAATTACTCAAGATGATTTCTTTCGAATGCAACTGTACTTAATAATTTCTAAATAGTCATATGTTTAATTACTTGAGAAATTAACTCTTAGAAATATACAATTTTCATCAGTTGAAAATATTTTACAACTAGATATTCTTTTAACCTTCATTTATCTTCTAATTATTCCCCTTGGATAATGAGTAGGAGGAATATTTCTCAGAGATCCTTTCCACCAACTAGATATCGGTCATGTTCTGGCCACCTGTAACCCTATGTTTCACCATACCGGAGTTCCTCATCGAGAACCAGGTTCCCTTATTTCACTAGAATATCTAATTAACATCCAAAATCCTTTGATTCAACCATATATCTTACCCAATAATCTTTTAGGATCCTCACTATGATCTAATAAATAATTCACAAGGCATCCCAACATGTTCATATCATAGGATGGGGGCATTACACTTCCCTTCACTTCACCCCCTTCCAAAACAACAATGGAATGTCAGGCCAGCCAGCCCACTAACAGTGAAAAATCACCTCTAACCATTTCTACTATGAATATTTTTATAATCAATCCCATGGATGATTGGATAAAATGGTATAAATACATGGGTAACGATGGATAAAATCCACCCTAAGTGGAGATAAAATATCAAGAGGGCCTTTGATCAATTCATGCACTCATTAGTAGAAACAGACGTTGGGCCTCGAGAGTCCCCCCAATGAGCTGATACCACCTTCTCATTGGAATCTCGATAAAGGTAAGGGGATTTCCAATCTTATCAGTTCATCTAAACCTATAACAAATACCAATTCAGATACCAAGATGGATTCCTTACTTCAAGAACATGAGGGATATAAGAGACTCTCTACTAAGATCCTTGTCAAGCAGTGCCTAGAATGAGACAATTTTAGAGGGGACCCCATCACTCCTCTATCTATTCATCCAGTCTTCTTAGATAGGAACCCATGGTTAATATAGGTGGTCATGTGAGTCTGATTAGGTTAGAGGCTATTTTTTATTACAAGCAGCCAAGATATGACCCACTTACCCCATCTTAACAACGTGACTTCCCTCATTGGGACTTTGATAACTACACCTCACAATCCAGAAGACCATTCAGAGCTCTGGTGACTATCAAACCTCACCAAGATAAAATGATAACTACTTTATTCACTCACATTAAGTATTTATATATGCAACAGGTGTCAATCCTTCCAAAATGAAAGTTGCATCCAACATGGGTGCAATTCATGTATTGCTGACTCCTCAATAATATCTATTACTACTTTACCATCCACCACTTGAGCCCAAGTTTTGATAGAGACTTTCCTTATCTCAAAAGGTTTCACACCAACTAGATGTGCCTTACTGCCAACCTCAAGAATAGTTTTATTACCCAGTCCCTCTACTTTCATTAAAGGTCCAGTCCACTTAGTGAAACTGCCCTCATTGACTGAATCCTTATCCTGATTTTGACCATCATGAGCCAAAATTATTTCCTTTGGACCATCATCATTACCTTATAGTTGAGAATCTTCCATTGTGCTATAATTCTCACCCGTTTTAGTTTTTTAGCTCTTGGTCATAGCCATTCTTACCTTCAATAGAAATATTCCTAGTTTCCTCAACTGATTGAAGTGGTACAACTTTTTTTCCTCTTGAGGCAGTGAGAAAAATCATGACCTTTCTTTGAGAAGAAAGAGAATGAGAGATCTCTTCAGCAATGGTCTTTTATGTGACCAATAGACTAGAATTCATAGTAGAAGAGTGGAACCTTCTCATAGAGTATTCTTAAGGAGAAATCATCATCCAGGGTAGTTAAAACAACTCTTTCCATCAAAGGAGAGCTTAGATCCACTTCAATCAAGACTCGATCAAAGAATCCAGACTTAGCTTCCTCAGTGGTTCGATCCATTTTGATGGGAACACCCAAGGTTGAAGTAATGTCATACAAATTTTTATGGTGCCATAAAATCTAATTAAGCCCAAATTTTTTAACCCAAACTCGTGCCTTTGAATTCTTTACCTCAAAAAGATTGAAACGATGGTCCCATTCCTGTATTGTGCACCAGCCCACAACTTTCACGGGTCAAGTTCCGTAGTGAGCTTGTTGGGGGTTGCAGGGGGCAACGCGCCCCTGCTTCGGGGGTATGGGGGTCTTCAGCCCCTGAAAAAAAATTGGTTACTGTAGTATCCTTTTAATGTGGTTTGTATTTTTTTTACAGTTCAAGGATGGAAGGAAGGCTGTATTTTTTTTAAAGGTCAATGTTCTATACCCACGGTTCAATAACCGTGGGTATATTATACTGGTGTATTAATCTATACCCATGGTTTTGTAAACTGTGGGTATAGATGTATGCCCACGGTTTAAATGAAACCGTGGGTATAGATTTATGTCCACAATTTAAATGAAACTATGGGTATTATGGAAATATTCAGGGATATACCCACAGTTTCTATAAAACTATGGGTATAGCTCTATACGGATGCCTCGGTAGCCCGCAGTTTATGGAACTATGGGCATATCCTATACCCACAGTTTTAGGGGATATACCCATGGTTCCAAATCATGGGTATAGGTGATTTTTTCAACATTGTTTCTTTGAAAACCCTAACTACAATCGAACACTGGATATCAGATGATGTTCGAGCAACTGGAGGTAGTGGGTTTGTGTGATTCAAGTGGGTTTGTGTGATTCGAGCTTTGATTCACTAAGGAGGAGCACCGACAATGGGTAGCTTCCGCGGAAAGCTTCTAATATCGCGACGGGTTCGCAATAGGTTAGGTTTTTTTAATTAGATCGGGACATTTTATCAGCACTTATTATTTAAGCACTGATAAAAGGCGTATTTATCAGTGTTTTTTTAACTCTAATAAAGGTAATTCTTTATCAATGCTTTTTTTAACGCTGATAAAGCCTCATTTTTATCAGCGCTTATTACTCAAGTGTTGATAAAGGATTTATAATTATAATTATAAATAAAAAAATTGTAAATATATATATATATATACTTAATAAATATATATAAATATAAATATAGTAAATGTATACCTTATTTAAATATATTTATTATAATTTATAATTATTTAAATATATAATTATTTATTTATAATTATATAAATATTTTTTAAAATTAATATTTATATCATTATATATATTTATATAATTATATATATATATATATTTAATAAATATGTATAAATATAAATATAGTAAATATATTCATTATTTATGTAAATTTATTATAAATTTAATAATCATTTAAATATATATAATTATTTATTTATAATTATATAAATACTTTTAAAAAAAATTATTTATTTATAATTATAAATATATAATTTTATAAATATTGTATGTACATTTTTAAATATATTTATTTATGAATATAATTATTTATAAATATATTTATTTATAAATATTTTTTTATAAATATTTTTTACAAATATTTTTTTAACATTATTAATGAATATTTAATTTTAACTGCATGCATGTTAAAAATGTGTGAAATTGAATAAATTAAAAATAATTACACTTTAATAATAGTGAAAAAAAATAGATAAGTTTTGTGTGTGTGAATTGTATATAAAAATGCTTTAATTACGTATATGTGAAATCAATATAACACACATTTGATCTATTTTAAATTGAAAAAACAAATTGCATTCAATTATATGTCCACTACTCTATTCAATTAGTTAGTGTTTTTAATTCATATTAATTTTTAATTATAAACCATTATTCACTAAATATATGACTATTTAATGTAAATCGTATAAATATTTTGTAATATATAAATCATATTTATATAAATTAATATATATATATATATATATATATATTTAATATATACTATTTATTAACATTATCAATAATCATTTAATTAATAAAATGTTTAATATTTTTCTAAATTTACTTATTTTTAATTTTTATTTGTTTAATTTTTATTTTGCATATCTATATATTTAATACATACTATTTATTAGTATTTATAATTTATATATATTATGATCAATTTATTTATTTTTATCAATAATTATTTAATTAATAAAATTTGTAATATTTTTGTTATTAACTCATTTTTTATTTTTTATTTATTTAGTTATTTCATTTTATTTATTCGGACCTTTATCAGCGCTAAAAAAGAGATGATAAAAAACTCCTTTATGAGCACTAAAAATATAGCGCTGATAAAGGGTACCCTTTATCAACACTAAAAATTAAGGGCTAATAAAGGGTATCCTTTATTAGTGCTAAAAATGAAGCACTGATAAAGGGTACCCTTTATCAACACTAAAAATAAAGCGTTGATAAAGGGTACCTTTATCAGTGCTAAAAAATACGCTGATAAATGGTTAAATTTATCAACGCTTTCTTTAGCGTTGATAAATATACCATTTATCATCGATTTTTTCTAGTGCTGATAAATACCAGTGTTGTTAAACGCCGGTTTTGTAGTAGTGGTATGTACTCTTGTACTATCTATCCAGAATCCTCAATAACTCCAGACGAGTTCTTCAAACATTTTTCATTCATAAAATTAATCGATTTTTTATTATATTTTTGAAAACAAAGAGGAAGAATAACAGATCTTGTGATTCGGATTAATAAACGATTAAACTAAAATTGAAAACTAATGATGAATGAATAAATTAATCAATGATCATTAAATAATTATAAATAATTATGAGATCCCTATAATACCATTTAAAGGTCTTGGGAGTAGCGGAAGTTCCATATGGGGCATGCCCAACTCATATTTTTGTCATAATCGATGATTAATCCAAGATATATATTGATGATAAACTCTGTGAACAACAGAATTGAATCAAAGATTAATTGATGTGAGAACACTGGAACCAGAATATGGCATCATCTCATTTTATTTACAATTAATTTAAATAATTTAATAATTACTTTGCGGTGAATTATTTCTTCATTGATGAATATGACAATGTATCTATGTAGTATTGTAGTTGCATTGTAGGAATCACGTGCATATTCTCTCTAATGGTGATCCATACATACTCCACGAAACTTGAGAAACGCTTCAAGAAGGATTCTCCTTGATCTCTTTAGAATTGAGAGTGGTGGTGGAAGAGGATCGTTCTCCACTCTTGAGAACATTTTAAGAGAAGGGATCTCTATGTGGCCTTGATAGAATTCTCCTAATTTTGTTGTGAAAAACCAAAAAAAATGGAAACCCCTTAAGAAAATAATATAATTGGATTTATATACTATAAGGGTTAGAAAATAATAATTGTATATACACCCTTGTTATTTTTTTAATCCCCATGGAACCTCTTGTCTATAATAATAATATTATTATTATTATTATTTCTTGACATACACAAAACTCACAGATTAATTAAATATTATTTCTTTAAATAATATTCAATATATATTATTTATCATCATACCATTAAACTCAGTTTTTCATTCCTCCATAATATTTATCAGATCCTGAATAATGAATACTTATTTAATAAATAAATATCACTACATTATTCACTAATAAATAAATAAATATTATATTCACTAAATGTTATGGAAATGTCGGGAGTCGCAGTGACGTAAAAGGTTTTCATGTGAAGAAAATACAAAAACAAAAGAATGAGAAGAAGATTATAGGACATGGTGATTTACATGGTTTGGGTTTGATCACTTTGTCTATAGAGAGGCAGGAAAATTCACTATAATCAGAAGAATAATTACAGCGAGATATTCAGAGTTTTATACATACCGAAACTCTAGCTCAATTGAGCAAATAAAGGAAGATGATGGAATTTTTCCACCAACCACACCACTACAGTTTCGCAACCACCCAATTCCAAACTGCTACAGTGACTTGTTGCATGTAGCTACTATTGGTTTTGGGTGTAGCAGAAGCATGTGTTGGTTGGTGATATATTAAAATTTCTTTTAATAATTGTTTCCTGAAACCAATAGCGAGGATCTTTCACATCAAATTTATAATTAATTTATTTAATATCTAAAGAAATAAATACATGGGCTTATGAACTTTCTTTTTTGATGATTGTTGATCGTCTGAAAAGGCCCTTATGGATTACCTTTGTTGCGCTTGCGAGAATCCAAGGGTAGAATCCCTTTATCGGTAATCCACGCGTGTTTCAATAGTCTCCGAGCAATGCCACTCATTCTCCGGGTGCTAGCACGGTGAATCGAATGTCTTGTATTGTCCATTCTTGATCGCTCGTTCTTAGGTCTTGAAGAAATTCTTTCTTGGGTTTCTCATTCTTAAGAGATAGAGAGAGGAGGAGGAGTCGAGAGAGAATTTTTTGTGCACAATAATTCTCTATTCCCAAACTTGAAATTGGTTTTGAATTAATTACACAATAGACGTAGCCGTCTATTTATAGAGTTGTGGTTTCGATTATAAAATTTAATTGCATAACAGCCATTAAATATAATTATAACCATTAATGAAATATCATGCCACATAATAATAATAGTAGTATTATTATTTTGTAGTGCTCAAACTTGCGCAAAATGGATAAATAATATTTACCGACTCGTAAATAATTATTTTGTCATCGGACTTGGTTTTGGTCCGTTCGAACTCCTCTTGTATTTATTGAACACCCGAATAAATATTTTAATCTCTTAAATAAATATTTTATTTAAAAAATATTAAATAAATATTTATTAAATATTCAATAAAATAAATAAATATATTTTATTCACAGTCTGGTGAATAAATATTTATTTAATTTATGCAATCATTATAACTTAAATAAAATTATTCCTTAGTCTTGAGAATAATATTTATTCCATTAATTTAATTCAAATAGAATTTAATTGGGACCACTAGAAACACTTATTGTGTGACCCTCTAGGATTCTTTTTTGTTGGCATTAGAAAGGCTTTCCTAAAGTCCAAGATTACTGTCTAGCAACGGGTCAAGGCACCCAAGAGAAATAACTTAAAGTTGCAATGACGAAAACCACATACAAATTCTCACTATGTAATATAATTCCTTTGTTGCATAATTTCATCAAGCAGGTTGCATGACGGTGTCATCAACCTATATTCTTGATACATCATTCTTTGACTATCTGAAATAAACTCTTCATTACACCATAGCCCTGGAATTTAGGGTGATGGTTCTATTTCAATCAAAGGTATGAGATATCAACTTCCATAAATATGGAAGGGAAAAATCTTTCCTTGACTTATCCATTAATAACATGTCATTCATAATGCACCCAACGTACCCTACTTCCATCCAATATATGGCGTGAAAGTTTTTGTCAGCAAATCTAAGTGTGTGAGTCGTGAAATTCATTAATAATAATCTTAATGTCTAAGAAAAATTACACATGCTTATAGATAGGAATATCTAATGACACCAAAACATACAGAATTCCTACTGGTGGATCTTTTCTCATAATCTCCCGTCTTGGATATTACCAAGTGTGAACTTCATGAGAAGAAGTCCTATCTGCTTACGAGTACTCGCACCTGACGGTCTATATACTATGTGTCCCATCGTAGTATGTTATCCAACCGCAGAACTATATTAAGAATATTGTCATATCACTTCAAGGTTCTCATCATAGCGGGGATCTATTATGACCTTATTAATGTGGAAAAAAACTTTATGAAATTATTACATTATGGTCATGCAGAAAAATGAACAATATGTAATAAGATGCTTAATTTAATATTTAATACATAAAATATTCATGTAATCAAAGTAAAAAATATTGATTCTAGGAAAAAAACTCTAACAAACTCCCACTTAGACTAGAGCCAACTGCCTACTAATTTCAGTATGCTATACCTCACATGATAATCATGTTTCTACTGAGTCAAGGTTTTAGTCAAGGGTCTGCCACATTGTCTTACATGGAAATACTACTCACTGTAACTTCACCTCTATGAGAAAAATCCCTCAAAAGATGATACTTTTGAAGTATGTGTTTTTTCCACTGATGCGGCCTTATATCTTTTGCAAGAGCCATCGCTGCAGTATTATCACAATTGAGTGTGATGGGGTCTTTACTGCTAGGTACCACATCAAGCTCTTGGATGAAATTGAACATCCAAAGTACTTATTTAGCTGCCTCAGAAGCTGAAATATACTCAGAATCTACTATAGAATTTGTGACCACATCCTACTTTGAGATCTTTCAACTCACATCACCTCCAATCAAAGTGAAGATTATCTCATTTGTGACTTCATGTCATCTTTACCAGTCTGGAAACTGGAATCTGCATATCCTATGATGACTAGTTCCTTATGTCCTCCATAAACTAGGAACATATCCTTAGTACACCTCAGATACTTAAGGATATTCTTGACTGTCATCCAATGGTGGTCATCTAGATCATTTTGACATCTTCCTACCGCACTTAATACCTAGGTGACATCTAGCCTAGTACATAACATAACATACATGACTAACTCAATCGTTGATGCATATGGAATCCTTACCATTCTATTTCTTTCCTCATGGGTCTGAGGTCATATTTTCTTAGAAATATGAATTCCATGTGATTTTGGAAACAATCCCCTATTGGATTGTTCCATACTGAATCTCTTCAGTATCTTTTCAATGTATGAACTTTGACTTGGGATGAGCTACCTCTTGGATCTATCATGATATATCTTGATCCCAAGAATATATGTTGTCCTACCTAATTATTTCATGGAAAATAATTTATTCAACCATGGCTTAATAGACTGTAAGATTGGTATTTCATTTCAAATAAGTAATATGTCTTCAATATATACTATTAAGAAAACTATTGCACTCCCACTAAACTATTTTTAGACACAAGTCTCACATTCATTATTATCTTCCTGAAGGTTCCCGTTAAGTAAGGTCATTTTGACATCCATTTTTCAAATCTCATCGTCATGGTAATCTGTAATGGAAAGTATAATTCTGATGGATTTCAGCATTGCAATTGGTGAAAAGGTTTCATCGTAGTCAATACCTTAACATTTTTTAAACCCTTTTTCAACCAGTCACACCTTATAGGTACTATCTTGTCCTTTCATGTCCAGTTTCTTCTCGAATACCCATTTACAACCAACATTATTTACATCCACTAGAGGATCTACCAAAATCTAGACTTGGGTTTGGTACATGGAATCCATTTTAGAATTCATGGATCCTTGCCACTTATAATTATCTATGCCACTTACTTCTTTCTTGTAGGTTAGAGGATCATTATTATCAACTAATAATGAGTCACCATCCTCGGTAACTAGAAAACCATACCGTTTTGGTTCACTAACCTCTCTTGTACTCCTACGTAGTTCTTGTGTCTCTGGAATAGTTTCTTCTTCCACGGGGCTTTGTGGAATTTGATCTTGTATCAACTTTGATGTTCCTTGAGTCTCTACTTCATCGAAGTTTATCATGCTCCCACTATCTCTTTTGGATATGTTCTCCCTCTCAAGAAATATAGCATGTCTTTCCACTATAAACCTTTTTTACGAGGGGTCGTATATATAATATCCCCTTATTTCCCTTTGGGTATCCTATAAAGGTACACTTTGTGTATTATGGTGCAAGTTTGTTACCTAAATATTCCTTAACAAACACTTCACTTCCCCACACATGTAAATTTGATAACATGGTTTTTCTTCCACTCCAAAATTCATATAGAATACCATTTATCAATTTAGTTGGTACTTGGTTTAGTATGTGTATTGTATTTATAACGCATATCCCCGGAAGGATAATGCAAGACTTGTATAACTCATCATTGATCTCACCATGTCTAATAAGATGTGGTTCCTCCTTTCGCTTACACCATTCCACTGAGGCATGTAATTAGGGGTGAGTTGGGATAGGATACCAAAATCCTGTAAGTAATTAATGGATTCTTGATTGAGATATTCTCCTCCTCGGTCTGAGCATAGTTTCTTAATCTTCCTACCAAGCTGGTTCTCAACTTCATTCTTGTATTCCTTGAATTTATCAAAATAATCTGACTTATACCTCATTAAGTAAATATATCCATATCTACTAAAATAATTAGTAAAAGTTCTAAAGTATGAGTACCCACCCCTTGCTTCAATAGGAAATGGTCTACACACATCGATATGAACTAATTCAAGAATCTCTTTTGACCTTTCACCTTTCCCACTAAATGGGGCTTTGGTCATTTTTCCTTGTAAACATGTGTGACATGCACTAAGTGGTTTTAGTTCGAAAGAATCTAAATATCCATATTGATGTAATTTTTTCATGCTTTTTTCATTTACATGACTTATCCAGTGATGCCAAACTTGAGTTTGGTATGAGTCATGTGAAGTAACTTTGTTATCAATTGTCATTACCTGGTCCATGTAATCCAATATGTAAAGACTGTTATGTAAATTTATCTTACCATAACAAATTGTTGGTCGGAGTGGACACTCAAGAGGGGGGTGAATTGAGTTCCAATTAAAATTTCTGCTAAAAACAATTTCTATTAAAACCCCCCAATTTCAAAAACAAATTAAACTGTAGCGAATTTATACAGATTATAAAGGTTCAATTATTTTCTCAAAGATTGATTAATTCTCAGTTAACTTAATCTTATGATTAAATTACTTTTGAAACTAACTTACTGGTTTATAATAAATATAAACACTTGCGAGTTTAACTATCAAAGTAGCTTTGAAAATAAATTATATTTCAAAGTAATAGTATAGGAATATGAAATAAATGTATATAGTATGGATATAGGTTTTAACTAAAAACACAAGAGTTAACCAAGAGGTTCAGTCTCAAGCCGAGACTTAGTCCTATCAAAATTTATATAAAGTGATCCACACCCTGGATCTGGGTTAACAACAGTGATCACACTGTTCAGGTCAAGAGACCTCTACCACAGTTATATGTGGGATAACAAACAACAGCTCAAAGCTGTCCAGGTCACACTTGACCTCTACCACTATCCACAGTGGGAAATAAAGAATGTAAAGATTGTGAGTGAGGATTTACAGATCCTCCAGTTAAGGTTCAGGAGACAGTGTGTGTGTAATAATTAACAGGCTACACACACTTCTCGTAATGCAAATACTAAATCACTTAGAGCAAGATATAGAGTTTAGAATGGCTCTAGTGATTACAGTGCAGCTCTGGACTCCTTTGGATTTGATCAGAAATGGTTCTGAGTCCTTCTCTGGTATTTGACTGAAAAATAGAGTATCGTTTCTTCTTTCAGTGCTTCTAGGTTCAGCTTGGTTATCGGCTCAGAAAATGAAGTGTTCTGTGTAGTTCTTCTTTAGCATAGATTTCTCGATGTATGCTCTGTGTTCTGGAGTCTGGTAGTAGTAGTCTTGTGAGTGCAAGTTCTCCAGTTGTTCTTGGCACGTTTTGAGCTTGATCGCAAGTGTGTTCCCATGTTCTCAATCTCTTCAAGTCTCTTGTCTTTATTTACTGATACATACACGTTGTCTTTTATGCCCTTTTTTTGCTGAGAAGAAGGAATGATTATCCTTTTCAATCGTACTTGGTATGGTTTCCTGAAATGGCAACAGAAATCATTTAATAACATTAAATGCATCAAAACTAACAAATGTAGCCATTAGTGTAATAAACAAATAGTGTCGAGGATATAGGATTTGACTCCACAGTTAATTATAGGTAGTCGTTTGTTTGTAGACGTGTACGGTTGACTCTGTGTAGGATCTTCCATCAGTAGATCTTCAAACTCTTATCGGTTTATCGGTAGCTCGATGAACTTAGTTCCATCGGTTGCTCTAGCTCTTATCGGTAGCTCTTATCGGTAGCTCTTATCAGTATCTCTTATCGGTAGCTCTTATCGGTAGCTCTTATCGGTAGCTCTTATCGGTAGCTCTTATCGGTAGCTCTTATCGGTAGCTTTTATCGGTAGCTCGATGAACTTAGTTCCATCGGTTGCTCTTGGTTGTCGGTAGCTTTATGCATCGGTAGCTCTGGCTATTATGCATATCAGTAGCTCTCTGTCTATCGGTAGCTCTGTTCAGGTCAGTGATACTTACACTTGACTGTCTTATGAAAAACACATCTAATTCACTTATAATCATTTCAAAACTTATATAAACATGGATAATCGAGATTAACATAAATTAGAAATTATTTTAACATTATTATTAACTTGATCATCGATTGGAAAGAATTAAAGTGTAGATCAACAGTAATTGTGAATATCATAATATATGAACACATAATTGGGATTGTCAAAACATATGAATATAAGATTGGGATTATCAAAACATATGAATACAAGATTGGGATTACCAAAACATATGAATACAAGATTGGGATTATCAAAACATATGAATACAAGATTGGGATTATCAAAACATATGAATACAAGATTGGGATTATCAAAACATATGAATACAAGATTGGGATTATCAAAACAGGTGAGGTCAAAAATCTCCCCCTTTTTGATAATCACAACTTATGATATGGCCATTTTAAAATAGTGAGAATATAGTATTATATAGTATAAAATTAATATTCAAATTTCTCAAAGAAAATAGTATCATAGGAAAGAGGAAATAGTATCAAAGGCTCCTCCTTTGATCATATTTCTCCCCTTTTATATTTTTCCCCCTTTTTCTCTCCCCCTCTTTATAGTTCTCCCCCTTTGTGATAATCAAAAAGTGGGAAACCAAACATAGAAAACTGATAAACTGAGATAGTGGAAAGAAAGGCATTTGTATTAGAGCAGACAAAAATTACATAAACAGAATAGAAAAAAAAATGATTCCTATCAAACATCCTTTCCACTTTATCAATCCACATCTTCAATGTGAGATTTTCCCTTGGGATCAGAAGAGAATTCAGGTGTGGAGGATACTGGGGAGGACTTTGGAATTCCAGAAATGATCAGAGGAGGATGAGCAACTGATACAGTGTCGGGCCTGTATTGGGAAGTCCTTTTAGTGATCATAGGTGTGAGACTTCTTATGGCTTGAGCAGGAGTCATCTGAACTGGAGACGCAGTAGAGGCAGAGGCAGGCAAAGCAGGAGGTACAATGACCGGTCTGGCATCCACATGCAGGAAGGGCAGCAACAGGTTTCTGAAATCCATTATAATGCTTCCTCCTCTCTCCATTGCAGACACAAAATCATCTTTATTTTCAATGAATTTATCCAAATCAGAAGTAAGCTCCCTGAGCTTACTAACCTGCTCTCTGAAGGCCTGAGACACTGGAGGTAACTTTAGATTCTCAAGTAGAAGTTTGAAATGGTTGGTCAGTTGTTGCTTGGTATAAACCTTTTCAAAATAAGTATCCACCTTATTCTTGATTGCCTCTTGAGAAGCAGAGGCCTCTCTCATGTAGTCCTGGACGATTTTCATTATTTCTCTGGCTAAATCCCTGGTAGACAACACAACTCGACTTAAATCTGATGAGTCCACAGAGCCACTGGTTGAAATAGAACCAAGCTCCTCCTTCATCAGAGCACGAAATTGATTCAGATCAATTGCAGGTTTTGGAACTAGAGGACCAAAAGAGAAGGATACAGTTTCTTTGAAGCTTTTGGTCAACCCACTAATCAGATTTTGCATTTGAGAGTCCTGATTTTTGACATGATCCTTCATAGATGTTTTGAAAGCTTCAAACACCGAGACCAGCTGACTTACAACACTCTTCACATAGGCTAAATCCTTGTCAGCTTGAGATTTTGAACTCATGAAAGAGTCTAAGGAAACAACAGATATCCTTAGAGCTTAAAGATCTTCTTCTAGCCTAGAAGTTTGAGTGTGGCACTCCTTGACTTCTTCCATTAGCTCACCCACAAAAGTTGACAGATTGCAACCAAGAGAAATCTCAAAAGACCTTTCTAACATCTTCATTTATTCACCAAAACAGTGCTTCATCTCAGCAACAGAGGCATTGAAGGATTCCTTCAGCTCATGATTTAGGGATTCGAGGTCAGACTTTGTAACAAAATCAGTAGGAGCAACTGTAGTAGATACTCTTTTAGAAGCTAAACTGACTACAGAGTCAGCCATGACTGATTGAATCGAGGATACTAAAAAAAATTCCATTGTCTTTACTTATTCTACAAAACTGACTTTGAGATTTTCTTTCAGCACATCTAAATCATGTACTCATACCACATCAGCAGGTAATAACTCAGGATTGATGTCATAGATGATCTTTGGTCTATTCAAAGATACTTCATTATCCGAATCAGGATAATCCAAACCAAAGACTATAAAACCTGGGTCTTCTACCCAGTCTTCAGACTCGATAGTCACTGTAACATTTCCAAACTTGGTGTGATGCTCCCCCTCAATGGGTGCATTCTCATATATAGCAACTACATTCTCTGCTGGTCTTTCTTCATCAGAATCTTCCACAACAACTTCCATCTCTGCAGCAGCAAGATGATTTTCTGGAATAGGTACAGCTTCTCCTCTTTCTCTTTCTTCATCCATAGAAGGTACAACTGAGCTTCCAATAACTGGACTCAGACTCAATTCAGCAGAATTAGATGATTCAGAGACATTCTTTTCTTCCTCTACATGCTCAGAGACCGACTGGTCTTCCTCATTAGCAGGTGTCTCCACTTCTGCTAGCACTTTCTTTTCTAAAGACATAATTTCAGCAATAGGGCTTGGAGGCAAGTCAGGATCTCCTCCATCATCCATAGGAGTTTCTTCCTCTTCTTCTTCTTCTTCTTCTTCTTCTGACTCATCACTGTACTCAGGTTCCTCTTCATCAGGTCCTAGACCTGGATATCTTTTATCCTTTGGCCTTGAAGGATAATCCACAGGATTAAATTTATCATATACCTTTTGGTCATCATTGACCCATTCTCCTCTCCATGGATTCCAATTAATCTTCATATATTTGCAAAATGTAGTAGTGATACAAAAGTTGCTCTTCACTACAACTGTCTCATCTTGAGACTCAGCTATCCCTTTCACTTTGATCATTACAGAAATCAGCTTAGCAAAGAATAGGGCATTAGTCTTTGATTTCGGCCTTGTCATATCTTCCATTTAACTAATCACCAATCTGCACAAATTGACTTTGACATCATGTCTCAAAAGATGTAGGAGATAGATATCCTGATATCTCAAATTAGCAAAGTCTCCTCTCCTTGGTATCAACACATGTTGAACAAACTTGAACAGTAATCTGTTCTCTCCATCCATTACTAAAGTAACCACTTGCCTTGGAGTTCCATCACCAGTCAGTTCTTTCAACGCGGTCTCATGATCAAAAATGTCACTGGTAGGTGGCATTGCTCTTGATACATATCCAGACGCACCTTCATGTGGAACTTTTAAGCAATCAGCCCATTCCACTGATGAAAATGATATCACTTTACCATTTACAAACGAAGATACTCGGTTCTCATTCTCTAACTTCTCGAAGCTTACGAACTCGTAAAACTGTTTTACCAACTTTGGGTAGTAGGGATCATTGTTATTTGAAAAGCATTCTACCCATCTCTGAGCTTCCAGAACTTCGAGCACCAAGGACTTGCTGGGCAGCAACCAGTCTACACACAGCTCTATTTTGCAGATGAGGATTTACTGGTCTCCTTCCTGACCTAGTTCTAACAGCACTACTCGCTTCTATCTCGGACTTCTTCCTTTTTGCTTTAGGCTCAACACAGTCGTCTCGGATGACAGGAGTTTTGGTTTTTGCCATCGCTGGTTCGAGGGATCTCAGGTTCGCAGAGGGTTCGGGTTCTAAGGTTCGAAGGTAAAAGGTTTTGGGTTCGGTGGAGTGAGAAGTATCTTAGACTTAGTTTTATCATTTAGGAATCATAAGTTAAATGAATAAAAATAAAATAATAAAAAAAACGGGTCAGATTTTTGGCGGCAGACAAAGAGATTTAAAACAGCGCTTTATCGGTGAGGATTTTTATCGGTGAGGATTTCTATCGGTGAAGATTAAACATCCCCAGCTCGTGCCTAATGTAACATAACCTATCCACACTTAAGGTTTTTGTGAAAATGTTGGCCAATTGATGTTCAGTGCTGATAAATTCAAGAGAAATATCACCCTTTTGATAATGATCTCTTAGAAAATGATGTCTTACATCAATGTGTTTGGTTCTTGAGTGAGATACAGGGTTCTTCGAGATGTTTATTGAAATAGTGTTGTCACAGTTAATCGAAACATGCTTAAAATCATATCCATAGTCCAAGAGAGTGTGTTTCATCCACAGAATTTGTGCACAGAAACTACCAGCAGCTATATACTCTGCTTCGGCAGTGGATAGAGCTACAGAATTCTGCTTTTTACTACACCAAGATACTAAGGATTTTCCTAATAAATGACATGTTCCTGAAGTTCTTTTTCTTTCTAATTTACAACCAGCAAAGTCAGCATCTGAATAACTCATTAACTCAAAGGATTGTCCTTTTGGATAAAATAAACCAAGGTTAACAGTATGTTTGAGATACTTGAAAATTCTTTTAACAGCAAGCAAATGAGATTCTTTCGAGTTAGCTTGAAATCTTGCACACATACATATACTGAACATAATATCTGGTCGACTAGTAGTAAGATAAAGTAAACTACCAATCATACCCCTATAATTGGTTTGATCCACTAGTTTCCCAGTTTCATCTGTATCCAATTTACAGATTGTACTCATAGGAGTTTCACTCTCCTTAATACTATCCAAACCAAAACGTTTTAAAAGATCCTTTGTATATTTACTTTGATTCAAAATAATACCATTTTCATTTTGAAATACTTGAAATCCAAGAAAGTATTTAAGTTCTCCCATTAAACTCATTTCAAATTCATTTTGCATACTTTTTGAAAAATCAGTACATAAAGAATGTTTAGACGATCCAAAAACAATATCATCAACATGGATTTGTACAACTAAAACATCTTTAGAAATTATTTTAATAAAAAGAGTTGGATCAGCAATCCCTTTAGTAAAATTTTTTGAAATAAGAAAGTTGTTGAGTCTATCATACCAAGATCTTGGAGCTTGTTTTAAGCCATATAAAGCTTTAGAAAGTTTAAAAACTTTATTTGGAAAATGGGGGTTTGTAAATCCAGGAGGTTGTTCTACAAAAACATCTTCAATTATAAAACCATTTAGAAATTCACTTTTGACATCCATTTGATATAGCTTGAAATTTAGATGTGCAGTATATGCAAGTAAAATCCTAATGGCTTCTAGTCTAGCTACAGGTGCAAAGGTCTCCTCATAGTCTATGCCTTCTTGACTATATCCTTGTGAAACTAGCCTAGCTTTGTTTCTAACTATGTTTCCTGATTCATCAACTTTATTTCTAAAAACCCATTTAGTGCCTATTGTTAGTGTGTCCTTAGGTATGTCAACTAATTCCCAGACTTTGTTTCTTTCAAATTGATTTAACTCTTCTTGCATAGCCATTACCCAGAATTCATCAACGATAGCATCATTAATATTTTTGGGTTCTAGCTGGGAGAGAAAATCTTGATGTTCAACCTGATTTCTTAGAGAAGCTCTAGTCTGTGTTCCTATATGAAGATTACCAACAACAGTATCCAAAGGATGATTCTTTAGAATTCTTGTTGATCTAGTAAAGGTAGGACTAGACACTTCAGGTTCATCAGTAGGTTCGGGTTCGACCGAAACAGATTCTGGTAAAAGTCCAGAACTGGAATTTTTTATAACAGGTTCTTTGGATTTATCATTAAGGTCCAGAACAGACAAATCTTCTTCAAGATTCTCAAGAGAGGTTTTAGACTCATGTGGATCGGTTTCATCGAATTTGATGTGAACAGATTCTTCCACACATTTGGATTTCTTATTGAACACTCTATAAGCTTTACTTGAAGTAGAGTAACCCAGAAAAATTCCTTCATCACTTTTAGAATCAAACTTGTCCAGATTATCCTTTGTGTTAAGAATAAAGACTTTGCAACCAAAAACTCTGAAGTAATTAACCTTAGGATTCCTATTATTCCACAACTCATATGGGGTTTTCTTAATAACAGGTCTGATCAAGACTCTATTGATAACATAACAAGCTGTATTTACAGCTTCAGCCCAAAAGTAAATAGGCAGTTCATATTCATTGAGCATGGTTCTAGCTATTTCTTGAAGGGTTCGGTTTCTCCTTTCTACTATGCCATTCTGCTGAGGTGTCCTAGGAGCTGAAAAGTTATGAGTGTAGCCATTGTGTAAGCAATAAGATTCAAAGTCTTGATTTTCAAACTCACGACCATGATCACTTCTTAAGGTCTTAATTTTGATTCCACTAAGATTCTCTACAGACTTGGAGTATTTAACAAAGGAAGAATAAGCTTCACATTTGTGAGCTAAGAAATATACCCAAGTATATCTAGAGAAGTCATCTACTAGA
Organism: Viscum album; assembly: GCA_963277665.1. NCBI lineage: Eukaryota > Viridiplantae > Streptophyta > Magnoliopsida > Santalales > Viscaceae > Viscum > Viscum album. Next base: position 70,292,529 of record OY728159.1, read on the forward strand.
ACATAGACATAGTGCTTCCCATTTAAACTAGAAACTCTTGATGGTCCAAACAAATCCATGTGAATCAACTCAAGTGGTTGAGAAGTTGAGACTTATTTCTTTTATTTAAAAGAAACTTTGTGTTGTTTTCCCTTTTGACAGGGATTATAGACTTTTTCATTTGGGAATTATAATTTAGGTAAGTCTCTAACTAAGTTTTTCCTAGCCAATTTTCTAAGTGAGTGAATGTTGCAGTGTCCTAATCTTCTATGCCATAGCCAAGATTCTTTATGAAAAGCATTCAAACAAGGAATATTTTGTTTAGCTAAAGAATTTAAATCAACAGCATAAACATTTTCATTCCTTAGAGAAGAAAATACTAAAGCATTTTTGGAGTTAAAAACATCACAGGAATCATTTTAAAACTTGACATTGAAACCATCATCACATAATTGAGATATACTAAGCAAGTTATATTTAAGTCCATCAATGAATAAAACTTTAGAAATTAATACTGAGTCAGTGTTACCAATCTGGCCTAGGCCGATGATTTTTCCTTTAGAGTTGTCACCAAAGGTGACATGACCTCCATCAACCTTTATTAAGCTCTTGAAGCAAGAATAATCTCTAGTCATGCGTCTTGAGCACCCACTGTCTAAATACCATATCTTCTTGTGACAGCTTTTCAAGCAGGTCTCCTATAAAACAGATTTAAACAGGAAATGACTTTGGTACCCAGATTTTCTTAGGTCCAGATAGGTTAGCAATCAGGGCTTTAGGTACCCAGATTTGTTTTATTGGTTTCATACAATTAACAGAAGTAACAGATTTTGAAAGATAAACTTTATTTGGTCTATAACCATATGAATATCCTGTTGAAGCATATGAATTTCCAAAACTGGAACTAGCAATATTTTTTTCAGACTTAGGAATAAATCGGGTTCTGGTGAACTGTCTCTGTCCAGGTTGGTATCCTAAACCAGTAGCATATCTAGGTGCAACTTGCTTTCCTAGCATTTGAGTTAGAGCATCCTTTCCATTTGTGAATTTTTCTAAGTCCTTTCTGAGTTGCTCATTTGACAGTTTCAGTTCTGTATTTTCCTTTAATAGTTGAGAATTATTTTCCTTTTTTATATCAAGATCAGATTTATGCTTAACACTTAAAGCATACTGTTTATTTAAACCTTTTTATTTGTCTTTAAGCTCATTACAGGTTTCTTCTAACATATCACAGTATTCAAATAGTTCAGATTTTGACATGTTTTCCGAATCAGAATCATCTCCAGAATAATATGAATTTAAAATAAGAGTGTCAGATGTTACCTCAGAAGTATTTGTCATGAAACACATGTTGGCTCGATTCCTTTCAGAGTCTGAAGATTCGGCTTCACTTGTACTGTCTTCTGAAGCACTCTAGGTAGCCTTCATGTATTTCTTGTACTTTTTGTCTTTGTAATCATATTTCTTTTTGAATTTTAACTTTGGACAGTCTTCTTTGATATGTCCTTTTCGCTTGCATTCGTAGTAGACAACTTCATCAGTCCTGTCAGCTTTCTTCCAATCCTTTTTACATTTGCCTTGTTGATCATAATTTCCTTTGTAATTTGTTTTCCTAAAGAATTTCTTTTTCCTATAAAACTTCTTGAATCTCCTGGCTATCTGAGCCATTTCTGCATCACTGTCATACTCTGAGTTTTCACTTGTTGAACTCTCATCCTCCATTTGTATTTTCTCCTTATCCTTACTCTTCAAAACAGTAGACTTGAAAGCTACAGATTTTCTTTTCGGTTCATCATCTTCCTCTTTGTTTACCTTGAGATCTTCTTCATACATCATCAATTTGCCAATAATCTCTTTGACAGGTAGAGCAGAAATGTCACATGATTCTCTGATTGAGACAGATGTGCCTCTCCATCGGTCTGGTAGACATCTCAAGATTCTCATAATTTGTTCCTTTGGTGGAACAGCTTTTCCGAGTGAATTCATCGTGTTGAATATCTCATTAAACCTGAGATACATGTCAGAAATAGGTTCATCAGACTTCATTTTAAAATTATCATACTTAATAGTATAAGTGTTCAATCTCATTTCTTTAACATTATTTGTTCCTTCATGAGAAACAGCCAAGGTATCCCAAATTTCAAAAGCAGTTTTGCATACAGAAATTCTGTTGAATTATTCATCTCCTAGAGCACAGTACAGAGCATTCATAGATTTACAATTATTATTGTAAGAAGTCTTTGTAGGTTCATCCCAAGTAGATCTATCAGTAGTGGGAATTTTGTATTCAGATTCAATAGCAGTCCAAATATCAAAACTTATGCTTTCTAGATGAATTTTCATTTTAAGTTTCCACTGACCATAGTTATTTCCATTAAAGAAAGGTGTCCGGTTAGTAGCAGCACCCTCAAGTCTATTATCCATTATAAACAAAATTTAAAGAGATAAAAATTTAGAAATAACAGAAATTTTAAGAACTTTAAAATACAACTAAAATCACAGTTGAAAAGCAGAGAGTAAATAATTTTTTTTGCAAAACACCTAATCCTCTGATACCAAATGTTGGTCGGAGTGGACACTCAAGAGGGGGGTGAATTGAGTTCCAATTAAAATTTCTGCTAAAAACAATTTCTATTAAAACCCCCCAATTTCAAAAACAAATTAAACTGTAGTGAATTTATACAGATTATAAAGGTTCAATTAGTTTCTCAAAGATTGATTAATTCTCAGTTAACTTAATCTTATGATTAAATTAACTTTTGAAACTAACTTACTGGTTTATAATAAATATAAACACTTGCGAGTTTAACTATCAAAGTAGCTTTGAAAATAAATTATATTTCAAAGTAATAGCAGCGGAATATGAAATAAATGTATATAGTATGGATATAGGTTTTAACTAAAAACACAAGAGTTAACCAAGAAGTTCAGTCTCAAGCCGAGACTTAGTCCTCTCAAAATTTATATAAAGTGATCCACACCCTGGATCTGGGTTAACAACAGTGATCACACTGTTCAGGTCAAGAGACCTCTACCACAGTTATACGTGGGATCACAAACAATAGCTCAAAGTTGTCCAGGTCACACTTGACCTCTACCACTATCCACAGTGGGAAATAAAGAATGTAAAGATTGTGAGTGAGGATTTACAAATCCTTCAGTTAAGGTTCAGGAGACAGTGTGTGTGTAATAATTAACAGGCTACACACACTGCTCATAATGCAAATACTAAATCACTTAGAGCAAGATATAGAGTTTAGAATGGCTCTAGTGATTGCAGTGCAGCTCTGGACTCCTTTGGATTTTATCAGAAATGGTTCTGAGTCCTTCTCTGGTATTTGACTGAAAAACAGAGTATCGTTTCTTCTTTCATTGCTTCCAGGTTCAGCTTGGTTATCGGCTTAGAAAATGAAGTGTTCTGTGTAGTTCTTCTTTAGCATAGATTTCTCGATGTATGCTCTGTGTTCTGGAGTCTGGTAGTAGTAGTCTTGTGAGTTCAAGTTCTCCAGTTGTTCTTGGCATGTTTTGAGCTTGATCGCAAGTGTGTTCCCGTGTGCTCAATCTCTTTAAGTCTCTTGTCTTTATTTACTGATACATACACGTTGTCTTTTATGCCCTTTTTTTTTTGCTGAGAAGAAGGAATGATTATCCTTTTCAATCGTACTTGGTACAGTTTCCTGAAATGGCAACAGAAATCATTTAATAACATTACATGCATCAAAAGTAACAAATGTAGTCGTTAGTGTAATAAACAAATAGTGTCGAGGATATAGGATTTGACTCCGCAGTTAATTATAGGTAGCCGTTTTTTTGTAGACGTGTACGGTTGACTCTGTGTAGGATCTTCCATCGGTAGCTCTTCAAACTCTTATCAGTTTATCGGTAGCTCGATGAACTTAGTTCCATCGGTTGCTCTAGCTCTTATCGGTAGCTCTTATCGGTAGCTCTTATCGGTAGCTCTTATCGGTAGCTCGATGAACTTAGTTCCATCGGTTGCTCTTGGTTGTCGGTAGCTCTATGCATCGGTAGCTCTGGCTATTATGCATATCGGTAGCTCTCTGTCTATCGGTAGTTCTATTCAGGTCAGTGATACTTACACTTGACTGTCTTATGTAAAACATATCTAATTCACTTATAATTATTTCAAAACTTATATAAACATGGATAATCGAGATTAACATAAATTAGAAATTATTTTAACATTATTATTAACTTGATCATCGATTGGAAAGAATTAAAGTGTAGATCAACAATAATTGTGAATATCATAATATATGAACACATAATTGGGATTGTCAAAACATATGAATACAAGATTGGGATTATCAAAACATATGAATACAAGATTGGGATTACCAAAACATATGAATACAAGATTGGGATTATCAAAACATATGAATACAAGATTGGGATTATCAAAACATATGAATACAAGATTGGGATTATCAAAACATATGAATACAAGATTGGGATTATCAAAACAGGTGAGGTCAACACAAATGATATCTTTATAAAAGAAGCAACATTTATTTCAAAATTTGAAAATGAATCCATCTGTATCTAGTCTAGATAAAAAAATAATGTTTTTGGTAACTAAAGGAACATAATAACAACCCTTTTAAAATCAATATCATTTTGGTTGGTAATGTGAGGTGGTAGTCCCCAATAGCTACAACAACAATTTAGCTTTGTTGGCTATTCGTAGATCAACCTCCCCTCGATCAATTTTTCTAAATCTACTCGGTTCCTATATTTGAATAAATATTTAAGCACCACAAGTTATATCTAATACCCAATTTAAAGAAATATATAAATTGAACTCGATAACAAATGCAATTGTAGCTTCCCCTTGCTTCTTTGGATGGGTGTATTTTTTCTTCCAGTGGCCCTTCTTGCCACATGTGAAACAAATAGCATCTTATTCTCTTACTTCCCCTTTGATCTTCTTCTTCTTGGAAGGGTGTGAAGAAACTTTGGTCTTTAAATCTCTTTTCTTTCCCTTTCCATTTTTTTACCATAAGGACAGAAGGATTTTCGCACTTCATATCTTTATCTACTTGGCGAAGGAGGATAAGAAGATCTATTAGAGACTTATCAATGTTGTTCATATTAAAATTCACAACAAAACTAGAGAAGCTCTGAGGGAGTAATACCAAAATGAGATCGGTGCCCAGTTCTTCGAGATTTTAAACCCTAAAACCTCTAAGCACTCAATGTAGCCAATGATATTGAATATGTGAGGCCCAACAGGGGAACCCTCTCCAATATTACTCTAAAAAAGCGCCTTGGAAATCTCAAACCATTCTTGTCTAGCTCTCTCCTGGTAAAGACCATGGAGGTTCTCAATCATGCTATACACATCCATGTTTTCATGAGACTTCATGAGTTCACTATACATAGATGAAATCATCAAACATTGAATTTCGACCGCATCATTTATATGTTTTTTATAGAGTATGAACTCTTCATCACTCACCTCTTGAGTAGGAAAATCCGGCATTGAGGATTCTTGCACGTAATATTTCCATTCATGGTGTAGAACAACCCAAAGACGTCTAAACCACTCATGGAAGTTACTTCCAGTGATGGGATTGTATTTATCCAATATTGATCATAAGGATAGTGATCTTATCATTTTATTCTATAATTAAAAGAGCGGATTATTAGTACTTTTCTTGATTATATATTTTGTGATAAATAATTAATTGATTTTATTAAATCTCTCACTATTTTATAAAGTCCCAATAGCCCTTACCATTGAACTTGTAATGTCTAGATTCTAGGACATTCTAGTGGCAAGGATCCATATTCCATTTCGCATCACCCCAACAACAGTTGGTTGAGCTATTTTGAAGGTATTTTGGTAGGCAAGTTTTTTCAACTGTGGGTTTGTAGCTCCTTGATCCATTGAGTGGACTCCCCAATACAAAAATCTTGACTTGTATTTTCTCAACACTTGCCTCCAAATTACACCAAATCTAGCAAGGGCTACTCCTTTTAATGTAAAATGGTTAAGTCAACCCAAAACTTTCATAAGAACTCCCCTTATAAAAGTAAGTGTCTCAACAAGGGTTGGTCAAACACATAGTTCTATTGAGTTTTGTTCCTAATCAAGTAACAAAAGGATTATTGTGACTTAATATTAGATTGAGGGATTTTATTTTATTATGCATAAATTTTTATCTTATTTCATCTTTTACATGTCTTGTTAATATTTAAGTGGATTTTTACTTAATTAATTAACCATGTTTAGATAAAAAAAATTATGCATAATTGATTTTATTTAAATTTTGTCTTTGAATATTAATTCATTCATTTATGTGATCGCGATCTTGCATCAATAAATATAATTTTAATGCATTAGATAGAAAATAAATAATTAATTAAATGACCATATCATGAGTTTATCTAATGGTTGATTTAATGAGCAGAAATTAAATCAACCTATGACCTAGGGGAAATAACTTCTTATGTCAGACTTGGCATGAGCTACAACATTCCACATGTCCACCTATGTATCACCGAGTTGGCATCATTGTGGTTCCATCTTGAATCGTCCCCACGTGCCTTGGGATGCTCTATTAATTATAAATATTTATTTCTCACATGTAGGTGAGGGGAACCAAATGATTGGTTAAAATGAATTACATAAATATCCTTAGACACACAGGCCCTACATAATAATGGAGGGAGGGATGACTCGCATGCCATCTTTTAATTTAATATTAAATAATTGAAAAACCATACAATAGATTTTATTAAATAAATTTCAACACATATATAGGTCTTGGTCAAGCTCATGAATGGTCACACATACAACGAATACGTAAAAGTAAACGGCTAACATTCATTTATTTGTTATTTTATTATTTAAGATAAACGTGTCTGCATTAATTAATTAATTAATTAATTCACTTTCATCTCAATGATAATATGATCTTATTTGGAGATAATCATTATTAATGACATTCATGGAAAATAAACAGCAGAACTAATAATAACATATTAATTACAATAAATTAATTGAGAATTTTAAAATTATTTAAAACCATTATTAAATTGTCAAACACACAACGGTGTGCTAATCAATAAAATAAGGTTTTAATGTTGTGATTTCAAATTTAATGTAATTTTAATTTTGTCCATTAATGGGAGATAACACAGCATGTACATGCAGTTACACGCCATGTACCTCGGTTGCCATATATCCAAGTCACATGACTTGGGCTTCGGTGTGTTGAGTCAGCCAGACTACATGGTGTGTACATGCCAATTACATACCCTGTATCCAATTGTCATGTGTCAGGTTGTCCCAATCAACACCCAGTGTGCAATAAAAGCACCGTGTGTAATTAATTACTTGGCGCATCTAGATACATTGGACATAGATATACAGCATGTGCTCCGACCACACGTTGTGTAACTCAGTTTTATCGACCAATGATGTGGCACTTCTCGATGGCATCTCCGATCATTCTTCATTTGTTCTTAAACCTTTAAGAAAATGAAACACTAAATGAACATGATTAATATATCGATAACATGTTAATTCAAATCATATTAAAGAACAAATAACATGAAATAAAATCTAACCACAACTATGTATAGATTAACAATCAAATAAATAATTATAAATTTAAATGTGACCCCTCTAATACCACTTGTTAATTCTGGGTGCATCAGAAGCGTGCGTTGGTGGGTGATATATTAAAATTTCTTTTAACAGTTGTTGTCCAAAACCAAGAGCGAGGATCTTTCACGTCAAATTTATTTAATATCTGAAGAAATAAGTACTTGGGATTAAGAACTTTCTTCGTTGATGATTGTTGATCATCTGAAAAGGCCCTTCTAGATTGCCTTTCTTGCGCTTTTGAGGATCCAAGGGTAGAATCCCTCTAGCGGTAATCCACACATGTTTCAATGGTCTCTGAGAAATTCCACTCATTCTCCGGGTGCTAGAACGAAAAATTGAATGTCTTGTGTTGTTTGTTCTTGATCGCTCGTTCTTCGGTCTTGAAGAAATTATCTCTTGGGTTTCTCGTTCTTAAGAGGGAGAGAGGAGGAGTCGAGAGAGAAATCATTGCATGCAACAATTCTCTATTCACAAACTTTGAATTGGTTTTGAATAAATTACACAATAGATGTAGTCGTCTATTGATAAAGCTAGGATTTCGATTACAAAAATTTAATTTCATAATAGCCATTAAATATAATTATAACCATTAATGAAATCTCATGACACATAATAATAATAACAGTATTATTATTTTGTGGTGCGTCAACTTACGTAAAATGGATAAATAATAATTACTGTCTCATAAATAATTATTTTATCACCGGACACGGTCTTGGACCATTCGAACTCCTTTTGTATTTATTGAACACCCGAATAAATATTTTATTCTATTAAATAAATATTTTATTCACAAACTAGTAAATAAATATTTATTAAATAGTCAATAAATTAAATAAATAAATTTTATTCACAATCCAGTGAATATATAGTTATTTAATTTACGCGATCATTATAACTTAAATAAAATTATTCCTCAGTCTAGATAATAATATTTATTCCATTAATTAAATTCTAATAGAATTTAATCGAGACCACCAGAAACACTTAGTGTGTGACCCTCTGGTATTTTTTCTCGTTGGTATCAGGCGGACTTGCCTAAAGTCCAAGATTATTGTCTAGCAACGGGTCAAGACACCAAATAGAAAGAACTTAAAGTCTCAATCAAGACAACCATATACGAATTCTCACTATGTAATATAATCTATTTGTAACATAATCTCATCAAACAGGTTTCATGACGGTGTCATCAACCTATATGTTTGATACATCATTCTTTGACTATCTAAAATAAACTTTTCATTACACCATGGCCATGGAATTTAGGGCAATGGTTCTATTTCAATAAAAGGGATGAGCTATCAACTTCTATAAATATGGAAGGGAAAAATCATTTCTTGACTTATCCATTAATAACATGTCATTCGTGACACACCCAACGTACCCTACTTCCCGCCAACATATGACATGACGGTTTTCGTCAGAAAATCTAAGTGCACAAGTCGTGACATGCATTAATGATAATCTTAAAGTCTAAGGACCATTACATGCGCTTGCATATAGGAATATCCAATGACACCAAAACATTTGGAATTCCTATTGGTGGGTATGTTTTCATAATCTACCGTCTTGGAGATTACCAAGTACAAACTCCATGAGAAGAAGTCTTATCTGCTTACCAGTACTCACACCTAACAGTCTATATACTATGTGTCCCATCATAGTATGTTATACAACCATAGAACTATATTAAGAATATTTTCATAGCACTTCAAGGTTCTCATCATAGCGTGGAACTACTATAACCTTATCAATGCGGCGAATACTCTAGGACATTATTATATTATGGTCATGCAGGACAATAAAAATATGTAATAAGATGTTTAATTTAATATTTAATACATAAAATATTAATGTAATCAAATTACAAATAGTTGTTTCTAGGACACCAACTCTAACAGCTACAATATGTCCACACTGCTACTGTGCCCTGTCGGTGTTGTCGCATTACTACAGTTCTCCAAAATTTGTGTCGGGATCCTTCATTCCCCAGACCCCCAGAGCAAGGCCGTGTTGCCCCTTGTAACCCCCAAAAACCTCACAATGGAGTTGCAGTCTGGTGTACAGTTTAGGCCGCTAGCATTCGACCCAACTTCATCTAAATGGATTGTGCTACACCATTCCAACAGTAAATATCAAATAGATATTTATTAAATATTCTACCCACAAAATATTCTCTTGAATAACTATTGATAATATATATACGATCAAGAAAACATAAATAATTATTAAAGCACATGTGGGAATAATATTTATTCAACATGTTAGATAATAGATAATAATATTATTTAACTAAGGTTCTAAATACACTTAGTGTATGACCCGTTAGGCCTCTTTCTCAGCAACATTAGGCAAAGCAGCCCAAAATTAAAGGTTAGAGCCTAGAAACATGTCAAGACATCTATAAAGAAAGAAGTTAACTTCACAATGACATAAAAATTCATATGGGTGCTTACTTTGTAATATAATACTTTTATAGTGATATCACTAATCAAACAGGTCGCATGTCAGTGTCATCAACCTATTACCTTGATGTCTTTTTCTTTAACTTCCTGGAAATTGAACTTTCCTACAAAACACCATGGTCATGGATTTATTTATGTTGTATCATTTACATCAAAGGGGCTAAGATATAAACTTTCATTAAATAAAAAAAGGGAAACAATTTCTTTCATTATTCATTAATGAAATATTACTCATGACACACCCAATGTATCCTACTTCACCATGAACATATGTCGTCACAATTTTTTGTCAATACATCAAAGTACGTGATTGATAATATCCATTAATAAAAATCTTACAGTCTAATGATCAATACTCACATCCACATATAGGAACATCCAATGACACATATAAATGTGGATTTCCTACTGGTGGGTTTCGTTCTCATAATCTCCTATACTGGAAATTACTAAGGGCGTACACCATGAAAAGGGGTTTCAAAGTCCTTTGAGTCTCTACCCCTGATAGCCTATATCATTTGTGTTCCTCAAATGATTTCATCTGACTATAGAACATATATTTAAGAATACTTTCATGACACTTTTGGTTTCTCATCATAAAGAGGAACTGCTATGACCTTTCAGTGTGACAATTACTCTTAAGATATTATCACATGCTATGTGATAAAGAAGAAAAAATATGATGTGATAAGTAGTTTATAAATATTTAAAACTATGAATACAGGTAATCATAAAGTACCTAGAATTTGGTTCTTGGGAACTAACTCTAACATACATCACCTTCTTTGTTTCGTATAGATCTATCGTGTGTTTGATAGCTGAAGGTTGAATCACTTATTAACTGTGGTGTGGAATGTGTGAGCTTTGAGGAATGTGTTGATCTATATTCTCTACCAATATTTTGTTATGGAAACTTGATTCTAAGATGTTGGAATTGGTGTTTAGGGCCTCCTAAAAATGTTCAAGTGTTCCATTTCCTTTCGGTGTGTGGATTTCATTTTGGTTGGCGTTCAGCCCAAGTGTGAGGTGGGTGGTCCCATCTCTAGCTTTTGTTTGGTGAACTGCATATGCTCTTTGTTTTCTAACTTGTTTTCTAAAAGATGATTGGCATGATCCTTGATGTTCTTGATATGCGTTCATAAATGGATTTTGATAAAAGATGGTTTCCCCTTTGTTTTGGAAAAAGGAAGTGGTTTTCAAAGCTCTATGAAGTGGTTTGTGAATTTTGTTTTCAAGGCATGATTTTGATGGCAAAAGGGTTGTTTTAAAACTATTTATGAAATGTGACAAGCCCTTTGAAATGATTTGAATTGTTTATCACATGGAATCCTTGGGTACCTAGGAGGGGGTTTAATATTGGGCATTGTCCTTGTTCACTTTCGAGGGGTTCGCTCATGAGGTGTTCCTCTATTCCATAGGCCCTGTTTTTCTAAGGACTTGATATTCTGACACCGTAGGGGGTTAACTCACGGGGTGTTCTTTTGTCCCTTAAGCCTTGTTGTTCTAAGGACTTATTTAGTGTGCACTAGTCTTGTCTTAGTTATTGAGGTGCAAGAGACCTAGCTAACTCATACCTATGTTGTCCTATGGGTGATCCACATTGTGCTTGGTTGTTCTTGTTTGACTTGATGTGATATATGATGCATGCTTTCATAAATGTCAAATGGTTTATTTGAAAAATGTGCTTTAAACTATTTATATTCCATCTATTTTAGAACTATGAAAAGGGGGAGTGATTTACCATGCTTCTGATATCAATGTTATAATTTTTTTTATCATGCCCTGCTTTCCATATTTTGAGCATATTGAGGTTATTTGACAGAGACTTAATATGAACACTAGGGTGAGATTCTACTAAGCTCGTTTTTCTCACACCTTGCACACTCCCCTATGAGAGTGTGTAGACCTTGTTTGGTTTGATGCAGTAAAGGAAAAGGTGTCACAGTGAAATGATGATGTTTCATGTAAACTGGGTATGACTTGCTGGTGGTGACACGGTGGGATGTTGCCCATGTCTCACATAGAGTAGCCATTGGTTGTTGTGTGTCCTTTTGGTTTTGTTCTAGCAGCTTGTTTGGTTTTTGACCAATTGCCTCGGTGGTATTGCTATCATTGTTGGTTTTCAGTTATGACTTTTTTTTCTTTCCTTGTTTTCTTGCTCTGTATTTATGTCATGTATCTTGTTTTAGGTTAGGCAAATTGTTCCCTTTATTTGTTGTTGGATGTCTGACTGCAAGTTGTCAACCCATGGGGATCGAGAATGTTTTTCGGGTCTTATCACGATCTGGTTTGGAGCTCAGTTTGATGGGTTGTCCGGGTCGGATCATGACAAGACATACATTAATTATAATGGATGCATCATATTTTTTATCACATAACTAAGAAGTTATAATCATAGTGTGTTTGAGACCATCAACATAATGTGTTGTTGAGATAACAATAACATCATATATTTTTTTACATTTCTTAATACAACAATTTTACCTTTTAACTTGTTGTCAAACGTTATTCTCCTTTCATCTATTTATGCTAATGCAGTAGAACTAAAACAGCTGTTGCATGTGTTTTAAGTGGACGCTATTTGGATACCAAGCCCGTTTGTTTTTTTTTGTCTTTAAACAATTATCTTAAGGAGTTTAAAACACAAATAATGTTGGTACCAAAGGATTCTTGGGCTTAGGAGTGTAAACATTAAAATATTTGAGAATCTAGAATGCCATAATTATTTTGTTTTGAGAATATTTGATCATGTTATTGAGAAAAGAAAATGATATTGCGATACAATTTCGGCAAATTTGTTTCATTTAAGGATTTGGACAATTATAAAGAGATTTGGAAAAATAACCAAAGTGATGTTTTATAAGAAAAAAACGATCATTTGTTTTAAAAAATATTCGACAAAATTAAGTTTTACTCAAATGATGTTTGTTAATAGTAGGGGTGGACAAATGGATGGTTAACAAAATGGTTAACCAAAAAATGAATAAAAAATAACGGAATGGTTATACTAAAATGGGTTTTGTTGAGTAAAAAAAAAGTTATTTGGTTAATAAAAAAAATTAGTTGGTTTTGGCTATTAATTTCAATTATCCAAAACCAAAAAAATAACCTAATCTCCATTTTGTTAATTTTTATTAACCTAATATTATAATTGAATGATGAGATCAATTATTACCATTCAAAAAAATATATATTTCTGTCTATTAATTTTTGTTTGCATCAAAATAATTTATATTTTTACGAAATTTAATGTTCCATTTATGCTCTCTGGTTTTGTCAAATATGGTTAGGGGGAGTTTTTTTTAACATAATACTTATTCTAATGGTTAAATGAATATCAAAATAAAAAAAAATCCATAATAACTTATACAGATAACCGAAAAACTATACGATGATAATTAAAAAAAAATTATACTAGCCCACGCCTAGCTAATAGGCCCACGGGCTTGGATCTGGCCCAAAATTTGCGGGTGCTCATAAATTAGGGTTTTGGAGTGCCTGCTTTACGCCCGATCTGCATCTGGGATATTTTTCGGCGTCTGTTTTTCTTCTACAAGCTTGCATCTCCACTTCGATCCATCGGCAACCATGGCGGACAAGGCGGTCACAATTCGAACCCGAAAGTTCATGACGAATCGGCTTCTTTCGAGGAAGCAGTTTGTTATTGATGTTCTTCATCCCGGAAGGGCCAACGTATCAAAGGCTGAGTTGAAGGAAAAGTTGGCTAGAATGTATGACGTAAAGGATTCAAATGCAATTTTCGTATTCAAGTTTCGGACGCATTTTGGTGGTGGAAAATCTACTGGCTTTGGTTTGATTTACGATTCTGTTGAGAATGCAAAGAAGTATGAGCCTAAATATAGGCTCGTCAGGAACGGGCTTGATACGAGGGTTGAGAAGTCCAGGAAGCAGATGAAGGAAAGGAAGAACAGGGCCAAGAAGCTTCGGGGAGTGAAAAAGACCAAGGCCAGTGATGCTGCCAAGAAGAAGAAATGAGCCACTGTGTTTTTCACTGACTCCCCCCCTCCCTTCATTTTGGTTGTTCTACCGTGGAATGGTTAGTCCTTTTTGGCATGAACTCTATGTTTTCTTCCCACCCGCTTTCAAAAACCCAAATCTTATTTAAGTTTTTGAGCTATTTGGTAAAAAATCATCTTACTGCAGTTTTTCTAGTTTCCCATAGTCTTATAATTGTTTTTTTTACTATGTTTTCGGAAAGTCTTTGATTTCCCAACATTAAATTGAAATTCATCTCTCTATTAATTAATCTCTATAATGCTTGTTTACTATAACTATTTCATTATTTAGTGCACAAACTAAATTTAGATGTGTTTAATTATGGATTTATAACATGTTCGGCATTGATTTCAATATACTCCATGGATAAAGATCCATTTTATGTAGTAACAAAATCAAAGGACATTTTCAAATTTTTACTATTCTGTTTGTAATTCAACCAATTTATTCTCTACTTGCATACATTATTCATTTGCTTTATCATATGATAAATTATTATTTTGATCAAAAGTGTGATGCAAATCAAATTTTACCTCAGGTAAATCTTCCTTAAAGCAAAGGTTTTCATTTTATTTGGGGGAATGACAACGGGGACCAAAAGTCTCCCTAATACCCAAAGAGGACCCAGCGCAGTTCTATGAACAGTGAAAAATCACTGTTCACAGAACTAGAGATGACCCTCTTTGGTTATTAGGGGGGACTTTTGGTCCCCATTGTCATTCCCCCATTTTATTTCAAGTTTCCTCATAACTTTAGTTTCTTTCCTTTAAAATTCCAAATTTGTTTTTTCATTCATATTCATCCATAAAGGATATTTTGGTTTTATTTGACTAAATTCATTACATTTGTAACATCTCATCTCAGATTTTGGGCAACTTGATTTCTCAAACGCTTTCCTCCGTGTCGTATAATTTCATCTCCCTGTCATGAATCACAAGACTTCCTATTATTTTTTTGTCATTTAATTGCGGTGGCTTCTTGATGGCCGGTGAAATCCCATTCCCTTCTGTTGAGCACTCTAATAACTTTCATAATTTGTTCCTTGTTTAAAGAAAATCTATCCTAAAGCTCCCAAATCATTAATGATGTCAACAAATTTATAATTAATCTTAAAATTAGAGTGATCATCACTAATTATGAAAGTATGAAATTGAAGTATTTAATCTTAATTATTTAACATTATTTGTTCAGAAACAACCAATCTGTCCCAGATCACATGTGTGATTTTACATCGACTTTATTAAATTGTTTAGACTCAAAACCATAATTTATAGCATTCATGTCTTTAGAATTCAAGTCATACTCAGTCTATAATTGAGATTACCATGACTAAGGATCGCCTTAAAGAATATTGTAATCTTTTTGTATTAATCTCCATTTTTTTAAATTATTAAAATAAATTTCAATTTCAATTTTCTAGCAATAGTACCTTTTTTAAGTTTTCCATTATCTATTGTTTCTCTGAAATTTTTTTAAGTTCTTTGAGGTTTTGAAAGAGATTTTACTCGTCTCAAATATGCTGAAGAGATGAGTTTTACTTGTCAGAGTTCTTTTAATCTTTGGTTCTTTGGTATTTTGACGCTCATTATACTCGCAGTTGGTATTGTTAATGATAACTTTGTTCTAACCATTAATATGAACAAATTTTTGTTGATCATACCTTTGTAATCGGTTTACTGGCAGTACTAGTTGCAAGTATTTTTTATTTGAAATTTTTTCTTTAAAGTCATGGTCACACTTAAATAAAATCATTAGTAATAATACAAAGTTTCTGTTATCAGCAAAACCAAGAATATGATAACTATTTAAGTTCAAAATAATCTTAAGAGCTCAGGAATGTATTATACACACATCCATATGAAATCCCATCTTTTAGGATATTTTGGCACTAAAATATTTAATATATCTAGAGAAATATGTTTTCTAATATTTCACTGTGTATGCAAGGGTGGTTCCACCCTAGGTGAGAGCCTAAACTTTATTTCATAGGCTAAAATGAATAGTCTTATTTATTTTACCTCTTAAAGAAACACTGTCATCTCATTCTTCATTTTCTCCCTAGTTATTTTGTTAGAACATCTTGGTTAATGCTCACGTTCATATACAAAACATTAAAGATTTTCAATGATTTATTGAATCAAGTTGAAGCCATGGAGGACCATTCCTTTGTTGAAGATCTTGATTATATCTTCCTTTATTTGTATAGGAAATATGCATCTTTTTGTTTTTAAACATGTAGTTAGTTTAATAATCCTTTACAAAATATCGAGTTTTTGAGAATTCCAAAGCATTTACAAAATATCTAGCCATTTGGGGATTCTATTTTTTTTTTCATATCCTTTTGATTTTTAGAATTCTCATAAAACCCCAATATTCTTTATCAACCTTTTGAAATATCAAAACCAACTATAAGGTAACTATATTGTCACAACTTGGTCACGCCTTTTTAGATCACTCACCTTTTGGTTTACGTCCAACATCAAATACATGAATCTCATATGGAACACATTACCCTTTTATAAAACTTTAAATTTTCTCAATGTCATAAGAAAATAACAATGAAATTCCATTTCATGATGAAGAGATAAATATAATAAATGCGTAAATGTCAGAACAAATCAAACTGAACCCAAATGGTGAGATAACATCTTTGATATGCCTCAATAAAAGAACAATGCAACATCACACAAACACAAACTTATGTGTTTGAGTTGATGTCACTTAATCTAGGATGTCGTTTGATCAAGTCGATTGAACGATCTGATAGGGTTCGCACCACTCCGCCCGCACCTTGTTTGGTGGCGATGACACAACATCACCAGGACGAATAGACCATGTGGATGACTGTCAAGTCATATAGTTGAGCAAGGTCTGCACCACTCCCCTTGTGCTGTGCCTAGGGGTTATGACCTGAACTCATCGGTGTCGTCTAATCATTCGATCGAATGGTTCCCCCTTTGCCGCTACGTAGCCCAACTTTGTCGCTACGACCTAAAACCTAGGGGGGGGGGAGAGAGTCTCCATTGGCAATTAAATTCTTCACATATTGAAGTTATTATCATTTTTATTAAAAAAATGACTTTTAAACATCTCTCTAGATCCCTATAACCAAAATTTAGAAAATTGCAAATCATATGTTAATAGAAAATTCTAGAGATAAGAAATCCAAAAACAGAAGCCATGCCGTGTGAATTTTAGTTTTAGATCTTCAAATCTTAGAGGGAATTTTGAGATCAAACTTGTGTCTAAGAACAACTTCATTTCATTGGTAAGATTTATGCCATTCAAATTTTATAATGTTTTTCACTGTTGAATATATATCATATGTGAATTTCATAACACAATTTTAATCATAAAAGATATAAGAGGAAATTAATGAGAAGATCATCGATAATCTCATAAAATAGGTGTTGGATCAAAGAACCATACCTCTTTTGTTGATCTTATGAACCTCTAATGAAATCGTCTCATCCTAGGTTGCCTCCTCTGATCTTCTCTAGGTTTAGGGTTTTGTAAAATGAGGCAAAAACATGAATATATATATAGTCCCACCAAAAACATCAATGGTGCCAAATAAACTCCAAAATATCACCTCAACGGTAACTTCTTATTTCAGACTTTGGCAAAGTTCGTTCCTCAACTAGGCTCTATTAAGGAAGAAATTGCAATTTTATCATTTTTCTTTCAAAAACCAATATTTGCTTTTAAAACTGCAGTGCTCGTTTCAACTACAACAAGACATAGTTTAGTATATGAGGACATCAATGAATCCAATAAAATCGAAACTGATGTCACATTCTGAATATAGACGAAGTCATTCTCCAAAGGAATCTGGAATATTACATTCTCGTCATCTTTAAAACTCTTTGTTCTTGAAAAGAAAACAAGCCATAAATAGCTTGATCATTACATTCACCATTGTCTCCAAACATTACATTTTTGAAAAAACATCTATATGTCTATTAATCAGTGATTGGAAAAAAAAACCAAGCAAGAAGAATGCGAGTCTACTTCAAAACTTCTAAAAGCTCATAAGAAACTTATATCAATATATGATATCAATCTAAATAGAGCATTTTAAGGATTCCATTCAAGTCATAATTAACTTCCCAGCGCATTGGTAATGTAACATCATATTTCCTTAAACAATGCATGCAACAAAACACATGCTTACTTTAAGGCTCATCCATGTCTGTACTTACATACAACCAATTGCTAAACAAAACACATATTTGATTTCACCACTGTTTACCATCACCCCACGATGCATAACAATTTACATGTAACCATTCAAAACCATGGCTCATAGAGTAAGAGAGTAAGTGAAAGAAGGGATTTGTCGAAGATTCCTTTTAGTAAATTTTATCCCCTAAGAAATGCAATACAATGGTACCCAGAGTTGTCTTATGAGGAGGTTGTAGATTATGTTTAAAATCGCCACTTGTTATTTTGTTTTTCTGTTGGAAATTAAAGTTATAAATTAAAAGCAAAATTGATTACAAAGAATAGAGAAATCAAATTCGAGGTAGCAACTATTGACAAACTTTAACCCTTGTCACTCCATTTATCTTTATTTACATATAAATTATCAAATTGAATTACTCAATGTATACTTTAAGACCTCAAAGTATACACCTAAAGTTTGCTTAAAATCCATATCGAGACCTTAAATATGAGTGTAGATCCTCTTATGAAAGTGATTCAATTGCCCAAAGACCTTCGAGCAACCGAAACTGAGTAAATTCATTGTGTTCAAAGGCGAGATCTCGCCAAAGAAATTTAAACAGTAAGAGAAACCACTTTACTTTCATATGTTGAACAAAAAACTAGAGTAGTTTAGAAGAAAGTGAATTCGAGAAAGTAAATGTCTCTTAATTTAAGAGAACAGTTTTCAGAATAATTCAAAAGATTATAATGAAAAATACAAAACTCAAAAGAGAATCTTTGGATCTCCACTGCTCACAACTACTTGGGAGTTTAGCATGACATGACTAGATTATCTCCATGAAAACTCCTCTTCTCAAGTCAACCCTGCGACGCTTCAGACCTACGCTTTTGGATATGGTGTTAAAACATTATATATTTTTTCTTTCCAATTTTTTTTAACATCACTGAATAATATACGGTCCGTATATTTCTGAAGATCTTTTAGGTTTGAAGTTTTGAAGGATTAGGAAAATTAAAAACTCAACTCTCTCTCTCAAATATACATTTTTTTTCAGAATCTAAATACTTCTATGACTACTCCGGCTCCGCTACGACTAAAACACATAATCGTGAACCGACTTCAAAACTGCTTATACTCAACAAACTACCCTGTGAAAAACTTTTTTAAAACTTGGGGTGAGCAAAAGATATAGTTAGTAGTTTTAAAATCGAGTCAGCCTGTTTGTGAAAATTCTAGAAACTTTGAAAACAGTTCCCCTCAAAACAAAGTATTTTAATTTTAATAAAACATTTAATAAAGCAATAATTTCACTTACCCTTTTAAATGCCATAAAGGGGTTTTTAGAAAATAAAATTCAAGAACATTTTTGGGAAACTTTAAAAAATACTGAAAAATCTTTCTTTAAAACAAAACCTTTATAAAACCATGATTCTAGTGATTTTTTTAAATAAAAATACTTTACCAGCTTTGAAAATAGAACTTTGATGGCCTACCCGTCACATGGTGGACAACTAAAATTCATGATGATAAATCTCTGGACCGATATATGCTTTTCAAAATATACATGGATCGTTAATAAGAATAAACTATTGCATGATCATATAATAATTTAAACACACAAGTCATCCATGAAAGAAATAGTTTCATGAGGATAAAATATTTCAAATGGTAAGCATACTTTAAATAAATAATGAGGATGGGGGTTTTATAAATAAAATGTAAGCATGAAATGATAATTTCAACTCTTAAAACACCAAATTTTGAAATTAATTAAAACAGAGGGAGTTATTTAGAAACACTAAAATAGAGCATTTTAAAACAAATGTTCCTTGCACATAAAATGATAACTTAAATTTCTTAAAATACTTTGAAATCAGAATATTTTGAAAACACATACTCTGAAAAGGGAGTTTTATTTTGAAAACAATAATTTTCAAAACATCTTCCACACAAAATGGCAATTTTGAAAGAGTATCCCCTACCAAGTGTTTTAAAAAACATAGATTTCTTTAAAACAATTTAACATAAAATGATAATTTTAAAACTAACTTTGATTTTCAAAATATCTTTAAAACATGATCCTCATACCTTCATTGTTAATCAAAACTCTACTTCCAGGACCTCCTTCTCAAAAGCAATCTCTTAAAAACTTGATCACCCTTCTCCCCCCTCCCCCTCCCCCTCTCCTCACCCCTCCCCTCTCACTCTCTTGCCCTCCCCCTCTCCCTCCCTCTTAAGAACTTGACCACCCTCCTTTCTCTCCCTCCCTCCCTCTCCTCCCTATCTCACGCTCTCTTTTTTTTCTCCCCCTCTCCCCCCGCTCTCTCTCTCTCTCAAGAACTTGATCACCTGCTCTCTCTCTCTCTCCCTCCCCCACCCCTCCCTCCCTCTTTCACCCCCTCTCTCCTCTCTCCCTCTCCCTCTCCCTCTCCCTCCCCCCCCTCTCTCTCACGCCCACTCACTCGCTCCACTATTAAAAAATAGGCCTTTAACAATGCTAAAATTGTTTTTTGTCAGCGTAAAAAAAGTGCTAACTACCGTAGCGCGATTAAAAGCCATAGAATTTGATCAGCACTAGAAAAACGTCGATAAATGGTGCCTTTATCAGCATTTTCATTTAGCGTTGATAAAAGACCCCTTCATCAGTGCTTTTAGAAGCACTGATTTATTAGCGCTGATAAAGGGGCATACTGCAACGTGCTGTTAAATTTACAACACATTGTAACACTAGAAATAGTAGTAAAAACAAATACAATATATATTTTAAATGAAATAAAATTTACATACAAGAAAAAACACTATATTATAGACATTTCAAACATTGGTTTATACAATTATATGAGTAAGTACAAATTATTATAGACATTCAAAAACATTAACGTTCCTTTGTCTTTGGTCCCTGACCCCCACTCATGTTATTACCGAACAAACCACCCCAGCTCGAGCAAAAGAATGCACCTCTATAAGATTTTTTTATGTTAGTAATACTATAAAGAAATAAATTAAACAGAAAGTGTTAATTTTATACTAAACTTTGAGTCATACCAGGAACACTGTGTATCAGATTGAGTTGTGGTTGATTCTTGCACGTCACACCATTTCTTGTTCGTTTTCAAGCATTATCTCTGTGAAAATTAACAAAATAAGTATAAGATAAAAATGATAAGGAAATTAATTAAGTAATAGAAGATAGACTAATGAGAAGACAATCTAGGCTCGTTTACTTGGTTTTGGCGATGTGATGCACGTTTTAAACTAAAATGACACTTATATATATTAAAAACACGCACTTGGAGTCAAACTAGTTACATCGTGTGTCAGATTGAGGTGCAACTGATTCCTACACGTCTCAAATGACTTATGGTTCGTTGTCTTAAAGTATCAAAACAATCCGAATACGTTTGCTCGGTTTTGAGTATGTCACTTGTGTTTTTTACTAAAATGTCATTTTAAAATGGAAACACACACTTTGAGTCTTACCGGTCACATCGTGTGTCGGTTTAATGTGAGATTGATTCCTACACCTCACAAATGACTTATGAATCATTTTTCTAAATTATCAAGATAATCTGAGCGTGTTTGCTCAGTTACCAGTGAGTGACATTTTTTGAATTAAAATGCAAATTTTAAACTGATAACGGGCACTTTGAGTCATACCAGACACATCATGTATCAAATGTGTTTGCTCGTTTTTTAGTATGCTGATTTTCTTTTTTACTAAAATTAATGTCAATTTTAAATAAAAAGAAACACTTTGAGTCATACCCACCACACATTGCGTCATATTGAGGTGCATATGATTCATACACATCACAAAAGACTTATGGATTGTTGTCCTAAAGTATCAACACAATTCGAATGTGTTTTCTCATTTTTGAGTATGCAACTTGTGTTTTTTACTAAAATGTCATATTAAACTGGAAACATGCACTTGGAGTCATAACGGTCACATCATGTGTCGGTTTGGCATGAGACTGATTCCTACACATCACAAATAACTTATGAATCATTGTTCTAAATTATCAAGACAATCTGAGCGTGTTTGTTCGGTTTTTACTGAGTGATAGTTTTTGAACTAAAATGTCAATTTTAAACTGACAACGAACACTTTGAGTCATATCGGACACATCATGTATCTGATTGAGGTTCAGATGATTCCTACACGTCACAAATGATTTATGGATCATTGTTCTTAAGTATCAAAACAATCCAAATGTGTTTTCTTGGTTTTGAGTATGTCAGTTGTCTTTTTTACTAAAATCAATGTCAATTTTAAATAAAAACACACACTTGGAGTCATACTAGTCACACCGTGCGTTGGGTTGAGGTGCGACTGATTCCTACATGTCAAAAATGACTTATGGATCATTGTCTTAAAGTATCAAAATAATTCAAATGCATTTTCTCGGTTTTGACTATGTCACTTTGTTTTTTTACTAAAATGTCATTTTAAACCGAAAACACACACTTTGAGTCATACCGGACACATCGTGTGTTGGTTTGACATACGAATAATTCATACACATAAAAAATGACTTATTAATCGTTTTTCTAAATTATCAAGACAATCTGAGCGTGTTTTTTCGGTTTTCAGTGAGTGACACTATTTGAACTAAAATGTCAATTTTAAACTGATAACAGACACTTTGAGTCATACCTAACACATCGTGTATCAGATTGAGGTGCAACTAATTCTTACACACCACAAATGACTTATGGATCATTTTCCTAAAGTATGAAAACAATCCGGATGTGTTTGCTTAGTTTTGAGCATGCCACTTGTCTTTTTTACTAAAATTAATGTCAATTTTAAATAAAAACGCAAATTTAGAGTCATACCGGTCACACCGTGCGCCAGATTGAGGTGTGACTGATTCCTACACGTCAAAAATGACATATGGATCATTTTCCTAAAGTATCAAAACAATATGAATGTGTTTGCTTAGTTTTGAGCATGTCACTCGTGTTTTTTACTAAAATGTCATTTTAAACTGGAAGTACACATTTTGAGTCATACCGGTCACATCATGTGTTGGTTTGACATGAGACCGATTCCTACATGTCATAAATGACTTATGAATCGTTGTTCTAAATTATCAAGACAATCTGAGCGTGTTTGCTCGGTTTTTAGTGAGTGACACTTTTTGAACTAAAATGTCAATTTTAAACTCATAATGGACACTTTGAGTCATATCGGGCACATTGTCTATTAGATTGAAGTGCGACAAATTCTTACACATCACAAATGACTTATGAATTGTTTTCTTAAAGTATCAAAACTATCCGAATGTGTTTGCTTGGTTTTGAGTATGTCACTTGTCTTTTTTACTAAAATTAATGTCAATTTTAAATAAAATGATGCATTTGAAGTCATACCGGCCACATTGTGTGTGTCACAACCCGCCCTCGGGGTCCGTGCCGTGACTACCCCAAGCCCGCCTTCCATAGGCCAGAGGCTGGCGACTAGCACCAAGGCGTAAATCCCGGTAAAAAGGGAAGACATTGCCTTTGTAAAGTAAACAAACACCACAGAGTAAGCAATCGGAAAGTAAACACTAAACAAAAGCAGAGTACAACTGAAAGTGCGGAAAAGTAAATGGGCCAGAATACAAACCCAAACTGAAAGTAAAGTACAACTCGAAAGGGGAAAACAGCAACTGAAAAGTAAATGCCGCTACACCGAGCTGTTCACTGGAAATCCCACCTGAAGGGTGGGTACAGATAGCTCCTCTGCTCCACAGGTCCCGTCGTCTGCTCCGTGCACGTCCCGCCCAGTGGTCCACCTCCGGGTACCGTCCCGCTCTGCAAGCCTCAGCTAAGGTCAACGCTGTCCGTCGTCTGCAACCAACACAACGTAGTGCGGGCATAGCCCGTGCAGGGGTGAGTATAAGTTACTCAGTAGGGACCCCGAGACCCCTGAAGGTCTCTCAAATCCACAAAGGATAAACCACGAAGAAAGGTACAATCACGAAGTAACAACCGACACTGCTTAGGTATATGCCCATACATATACCTAAGTCATCAATTCAAATACGCTCCAACCTCCGAGCCCAAGTACAACTCAGTCCACACAGGAAAGTATACGTATTCCACACAGGAAAGCAAAACATAATCCACACAGGATTGCACAACACAATCCACACAGGAAAGCAATAGGATTCAGCTCACACAGGTATACTTCTTCAAAGGACGATAAAGATGATCACTGATCCATCTAAGTCGTCGGACCCACGAAGGATCGATAGGTAACTAACCCCCGCAAAGACCCACACAGGATCGAGCCCACACAGGACCTGTAGGCGCTGGTTCACACAGGACCGCTGAGCGCAAGGACCCACACAGGATCGGACCCACACAGGATCAGGCCCACACAGGACCTGTAGCACTGATCCACGTAGGATCGCTGAGTGCTGTAGTCGTCGTCGTCGAATCCACACAGGATCTCTGTACTGTCGTCGTCGCAATCACAACAGCAGTAGCAGTCACAGTAACAGTCGCAGCCAGCACTAGGGTTCCCGCACACAGCAAGCTCGTTCGGAGGGTCCGCTCCACGAGCCGAGAGGCTGATACATCAACTGTCACGAAGACCAGAGTTGATGTATCCAAAAGTTCCGTATCGTCAACAGGAAATTATCGCAACAGACGGCGCGCCGATCGGACGCCCGGTCTGAGAGTTATTGGCATTTTCGTCTCTGGGGCCCGGTAGGTTTTTAAGGCAAAACCAACCCGACCGTACTCCACCTGCGTCCAAACCTCGGGCGGAGTATGCCAAAAGATCCGTCTCACTAAGAGGAACACAACACGGCTGACGACACGTCAATCGGACGTCCGTAGCTCAAGATATGAGCGTTTCCGCTCCGAAGGCCCGGTTGGTTTCGTGAACGAACCAACCCGGCCGAACTCAAAGTAATCCGAAACCTTGAGTGCGATATACCGAAACGACCGTCTCGATCCAAGGATCGCGTTGCCGCAGACGGTTCATCAATCGGAGGTCCGAGGCTCAAGTTATGGCCAAAAGACCGTAAAAGATTCGAAACGGGGGGTCCGGGTCCGGGCCGACCCGGCCCGACCCCCCCTGGGTTGGCCCGAACCGGTTCCGACCCGGCGCGGCCGGCGCGGCGGCGCGGCGGCGCGGGGGCCGCGGCGGCTTGTCGCCGCAAGGTGGCAGCGCGGGGGGAGTCAATCCCCCGCGGATTGAATAACGGCGCGACATATAGCCGCGCCCCATTTTGCAAAACCGCCCCCCCCCACAAGGAAACCGCCCCCCTCTTAAAGAGGGGGGTTTAATGTGCTGGCCGGGGGATTAATTCCCCCGGTTTAATGGCATCCGGCCAGCCGGTTTTCTCCAACGGGACCGGAAAATCCGGTCCCCTCTTCGGCTTCCGACGCCGGCGGCCCGGCCGCCGGTCTTCTCATCCCGCCGCGGCCCGGAACCGGCCGTGGTCTCCTCGTCCCGCCGCGGCCCGGAACCGGCCGCGGTGTTCGTCGTCCGGCGCGGTGTGACGGCACCACGCCCCTTCGCCGCACATTTGATTCCCCTCGACGCGGCGCGACGGCGTCGCGTTCTTTATGATTCTTCCAAGGCGCGACGCGACGGCGCCACGAAATTTAATCATATTATTATCCGCGTGGTGCGACGGCACCACGCCACTTTGCTTCCACCCTCAAGATAGATAAGAACGATGGAGGGGGTTCGGCCGTGTTCATGCGGTCCGGCCCCCTCACGTTAAAAAGTAATAACTCAATTTAAAATATTCAAATTCCTCACGTTAGTCATGCGATCCACGAGCAAGAATAGAATAATTAAACAATAAACAAAAACCCCTACCTTGGTATAAGGTCCGAAGATTTGTCTATGTCCGCGGAAGACAACGTCGCGGAGGTCGGGCGTCGCGGTCGTCGTTCGTCAAATCCGTTGACGAAGAGATGCGTCCGATGTGATACGTCGCTGGCGAAACTTCTTATGTCGACGAAGGGAATCCGAGGAGGAAGCGGCGTTCCCTCTCGTTGACACGAAAGACGAAGAAGAGCGGAGCAGCGTTCTTCGTCGGGACTTGAGTGTTCTTCGTCAAGTTGAGCGTTCTTCGTGTTCTTCGTCAGAGCTTGAAGAAGAAGAAAAGGCTCTCAACCTCTCAAGAAGACAAACTATTAACCAAAATAAAATAAGACTCTATCTTATTTTATTAACACAACAACTCACTCGAATTTCAAAAGTTTGAAATTTAAAATAACCCTCTTCAATTAATTAAGTCAAGTTGACAACATTAATTGAAATGAGTTAAAGGGGAGGTTTTGAGAGAATTTGAGGAGTTGGGGTTCGTGTGGACCCCACCTCACTTAATCCTCCCAAGGGAGGTTAAGTGGATGTGGGTCCCACTCCCAACTCCCTTTGGTAGGATTTAACTAGTTAAAATAAAATTTGTTCCTCACAAATTTTATTTAACTTAAACTAAAAACCCAAAAACTAACTTTCAACCCGCAACAAACGCAACTTCCGAAAAGGTCCCTTTAAGCGAATATCGGCGCTGCGAGTTCATCAGTGCCCTCAGATTTCAATTCCGAGCACCGGATCAAAAGTTAGGAATTCCCGCTCGTTCGTTCACTGAACGTACCCGAGCCAAACTTCGGAAATTGATTCCGGGCACTCCGGGCCTCGGAATCAGGTGCCGTCTGAAACCGCGCTCTTGTAAAATTCTAAAGAAAATTAAGAAAAAAATTTCCCTTGAATTTTACGGGTCTTTACATTACTCCCACCTCAGGGCTTTACGTCCCCGTAAAGATACATCAAAAACTAGGGAAACAAATGAGGGTACTGAGCACGCATCTGAGCCTCCCGCTCCCATGTGCTCTCCTGGAGATTCCCGTGCTGCCATCTGATGCGCACAAGAGGTATCGATCGCCCACGCAGGACCCGCTCCTGTCGATCCTCTATCTCCACCGGGACCTCCGTAAAAGTCGCCCCATCGTCAACGTCAAGCTCCCCATGGTCAATGATGTGCGTCGGGTCGTGCACGTATCTCCTCAGCTGAGATACGTGGAAGACGTCGTGCACCCGGTGCAACTGAGGTGGTAGAGCCAGGCGATAAGCCACCTCACCAATCCTGCTGAGAATCTGGAAGGGTCCGATGAAGCGCGGAGATAACTTGCCGCCTCGGCCAAATCTCCGAATACCACATCGAGGTGAGACTCGCAAGAAGACGTGGTCGCCATCCTCGAACTCTAGTGGCCTCCGCCTCCTGTCAGCATATGACTTCTGCCGGCTCTGAGCTGTCCTCATCCGCTCCTGGATGACCTGGACCTTCTCTGTCGTGGCCTGGACCATCTCCGGTCCCACCAGTGCTGACTCTCCGGGGTCTGTCCAGCACAAAGGAGATCTACAAGGTCGGCCGTACAACGCCTCGTACGGTGCCATCCCGATGGTGGAGTGGTAGCTGTTGTTGTACGCAAACTCCACCAAGGGTAGGTGGTCCTCCCAGCTACGACCAAAGTCGAGGACACATGCGCGGAGCATGTCCTCGAGTGTCTGAATGGTCCTCTCCGTCTGACCATCCGTCTGAGGATGAAAGGCTGTGCTCAGACGTAGCTGCATCCCGAACGCCTCCTGTAACCCCTTCCAAAGCCGGGAAGTAAAGCGGGCATCTCGATCGGAGACGATAGATGATGGCACGCCGTGGAGCCGCACAATCTCCTGAACGTAGAGACGTCCCAAGCTCTCCACTGAGCCCTGCTCTCTGATGGGTAAGAAGTGTGCCGACTTGGTGAGTCGGTCAACAATCACCCAGATGGAGTCGTGACCTCTGGAAGTGTGTGGAAGTCCAGTCACGAAATCCATAGATATGCCGTCCCACTTCCACTCCGGAACCTCCAAGGGCTGTACCAAGCCTGCTGGTACCTGATGCTCTGCCTTTACCTGCTGACAGGTGAGGCATCGAGAAACGAACTCTGCTACAGCCTTCTTCATGCCCGGCCACCAGTGCTGTCGTCTGAGATCCTGGTACATCTTCGCCACTCCAGGATGTACCGCCAAAGGAGAAGTGTGAAACTCTCTCAGCACTTCCTCTCACAAAGCTACTGGTACCATGGTACGTCCTCTGAAAAGGATGTCGTGCTCTGCTCCAAGGGAGAAACCATCAGGTGCCTGTTCCGAGGAGATCTGTGCACGCCGTGTCTCACAGTCAGCGTCCTCACGCTGTGCCTCCCTGACCCGCTGCAGTAGAGGAGGAGTGACTGTGAGAGACTGAAGAAAGGCTGCTCCATCTCTATCCATGAAGGATATCTGCAAAGAGGCTAGCTGCTCCGTCGCCTCCTCAAGTAGCTGAATGCCCGTCCTCCTGCTGAGGGCATCGGCTACTACGTTCCCCTTCCCAGGAGTATAGACTATCTCAAAGTCATAGTCCTGGAGGAACTCGATTCATCGCCGCTGTCTCAGGTTCAGGTCCTTCTGCGAAAAGATATACCTGAGGCTCTGATGATCGGAAAAGACTGTAAAGCGCTCGCCCATAAGATAGTGTCGCCATGTCTTCAGAGCGAAGACCACTGCTGCTAGCTCCAGGTCATGGGTAGCGTAGTTCTGCTCATGCGGCCTCAACTGACGTGATCCATAGGCGATCACGGCCCGCTCCTGCATCAGAACACATCCGAGTCCGGTCCCTGATGCATCGCAGTAGACTACGTACCCTACTCCCTCCTCAGGCAACCTCAAGATAGGTGCGCTAGTCAATCTCTGTCTCAGCTCCTGGAAGCTCTGCTGACATCTGTCAGACCACACGAAGGGTTTCCCCTTCTTCGTCAAAGATGTGAGTGATGCCGCAACTCTAGAGAAATCTGGCACGAATCTCCGATAGTATCCAGCTAGTCCCAAGAAACTCCGAACCTCAGTCACGCTCCTGAGTGGCTCCCATGCTAACACAGCCTCAATCTTCGCGGGATCCACTGCAACTCCCGCCTCAGAGATAACGTGTCCCAAGAAGTGGACCTCACGTATCTAGAACTGGCACTTCGAGAGCTTACCATAAAGCTGGTGCTCTCGGAGTGTGTCAAGAACAACTCGCAAGTGATAGGCGTGCTCCTCCTCTGTCGTAGAGTAAATCAGAATGTCGTCGATGAAGACCACGACAAACCGATCGAGGTATGGCTGAAAGATCCTGTTCATGAGAGCCATGAACACTGCTGGAGCATTGGTTACACCGAAAGGCATAACCAAGAACTCATAGTGGCCATACCGACATCTGAAGGCCGTCTTCTGCACATCCTCGTCTCTGACTCTGAGCTGATGATAGCCTGACCTGAGGTCTATCTTCGAGAACCACCGTGCTCCCTTGAGCTGATCAAAGAGGTCATCAATCCTCGGTAGCGGATACTTGTTCCTCACTGTCACCTGGTTCAGGCGACGATAGTCAACACAAAGTCGCAAGCTCCCGTCCGCCTTCTTGGCGAACAATATCGGGGAAGCCCAGGGTGAAACACTGGGTCGGATGAACCCCTTGCCCTGCAAGTCCTCCAACTGTACCCGTAGCTCTCGAAGCTCGGCGGGGGCCATCCGATATGCTGGAGTGGATATCGGGGCTGTCCCGGGGTACAAGTCAATATAAAAGTCTACCTCTCTGCGAGGAGGTAGCCCTGGAACGTCGTCAGGAAAAACGTTCGCAAACTGATCCACCACTGCAGGAAAACCAGGACTCCGCACGTCAACTGCTCCAAGGATAAGGCTAGCCAACTGATGAGTAATGGGCTGTCCTCTCCTCCGCGGAAGTCCATCCTGTGCTGCTAAGGCTCCCTTCTCGCCGGTGAAGGTGAACCTGCTCCCGTCGGTGCGTACACATCGCACCTTGCGCCTAAAACAGTCAATCTGTGCATGGACCGTAGATAGCCAATCCATGCCCAAGATGACGTCGTAAGGCCTCGACGCTGCTACAAGAAGATCCCAGCCGAAGCTCTCGCCTCCTAGAGTAAGCTCACACTGCCGGCACCAGTGCGTAATCGTCGAGTCTGCTCCCGTAGGAGTCTCTAGCCGTAAGGATCGAGCCAACGGCTCTGTCGGAATCTCTGAGCTCCGAACAAGGGCAGCGGCTATGAAAGAGTGACTCGCTCCTGTGTCTATAAGAATTACAGCAAGGGTGGAGTAGACACAGATAGTACCTCGAATCATCTCGGGTGCGCCGTGGTCGTAGGCCTCTGCTGCCTGGAGCTGTGCCTGTCGCTGCCCGCCAGCTCCCTGTGGTCGGGGTGGACCTCCTGGTGGTGGTGGTGGTAGTGCCTCAAAGCGTCGGCCACCACCGGCTGCTCGTCCAGCTCCTCTGCCTCGTCCGCCTCCTCCCTGCGGACCGCCACGGTCGACCCTCTGCCTCTGCCTCGGTGGTCCATCAACTGTCTGCTGCTCCTCGGCACGAAGGGTCGGGCAGTCACGAGCCATGTGGCCCTGCCCGCCGCACGAGTAGCACTGTCTGCCTCTCGTAAGACTGGCTCTGCGCTGTGTGCCCCGCACTGCTGAGCTAGTGCCCTGAGATCGTCTGCCCGAAGGTCTGGTCTGTCTGGACCCCTGTGTCATCCGTCGACTGCCTGCTGCAGATGACTCTGCCACGTGCCGCCCTGCGGTGGGTCTCTGTGCTGGTGTAGACTCAGCAAGGAAGCTCTCTATCAGAAGGGCCCGCTCCAGTACTCCTGTCTGAGTCGGTATGCTGAGGGAGATCAGCGATGCCCTGATCTCGTGTCTCAAACCCTGCTCGAAGGTCCGGGCCCGGAAGAATGGGTCCCGTACCATGTCGGTCGAGTAGCGCGAGAGATCGGTAAATCTCGCCGAGTACTGAGCAACCGTCATGCTGCCCTGCCGCAGCTGAAGAAGCTCCTGGATACGCACCGCACGAAGGGTGGCTGGGACGAACTCCGAGCGGAAGAGGCTCTCAAAGTCCGTCCAAAGTAGAGATGCCTCATCGTGCACCTGGAGCATCAGGCTCCACCATCGTCCTGCTGCTGCGTGTAGTAGGCTCGCAGCGAGGATCACCATGAGGTCTGCTGGTGTCCTCACTAGCCTAAACACTCGTACTACTGCCTCCAGCCAGTCCTCTGCTGCCTGGGGATCTGTCTCCCCGCGAAACCTGGGCGGTCGCTGGCGCTGAAACTCATGCAGTGCGCTGAGCCGACGTGCATCGTCAGCGGCTGCTGCTGGAAGCATCGGGGGCTCGGCGGGTAAAGCTACCGCCGGTGCCACTACTGGCAAAGGGCCCTGCACTGAGGCCTCGTCGCTCGGTGGGCTGTCGTCTCGCTCGACTCTCGGAACCCTAGCTGGCTGCCGTCGTGGGGCCATCCTGAAAAGGAAACAGGTGCGCCACGGTCAGAACAGTATACCTGGTGAGCTGATATAAGTAATCACAAAGAAAACTTTGAAACACACACGCAATCAATGTTTTCGTGCATTAAGTCGGAAATCAGAATTCAGGGTCCTGGTGTACGGATACGTCGGCCGCCGCACCAACACTGGACTCCCTGGACTGATAACCACACTCAATACGCTAAACATTATTGCTTCACATAGAAAGATCAGAGTTCGCGGTAGAACCGAACCCCTTTGATACCAATTTGTCACAACCCGCCCTCGGGGTCCGTGCCGTGACTACCCCAAGCCCGCCTTCCATAGGCCAGGGGCTGGCGACTAGCACCAAGGCGTAAATCCCGGTAAAAAGGGAAGGCATTGCCTTTGTAAAGTAAACAAACACCACAAAGTAAGCAATCGGAAAGTAAACACTAAACAAAAGCAGAGTACAACTGAAAGTGCGAAAAAGTAAATGGTCCAGAATACAAACCCAAACTGAAAGTAAAGTACAACTCGAAAGGGGAAAACAGCAACTGAAAAGTAAATGCCGCTACACCGAGCTGTTCACTGGAAATCCCACCTGAAGGGTGGGTACAGATAGCTCCTCTGCTCCACAGGTCCCGTCGTCTGCTTCGTGCACGTCCCGCCCAGTGGTCCACCTCCGGGTACCGTCCCGCTCTGCAAGCCTCAGCTAAGGTCAACGCTGTCCGTCGTCTACAACCAACACAACGTAGTGCGGGCATAGCCCGTGCAGGGGTGAGTATAAGTTACTCAGTAGGGACCCCGAGACCCCTGAAGGTCTCTCAAATCCACAAAGGATAAACCACGAAGAAAGGTACAATCACGAAGTAACAACCGACACTGCTTAGGTATATGCCCATACATATACCTAAGTCATCAATTCAAATACGCTCCAACCTCCGAGCCCAAGTACAACTCAGTCCACACAGGAAAGTATACGTATTCCACACAGGAAAGCAAAACATAATCCACACAGGATTGCACAACACAATCCACACAGGAAAGCAACAGGATTCAGCTCACACATGTATACTTCTTCAAAGGACGATAAAGATGATCACTGATCCATCTAAGTCGTCGGACCCACGAAGGATCGATAGGTAACTAACCCCCGCAAAGACCCACACAGGATCGGGCCCACACAGGACCTGTAGGCGCTGGTTCACACAGGACCGCTGAGCGCAAGGACCCACACAGGATCAGACCCACACAGGATCGGGCCCACACAGGACCTGTAGCACTGATCCACATAGGATCGCTGAGTGCTGTAGTCGTCGTCGTCGAATCCACACAGGATCTCTGTACTGTCGTCGTCGCAGTCATAGCAGCAGTAGCAGTCACAGTAACAGTCGCAGCCAGCACTAGGGTTCCCGCACACAGCAAGCTCGTTCGGAGGGTCCGCTCCACGAGCCGAGAGACTGATACATCAACTGTCACGAAGACCAGAGTTGATGTATCCAAAAGTTCCGTATCGTCAACAGGAACTTATCGCAACAGACGACGCGTCGATCGGACGCCCGGTCTGAGAGTTATTGGCATTTTCGTCTCCGGGGCCCGGTTGGTTTTTAAGGCAAAACCAACCCGACCGTACTCCACCTGCGTCCAAACCTCGGGCGGAGTATGCCAAAAGATCCGTCTCACTAAGAGGAACACAACACGGCTGACGGCACGTCAATCGGACGTCCGTAGCTCAAGATATGAGCGTTTCCGCTCCGAAGGCCCGGTTGGTTTCGTGAACGAACCAACCCGGCCGAACTCAAAGTAATCCGAAACCTTGAGTGCGATATACCGAAACGACCGTCTCGATCCAAGGATCGCGTTGCCGCAGACGGTTCGTCAATCGGAGGTCCGAGGCTCAAGTTATGGCCAAAAGACCGTAAAAGATTCGAAACGGGGGGTCCGGGTCCGGGCCGACCCGGCCCGACCCCCCCTGGGTTGGCCCGAACCGGGTCCGACCCGGCGCGGCGGCGCGGGGGCCGCGGCGGCTTGTCGCCGCAAGGTGGCAGCGCGGGGGGAGTCAATCCCCCGCGGATTGAATAACGGCGCGACATATAGCCGCGCCCCATTTTGCAAAACCGCCCCCCACGTGGGGGGCTTGATTGGCAGGAAACGGGGTGCTTTGCCCCCCCCCCCCCCCCCCACAAGGAAACCGCCCCCCTCTTAAAGAGGGGGGTTTAATGTGCTGGCCGGGGGATTAATTCCCCCGGTTTAATGGCATCCGGCCGGCCAGCTGGCTGGCCGGTTTTCTCCAACGGGACCGGAAAATCCGGTCCCCTCTTCGGCTTCCGACGCCGGCGGCCCGACCGCCGGTCTTCTCATCCCGCCGCAGCCCGGAACCGGCCGTGGTCTCCTCGTCCCGCCGCGGCCCGGAACCGGCCGCGGTGTTCGTCGTCCGGCGCGGTGTGACGGCACCACGCCCCTTCGCCGCGCATTTGATTCCCCTCGACGCGGCGTGACGGCGTCGCGTTCTTTATGATTCTTCCAAGGCGCGGCGCGACGGCGCCGCGAAATTTAATCATATTATTATCCGCGTGGTGCGACGGCACCACGCCACTTTGCTTCCACCCTCAAGATAGAACAATAAGAACGATGGAGGGGGTTCGGCCGTGTTCATGCGGTCCGGCCCCCTCACGTTAAAAAATAATAACTCAATTTAAAATATTCAAATTACTCACGTTAGTCATGCGATCCACGAGCAAGAATAGAATAATTAAACAATAAACAAAAACCCCTACCTTGGTATAAGGTCCGAAGATTTGTCTATGTCCGCGGAAGACAACGTCGCGGAGGTCGGGCGTCGCGGTCGTCGTTCGTCAAATCCGTTGACGAAGAGATGCGTCCGATGTGATACGTCGCTGGCGAAACTTCTTATGTCGACGAAGGGAATCCGAGGAGGAAGCGGCGTTCCCTCTCGTTGACACGAAAGACGAAGAAGAGCGGAGCGGCGTTCTTCGTCGGGACTTGAGTGTTCTTCGTCAAGTTGAGCGTTCTTCGTGTTCTTCGTCAGAGCTTGAAGAAGAAGAAAAGGCTCTCAACCTCTCAAGAAGACAAACTATTAACCAAAATAAAATAAGACTCTATCTTATTTTATTAACACAACAACTCACTCGAATTTCAAAAGTTTGAAATTTAAAATAACCCTCTTCAATTAATTAAGTCAAGTTGACAACATTAATTGAAATGAGTTAAAGGGGAGGTTTTGAGAGAATTTGAGGAGTTGGGGTTCGTGTGGACCCCACCTCACTTAATCCTCCCAAGGGAGGTTAAGTGGATGTGGGTCCCACTCCCAACTCCCTTTGGTAGGATTTAACTAGTTAAAATAAAATTTGTTCCTCACAAATTTTATTTAACTTAAACTAAAAACCCAAAAACTAACTTTCAACCCGCAACAAACGCAACTTCCGAAAAGGTCCCTTTAAGCGAATATCGGCGCTGCGAGTTCATCGGTGCCCTCGGATTTCAATTCCGAGCACCGGATCAAAAGTTAGGAATTCCCGCTCGTTCGTTCACTGAACGTACCCGAGCCAAACTTCGGAAATTGATTCCGGGCACTCCGGGCCTCGGAATCAGGTGCCGTCTGAAACCGCGCTCTTGTAAAATTCTAAAGAAAATTAAGAAAAAAATTTCCCTTGAATTTTACGGGTCTTTACAGTGTGTTGGATTCACTACTATAAAATAGGCTTTTAACAATGCTAAAAATGATCTTTATCAGTGTTAAAGAAGCACTGACTACTGGAGTGAGATTAAAAGCCCAAGTCTTTTATCAACGCTGATAAAGGGGTCCTTTATCAGCGCTTTGTCAAGCATTGATAAATGGGCGTACTGTAGTGTGCTATTACATCACATTGCCCCACTAGTGCAGTGTGGTATAACAGCACACCGCAACACCAAAAACACCATTAAATCAGCAAAATAAAGCATATACATAATTTAAATGAAGATAAAACAATCTAGGCTCGTTTGCTTGATTTTGGCAATGTGATGCGTGTTTTAAACTAACATGATACTTATATATTGAAAAAATGCACTCAGAGTCATACCAGTCACACCATGCCTCAGATTGAGGTGTGATTGAATCTTACACGTCTCAAATGACTTATGGATCATCTTCTTAAAGTATCAAAATAATCCAAATGTGTTTGATCGGTTTTGAGTACGTCACTTATCTTTTTTTACTAAAATGTCATTTTAAATCGAAAACACGCACTTTGACTCATACCGGTCATATCGTGTGTTGGTTTGACATGATACCAATTCCTACGCGTCATAAATGACTTATGAATCATTTTCCTAAATTATAAAGACAATCCGAGTACGTTTACTCGGTTTTCAGTGAGTGATACTTTTTGAACTAAAACGTTGATTTTAAACTGATAACGGACACATTGAGTCATACTAGACACATCGTGTATTAGATTGAGGTGTGACTGATTCTTACACGTTAAAAATGATTTGTGGATCGTTGTCCTAAAGTATCAAAACCATCTGAATGCATTTGCTCAGTTTTGAGTAGGTGAGTTGTCATTTTTACTAAAATTGATGTCAATTTTAAATAAAAAGACGCACTTTGAGACATATCGGTCACATCGTGCGTCAGATTGTGGTGATGATAATTCTTACATGTCCCAAATGGCTTATGGATTGTTTTTATAAAGTATCAAAACAATACGAATGCGTTTACTCGGATTTGAGTACGTCATTTGTCTTTTTTACTAAAATGTCATTTTAAACTGAAAGAACGCACTTTGACTCATACCAATCACATCATGTATCGGTTTGAAATGAGTCTGATTCCTACACGTAACAAATGACTTATGAATTAACGTCCTAAATTATCAAGAAAATTCGAGCGCGATTGCTCGGTTTTTAGTGAGTGATATTTTTTGAACTAAACTGTCGATTTTAAATTGATAACGGACACATTGAGTCATACCAGACAAACCATGCATCAGATTGAGGTTCGGTTGATTCCTACACATCACAAATGACTTATGGATCGTTTCCCTAAAGTATCAAAACAATCTGAATGCGTTTGCTCAATTTTGAGTAGGTCAGTTGTCCTTTTTATTAAAATTGATTGCATTTTTAAATAAAAAGACGTACTTGGAGTCATACCAGTCACACCGTGCATCATATTGAGGTATGACTAATTCCTACACGTCTCAAATGACTTATGGATTATTTTTCCTAAAATATCAAAATAATCTGAATGAGTTTTCTTGGTTTTGAGTACGTCACTTGTTTTTTTACTAAAATGTTATTTTAAACTGGAAACACGAACTTTGACCTATACCAATCACATCGTGTATCTGTTTGACATGAGACCGATTCATGCATGTCACAAAGAACTTATGAATCGATGTCCTAAATTATCAAGAAAATCCAAGCGCGTTTGCTTTGTTTTCAGTGAGTGACATTTTTTGAACTAAACTGTAAATTTGAAATTGATAACCGACACATTGAGTTATAACAGCCACATCATGCATCGAATTGAGGTATGACTGATTCCTACACGTCTCAAATGACTTATGGATCGTTTCCCTAAGTTTTAACGAAGTACCCACCTCTATCGACCTCTTTTTCCAATCATATAAAACCCTATCATTTTTTTAATAAAATAAAACCTATTAAAAAAAATCAAGTTTTATAAAAAAAACATTATAAAAAAATTCTCAACCAATTATTTTATTTAAGTTTTATTTGGATCCTTGTGGATAAATTCAAGGATAAAAATGAAAGTAATTTATCATTAAATCTGCCTCCACATCAAATCAAATAAATTAATTTCAGTAACATACACTCGTCAGTTGAAATTACAATGTAGCAACCCAAGACCCTCGGGCTGCACAACACTACAATTGCATATTTTGATTCTTCCATCTCCACCCTCTCCATTTCTTTCTTTCCCTTTACTCTACCATTTCTCTAGTTATGTGGAGCTTTTCTTTGGAAGGAGTTGGTGGCAATGAAGGCGTCGAGTTAATAACTAGTGCCAATGGTGTACTTATCACAAATGGGAGGCATTACCCCTTTTAGAGAACACAATGAAGTACAATTGTCATCCTCATTGGCTCATATCCCAAACATTTATCATTGCATTTTGTTGTTTGACACACATCCTCCATCTCTTGTGGACATGCGCCTATGTTTCTTGAAATACTCTAAGTACTTGTCATCCATGAGACGACTAATGCTCAGAGTAGTACAAGTAACACAAAAGCGATTAGGGATGAGTCTCAAGGCAACAAAATTCCATAATAACTGTTCGGGAGATGAAGTTGATAAGGATGACAATTGTACTTCATTGTGTTCTCTAAAAGGAGCAATGACTCTCATTTGTGAGAATTACACCATTGACACTAGTTATTAACTCGACATTTCCATTGTCACCAAATCCTTTCAGAGCAAAGCTCCACACAACTAGAGAAGCGATTGAGTGAAGGGTGGGAAAGAAATGAAGAGGGTGGAGACAAAAGAATCAGAATACGCAACTGCAGTGCTGCACAACCCGGTGGTCTTGGGTTGCTACAGTGTAATTTCAGCTGACAAGTGTATGTTACTGAAATTAATTTATTTGATTTGATGTGGAGGTAGAGTTAATGATGAAATACTTTCATTTTTCCCTTGAATTTATCCATAAGGATCCGAATAAAACTTTAATAAAATAATTGGTTGAGGATTTTTTTTACAATGTTTTTTTCGGTAAAACTTGGTTTTTTAATAGGGTTTATTTTATTAAAAAAATGACAGGTTTTATATGATTGGAAAAAAAGGTTGATGGAGGTGTGTACTTCGTTCACACTTACCTCGATAGGCAATAAACCTGAACAGGGTTCATGCCTTCCACCGTCAAAAACTATAAAATGGAGGTCACTCCTCATTCGATACATAGATAAATAAAATGAATATACCTAAATATTACATATATATGTATTATATTAGTAACTTTATTTGAATATAATTATATATATATATATGTGTGTGTGTGTGTGTATTATTTATCATATTTAAATCTATTTAAATATACAATATATTATTCGATGTATATATATATATAATACTATTTTTCTAATGAAACTAAAAAAATACGATTAATAATAATTTTTAAATTAGATTAATTATAAATAATTATTATTCTGGGTAATTGTGTAAAATATAATTATTTAAATTCTGGAAAGTTTAATTATTTCAAAAAAACTTATATATAGTTACTTAATTTTATTATTTTGAAAGTAACATGAGTTTACAATATTTTATTGGTTATTTAAGTATAAATTATATTACTGTTAATTAAATGTATATATAGACCTAAAATGTATATATAGACATAAAATGATGAATACCTAAAAATAATTTCTAATATATAAAATTTGATAACTTCTATTCTATTTTTTTGGAACAAATGATGTAGCAACCTAAGAATTCTGGGGAGGCCATCTAATACTCATGGACCCATCCTTAAGATTTTAGGGAGGTCCATAAAGAAGTTGACATAAAGTAATAATACACATCAACATGATATATTAGAAACAAAGGAGAAAAACACACCAACCCTTGCAATGTCTATCCTATACACATTTAAACACACACACACACACATCATGGAATTTATAATACACATAATTGCAAAACAAATGCACATTTAAACATAATTTTTAATGAAAATAAATATAACCCCTTCTTAATTTGGAAATCCATAACCATAATTTGTGAATAAATAATTATAAAATCACCCTTACATTATAAGTTCTAAAAACGCATATATATATATATATATATATATCTTTATAAAATAAACTCAAATTGATAAAAATATATGTAACCCTTACAACAAAATATTACAACATAGTAAAATAAATACCACCCCATACTAATTTTGAATTTAGAGAGACATTGAAAATAAATAAATATGGTATTGACCTTACTAAGATTTCTCTTAAAATAAAACAATATAATTTTGAGAAAATAAAATTTTAAGGAAAAACCCTTGCACTAGAATATGAAAACAGAATTTAAATAAATAATTTTCCTTGCATGAATTGCATAAAATCAGCTCCGGTTGCTGCTTCACATCACTATTTATACAATGACATAAATATTTATTTAATTGGTTTATCTGCAAACCAGAGGTGATTCAATAAGATTTCAAAACAACGAAAAAATTAAGCTTGTGGAGCAAGTTGGGGTATAGATGTAGACAACGAAGCAAATTGATTCAAAACAACAATTTAAAAAGACCAAAACAAGATATCCAAAACAGCAGCAAACAACGGATCATAAACAAAAGCAAAACAATATACAACAACCAAAACAAAAATACAGAAAGAAAATTGGAACCTACAAAGGAAAATTGGAAACCCTTAGATCCAAATCTCGAAATGACAAATGCAGAAAGAAAATCGGAACCTATAAAGGAAAACATAGGCTTACCTCATTAGTTTGAAGAAAATATGAGACCCTCAGATCTAGATATCGATGTTTTCTTCGGAAACCCTAACTACAACTGAACACCGGATGTCGGACAATGTTCAAGCAACTAGAAGCAATGGGTTTGTGTGATTCGAGTGAGTTTGTGTGATTCGAGTTTCAATTCACCGAGGAGGAGCGCCGACAATGGGTGGCTTCCACAGAAAGCTTCTGATATCACGACAGGTTCACAACATGTTAGGTTTTTTTTAATTAGATCGGGACACTTTTATCAGCGCTTATTATTTAAACGCTGATAAAGACTCATATCAGCGCTTATTACTTAAGCACTGATAAAGGATTTATAATTATAATTATACATAATTTTTTTTTAAATATATATATATATACTTAATCGATATATATAAATATAAATATAGTAAATATATTCCCTATTTCAATATATTTATTATAATTTTATAATTATTTAAATATATAATTATTTATTTATAATTATATAAATATTTAAAAATAATAATATTTATATCATTATATATATTTATATAAGATAAGATAGCAGAACAGGGGGGTCTCTCTCGCGAGCATGGCGATCGCACGCATATCAGATCTGATATTGGTTTAAATGGGATTAGGGTTGAATTAGATCTAGTTCAATCAGATGTTATCAGACATAAAGATCTATTCCACCAATGTGCACTGCAGAAAATTTCTTCACGTAATGATGTAGTTCCTTCGGCCTTGCACAGATCCAAGAAGAATTTTGCCGATGTTGTTAAATCCACTGCGATTATGTCTTTTATTGACTTTGATAATCCGTCTCTAGGAAGAGTCATTAAAAAAGTTCGGGTTGTGCACGTCTCTCCCAACCAAGAAGCCGTTGAAGAGATAATGAATCTTTGTATGTTTTCTATTTTTGTGCACATCCTGACTCTGAAGGGGGAGAAGATGCGGGGCTTCAATGATCTTATCAGTAGAATTACTGCTGTTTGGGGCTTTGGGGAGTGGCACATGACTTCTATGGGAAGAGGTTATTTTCATATAATCTTCCCTTATGATGAAATGAAGAGGTGTGCATGGAGCTTTGGTTCCATTCCATTGAAGCGTGGGATATTAAGAATATAGGAATGGGATCGGAACTTTGATCCCCTCAATGTGAGAAACACTCATTCCCAGATATGGATTCGCATCTGTAGGCTCAACTGGTTATATTGGCACCCACAAATTTTGTGGGATATTGCTTCTTCGGTTGGAAATCCAATTCAGGTTGATCGAAAAACTGATAATGTAATGGCCCGGACCTCCCCAGTCCATTACTTTGCAAAAATCTGGCGTTGAGGTGTTCTGGGAGGTAACAGTGTCACATTTTAAGAGTTTTCCAAAAATCTAATTTTCCAACAGTAGCTTTTCTGACGGCGGGTCATCCATCGGTAGGTCCCAATGGGGAGTCACGTCGGTGACTCGCTAACGGTGACTCGCAACGGTGACTCGTACCGGTGAGTCGTCTGACAGTGAGTCAGTACCGGTGACTCGCACCAGTGAGTCGTCCCATGGTAGCTCACTGAACGACGACTCACCGAACGGTAGCTCATTGAACGATGACTCACCGAACGATAGGTCACCAAACAGTGATCCACTGAATGGTGACTCACCGAAGGGTATTTCACTGAATGGTAGGTCACTGAACGGTGACTCAACACCGGTAGCTCACATTGGTGACTCACCTAACGGTGAGCCATTTCAACAGTTTGTCAAAATTTCGGGGTTCTGCTAGTTTTTCAAGAGTCACCCATTTTACGTTTTATTTGACGTAAATTGGGTTTAAAACCATATTTAGGTGTTTTTGAGTCCGTTTCAAAGGATATAAAATATATATTTAATTTCCCAACACTCGGGGAATTTAAGTTAGTCAAAACACATGGTCAAGATCCACTTTTAATGGGGAGTTCAAAACGGTTTCTTATCCCTTGAGTCTCAGATCTAGTCCTTCAAAGCGAGACACCTTTCTGTTGTTCGATCTTTCTCTTTCCTTTTGATACCCAAGCATCCCAGAACCTTTTGTCCCCAAGGAACCATGTGTCTCTGTTGCACCCTTGGATCGCGTTTCCCTGGAGCCTTGTGCACCCTCTATTTGGCGTAAGGAGGAGGTGCTGATTAGGGGTGTCCATGGGTCGGGTTGGGTCGGGTCGGAGGCGTTTCACGGTCCGGCCCGAACAAAAAAGGTCGGGTCGGGTTGGGTCGGGTCACATGCTCCCAGAGCAGCCAACCCGACCCAACCCAACCCGTTGGGGTCGGGTTACCCGTCGCATGCCCGAAGGACCCGACCCAACCCAACCCACTGAGGGTCGGGTCAATTTGGGTCGGGTTACATGTGTAAACCCGACCCAACCCGACCCAACCTGACCCAACCCTTCCCAACCCATCCCAACCCAACGGACCCGAACCAGCCTGCTGCACAAAAAACCAGCCCCCCCTGCACAAAAAACCAGCCTGCTGCACAAAAAAACCAGCCCCCCCTGCACTCCCTACCCCCCCCTGCTCTCCCTGCCCCCTCCCCCCTGCACTCCCTGCACCCCATCCTCCCCACCTCCCCTCCCCCCTGCACACCATCCTCCCCCTCCCGCACCCCCGCACTCCCTGCCCCCTCCCCTCCCCCCTGCACACCATCCTCCCCCCTACCTGCACGCCAGACCCAGCCCCGTCCAGCACCAGCCTGCCTCCCTCCCCCCTCCTGCACCCCTGCCTCCTGCCCCCTGCACACCCCACCTGCAAACCGGCCTTCCCCCTCTACCCCCTGTCTGCACACACTAAACCAACCCAGCCTATCTCTCCCCCCTTTCCTGCACAATGCACACACCAAACCCAGCCTCCCCCTTGCACACACCAACCCCCTCTCCCCCCTGCCTGCACACACCAAACCTGTTTAACATACCCAGCCTGCACCCCTGCACACACCAGCCCCCCCTCACATTCCCCCAGCAATGAAAACCAGCCCCCCAATAAACATGGAGAAAAAAAACCACCCCCCTGCACAAAAAACCAGCCCCCCCTGCACAAAAAACCAGCCTGCTGCACAAAAAATCAGCCCCCCCCTCCCCCACAAAAAACCAGCCCCCCCTGCACTGCCCCAGCCTGCACCGCCCCAGCCTGCTGCACAAAAAAACCAGCCCCCCCTGCACAAAAAACCAGCCTGCTGCACAAAAAACCAGCCCCCACACAAAAAACCAGCCCCCCCTGCACTGCCCCAGCCTGCTGCACAAAAAAACCAGCCCCCCCCCCCCGCACAAAAAACCAGCCCCCCTGCACTCCCTGCCCCCCCTCCCCCCTGCACTCCCTGCACTCCATGCACACTATCCTCCCCCCTGCACTCCCTGCCCCCTCCCCTCCCCCTGCACACCATCCTCCCCCCTCCTGCACCCCTACACTCCCTGCCCACCTCTCCTC
The DNA here is from genome assembly GCA_963277665.1 of Viscum album. Taxonomy (NCBI): domain Eukaryota; kingdom Viridiplantae; phylum Streptophyta; class Magnoliopsida; order Santalales; family Viscaceae; genus Viscum; species Viscum album. The sequence continues at coordinate 70,335,989 of OY728159.1, forward strand.
CCCCCTGCACACCATCCTCCCCCCTCCTGCACCCCTGCACTCCCTGCCCACCTCTCCTCCCCCCTGCACACCATCCTCCCCCCTCCTGCACCCCTGCACTCCCTGCCCCCCCTCCCCTCCCCCCTGCACACCATCCTCCCCCCTACCTGCACGCCAGACCCAGCCCCCTCCAGCACCATCCTGCCTCCCTCCCCCCTCCTGCACCCCTACCTCCTGCCCCCTACACACTCCCCCTGCAAACCAGCCTTCCCCCTCTCCCCCCTACCTGCACACACTAAACCAACCCAGCCTATCTCTCCCCTTGCCTGCATAGTGCACACACCAAACCCAGCCTCCCCCCTACACACACCAACCCCCTCTCCCCCCTGCTTGCACACACCAAACCTGTTTAACCTACCCAACTTGCACCCCTGCACACACCAGCCCCCCCCCCCCCCCCCCCACACTCCCCCTGCAATGCAAACCAGCCCTCCAATAAACATGGATAAAACATGGAAATCATCATATAAATCTACTTCCTAGCGAAGAAGTCAATCACACCAATAAACGTGGAGAAAATAAACAATAGAATCTAATTAGGCCAAATTTCCAATAAGGTAAGGTTTTCAGATCAATATTCAGAAGTTGAAATATTCAGAAAATGTGTAATACATGCTATGTAAATGTATAGGTAAGAAAACCTGTTGACAAAAGAAATTAGCCAGCATCCATGCTTTTGAGAGAAGAGACTCCACCATCTTACACCCTATATAAGTTCAAAGTTTTTGACAATTTAAGAACAAAATGAAGAAGGGAATAAAATAGAAGAACAACCATGTTTAACTTACAAGTTAAGAAATCACCTAGATCAATTTCAGGAAACAAGTAATATAAAATTGGAAGCCTCCTTCAGGGCTAACATCTCTGTACAACAAACCTGCAAAAAACACCCAGTACAACAAATATTTGTCTCATCAACCTCGACATTTTAAATTAAGAAACAACTTAAAACACGAACTTGAAATGATGACACGAACCATTGCACATTGAGCAAGTTTATCATTTTCCAAAATTTAGAAACAAATGACATGAAATTTCCATCCTTGTAAGTACGTGAAGGTAAAATCATAAATTTATACCTTAATGAAGAGTGCTCCATCCATCATCCTTGATTCTTCTACTTTAGATAGTGAAACTCTAATCATGAATTTTGATGGATGGTGGCATTGGCATATCTTAAAAAAACACAACAAAAGAAAGAACAAGTCAGTATTTTACTTTATCAAACAAACGTTTATAATTGACAAATGAAAAATGATAAAAAATCATAATATTTTTAATGGTAGTACCTGATTCAATCTCTTCCACTTCTTCTAGTTGCTTTCAAATGTCAATTGGTTTAGACTTTCTAAACCAATTTTGTGAGCAAATTAATGCTTCAACAATGTTGGGATTCAAACAACTACGAAATGGATCAAGGACTCGTCCTCCTGTACTAAAAGCTGACTCTGAAGATACTGTAGTTAAAGGAATTGCTAGAATATATCTAGCAATTCATGAGAGAACATGATATTTGCTTGCCTTTCCTTTCCACCAACTCAAAATATCAAATCCTTCAAAATCATCCTCACATTCATCAATCTCAAGATATCTCTCTAGTTCATTCCTTTGTTGTGTCAGTTGCCTTTTCCTTTTCTTTAATCTATATGCATCGTTCCATTTCTCATCATCCTCACTATCGGTACTAGCATCATGTATATGTGACTCTTGATGAGAACTGGAATCACATTTATCTCCAACTGCAATGGGATATCTACATTTGTAAAACTCATAGAGATTATTCAGAACCTCTGTTAATTTACTGATCAACTGATTTTTTTCTTCTTCATCATCAAGAATCATTTCAAAACTATCCCGAACATATTCTAATTTATATCGGGGATCAAGAAAACTGCCACAAGCAAGAGAGAATTAAAATTTGAACAAATACCCCAATACTTTTCCAACTTAAGCTTCATTGTAATAGCCATTGCACTCACAGTAATATCATGACTCTTCATCCATTTCTTGATTTTTCTATATATGTCACAAAGTGTATGAAAGAATGTGTGACATGTCACATGCATAGAACCAGAAAACTCAACAGTGCTATTATAAATTTTTTTTAGGAACTTGAAAAATACACGAGCACGCTCCCAATCATATGTTGTAGGAGCCCCACTTTCACAGACAAGAGCACTCCTAAAACTTGCATCCTCCTCAAGGCGAATAAATACTTTTTCATACTTCTCTACAACATCCAACATAAAGTAACAAGAATTCCACCTAGTAGGCACATCAAGAATTATGGACTGTTTACTAGGAATTTTTAACTCCACGACTATGCTTCTGAAAAGAGCCAATCTTGAAGGTGAACTTCTCACAAATTTTCATGAAACTCTGATTCTAGAAATTGATGTCGATATTTCATTTTACCCATCACTAACAATAAGGTTTAAAATATGTGCACAACATCTAACATGAATATACTCTCCATTAAGAATAGACCCATTCCAATCATTAACCCTCCTCACCAAATAACTGATCACTGTATTATTAGAACTAGCATTATCCACTATAACAGTGTTAATCCTTTCAATCCCCCATTGTTTCAATGTCTGTTCTAATACCCGGCCAATTGTTTCCCCTTTATGATCCGCAACATGACAAAATCGGATGATTTTTTTATTCAATATCCAATTATCATCAATAAAATGTGCAGTCACACACATATAATTCAGATTCTGAATTGAAATCCATGTATCAGTGGTAAGACATACCATGTGAGAGAACATATCAAACATAGACTTCAACTTTTCTTTCTCTTCCAAATATAACTGCAAGCAATCCCTAGCAACTGTTTGTCTAGATGGAACTTGAAATTGAGGTTGAACAGCTTCAATAAATTCTCTAAAACCTTGATTCTCAACATATTTAAATGATAACTCATCAATGATTATCATTTTAGCAAGAGCTATTCTACACTCTTCTTGATTAAAATGAGCTACTGACATTTTAATCATCCCATCATCCTCATCTTCACATTTATTTCTAAGACTGAGAGTGCTTTGACTTTTGTCAAGATTTTTGTGTGGATTTTTATTACACCTTATCAAATTCCTATTCAAATTACTAGTTCCATGTTGGCCTGATGTGCAAGCATAATCTTTGCCACAATAATTACAAACAGCCCTTCCATTTTTCTTATGAAAGTGATCCCAAGCTTGAGAAATTCTAGAACCAATAGGAGCTTTAGGAACTATTACCTTTTTAGGAGACCTCTTACCCTCCTCACTTTCTTCAACTAGTATGCTACTACTCCCTCCTACTGAATGTGCAGTTGGAGTAGACCCCATCTGACTTTGGGTTGTGCCAACTGGAGGATTAGAAGAACCACTTATTTTATCACCTTCCATGAATCGCTAATTGATGTTAGATGTGGCACACTCTTGGAAGAATATAAAGAGAATAGATTTTGAAACCAATATATGGATTTGAAATTAAATTACAATGATCAATTAAACCAATGCAATGAAGGTCATGCCTCGTGGTGGTGGGTGCTCAATGAACACATCCTAAAATCCCTAAAATAAAAACTACATCTCCAAAACAGAATTGGTCCTAGTGAAATAATTCTAAATTCTAGCAGATTTTGAGTCGAACTAAATTGTCAATCTTTGTGACCAACCCAGAATTCCAAAGGAGTAGCAAAACCAAATTGAGAACTCATACATAATGGAAAAAATCATTTAAAATAACATGATAAAAAAATAAAATGATTACCTCCAGTTACTAACACGCCAGACTGCCACTGATGCCTAGTAGAAAACACGACCTACCAACACCTCGAGTCACTGTTGGCCTCCCGTTCCACCACCGTTTCTTACTGTGACTCACTATCAACACCAGTAACAAAACCAATTGAAGTTAAAGTAGAGTAAATTCATGATGCAGTAGAAATAAACATTACTAGAAAAAGGAAAATCAAATCAACAAAACACACACCAGTAGCAGATTTGAAGAACGAATAAGAAAAAACACATGCAAAAAAATCATCACCAGGAGCAGAGTGAATAACATTGATTCAGTCTGAAAACTTGAAATCAACTCAGTCAAACCAGGAATCAATTGAAAACCTCAAACCAAAAATTTGAACCTCACCATATCTGGATGATCCGAGGGGAGCCTCCTCCAATTTCGAAGCTGAACTCCAGCACTGAACCCTCTGCACCTAGCCCTACCAGACGACACAAACATGCTATGTGACACAGCAGCAGGCGGCAGGAGGAGGAAGTGACGTGAGCCCTTTTCTGGCTGGGTTCGGTCGGCCGAGTCGAATCGCGAGTCCGAGTTTCTGTAGGCTGTCGAATCGAATCGGCCGAGTCGAATTGCGAGGGAAGGAGGGAGGAGAGGAGGGGAGTAGGGCTTCTTCTTCACGAAGGGAAGGTCTCCAGGCACGGGGAGCGGGGGAGAGAGCGAGTCTGTGGGGGGGGGGGGGGGGGGGGGGCGAGTCCGCGAGCGAGGCAAAGAGGGGAGCAAAAAAAAATTTAGTTGGCATTGGGTCACGGGTCGGGTTGGGTCTAAATGACTCTAACCCGTGACCCGACCCAACCCATGTACGGGTCGAACTGAACATGAATCTGACCCGGGTTTTTCCTGTGTGACCCGACCCAACCCGACCCAACCCGGTCGGGTCGGGTCGAACCCGTCGGGTTGGGTCAGGTCTGGACACCCCTAGTGCTGATCATCTATTATTGAGGTAGGGAACCCTTCACCCCTCTTATTTGTGTATCATGCCGAGTGGGTGTACAAATGTTTCCCATGTGAAGACAGTTGAATCCAAATTTAATAAAGATAATTGAACCGGATTTAAACAAATAAACTGGGGCTGAGGGAAAGTAATGCATGCATATGTTTCATTATTATTTTTTGATATGGTGATCTATTTGAGTTACATGCCTACTGAAAATCATGGCCATTGGTGGTCTTTGTTTGTGCACTCAGAATTACTTGTGATGGATTGTTGTTGATCATGTGTTGAATGACTGTATATATGAAATTGATTAACTACGTATATTCAGTTAAATAAATGAATGCTCCAAGATCGAACTTGTTATGTGATAACCCCTGAATTATCAAAGTGGAATTAAAGAACAAGTGGTTGCTAAATCTGAATACACCCTGCCTTGTTTGGTGTGGCTGTGTACTGTGTGTGGTTTTGTTCTGTCTTGTTCCTTGTGTGGTTGTGTGGTGTTGGGGTTGAGAGAATGACTGTAAGATGAGGTGGTACGAGGGGTGTAATGGAATATCAGGTTGAGAGATTCACTGGTTATGGAATAGATGAGCAGTGTTTGAGTAGTGGGGCTACAGGTTCGGGTTGTTCTATGTTTATGTTGCTGGGTGTGATGGGTGTGGTGTTGTTATACAACGGGGCTGTCGAGTTGGTTGTGATGAGGAGTGTTGCGGTGTTTGGTTGTAAGTTGGGGGTTTTTTTGTTGAGAGGAAGGATTGGGTGGAATGAATCTGAAGAATGATGATGGTAGTGGTTGGTATGAGTGTTAAACAGAGTAGAATATGAAGTGAGTTGCTTTACTGTGATTCTTTTTCCTCGGTGTGTTTATGCTGTGTGGCTTGTCATGTGTTGTGGTTAGTAGTTTCCTGGGTAGGGATGGAATGAATAAATGATTTTCTTAATAAAGGATGATAATTGGTTAAATAAGTTGGCTGAGGTATGTTTGAGTTGTGGCTTGTTGTGGATGGATTTCATTTATCAACTTCTAAAGTGATTGTTTCTGGTGTTAAATAAATTCATTTAGAGGTAGCAGTAGAGTTGGAAGTATCATAGGGTGGTTGATTGTTTGATTGAGAACCCATAGGTTGGTCTTGAGTGTTTGATACTATATATACATACCTGTATTTTCCTTGTGTTTTCTATACACACCCTACCCTAGTTGAGTACTATGTGCTGAACACCCCCATTGTCATGGGGGAGGGTGTCTTTCCCAACCTCCCGGTGAGAGGATGGATGACTGACCACCCGCTCTTCCCTGCTCCCTCTTCCAAGCGGTGATGACCCAAACTTTTCAGGCAGATAGTGGTTTGTGAGGCTCAGGTGTGTGCGGGCGAGTTGTGTTTTCCCAGGTGTCTTTGGGATGAGATGTGTTGTACTTTCCCTGGTGTTTTCGGGATGTGACGTGGTATGTGGCCTAGGTGTGTGCGGGCGGGACGTGGTTGTGAGGCCCAGGTGTGCGCGGATGAGATGTGATGAGCTTCGTTTTCCTAGGTTGCAGGACTAGTTGTGAGGCCCAGGTGTGTGTGTGTGGGTTGTGACGTGGTACTTTCGGAAGTGGTGGGCACCCCAGGACATTTTTCGTTAGGGTGTGAGAGCAGATAATCAGTGGGAAATTGGTGTGGGGCACCCTATCATTGATGTGCTCTATATTACTTTACTTGAATTGCGTTATTTGGTGAGCGTGCCTTTGGTGAGATTGGGGTGACTAGTATACCTTGTTAGGTGCTTTTGATTTTTGTTGTTTTCTCACAGGGGCATTAGTATGATTATCCACTTGTGCACGAGTGACTTGTGTTTTTTTCTACTGAGTATACTTGTATGCTCACCCTACGTTATAAAACTGCATTCAGGTTTCTAGGAGGACTACGTGGACCATGTTGGGAATTACTAGCTCGGACTTGGGGACAACTGTCGTGTCGCTGCTTAGCTTTGTTCTTTTGGTATTTAATTTGGAGCTTTTCATTGTATTTGTAGCAGTTTTACTTTAAACATGCATGCGGGATGTATTTTTTTATATATAAGTCTTGGAGTTGTTTTGAGGTTGATACATCTTATCTCCAGATATTGGTTACTATAAAAAGGGAAATATCTCCCATTTTGTGAGATTTGTATACCCTTGGTTCTAGTCACCACCTCAGGGTCTACTGGATGCGGGACTCAGGGGTCATTATCTCTCTTCCTTCATTGCCAGCTCAGGAGGGGCATCTTTGGAGGGAGGGGGTCATGAAAAAATGGTATCAGAGGCGATGGTTGAGAGATATGATTTAGTTTATAGTTAGGAACAATGAGGATTGCATGGGTTGGTAAGACAACAGTGGTATGTGACCTTGGTATGTGATATAGGCTAGGGAAGACCGATCAGGACATGAGATTTTAGGCCCCCCATGATCCGATGCAAGGACTTCGAGCCTATCAAACGACCAGGTGAGGCTACACCATTTGCAAGGTAGAGACCCTAGCAAGGTACATACATCATAAGGACTTTTTTTCTTATTTGAACTGGACATTTTGGGGGAATTTAAATAAATAATGAATTAAAATGAATCTTAAATAAAATTCCATACTACTCGGGCTTAGGAGTCACTAGTACAATCATGAACTTTAGCAGCCGCTAAAAGCCGTCGCTAAAGGTCTATAGCGGTCGCCTAGCGTTTTCCAAACGGTGGCCTCTTTTGGCCCGTCATTGTTGCTATCAACGACCTCCATTTGGCGGATGCTGAAGGCAAGCTGGAATGGGCTGCAGCGGCCGCCAAATGACGGCCGCTGCAGGTGGCGCTGGAATCACCTACAGGGGCCGCCTAATGGCGGCCGCTGTAGGTTGTACCTATAACGACCTCCAAATGGCGGCCGCTATAGGTTTTTAATTTTTTTTTAAAATATCAATAATTCAATAAAATATACCCACATAAATCTCATCAGTCATCTTCCAAGCTCCACATCAATCATCAAATATAACTGCATAACAAAATTTAATAACAAAATTAGTACCGAATAAAACCTATAAACAAATAATTGAAACAAATCAACATATTTCAATTCAAACTTACTGTAACAGATCGAAAGTATTTGATTTTAAAAATATATTCATAATTTTGATTACCATTTCAAAATTTTAAAATCGTTAATTATATGGTTCTAATTAAATTGTTGCCCTATGATTTCAGGTCAATCCGATGTCGTTTGCTATACATTTGACTGTTTAGGACACCAGAAGTGCAATTTTGGTCACCGCGGGCACACGACACCTCCGATTGATGTGCCGTCTTCCCAACCACTTCACAATTCACTAACCCGTTGTTGTCATCTGATTTCAGGCCATTACGACGTCGTTCGTCCGGTTTGGACCACCCCACGCACGTTTCTGAAGCGCGCCCAACACTTAAAAAACGCATATTGAGAGGTACCATGCAAATGGCATGTCTGATTGACATGTCGTCTCCTCGTACACATCAAGAATAATAATTAGATTGTTTCCCTATGATTTTAGGTCAATACGATGTCGTCCGCTATGCTTTTGACCGTTAAACGCCCATTTTGGCCGTTAATGACACCAGAAGTGCGTTCTCAGTCACCGTGAGCACACGGCACCTCCGATTGACGTGTCGTCTACCCGAACACTTCACAATTCACTCTCCAGTTGTTTTTGTCTGATTTCAGGCCATTTCAACGTCGTTCGGCCGGTTTGGACCCCCCCCACGCGCGTTTCTGAAGCACGCCCAACACTTAAAAAATGCATATTGAGTTGTACTGCGCAAACCGCACATCCGATTGATGTGCCGTCTCCTCGTACACGTCACAAATAATAATTAGATTTTTCCCTATGATTTTAGGTCAATACGATGTCATCCGCTATGCATTTGACCGTTAAACACCCGTTTTGGCCGTTTATGACACCAGAAGTGCGCTCTCGGTCACCGCAGGCACACGACACCTCCGATTGACATGTCGTCTGCCAAACCACTTCAAAATTCACTCACCGGTTGTTTTCATCTAATTTCAGGATATTCCGACGTCGTTTGGATGGTTTGGACCACCCCACACGCGTTTCTAAAGCGCGCCCAACACTTAAAAAACACATATTAAGCCGTACCGTGTAAACCAAACATCCGATTTATGTTCCATCTCCTTGTAAACGTCAAGAATAATAATTAGATTGTGGCCCTGTGATTTCAGGTCAATCCGATGTCGTCCACTATGAATTTGACCGTTAAATGCCTGTTTTGGCCGTTTATGACACCAGAAGTGCGTTCTCGGTCACCGCGGGCACACGACACCTCCGATTGACGTGTCGTCTGCCCAACCACTTCACAACTTACCCACCCATTGTTGTCTTCTGATTTCAGGCTATCCTGACATCGTTCGACCGGTTTGGACCCCCCCACGCACATTTCTGAAGCGCGCCCAACAGTTAAAAAATGCATATTGAGTCGTACCGCGCAAACTGCACGTCTGATTGACGTGCCGTCTTCTTGTACACATCATGAATAATAATTAGATTTTCCCTTTTATTTTAGGTCAATTCGATGTTGTCTGCTATGAATTTGATCGTTAAACGCCTGTTTTGGCCGTTTGTGACACCAGAAGTGCGTTCTTGGTCACCGCAGACACACGACACCTTCGATTGATGTTCTGTCTGCCCAACCACTTCACAATTCACTCACCCGTTGTTGTCATATGATTTCAGGCCATTCTAATGTCATTCGGCCGGTTTGGACCACCCCACGTGCGTTTTGAAGCGCGCCGAACACTTAAAAAAAGCATATTGAGCCGTACTGCACAAACAACACCTCCGATTGATGTGTCGTCTCCTCATACACGTCATGAATAATAATTAGATTGTTGCCATGTGATTTCAAGTCAATACGATGTCGTCCTTTATGAATTTGACTGTTAAACGCCCATTTTGGTCGTTAATGACACCAGAAGTGCGTTCTCGGTCACCGATGGCACATGACACCTCCAATTGATGTTACGTCTACTCGACCACTTCACAATTCACTCACCGGTTGTTGTCGTCTGATTTCAGGCCATTTCGACGTCGTTCGGCCGGTTTGGACCCCCCACGCGCGTTTCTCAAGCGCGCTCAACACTTAAAAAACGCATATTGAGCCATACCGCACAAACCGCACGTCCGATTGATGTGCCGTCTCCTCGTACACATCATGAATAATAATTAGATTGTTTCCTTGTGATTTCAGGTTAATACGATGTCGTCTGCTATGCATTTGACCGTTAACCGCCCGTTTTGGTCGTGTTTGACACCAGAAGTGCGTTCTCGGTCACCGCGGCCGCATGATAACTCTGATTGACGTGCCGTCTTCCTGACCACTTCAAAATTCACTCACCAGTTGTTGTAGTATGATTTCAATCCATTACTATGTCATTCGGCCGGTTTGGACCGCCCCACACGCGTTTCTAAAGCGCGCCCAACACTTACAAAACGCATATTGAGCCGTACCGTGAAAAATGCACGTCCGATTGACATGTCATCTCCTATTGCACATCAAGAATAATAATTATATTGTTTCCCTATGATTTCAGGTCAATCCGATGTCTTCCGCTATGAATTTGACAGTTAAACGCCCGTTTTAGCCGTTTATGACACCAGAAGTGCGTTCTCGGTCACCGCGGGCACACGACACCTCCGATTGACGTGCCCTCTACCTGACCACTTCAAAATTCTCCCACACGTTGTTTTCGTCTGATTTCAGGCCATTCCGATGTCGTTCGTCCGGTTTGGACCCCCCACGCGCGTTTCTGAAGCGCGATCAACACTTAAAAAATGAATATTGAGCCGTACTGCGCAAACCACATGTCCAATTGATGTTCTGTCTCCTCATACACATCATGAATAATAATTATATTGTTACCCAGTGATTTTAGGTCAATCCGATGTCGTCCTCTATGAATTTGACCATTAAAGCCCATTCTGGCCGTTTATGACACCAGAAGTGCGTTCTCAGTCACTGCGGGCACACGACACCTCTGATTGACGTGTCATCTGCCCGACCACTTCAAAATTCACTCAACCATTGTTTTATGATTTCAGGCTATTCCGACGTCATTCGACTGGTTTGGACCACCCCATGCGCGTTTCTGAAGCGCACCCATCACTTAAAAAACGCATATTAAGCCGTACCGCACAAACGACACTTCTGATTGACATTCTGTCTCCTCATACACATCACGAATAATAATTAGATTGTTTTCCTGTGATTTCAGGTCAATACGATGTCCTCTGCTATGCATTTGACCGCTAAATACCCGTTTTGGCTGTTAATGACACCAGAAGTGTGTTCTCTGTCACCGTGGGCACACAACACCTCTAATTGATGTTCCATATGCACGAACACTTCACAATTCACACACTGATTGTTATCGTCTGATTTCATGCCATTCCGACATCGTTCGGCCGGTTTGGACCCCCCCACGCGCGTTTCTGAAGCGCGCCCAACACTTAAAAAATACATATTGAGCCGTACTGCGCAAACCGCACATCCGATTGACGTGTTGTCTCCTCGTACATGTCATGAATAATAATTATATTGTTATCCTATGATTTCAGGTCAATACAATATCGTCCTCTATGCATTTGACCGTTAAACGCCCATTTTGTCCGTTTATGACACCAGAAGTGTGTTCTCGGTCTCCGCGGGCACATGACACCTATGATTGACATGTCGTCTGCCCGAACACTTCAAAATTAACTCACAGGTCTTTTTCGTCTGATTTCAGGCCATTCCGACGTTGTTCGGACGGTTTGGACCGCCCCACACACGTTTCTGAAGCACATCCAACACTTAAAAAACACATATTGAGCCGTATCGCGCAAAACGCACGTCTGATTGACGTTTTGTCTCCTAGTACATGTCAAGAATAATAATTAGATTATTGTCCTGTGATTTCAGGTCAATCCGATGTCGTCCGCTATGAATTTGACTGTTAAACGCCCGTTTTGGCCGTTTATGACACCAGAAGTGCGTTCTCAGTCACCACGGGCACACAATACCTCCGATTGACGTGATGTCTGCCCGACCACTTCACAATTCACCCACCCATTGTTTTCGTCTAATTTCAGGCCATTCCGACGTTGTTCTTCCAGTTTGGACCCCCCATGCGTGTTTCTGAAGCGTGCCCAACACTTAAAAAAACGCATATTGAGCCATACCGTGCAAACCGCATGTCCGATTGAAGTGAAGTCTCCTCATACACGTCACGAATAATACTTAGATTGTTGACCTGTGATTTTAGATCAATCCGATGTCATCCGCTATGAATTTTACCGTTAAACGCCCGTTTTGGCCGTTTATGACACCAGAAGGGCGTTCTTGCTCACCGCGGGCACACGACACCTCCGATTGTCGTGTCGTCTACCCGAACACTTCAAAATTCACTCACCCGTTGTTTTAGTCTGATTTCAGGCCATTCTGACGTCGTTCGGCCGGTTTGAACCACCCCACGCGCGTTTCTGAAGCACGCCCAACACTTAAAAAACACATATTGAGCCGTACCATGCAAACAAAACCTCCGATTGATGTTTCGTATCCTTGTACACATCTTGAATAATAATTAGATTGTTTCCTTGTGATTTCAGGTCAATACGATGTCGTCCGCTATGAATTTGACCGTTAAATGCCCGTTTTGGCCGTTAATGACACCAGAAGTGCATTCTCGGTCACCTCGGATACACGACACCTCCAATTGACGCGCCGTCTGCCCGACCACTTCACAATTCACTCACCAGTTGTTGTTGTCTGATTTCAGGCCATTTCAACGTCGTTCGGCCAGTTTGGACCCCCCCACGCACGTTTCTGAAGCGCGCTCAACACTTAAAAAATGCATATTGAGTCGTACCGCGCAAACCGCACGTCCGATTGATGTGTTGTCTCCTAGTACATATCACTAATAATAATTATATTGTTTCCTTGTGATTTCAGGTCAATACGATGTCATCCTCTATGCATTTGACTGTTAAACGCCCGTTTTGGCCATTAATGATACCAGAAGTGCGTTCTAGGTTACCGTGGGAACACGAAACCTCCGATTGATGTTCCGTATGCCCTAACACTTCAAAATTCACTCACTAGTTGTTGTCTTCTTATTTGAGGCCATTCCGACGTCATTCGGCCAGTTTGGACCTCCTCACGTGTGTTTCTGAAGCGCACCCAACACTTAAAAAACACATTTTGAGCCGTACCACGCAAACCGCTCATCCGATTGATGTGCCATATCCTCGTACACATCAAGAATAATAATTATATTGTTTCTCTGTGATTTTAGGTCAATACAATGTCGTCCTCTATGAATTAGACTATTAAACGCCCGTTTTGGCCGATTATGACACCAGAAGTGCGTTCTCGGTCATTACTGGCACACGACACCTCCGATTGATGTGCCGTCTTCCCGACCACTTCAAAATTCACCCACCCATTGTTTTCGTCCAATTTTAGGACATTTCAACGCCGTTCGTCCAGTTTGGACCCCCACACGTGTTTCTGAAGCGCACCCAACACTTAAAAAATGCATACTGAGCCGTACCGCGCAAACTGCATGTCCGATTGATGTGTTGTCTCCTCGTACACATCAAGAATAATAATTAGATTTTTTCCCTGTGATTTTAGGTCAATACGATGTCGTCTGCTATGTATTTGACCATTAAATGCCCGTTTTGGCCGTTAATGACACCAAAAGTGTGTTATCGGTCACTACGGGCACACGACACCTCCGATTGACGCGCCATCTACCCGAACACTTCACAATTCACACAATAGTTGTTTTCTTCTAATTTTAGGACATTCTGATGTCGTTTGTCCAGTTTGGACCACCCCACGTGCGTTTCCGAAGCGCACTCAACACGTAAAAAATGCATATTGAGCCTTGCCGCGCAAACCGTATGTCTGATTGACGTGCCGTATGCTCGACCACTTCACAATTCAATCACCCTAGAAATCTATAGATATCGAAAGAGTTCTTGGGCTTCTCCCAAGAAACAACTGCTTGAAGTTTCTCTCCATCCACTAACACACCTTCCTATGAGATTATTTGACCGAATAACTATACCTAATCAATAAAAAAGTGACATATATATAGCTTGGTGTATAGTCGATACTCTATAAGTGTAATCTGGATGATGTTGAGATATTGGGTATGATCATCATCAGTCTTGGAGTGCACAAAGATGTCATCCACAAATACTAAAACAAACTAATCTAGGTTAAAATGGAAGATTCTATTCATCAAGGATATAAAAACTTCTAGAGAATTCATCAACACAAATGAAATTACCTCATGCATGGGGTTCATCCTCATCTGGATCACCAATATCACTTCGATGTCCACCAACTGTATTCGAAGCCCACAATATATATTAATATTATGTATCTTAAACATATCAATAAAAGTCAATCTGAGTATGGTCTGTTTTATTGTTTACCTGTGACGCCACTTGTTGCGTCGTCATTTCATCGATATGTGATGACATCTGTGACAACCTCTCCTCATAATCTACATGTAACTGCTGAAACTGCGCATCCATATTGCACTGCATATCCTGTATGGAATCATCTATCTCAGTTTATGTGCTCATCCCTGAATCTCTGCATGCACCCATCGCATATGCTCTAACAACTTCACGTCGTGGGACACCACCACCATAATTCAAAGAATAACCATGACTGTCACGCCCCACGACACAGTGAAATATTTCATCTCTACGCACAGTACTACGACATTTCTCCTCTGGAAACTGTGCCAACTGAGCATCAAATTGAGCCTGTAGCATATAATGAATCAATGAACAAATATGAATAATTTATATAAAATACAAATACATTTATTAGTAAATAATTTGCTTACTATAACACCGACAACATCTTGATCACCCGCCCTATGAGTCCTCACCCATATGGACATCCGATCGATCGGCTCGCCGCGTTGGTGTAACTATAATAAAGGGGTTCACCATGTTATACTACAATATTTTGAAAATATGAATGAATAGTGAATTCTAAACTTACATCATGTTTGAGCTGTGACACATGTCGAGTGAAAAGTCTGGAAGGCATGCCCTGCATCGCCCGATTATTTGAATGATGAGCAGACTCGGTCTACATTCAATGTATTTACTTAATAGACATTTGAAAAATTAGTCTTTTATAGATTAAAAGTAATAAATCTTACCATCGCCACCTCACTCGACCGAAACGCAACCAAATCCTGCGCATTGCGCATGAAGAATGCCCTGAGGGACTCGCTGTAGAATGCCTGACACACCCACAAATGGTGTCCAATGATCTCTCTTCACCCTTGACTTGTAATCCTTCCATAATTTTTGGCATTTGGACATACATACATCCCGAAACCCATCTAGACAGGATGTCAAATTATCCTATTAAAAAAAATTGTCAGTAGATGGGACAATAATAATAACAATATCATGAAAAATTAAACATTGAATTTACC
Source organism: Viscum album (assembly GCA_963277665.1). NCBI lineage: Eukaryota > Viridiplantae > Streptophyta > Magnoliopsida > Santalales > Viscaceae > Viscum > Viscum album. The sequence continues at coordinate 70,351,260 of OY728159.1, forward strand.
TGAACCTCCCTCCATAATCTGTTCATCATATCCTGGGGAAAAAAACTCTATTCACAAGTCGTCATAGGGAATCTGTGTGAGTCTCGTATCATATGACCAAACCGACGACTCAATACAGTAGCACCTTCTCCGACTGGATGAAATGTGTCAGCAAATAACACATCCAATTGGGCTCTAGAGTTCCAGGATCGAACCCCTCTACCAGGACCCCTACATCTACTAAAAGTCGCATTAGATCCTGATAAATATAAATTCATAATTCAATTACAATATAAATTAATGATTAGAAACAGTTAGGGAAATATACACAGAAAATTACAATCAATTAATTTAGAAAAATGAAAACATACATACCGACAACATCAGGTGAACCACTGTGACCACCCTGTGACATACCTACATTAAAATAAATTATAGTTAAATCAAGCAATTTTTATACATATATAACTCATAAATATTTTCACAAACAATAACCGGGGATATAATTACAATTTTCACTAATCATGCAAGTCTATCGTATCTCCTTCAACTGTATCTATGGCCTATTGTACATATTCATCTCGTACAGCTACTGTTGTTTGGTCAAGTGTTTTATCAGGAAATGCGACAACTTCAGGTTCCTCTTGTTCAATCAGAAAACCCCTCCTCTAGACATTTTCACCACAACTTTCCAATCAGAATCAATGCTGACAAAGTAAACTTGTTCTGCCTATGATGTCAGTATGAAGGGCTCATTGCTTACTCGGTCATCTTTATATAGAATATTGTTAAAGTTTACTAATGTAAATTGGAAGTTTTAAACTTTCATTCCACGAACCGGATCGACCCAATAACACCTTAACAATATGTGTTTTAAGCCACGACCATAAATAACCTCAATAATATCTCTTAGCAATCCATAATAATAACCCGCACCAATAAAAGAACAACCAACACCACTATTTTGTGTGGCTCGGTTCATGTCAACATCGCTAATACAAAATCGGAATCTGTTAGCATCCAAATACTTGTAGCAACGAGCTGTAATAAATGGACCATTAGCTAGTTGGTTGAGTTCTTCGCTCACATGATGGGTTCAATCACGTAACTTTTGAATCTGAAAATTTCACATATATAGTTTAATGGATAAAGGATTGTGAAAATACAACTAAGTTGCACTATAAAAATATTAAATCAATTATACGTACATGAGTCTTGAACCACTCGTGAAATGTGTTAAAATGGTGTTTTTGGATTTGATAGTCAGTTGCATGGGGCCTTTCACGTTTCAACTCAGCGATATGCATTCTAAATCACAACACAATATAAGGTAAGCAATAAAATAAATATAGAGACAAAATACACATCAACTATGAAACTTACTGTATCAATGGCATAACTGACGGAGTGTTGAACATCATATATCGATGAGCTTGAACCCACTAATCATTCCGCATATCAAACATTATTCCTTTTCCAATTGGACCCTCATCATTTTGGGAGGGCGTATCTATCTTTTTTTCAACCTCATCAATATATGAAGCACAAAAATTAGTACACTCATCCATTAAATATCCCTTGGAAATTGAGGCTTCCAGACGAGCTTTGTTGCGCACATACCGTTTCAATGTATTTAATTATTTCTCTATTGGATACATCCACCTGAATTGCACGGGACTGCCAACAATGACTTCACCAGTTAAAGGCACGGTCAAGTGAACCATGACATCAAAAAAAGATGGTGGAAATAGTTTTTCTAGGTGACATAGTGCAAGTACAATCTTATCCTGCAGCTTTTTCAAATCACTCATGCAATGATTGCTAGAACAGAGCTGTCTGAAAAAATTAGAAACTCCAATCAACGGCTCAACAACCTGGGCAGGTAAGAAATCACGAATTGTTATAGGAATTAACTATTGAAGTATAATATTATTATCGTGACTTTTCAACCCCTGTAATTTCATGCTCGCCATATTCACATGCTTGGAAATATTAGAGTAATAACCATCTGGCACCTTAACGGTCTTCAAAATTGATATAAATGTTTTTCTCTCTCTTTTACTCATTGTGTACTGTGCAGTAGGCATGTATGCCCTATTACCTTCACCCAACTGTAAATGTAAAGGTTTTTTCAATCCCATTTCTTGCAAATAACATTGAGCATTAGCAATGTCCTTTGATTTCCCCTTGACGCCTAAAATGGTGCACAATATATTATCACATACATTTTTTTTCAATGTGCATCACATCCAAATTATGTCTTAAAATATTATATTTCCAATAAGGCAATTCAAAAAAAATACTCCGTTTCTTCCAATTATGACTATGCTATATATTTGTAGCAGGAATAAAAGGCAATGCAGGAACCAATAAATCTTGAAAATCATATATTGTACGGATGTTTTCTTGATCAAGTTGTGCACAAATTTCAACCCCAGACAGTATTTGTGGTGATGGGTCATACTCTCTATTCCCATCAAACGATATACGGTCTTTTCTGAACCTGTGCAATGGAGGAAGAAAGCGTCTGTGACCAAGATATGCCCACTTTCTACATTACTTAAGCCATATAGATTTATTACTCTTATTACAACAAGGGCAAGTAAATTCTCCTTTTGTACTCCAACCTGATAAGTTAGCATACGCTGGGAAATCATTAATTGTCCATAACATAATGGCCCGAAGTCTAAACATTTCATTAGCTGCTGAGTCAAAAGTCATTACACCATCGCCCCAAAATTATTACAGCTCATCAATCAAAGGTTGCATATATACATCGATTTTATCGCCAGGTCCTCTCGGTCCATCAATTAAAATTAACAGTAACAAAAAAGGTTTCTTCATACATACCCATGGGGGAATGTTGTATGGAACGAACACCACTGTCCATGTACTATGTGTCACACCAACCATGGACCTAAATGGGTTAAAACCATCTGCTGCCAAACCCAGTTGAATATTATGATCATCTCAAGAAAAGTCTGGGTGTCTTTGATCAAACTCTTTCCATGCCAAAGAATCTGCCGGGTGAGTTAATTTATCAACCTATTTCTTTCTCTCTGAATGCCAAGTCATCAATTTAGTAATTTTAGTGGACAAGAAGAATCTCTTCAGTCTCGGTTTCAGTGGAAAATAACACATCTATTTAGAAGCAACTTTTAACCCTTGATTCAAGACTCTCCCAGGAAGAATCTGACTACCTTGATTAATCTCATTGGTCTTCCACCTGGATGTATAGAAAAAATTACAAATATTTAATTGCGCATTATCTTTTCCGAACAACATATAATTATTGTGACACGCATCAATTGTATCATATGTAAAACCAAGATCATCGGTAAATATGAACTTTATCAGTGTTAAAGAAGCACTGACTACTGGAGTGAGATTAAAAGCCCAAGTCTTTTATCAACACTGATAAAGGGGTCCTTTATCAGCGCTTTGTCAAGCATTGATAAATGGGCATACTGTAGTGTGCTATTACATCACATTGCCCCACTAGTGCAATGTGCTATAACAGCACACCGCAACACCAGAAACACCATGAAATCAGAAAAATAAAGTATGGATACATAATTTAAATGAAGATAAAACAATCTAGGCTCGTTTACTTGATTTTGGCAATGTGATGCGTGTTTTAAACTAACATGATACTTATATATTGAAAAAATGCACTCAGAGTCATACCAGTCACACCATGCCTCAGATTGAGGTGTGACTAATTCTTACACGTCTCAAATGACTTATGGATCATCTTCTTAAAGTATCAAAATAATCCAAATGTGTTTGATCGGTTTTGAGTACGTCACTTGTCTTTTTTTACTAAAATGTCATTTTAAATCGAAAACACGCACTTTGACTCATACCGGTCATATCGTGTGTCGGTTTGACATGATACCAATTCCTACGCGTCATAAATGACTTATGAATCATTTTCCTAAATTATAAAGACAATCCGAGTACGTTTGTTCAGTTTTCAGTGAGTGACACTTTTTGAACTAAAACGTTGATTTTAAACTGATAACGGACACATTGAGTCATACTAGACACATCGTTTATTAGATTGAGGTGCGACTGATTCTTACATGTCACAAATGATTTGTGGATCATTTTCCTAAAGTATCAAAACAATCTGAATGCATTTGCTCAGTTTTGAGTAGGTGAGTTGTAATTTTTACTAAAATTGATGTCAATTTTAAATAAAAAGACGCACTTTGAGTCATATCGATCACATCATGCGTTAGATTGTGGTGATGCTAATTCTTACATGTCCCAAATGGCTTATGGATTGTTTTTATAAAGTATCAAAACAATATGAATGTGTTTACTCGGATTTGAGTACATCATTTGTCTTTTTTAATAAAATGTCATTTTAAACTGAAAGCACACACTTTGACTCAAACCAATCACATCATGTATCGCTTTGAAATGAGTCTGATTCCTACACGTAACAAATGACTTATGAATTAATGTCCTAAATTATCAAGAAAATTCGAGCGCGATTGCTCGGTTTTTAGTGAGTGATATTTTTTGAACTAAACTGTCGATTTTAAATTGATAACAGACACATTGAGTCATACCGGACAAACCATGCTTCATATTGAGGTTAAGTTTATTCCTACACATCACAAATGACTTATGGATCGTTTCCCTAAAGTATCAAAACAATCTGAATGCGTTTAATCGATTTTGAGTAGGCCAGTTGTCCTTTTTATTAAAATTGATTGCATTTTTAAATAAAAAGACGCACTTGGAGTCATACCAGTCACACCGTGCATCATATTGTGGTATGACTGATTCCTACACGTCTCAAATGACTTATGGATCATTTTCCTAAAATATCAAAATAATCTGAATGAGTTTGCTTGGTTTTGAGTTCGTCACTTGTTTTTTACTAAAATGTTATTTTAAACTGGAAACACGAACTTTGACCTATATCGATCACATCGTGTATCTGTTTGACATGATACTGATTCATGAATGTCACAAATAACTTATGAATAGATGTCCTAAATTATCATGAAAATCCGAGCGCATTTGCTTTGTTTTCAGTGAGTGACATTTTTTGAACTAAACTGTCAATTTGAAATTGATAACCGACACATTGAGTCATAACAGCCACATCATGCATCGAATTGAGGTACGACTGATTCCTACACGTCTCAAATGACTTATGGATTGTTTCCCTAAGTTTTAACGAAGTACCCACCTCTATCAACATCTTTTTCCAATCATATAAAACACTATCATTTTTTTAATAAAATAAAACCTATTAAAAAAAATCAAGTTTTATCGAAAAAAACATTATAAAAAAATCCTCAACCAATTATTTTATTTAAGTTTTATTTGGATCCTTGTGGATAAATTCAAGGATAAAAATGAAATTAATTTATCATTAAATATTCCTCCACATCAAATCAAATAAATTAATTTCAGTAACATACACTCGTCAGTTGAAATTACAATATAGCAACCCAAGACCCTCGGGCTGCACAACACTACAATTGCATATTCCGATTCTTCCATCTATACCCTCTCCATTTATTTCTTTCCCTTTACTCTACCATTTATCTGGTTATGTGGATCTTTTATTTGGAAGGAGTTGGTGGCAATGAAGGCGTCGAGTTAATAACTAGTGCCAATGGTGTACTTCTCACAAATAGGAGGAATTACCCCTTTTAGAGAACATAATGAAGTACAATTGTCATCCTCATTGGCTCATATACAAAACATTTATCATTGCATTTTGTTGTTTGACACACATCCTCCATCTCTTGTGGACATACGCCTATGTTTCTTGAAATACTATAAGTACTTGTCATCCATGGGACGACTAATGCTCAGAGAAGTACAAGTAACATAAAAGAGACGAGGGATGAGTCTCAAGGCAACAAAATTCCATAATAACTGTTCGAGAGATGAAGTTGATAAGGATGACAATTGTACTTCATTGTGTTCTCTAAAAGGAGCAATGAATCTCATTTGTGAGAATTACATCATTGACACTAGTTATTAACTCAACATTTCCATTGTCACCAACTCCTTTCAGAGAAAATCTCCACACAACCAGAGAAGCGATTGAGTGAAGGGTGGGAAAGAAATGAAGAGGGTGGAGACAGAAGAATCAGAATACGCAACTGCAGTGCTGCACAACCTAGTGGTCTTGGGTTGCTACAGTGTAATTTCAGCTGACAAGTGTATGTTACTGAAATTAATTTATTTGATTTGACGTGGAGGTAGAGTTAATGATGAAATACTTTCATTTTTTCCTTGAATTTATCCATAAGGATCCGACTAAAACTTTAATAAAATAATTGGTTGAGGATTTTTTTACAATGTTTTTTTCGGTAAAACTTGGTTTTTAATAGGTTTTATTTTATTAAAAAAATTATAGGGATATATATGATTGGAAAAAAAGGTTGATGGAGGTGTGTACTTCGTTCACACTTACCTCGATAGGCAATAAACCTGAACAGGGTTCATGCCTTCCACCGTAAAAAACTATAAAACGGAGGTCACTCCTCATTCGATACATAGATAAATAAAATGAATCTACCTAAATATTACATATATATGTATTATATTAGTAACTTTATTTGAATATAATTATATATATATATATATGTGTGTGTGTGTGTGTGTGTGTATTATTTATCATATTTAAATCTATTTAAATATACAATATATTATTCGATATATATATATATATATAATACTATTTTTCTAATGAAACTAAAAAAATACGATTAATAATAATTTTTAAAATAGATTAATTATAAATAATTATTATTCTAAGTAATTGTGTAAAATATAATTATTTAAATTCTGGAAAGTTTAATTATTTCAAAAAAACTTATATATAGTTACTTAATTTTATTATTTTGAAAGTAACATGAGTTTACAATATTTTATTGGTTATTTAAGTATAAATTATATTACTGTTAATTAAATGTATATATAGACCTAAAATTTATATATAGACCTAAAATTTATATATAGACATAAAATGATGAATACCTAAAAATAATCTCTAATATATAAAATTTGATAACTTCTATTCTATTTTTTTGGAACAAATGATGTAGCAACCTAAGAATTATGGGGAGGCCATCTAATACTCATAGACCCATCCTTAAGATTTTAGGGAGGTCTATAAAGAAGTTTACATAAAGTAATAATACATATCAACATGATATATTGGAAACAAAGGAGAAAAACACACCAACCCTTGCAATGTCTATCCTATACACATTTAAACACACACACACACATCATGGAATTTATAATACACATAATTGCAAAACAAATGCACATTTAAACATAATTTTTAATGAAAATAAATATAACACCTTCTTAATTTGGAAATCCATAACCATAATTTGTGAATAAATAATTATAAAATCACCCTTACATTATAAGTTCTAAAAACGCATATAAATAGATATATATATATATATCTTTATAAAATAAACTTAAATTGATAAAAATATATGTAACCCTTACAATAGAATATTACAACATAGTAAAATAAATACCACCCCATACTAATTTTGAATTTAGAGAGACATTGAAAATAAATAAATATGGTATCGACCTTACTAAGATTTCTCTTAAAATAAAACAACACAATTCTGAGAAAATAAATTTTTAAGGAAAAACCCTTGCAGTAGAATATTAAAACAGAATTTAAATAAATAATTTTCCTTACATGAATTGCATAAAATCAGATCCTGTTGCTGCTTCACATCACTATTTATACAATGACATAAATATTTATTTAATTGGTTTATCTGCAAACCAGAGGTGATTCAATAAGATTTCAAAACAGCGATAAAATTAATCTTGTGGAGAAAGTTGGGGTATAGATGTAGACAATGAAGCAAATTGATTTAAAACAACAATTTAAAAAGACCAAAACAAGATATCCAAAACATAAATCAAGCAAACAACAGATCATAAAAAAAATCAAAACAGTATACAACAACCAAAACAAAAATACAGAAAGAAAATTGGAACCTACAAAGGAAAATTGGAAACCCTTAGATCCAAATCTCGAAATGACAGATGCAGAAAGAAAATTGGAACCTACAAAGGAAAACATTGGATTACCTCGTTAGGTTGAAGAAAATACGAGACCCTCAGATCTAGATCTCGATGTTTTCTTCGAAAACCCTAACTGCAACTGAACACCGGATGTCGGACAATGTTCAAGAAACTAGATGCAGTGGGTTTGTGCGATTCGAGTGAGTTTGTGTGATTCGAGTTTCAATTCACCGAGGAGGAGCGCCGACAATGGGTAGCTTCCACGTAAATCTTCTGATATCACGACAGGTTCACAACATGTTAGGTTTTTTTTAATTAGATCAGGACACTTTTATCAGCGCTCATTATTTAAACGCTGATAAAGCCTCATATCAGTGCTTATTACTTGAGCGCTGATAAAGGATTTATAATTATAATTATAAATAAAAAATTTGTAAATATATATATATATATACTTAATCGATATATAAAAATATAAATATAGTAAATATATTCCCTATTTCAATATATTTATTATAATTTTATAATTATTTAAATATATAATTATTTATTTATAATTATATAAATATTTTTAAAAAATAATATTTATATCATTATATATATTTATATAAGATAAGATAACAGAACAAGGGGGTCTCTCTCACGAGCATGGCGATCGCACGCAGATCAGATCTGATATTGGTTTAAATGGGATTAGGGTTGAATTAGATCTAGTTCAATCTGATATTATCGGGCATAAAGATCTATTCCACTAATGTGCACTGCAGAAAATTTCTTCTGGTAATGATGTAGTTCCTTTGGCCTTGCATAGATCCAAGAAGAATTTTTCCGATGTTGTTAAATCCACTACGATTATGTCTTTTACTGACTTTGATAATCCGTCTCTGGGAAGAGTCATTAAAAAAGGTCGGGTTGTGCACGTCTCCGCCAACTAAGAATCCGTTGAAGAGATAATTAATCTTTGTATGTTTTCTATTATTGTGCACGTCCTGACTCCGAAGGGGGAGAAGATGCAGAGCGTCAATGATATTATCAGTAGAATTACTGCTGTTTGGGGCTTTGGGGAGTGGCGCATGACTGCTATGGGAAGAGGTTATTTTCATATAATCTTCCCTTAAGATTAAATGAAGAGGTGTGCATGGAGCTTTGGTTCCATTCCATTGAAGCACGGGATATTAAGAATACAGGAATGGGATCGGAACTTTGATCACCTCAATGTGAGAAGCACTCATTCCCAGATATGGATTCGCATCTGTAGGCTCAACTGGTTATATTGGCACCCACAAATTTTGTGGGATATTGCTTCTTTGGTTGGAAATCCAATTCAGGTTAATCGACAAACTGATAATGTAATGGCCCAGACCTCCCCAGTCCATTAATTTGTGAAAATCTGGCGTTGAGGTGTTCTAGGAGGTAACAATGTCTCATTTCAAGAGTTTTCTAAAAATCTAATTTTCCAATGGTAGCTTGTCTGACGGTGGGTCATCCATCGGTAGGTCCCAATGGTGAGTCACTTCGGTGACTCGCTAACGGTGACTCGCAACGGTGACTCACACCAGTGAGTCGTCTGACAGTGAGTCAGTACTGGTGACTCGCACCAGTGATTCGTCCAATGGTAGCTCATTGAACGACGACTCACCGAACGGTAGCTCACTGAACGATGACTCACCGAATGGTAGGTCACCAAACGGTAGGTCACCAAACGGTGATCCACTGAATGGTGACTCACTGAAGGGTATTTCACCGAATGGTAGGTCACTGAACGGTGACTCACCACCGGTAGATCACACTGGTGACTCACCTAACGGTGAGCCATTTCAACAGTTTGTCAAAATTTCAGCGTTCTACTATTTTTTCAAGAGTCGCCCATTTTATGTTTTATTTGACCTAAATTGGGTTCAACACCATATTTAGGTGTTTTTGAATCCGTTTCAAAGGATATAAAATATATATTTAATTTCCAAACACTCGGGGGAATTTAAGTTAGTCAAAACACATGGTCAAGATCCACTTTTAATGGGGAGTTCAAAATGGTTTCTTATCCCTTGAGTCTTGGATCTAGTCCTTCAAAGCTGGACACCTTTCCGTCGTTCGATCTTTCTCTTTCCTTTTGATACCCAAGCATCCCAGAACCTTTTGTCCCCAAGGAGCCATGTGTCTGTGTTGCACCCTTGGATCGCGTTTCCCTAGAGACTTGTACACCCTCTATTTGGCACAAGGAGGAGTTGCTGATCTTCTGTTCTTGAGGTAGGGATCCCTTCACCCCTCTAATTTGTGTATCATTCCGAGTGGGTGTACAAATGTTTCCCATGTGAAGACAGTTGAATCCAAATTTAGTAAAGATAATTGAACCGGATTTAAACAAATAAACTAGGGCTGATGGAAAGTAATGCATGCTTATGTTTCATTATTATTTTTTGATATGGTGATCTATCTGGGTTACATGCCTACAGAAAATCATGGCCATTGGTGGTCTTTGTTTGTGCACTCAGAATGAATTGTGATGGATTGTTGTTGATCATGTGTTGAATGACTGTATATATGAAATTGATTAACTACGTATATTCATTTAAATAAATGAAAGCTCCAAGATCGAACTTGTTATGTGATAACCCCTGAATTATCAAAGTGGAATTAAAGAACAAGTGGTTGCTAAATCTGAACACACCCTTCCTTGTTTGGTGTGGCTGTGTGCTGTGTGTAGTTTTGTTCTGTCTTGTGCCTTTTGTGGTTGTGTGGTGCTGGGGTTGAGAGAACCACTATAAGATGAGGTGGTACGAGGGGTGTAATGGAATATCAGGTTGAGAGATTGACTGTTTGTGGAATGGATGAGCAGTGTTTGAGTAGTGGGGCTACAGGTTCAGGTTGTTCTATGTTTATGTTTCTAGGTGTGATAGGTGTGGTGTTGTTATACAACGGGGATTTCGGGTTGGTTGTGATGAGGAGTGTTGCGGGGTTTGGCTGTAAGTTGGGGGTTTTCTTGTTGAGAGGAAGGATTAGGTGGGATGAATCTGAAGAACGATGATGGTAGTGGTTGGTATGAGTGTTAAACAGAGTAGAATATGAAGTGAGTTGCTTTACTGTGATTCTTTTTCCTCTGTGTGTTTATGCAGTGTGGGTTTTCATGTGTTGTGGTTAGTAGTTTCCCAGGTAGGGATGGAATGAATAAACGATTTTCTTAATAAAGGATGATAATTGGTTAAATAATTTGGTTGATGTATGTTTGAGTTATGGCTTGTTGTGGATGGATTTCATTTATCAACTTCTAAAGTGACTGTTGCTGGTGTTAAATAAATTTATTTAGACGTAGTAGTAGAGTTGGCAGTATCATAGGGTGGTTGATTGTTTGATTGAGAACCCATAGGTTGGTCTTGAGTGTTTGATACTATATATACATACCTGTATTTTCCTTGTGTTTTCTATATGCACGCTACCCTAGTTGAGAACTATGTGCTGAACACCCCCATTTTCATGGGGGAGGGTGTCTTTCCCAACCTCCCGGTGAGAGGATGGATGACTAACCACCCGCTCTTCCCTGCTCCCTCTTCCAAGCGGTGATAACCCAAAATTTTCAGGCAGATAGTGGTTTGTGAGGCTCAGGTGTGTGCGGGCGAGTTGCGTTTTCCCAGGTATCTTTGGGATGCGACGTGTTGTAATTTCCCTGGTGTTTTCGGGATGTGACGTGGTATGTGGCCTAGGTGTGTGCGGGGAGGGACGTGGCTGTGAGGCCCAGGTGTGTGCGGACGAGATGTGATGAGCTTCGTTTTCCCAGGTTGCGGGACAAGCTGTGAGGCCCAGGTGTGTGTGGGCGGGTTGTGACGTGGTACTTTCAGAAGTGGTGGGCACGCCAGGACATTTGTCGTTAGGGTGTGAGAGCAGATAATCAGTGGGAAAGTGGTGTGGGGAACCCTATCATCGATGTGCTCTATATTAATTTACTTGACTTGTGTTATTTGGTGAGTGTGCCTTTGGTGAGATTGTGGTGACTAGTATACCTTGTTAGGTGCTTATGGTTTTTATTGTTTTCTCACAGGGGCATTAGTATGATTATCCACTTGTGCACGAGTGACTTGTGTTTTTTCCTACTGAGTATACTTGTATGCTCACCCTACGTTATAAAACTGCTTTCAGATTTCCAGGAGGACTATGTGGACCGTGTTGGGAATTACTAGCTCGGACTTGGGGACAGCTACCGTGTCGTTGCTTAGATTTGTTCTTTTGGTATTTACTTTGGATATTTTCATTGTATTTGTAGCAGTTTTACTTTAAAAATGCATGTGGGATGAATTTTTTTATATATAAGTCTTGGAGTTGTTTTGAGGTTGATACATCTTATCTCCAGATATTGGTTACTATAAAAAGGGAAATATCTCCCATTTTGTGATATTTGTATACCCTTGGTGCTGGTCACCACCTCAGGGTCTACTGGAGGCGGGACTCGGGGGTCATTATCTCTCTTCCTTCATTTCTAGCTCAGGAGGGGCATCTTTAGAGGGAGGGGGTCATGACAAAATGGTATCAGAGGCGATGGTTGAGAGATATGATGTAGTTTAGAGTTAGGAACAATGAGGATTGCATGGGTTTGTAAGACAACAGTGGTATGTGACCTTGGTATGTGATATAGGCTAGGGAAGACCGGTCAGGACACGAGATTTTAGGCCCCCCATGATCCGATGCAAGGACTCTGAGCCTATCGAACGACCAAGTGAGGCTACACCGTTTGCAGGGTAGAGACCCAAGGAAAGGTACATGCATCATAATGACTTTTTTTCTTATTTGAACTGGAAATTTTGGGGGAATTTAAATAAATAAATAATTAAAATGAATCTTAAATAAAATTCCATACTACTCGGGCTTAGGAGTCACTAGTACAATCATGAACTTTAGCAGCCGCCAAAAGCCGTCGCTAAAGGTCTATAGCGGTCGCCTAGCGTCCGCCAAATGGTGGCCGCTTTTGTCCTGTCATTGTTGCTATTAGTGACCTCCATTTGGCGGATGCTGAAGGCAAGCTGGAATGGGCTACAGCGGTCGCCAAACGGCGGCCACTGCAGGTGGCGCAGGAATCACCTACAGGGGCCGCCTAATGGCGGCCGCTGTAGGCTGTACCTATGGCGGTCGCTATAGGTTTTTAATTTTTTTTTTAAAATATCAATAATACAATAAAATATACCCACATAAATCTCATTAGTAATCTCCCAAGCTCCACATCCATAATCAAATATAACTGCATAACAAAATTTAATAACAAAATTAGTACCGAATAAAACCTATAAACAAATAATTGAAAAAAATCAACATATTTCAATTCAAACTTACTGTAACAGATCGAAATTATTTGATTTTCAAAATATATTCATAATTTTGATTACCATTTTAAAAATTTAAAATCGTTAATTCTATGGTTCTAATTAAATTGTTTCCCTGTGATTTCAGGTCAATCTGATGTCGTTCGCTATGCATTTGGCTGTTTAGGACACCAGAAGTGCAATTTCGGTCACTGTGGGCACATGACACCTCCGATTGATGTGACTTCTGCCCAACCACTTCAAAATTCACTCACCCATTGTTGTCATCTGATTTTATTCCATTATGACGTCGTTCGTCCGGTTTGGACCACCCCACGCACGTTTCTGAAGCGTGCCCAACACTTAAAAAACACATGTTGAGAGGTACCATGTAAACGACATGTCCGATTGATGTCTAGTCTCCTTGTACATGTCAAGAATAATAATTAGATTGTTGCCCTGTGATTTCAGGTCAATACGATGTCGTCCACTATGCATTTGACCGTTAAACGCCCGTTTTGGCCGTTAATGACACCTGAAGTGCGTTCTCATTCACCGCGGGAAAATGACACCTCCGATTGACATTCCGTCTACCCAAACACTTCAAAATTCACTCTCCAGTTGTTTTTGTCTGATTTCAGGCCATTTCGACGTCGTTCGGCCAGTTTGGACCCCCCACGCGCGTTTCTGAAGCACGCCCAACACTTAAAAAATACATATTGAGCCGTACCGCACTAACCGCACGTCCAATTGACATTCCATCTCCTCGTACACATCAAAAATAATAATTAGATTTTTTCCCTATGATTTCAGGTCAATACGATGTCATCTGCTATGCATTTGACCGTTAAACGCCCGTTTTGGCCGTTTATGACACCAGAAGTGCGCTCTCAGTCACTACGAGCACACGACACCTCCGATTGACATGACGTATACCAAAACACTTCAAAATTCACTTTCCGGTTGTTTTCATCTGATTTCAGGCTATTCCGACGTCGTTTGGATGGTTTGGACTGCCCCACGCGCGTTTCTGAAGCGTGCCCAACACTTAAAAAACACATATTGAGCCGTACCGCGCAAAACGAACGTTCGATTGATGTTCCGTCTCCTCGTAAATGTCAAGAATAATAATTAGATTGTGGCCCTGTGATTTCAGGTCAATCTGATGTCGTCCGCTTTGAATTTGACCGTTAAATGCCCGTTTTGGCCGTTTATGACACCGGAAGTGCGTTATCGGTCACCGCGAGCACACGACACCTCCGATTGACGTGTCATCTGCCCGACCACTTCACAATTTACCCACCCGTTGTCGTCGTCTAATTTCAGGCCATCCTGACGCCGTTCAGCTGATTTGGACCCCCCCACACGCATTTCTGAAGTGCGCCCAACACTTAAAAAATGCATATTGAGTCGTACCGCGCAAACCACATGTCCGATTGATGTGCCGTCTTCTTGTACACGTCAAAAATAATAATTATATTTTCCCTGTGATTTTAGGTCAATTAGATGTTTTCTACTATGGATTTGATCGTTAAACGCCTGTTTTGGGCGTTTATGACACCAGAAGTGCATTCTTGGTCACCGCAGACACACGACACCTTCGATTGATGTTCCATTTGCTCGACCACTTCAAAATTCACTCACCCATTGTTCTCGTCTGATTTTAGGCCATTCTGACGTCGTTCGACCGGTTTGGACCACCCCACGCGCGTTTCTGAAGCGCGCCCAACACTTAAAAAACGCATATTGAGCCTTACCGCGCAAATAAAACCTATGATTGATGTGCCGTATCTTCGTACACGTCATGAATAATAATTAGACTATTTCCCTTTGATTTCAGGTCAATACGATGTTGTTCGCTATGAATTTGACCGTTAAACGTCCGTTTTGGCCGTTAATGACACCAGAAGTGCGTTCTTGGTCACCGTGGGCACATGGAACCTCCAATTGATGTGCAGTCTACTCGACCACTTCAAAATTAACTCACTGGTTGTCATCGTTTGATTTCAGGCCATTCCAACGTCGTTCGGGCGGTTTGGACCCCCCACGTGCGTTTCTGAAGCGCGCTCAACACTTAAAAAACGCATATTGAGCCATACCGCACAAACCGCATATCCGATTGATGTACCGTCTCCTCGTACACATCACGAATAATAATTATATTGTTCCTCTATGATTTTAGGTCAATACGATGTCGTCCGCTATGCATTTGATCGTTAAACGTCCATTTTGGCCATTTGTGACACCAGAAGTGCGTTCTCGGTCACCGCGGGCACACGAAAACTCCGATTGACGTTCCGTATGCCTACTACTTCAAAATTAACTCACTAGTTGTTGTAGTTTTATTTCAGGACATTCCGACATCATTCGGCCGGTTTGGACTGCCCCACGCGCGTTTCTGAAGCGCGCCCAACACTTAAAAAATGCATATTGAGCCGTACCGTGAAAAATGCACGTCCGATTGACGTGTCGTCTCCTCTTGCACATCAAGAATAATAATTATATTGTTTCCTTGTGATTTCAGGTCAATCCGATGTCTTTCACTATGAATTTGACTGTTAAACGCCCGTTTTGGCCGTTTATGACACCAGAAGTGCGTTCTCGGTCACCACAGGCACACGACACCTCCGATTGACGTGCCGTCTACCCAACCACTCCAAAATTAACCCACATGTTATTTTCGTTTGATTTCAGGCCATTCTGATGTCGTTTGGCCGGTTTGGACCCCCCACGCGCGTTTCTGAAGTGCGCTCAACACTTAAAAAATGAATATTGAGTCGTATCGCGAAAACCACACGTCCAATTGACGTTCTGTCTCCTCGTACACATCATGAATAATAATTAGATTGTTACCAAGTTATTTTAGGTCAATCCGATGTCTTCTGCTATGAATTTGACTATTAAACGCCTGTTTTGGCCGTTTATGACACCAGAAGTGCGTTCTCAGTCACTACGGGCACACGCCACCTCTGATTGACCTGCCGTCTGCCTGACCACTTCAAAATTTACTCAACCATTGTTGTTTTCTAATTTCAGGCTATTCTGACGTCGTTCGGCCGGTTTGGACCACCCCACGCGCGTTTCTGAAGCGCATCCAACACTTAAAAAACACATATTGAGTCGTACCGCACAAACGACACCTCAGACTGATTTTCTGTCTCCTCGTACACGTCACGAATAATAATTAGATTGTTTTCCTGTGATTTCAGGTCAATACGATATCGTCCGCTATGCATTTGTCCGCTAAACGCCCGTTTTGGCTGTTAATGACACCAGAAGTGCATTCTCTGTCACCGTGGGCACACAACACCTCCAATTGATGTGCCGTATGCACGAACACTTCACAATTCACACACCGATTGTTATCGTCTGATTTCATGACATTCTGACATCGTTCGGCCGGTTTGGACCCCCCCACGTGCGTTTCTGAAGCATGCCCAACACTTAAAAACGCACATTGAGCCGTACCGTGCAAACCGCACATCCAATTGATGTGTCATCTCCTCTTACATGTCATGAATAATAATTATATTGTTGCCCTGTGATTTCAGGTCAATACAATTTTGTCCGCTATGCATTTGACCGTTAAACGCCCGTTTTTGGCCGTTTATGACACCAGAAGTGTGTTCTCGGTCACCGCGGGAACACGACACCTATGATTGACGTTTCGTATGCCCGAACACTTCAAAATTCACTCACTGGTCTTTTTTTTTTCTGATTTCAGGCCATTCTGACGTCGTTCGGCCGGTTTGGACCGCCCCACATGCGTTTCTGAAGCGCGTCCAACACTTAAAAAATGCATATTGATCTGTATCATGCAAAACGCACATCCGATTGACGTGTCGTCTCCTAGTAAATTTCAAGAATAATAATTAGATTGTTGTACTGTGATTTTAGGTCAATCCGATGTTGTCCGCTAGGAATTTGACTGTTAAACGCCCGTTTTGGCCGTTTATGACACCAGAAGTGCGTTCTCAGTCACCACGGGCACAAAATACCTCTGATTGACGTGATGTCTACCCGACCACTTCACAATTCACCCACCTGTTGTTGTCGTCTGATTTTAGGCCATTCCGATGTTGTTCGGCCAGTTTGGACCCACCCACACGCGTTTCTGAAGCGCGCCCAACACTTAAAAAACGCATATTGAGCCGTACCGTGCAAACCGCATGTCCAATTGGAGTGATGTCTCCTCGTACATGTCATGAATAATAATTAGATTGTTGAACTGTGATTTTAGGTCAATACGATGTCGTCCTCTATGAATTTGACCGTTAAACACCCGTTTTGGCCGTTTATGACACCAGAAGTGCGTTCTTGCTCACCACGGGTACACGACACCTCCGATTGATGTGTTGTCTACCTGAACACTTCAAAATTCACTCACCCGTTGTTTTAGTATGATTTCAGGCCATTCTGACATCGTTCATCCGGTTTGGACCACCCCACGCACGTTTCTTAAGCACACCCAACACTTAAAAAACGCATATTGAGCCGTAACATGCAAACGACACCTCCGATTGATGTGACGTCTCCTCGCACACATCATGAATAATAATTATATTGTTTCCCTATGATTTTAGGTCAATACGATGTCGTCCGCTATGAATTTGACCATTAAACGCCCGTTTTGGCCGTTAATGACACCAAAAGTGCATTCTCGGTCACCGCGGACATACGACACCTCTGATTGACACGCCGTCTACCTGAACACTTCACAATTCACTCACCAGTTGTTGTTGTCTAATTTTAGGCCATTCCGACGACGTTCGGCCAGTTTGGACCCCCCCACGCACGTTTTTGAAGCGCGCTCAACACTTAAAAAACGCATATTGAGTCGTACCGTGCAAGATGAACATCTGATTGATGTGTTGTCTCCTAGTACATATCACTAATAATAATTATATTTTTTACCTATGATTTCAGGTCAATACGATGTCATCCTCTATGCATTTGACTGTTAAACGCCCGTTTTGGCCGTTTATGACACCAGAAGTGCGCTCTCGGTTACCGCGGGAACACGACACCTCCGATTGATGTTCCGTATTCCCGAACACTTCAAAATTCACTCAATAGTTGTTTTCCTCTGATTTGAGGCCATTCCGACATCATTCGGCCGGTTTGGACTGCCTCACGCGTGTTTCGGAAGCGCACCCAACACTTAAAAAACACATTTTGAGCCGTACCACGCAAACCGCTCATCCGATTGATGTGTTGTCTCCTCGTACACATAAAAAATAATAAGTAGATTTTTTCTCTGTGATTTTAGGTCAATCTGATGTTGTCTGCTATGAATTTGACTGTTAAACGCCCGTTTTGGCCGTTTATGACACCAGAAGTGCGTTCTCGGTCACCGCGGGTACACGACACCTCCGATTGATGTGACGTCTTCCCGAACACTTCACAATTCACCCACCCATTGTTTTCATCTGATTTCAGGGCATTTCGACGTTGTTCGGCCGGTTTGGACCCCCCACACGTGTTTCTGAAGCGCACCCAACACTTAAAAAACGCATATTGAGCCGTACCGCGCAAACCGCATGTCCGATTGATGTGTCTTCTCCTCGTACACATCAAGAATAATAATTATATTGTTTTACTATGATTTCAGGTCAATACGATGTCGTCTGATATGTATTTGACCGTTGGCCATTAATGACACCAAAAGTGCGTTATCGGTCACCGCGGGCACACGAAACCTCCGATTGACGCGCCGTCTGCCCAAACACTTCACAATTCACACACCAGTTGTTTTATTCAAATTTCAGGCCATTCCGACGTCGTTTGGCCAGTTGGACCACCCCATGTGCATTTCTGAAGCGCGCCCAATACTTAAAAACGCATATTGAGCCTTGCCGTGCAAACCGTACGTCCGATTGACGTGTCGTATGCCCGACCACTTCACAATTCACTCACCCTAGAAAGATATAGATATCGAAAGAGTTCTTGGGATTCTCCCAAGAAAAAACTGCCTGAAGTTTTTCTCCATCCATTAACACACCTTCCTCTGAGATTATTTGACCGAATAACTATACCTAATCAATAAAAAAGTGACATATATATAGCTTGGCGTATAGTCGATGCTCTATAAGTGTAATCTGGATGATGTTGAGATATTGGGTATGATCATCATCAGTCTTGGAGTGCACAAAGATTTCATCCACAAATACTAAAACAAACTAATCTAGGTAAAAATGGAAAATTCTATTCATCAAGGATATTAAAACTTCTAGAGAATTCATCGACACAAATGAAATTACCTCATGCATGGGGTTCATCCTCATCTGGATCATCAATATCACTTCGATGTCCACCAAATGTATTCGAAGCGTACAATATATATCAATATTATGTATCTTAAACATATCAATAAAATTAAATCTGAGTATGGTTTGTTTTATTGTTTACCTGTGGCACCACTTGTTGCGTCGTCATTTCATCGATACGTGATGACATCTGTGACAACCTCTCCTCATACTCTACACATAACTGCTGAAACTGCGCATCCATATTGCACTACATATCCTGAATGGAAGCATCTATCTCAGTCTATGTGCGCATCCTTGAATCTCTGCATGCACCCATCACATCTGCTCTAACAACTGCACGTCGTGGGACACCACCACCATAATTCAAAGAATTACCATAACCATCACGCCCCACGACACAGTGAAATATTTCATCTCTATGCACAGTACTACGACGTTGCTCCTATGGAAACTGTGCCAATTGAGCGTCAAATTGAGCCTGTAGCATATAATTAATCAATGAAAAAATATGAATAATTTATATAAAATACAAATAAATTTATTAGTAAATAATTTTCTTACAATAACACCGGAAACATCGGGATCACCCGCCCTACGAGTCCTCACCCATATGGAAATATGATCGATCGGCTCGCTGCGTTGGTGTAACTATAATAAAGGGGTTCACCATGTTATACTACAATATTTTGAAAATATGAATGAATAGTGAATTCTAAACTTACATCATGTTTGAGCTGTGACACATGTTGAGTGCCAAGTCTGGAAGGCGTTCCCTACATCGCCTGATTATGTGAATGATGAGTAGAATCGGTCTACATTCAACATATTTACTTAATAGACATTTGAAAAATTAGTCTTTTATAGATTAAAATTAATAAATCTTACCATCGCCGCCTCAATTGACCAAAATGCAACCAAATCCTTCCACTGCGCAGGAAGAATGCCCGGAGGGACTCACTGTAGAATGTCTGGAACACCCTCTAATGGTGTCCAATGATCTCTCTTCACCCTTGAATTATAATCCTTCCATAATTTTTGGCATTTTGGACATACATACAGCCCGAAACTCATCGAGACAGGATGTCAAATTATCCTGTTAAAAAAAATTTTCAGTAGACGGGACAATAATAATAACAATATCATAAAAAATTAAACATTTAATTTACCTGAACCTCCCTCCATAATCTGTCCATCGTATCCTGGGGGAAAAAACTCTATTCACGAGTCGTCATAGGGAATTTGTGTGAGTCTCGTATCATATGCCCAAACTGAAGACTCAATATAGTAGCACCTTCTCCAACTGGATGAAATGTGTCATCAAATAACACATCCAATTGGGCTCCAGAGTTCTAGGATCTAACCCCTCTACCAGGACCCCTGCGTCTGCTGGAAGACGCATTAGATCCTGATAAACATAAATTCATAATTCAATTACAATATAAATTAATGATTAGAAACAGTTAGTGAAATATACACAAAAAATTACAATCAATTAATTTAGAAAAAATGAAAACATACATACCAACAACATCAGGTGAACCACTGTGACCGCCCTGTGACATAGCTACATTAAAATAAATTACAGTTAAATCAAGCAATTTTTATACATATATAACTCATAAATATTTTCACAAACAATAACTGGGGATATAATTACAATTTTCACTAATCATGAAAGTCTATCGTATCTCCTTCAACTGTCTCTCTGGCCCATTGTACATCTTCATCTCGTACAACTACTGTTGTTTGGTCAAGTGTTTTATCAGGAAATGCGATAACTTCAGGTTCCTCTTGTTCAATCAGAAAAACCCCTCTTCTAGACATTTTCACCACAACTTTCCAATCAGAATCAATGCCGACAAAGTAAACTTGTTCTGCCTACGATGTTAGTATGAAGGGCTCATTGCTTACTCGGTCATCTTTATATATCATATTGTTAAAGTTTACTAATGTAAATTGGAAGTTATCAACTTTCGTTCCATGAAACGGATCGACCCAATCACACCTTAACAATATGTATTTTAATCCACGACCATAAATAACCTCAATAATATCTCTTAGAAATCCATAATAATAACCCACACCAATAAAAGAACAACCAACACCACTATTTTGTGTGGCTCGTTTCATGTCAACATCGCTAATAAAAAATCGGAATCTGTTAGCATCCAAATACTTGTAGCGACTGTAACACCCGAGACTTTTATGTTATATAAATCATCAAAGGAATCTTTTTCTACACAACACTTTCTTGGCTTGCTTTACACGCAATCGCGACCTTCCTCGATAGCTTGCGTCGTACGCAATACCGAGTTCCACTAAACAACAATATGCTATTAAAACTAGCCGTTATGAATAGTAATAACCACTTTTTGAAATTTTATAAATTTTATTTTTCAAAATGGACTTCATTTTTGGACTCAGAATATCGAAATTAGCCTAGGGTGAAATTTTGGTATTTTTCTGAAAACTTTCAATTTTTGATGAATAGTGAAACCACTAAGTGGTAGGTTAAAAACTGAATTTTGCATAAAACTTAATTTTACCGCTTCTGTGAATGGAATTTCAAAAATCCGAGAGACACGGTTAATATCAAGGACTAAAATGTGGTTCAATGAGATGAAAATAATTTTTTGGTGAATAGTAACTTTTTACTATTTTTACCGCGGTTAATAGTAAATAGGGTAACTAAGGGTAATTATGATATTAATATTACCCTAACACATGTCCTAATTCTATTGGACAAGTGTAATTCGACCAAAAACAAACTTAGGAATAAAATATGACCATTTAGGCCCACTTGGATTAGATTAGGACATTTATTATTAATTTATTTAAAGAAGGGTTAAAATAGTTAAAATCAAAGTTTAATAAGTAAATTATTTTTAATATAGGGTTATGCATAAGATAAATTCGATTGTAAATATTCATTAGAAAGCTAAAAAGATTTCCTACATGATGGTATTTTATTTGTAATTTTTAGACATCAAATAATTTAATTTATTTATGACACAAAGATGATGCAGTAATTATCTTATTAATGAAATATTGACAAAATTGATAATATAAATACCAAAATAAATGTAATTTGAGACTTTTTATGAATTCCACTAATTTTCTAGGTTACTATGATATATTAGTATTGATTTAATCAACTTGGTTCGAACATATAATTCTGTTATGACTTTGACAAAAATCATATATCAAATAGTGTCAAAATTGACACAAAATAGTTTTTAAATCAAATATTATATTATTAATTGTTATTTTATTCCTAAAAATCTAAGGTTCGACCAAATGACTTAGATAAGGATATATATTTTAATAATAAACAATTTGGGGTTCGTTTGTCATGTTATAGTAAGTGTATTAACCATATAGTGAAAGAAAACAAAAAGTCATGGTAAAAGTTAAATTATTTAACTTAGAGTTAAATCTAATTGATAAGGTTAAAATAATACCCTAAACTTGTCTAAATTATATTGGTTGATAGGATTTCGACCCATCCCCACTTTGGCTTCGAAATAAGACCCTTTGGAACCATTATAAACCGATTTTGACTTTAATATAAAATAATATTTTGAGATATTCCTAAGGTGCCCCTCTCCTCCCTTATAAAAGGGCACCTCCTCCCCCTCCTCCTCACACCAATTTGAGCACTCAAGCTCGGCCAACCCCTGCCATTTTCCCTTCTCCACTTCCCTAGAATAATCCTAGAGGTCCTGGTCTTCTCCAAAGACCAATCTTAGTTCCTTAAGTGGAGGATTCAAAAAGGCGTTCCAAAGAAGAGGTAATATCCATTACCGATCTTTTCAATTTCTTTCTTCTTCAACTTCTTCTTCTTTAGTTGTTTCATGATAAAGTAATAACATCAGTATTACTTACATACTGATATGTTATTATAAATATGAAACAACCCTAATTCACCTTCTATCCATCCTACGGAAAAATGAAATCACCGCGCGTGCGTACGTACGGAATACCGTCTCCACGCCGTGGTGTAATCTATTTTCCACCATCACCTTACAAGGATGGGTATAATGGTGTAATCAGTAACTATATATGATTATTATTAAGTAATATTGATACTGAAATAATATATATATATACTCCAATACAATTCCACGATCATAGGAACGATATCATCACTCGTGCGTACGTACGGAATACCGTCTCCACGATGTGATGCGACTCGTTCTACATGATCTTCATTTCATAATGATTATATAAATGAATTGAATGAATGAATATGGTATATAATACACTAATACCATTCTGGAAATGAATTATCTATAACCTAAAGATAAGAATAAGAATTTATTCGACAAAACACGCATAAGAACAAAAAGTTATAAAGACCCGAGTAACAAGTAACAATGAAATATTACTAACAAGAAGCTAATAATATGACCATATATGATCTCATATCAATATGTATGATTCTGGAATAAGTCAATAACATTATTTAAACCATTATACAGGAGCTTCGGACACGAACAAAGCAAATCGGACCTAAGGTAAGGGAAATATCACAATCTCATTTTTTATCCGAGATTGTTTATTCGTAAGTATTTACTGGGGTGTATTTTATCATCCACATCCATGTTTCATCAATATGTAATATTATTTCCATCCACCTAAAATTGTTTAAATCCATTTTTACCCTTCAGTGAGTTTTTAGTAATACGTATGAAAGGAATCTTTTGTCGTTTTTCGTACGAGGTACTTTTTGACTTTTCCGACAAAAGTACGAAGAATGTTTTTTTTAACTTATACGGCACGAACGGATTTATACTGTTTTATAAAGCCTTATTTTCATGAAGCTTCCTCTAAAAGATTTTATGACTATTTTCAATAAAATCTCTTTCTTTTAAAATTGCATGATGTTTTGTGAAAAGAAATTGATTTTGAAGAAGAAAGGATATTTTCCTCAAGAATTCGATTCAAGTGTTTTATCAAAATTATTTTCCATCTAAGATAATAAAGGGTTCTGTTTCTATCCATATTTTTACATTGATTTGACTATGTTGTGATGGAATTATGTTTATGAATTCCTTTATCTAATATGAATTGATTTATGATGTCATGATGTTTCAAGAATCCCATTTTTGTTACATGTGTTATGCGATGATGTATGTTTTATGATTATGTGGCACACATAAGAAAGGATTCATTATAAGATGGGTGGGACCTATATCTCCCTCCAATGCATTGGGTAATGATTTTATATCTCATGAGATAGACATGGCTGGAACGGAAGGTTATTTCGGTTCAGTGATACAGGACTGAAACGAAGAGTGAACTCGGTTCAGAAAGGGACTTTGTCCACTAAGATAGTCTTGGCAATGAGTCATGACTAACAAGAAATGATTTTCCATGATTATGTGTGCATGCCACAAAGTTTCAAGTTTTATGTTATGATTTTGGGGATCTCATTTTCACTTCTATGATTTATTCCATGTTAAGATATTATGATCTCTTTTGCAGGTTTTGATTTTCAAAAAGATATGATATGATTTTTATTTCCTTTATTTGCCCTTGCTGAGCATTTGAGCTCACCCTTTTATGTTTTCTTTTCCCCAGGTCAGGAAGATGGATATTAAGTAGAATATGCTAAAAGGGACCCTAGATATGATGAAATAAATGGGAGACACTGTAGAAGATTTATGAACCAGTTGTTTATGTTTCCCAGTTTCTAAAGACACTATACCTATACGGTCCTTTGTGGTTTTGTCATATGTTGTAATAAGTGTGATTCAATTTTGAAGTATTAACAATGTATGTAAAGTGTGGGTCGTTATAGTTGGTATCAGAGGAAAGGTATAGTCAACCTTTGGAAACTAGGATGTGAAAGCCTTAGTAAGAACCCTAAGGATAAGTCTAAGCATAGAACACAATTTTAGAAATGGCCTTGAATAACCTAGGATAAGACCTTAAGCATGAAAATTTTATTCTTGAATTATGTGGTTTCCTATTATAATTAGTGTTGCTCACACTATTCTTCTTGGTTTTAGTCAATGGCTGGAACCCGAAGGAACCGTGTTAATGCGGAATGCGATGGGCAATGCAATGATTGTCCCCCTGAGCAACCAAACGATATGGGAGCTGGAATGCAAAATCTTGTAGCCATGTTCACACAACTTTCTCAAGCTATGAATCATGCAGGATTTCCAAACGAACAAAGAAGGGAGCAACATTCTGTTGAATCCTTCATGAGGCAGCGTCCACCATCTTTCAGCGGGTCTACTGATCCATTAGTTGCTGAACAATGGATTAGTACTACTGAAAAGATATTTTCAGTTCTTCAATGTTCTGAGCATGATAAAGTCATCCTAGCAGTGTATCGTTTGGAAGGAGATGCGGATCAATGGTGGAATCTTGTTAAGAATACGAGGCAAAGGGATGAAATTGAGTCTATGGAATGGGACGAGTTCAAGAACTTATTTTTCAATAAGTACTTCCCTCGTATTCTCCGAACAAAGATGGAGAAAGATTTCCTTGAACTGAAGCAAAGGGATGATGAATCTGTTAGTACCTATGAAGCAAATTTTACAAGACTTGCAAGGTACGCTTCTGGTATTATTATCCAACCTGAGAGTAAGATCGATCGATTCTTTAGTGGCTTAAAACCAAGTCTTCGAAGGGCGTTAGCCATAAGGGACTTCAATAGCTACGAAGAAATCGTTCGATGTGCTCTCAAAGTCGAGATGGAGATTGGAGTAACCCATCAGTCACATGGGTTTGATAAGAAGAGGAAGATGGAATTCAAAGAAAAATCTAAAGAGCACACGGAAAAGAAGATGAACTTTCCCTTATGCTCAAAGTGTGGAAAGAAACATGGAGGGAGTTGTCTTAAAGGGACAAGTAAATGTTTTAAATGTGGAAAGGAAGGTCATCGGGCATTTGAATGCCGTGATAATGGGAAGAAGATGTCTAATTATGCAAACAAAGGAAGGGATACACAGAATGAACCTGCTACACTTCAATGTTTCAAGTGCAAGGAGATGGGGCATTATGCCAATCAATGCCCAAATCCAAGGGTTGATGATGATGGTCGACGTCAACAAACTCTTAAGGCTAAAGACAAAGGAAAGTCACATGCAATTTCTATCAGCGATGTGGAGTACGATAACGATGTGGTGAAAGGTACACTTACCATCCACTCTAAAGTAGCAAATGTTTTATTTGATTCTGGATCCACCCACTCTTTTATTTCTGAAGACTTTTCTAAGGGTATCACCGTACTACCTCAACAATTAGATGTTGAGTTAGCTGTGACAACACCTAATGGCACATCAATCGCATCAAAAGTTTATAATTCTTCTCCGATCGAAGTTTGTGGGAAAGTGCTTCCTGCAAATCTTGTGATCCTTCCTTTAGTGGAATTTGATGTGATTCTTGGCATGGATTGGCTTTCTCTACATGGAGCTCATATCAATTGCCAAAGAAGGGAAGTCACATTTCATATTCCAGATCAACCTACGATCGTCTATCAATGCAAGGATGAACATAACCTTCCAGTGGAAATTTCTTCCATCTTATGGGTATTGATTCCACTAAATGAAGGTTATTTATCTCAAATGGTTGGTGAGAAACTCACGATTAAGAATATGCCCATTGTACGGGAGTTTGATGATGTCTTTCCGGAGGAATTGCCGGGTCTTCCACCAAATCGTGAAGTTGAGTTTTCAATAGAACTCGTACCGGGTGCTTTGCCTATTTCAAAGACACCTTATAGAATGGCCCCAATTGAGTTGCAGGAATTGAAGAAGCAACTCCAAGAGAATCTTGATAAGGGATTCACACGCCCTAGTGCGTCACCTTGGGGAGCACCTGTTCTATTTGTTAAGAAGAAAGATGGATCAATGAGACTCTGCATTGATTATCGAGAACTTAACAAGATCACTATCAAGAACAAATATCCTCTCCCACGCATTGATGACTTATTTGACCAACTACGCGGAGCTCAATACTTTTCCAAGATTGATCTTCGTTCAGGGTATCATCAATTAAGGGTCAAAAGGGAGGATATACCAAAGACGGCTTTCCGTACAAGGTATGGACACTATGAATTTATAGTGATGCCATTTGGTCTTACTAATGCCCCTGCTATCTTCATGGATCTAATGAATAGAGTCTTTAGAGACTATCTTGATCAATTTGTGGTAGTCTTTATAGACGATATTCTTGTCTATTCAAAGAGCAAGGAAGAGCATGAAGATCACTTGAGAATTATATTGAAGACCCTGAGAAAAGAGAAGCTTTATGCCAAATTTACCAAGTGTGAATTTTGGCTTCAAAAAGTTGCATTTTTGGGTCATATAATCTCAAAAGAGGGGATATCTGTGGATCCAGCAAAAACAGAGGTTATCGAAAGATGGTCAAGACCAACAACAGTAACTGAGATCCGAAGTTTTCTTGGTTTGGCTGGATATTATCGACGTTTTGTAAAAGATTTTTCACGATTATCTAATCCACTCACCAAGTTGACTCGGAAAGGAGTTAAGTTTGTCTGGACAGAGGAATGTGAAGAGAATTTCAAGGAGTTGAAAAGAAGGTTATCCAGTGCACCTGTGCTCACACTGCCTTGTAGTGGAGAAAGGTTTGTGATCTACAGTGATGCATCCAAGAAGGGATTGGGGTGTGTTCTTATGCAAAATGATATGGTGATAGCTTATGCCTCACGACAGTTGAAAATCCATGAACAAAATTACCCAACACATGATTTGGAGTTGGCTGCGGTAATCTTTGCATTAAAGATTTGGAGGCATTACCTTTATGGTGAAAGGTGTGATATTTATACTGATCATAAAAGTTTAAAGTATATTTTCACACAAAAGGAGCTGAATATGCGCCAAAGAAGATGGTTGGAGCTGATTAAGGATTATGACTGCTCAATCCATTACCACCCTGGGAAAGCAAACAATGTGGCAGATGCATTAAGTCGACAAGACCATGCTAGTTTATCCATGATGAGGATCACAAAAGATCCAATATTTATGGATTTACAAAGGATGGATCTTGGAATTATAATGGAAGGGGAAAAATCTTATCTTTCTCAAATGAATGTTCAACCATCTATACATGTGAAGATTAAAGAGGCACAGAAAGAAGATGTCGAGTTACAAAAGAAGGTGAGAAATGTTCCTGAATTCAACCTTGATTGTGATGGGATAATAAAGTTCAGGAATCGGGTTTGTGTTCCTCCCATCCCCGAATTAAAGAAAGAGCTGCTGGATGAGGCTCATAGTTCTTCATTCTCTATTCATCCTGGAAGCACGAAGATGTATAGGGACCTGAAAGAGTACTTCTGGTGGGATGGCATGAAAAGAGATGTTGCTGAATATGTCTCTCGATGCTTGGTTTGTCAACAAGTTAAAGATGAGAGACAGAAGTCTAAGGGGATGTTACAACCATTACCCATACCCGAATGGAAATGGGAAAACATCACTATGGACTTTGTCACAGGACTTCCTAAAACATCCAAAGACAATAATGCTATCTGGGTCATAGTTGATCGTCTTACAAAGTCTGCACACTTCATTGCTATTAGAGAGGATTTCTCTCTAGATCATCTTGCCAGGATATATGTAAAGGAAGTGGTAAGATTGCATGGAGTACCACTTTCTATTATATCTGATCGAGATCCGAGATTTACCTCGAAGTTCTGGCGAAGTCTTCAGCATACTCTGGATACAGAGTTGAGTTTCAGCACTGCTTATCATCCCCAGACAGACGGTCAGTCTGAGAGAACAATTCAAACCCTAGAAGATATGTTGAGAGCTTGCTCTATGGATTTCAAAGGAGGTTGGGATCAACACCTACCTTTGGTGGAATTTTCTTATAATAATAGCTTTCACTCCAGTATTCAGATGGCTCCTTATGAAGCTCTCTATGGAAAGAAATGCAGGACTCCAACTTGCTGGGATGAAGTTGGGGAAAGAAAGCTATTAGGACCTGATCTCGTTGATGAAATGGCAGAAAAGGTCAGATCTATTCAACAACACATAAGAGCAGCTCAGAGTCGACAGAAAAGTTATGCCGACAACCGAAGAAAAGACCTAGAGTTTGAAGTGGGTGATAAAGTGTTCTTACGAATATCTCCCTGGAAGAGGGTTATGAGATTTGGAAAGAAAGGGAAATTGAGCCCTAGATATATCGGTCCTTTTGAAATACTGGATCGTGTTGGGAAGGTAGCTTACCGATTGGCGCTTCCACCGAATCTCTCTCAAGTTCACGATGTGTTCCATGTATCTCTCCTGAGAAAGTACATACCAGATCCTTCACATGTACTCAGCTCAGAAGTTGTACCGCTGGAGCAAGATCTTTCTTATGAAGAACAGCCGATAGAGATTCTGGATCGTAGCGAAAAAGTCCTACGAAACAAGACCACTCGCTTGGTGAAAGTTTTATGGAGAAACCACCAACTTGAAGAAGCTACATGGGAGCTTGAGGATATGATGAGGGAGAAGTATCCTCATTTGTTTGTTGCAAAGTGACGAATTTCGAGGGCGAAATTCTTTTTAAGGGGGGTAGAATGTAACACCCGAGACTTTTATGTTATATAAATCATCAAAGGAATCTTTTTCTACACAACACTTTCTTGGCTTGCTTTACACGCAATCGCGACCTTCCTCGATAGCTTACGTCGTACGCAATACCGAGTTCCACTAAACAACAATATGCTATTAAAACTAGCCGTTATGAATAGTAATAACCACTTTTTGAAATTTTATAAATTTTATTTTTCAAAATGGACTTCATTTTTGGACTCAGAATATCGAAATTAGCCTAGGGTGAAATTTTGGTATTTTTCTGAAAACTTTCAATTTTTGATGAATAGTGAAACCACTAAGTGGTAGGTTAAAAACTGAATTTTGCATAAAACTTAATTTTACCGCTTCTGTGAATGGAATTTCAAAAATCCGAGAGACACGGTTAATATCAAGGACTAAAATGTGGTTCAATGAGATGAAAATAATTTTTTGGTGAATAGTAACTTTTTACTATTTTTACCGCGGTTAATAGTAAATAGGGTAACTAAGGGTAATTATGATATTAATATTACCCTAACACATGTCCTAATTCTATTGGACAAGTGTAATTCGACCAAAAACAAACTTAGGAATAAAATATGACCATTTAGGCCCACTTGGATTAGATTAGGACATTTATTATTAATTTATTTAAAGAAGGGTTAAAATAGTTAAAATCAAAGTTTAATAAGTAAATCATTTTTAATATAGGGTTATACATAAGATAAATTCGATTGTAAATATTCATTAGAAAGCTAAAAAGATTTCCTACATGATGGTATTTTATTTGTAATTTTTAGACATCAAATAATTTAATTTATTTATGACACAAAGATGATGCAGTAATTATCTTATTAATGAAATATTGACAAAATTGATAATATAAATACCAAAATAAATGTAATTTGAGACTTTTTATGAATTCCACTAATTTTCTAGGTTACTATGATATATTAGTATTGATTTAATCAACTTGTTTCGAACATATAATTCTGTTATGACTTTGACAAAAATCATATATCAAATAGTGTCAAAATTGACACAAAATAGTTTTTAAATCAAATATTATATTATTAATTGTTATTTTATTCCTAAAAATCTAAGGTTCGGCCAAATGACTTAGATAAGGATATATATTTTAATAATAAACAATTTGGGGTTCTTTTGGCATGTTATAGTAAGTGTATTAACCATATAGTGAAAGAAAACAAAAAGTCATGGTAAAAGTTAAATTATTTAACTTAGAGTTAAATCTAATTGATAAGGTTAAAATAATACCCTAAACTTGTCTAAATTATATTGGTTGATAGGATTTCGACCCATCCCCACTTTGGCTTCGAAATAAGACCCTTTGGAACCATTATAAACCGATTTTGACTTTAATATAAAATAATATTTTGAGATATTCCTAAGGTGCCCCTCTCCTCCCTTATAAAAGGGCACCTCCTCCCCCTCCTCCTCACACCAATTTGAGCACTCAAGCTCGGACAACCCCTGCCATTTTCCCTTCTCCACTTCCCTAGAATAATCCTAGAGGTCCTGGTCTTCTCCAAGACCAATCTTAGTTCCTTAAGTGGAGGATTCAAAAAGGCGTTCCAAAGAAGAGGTAATATCCATTACCGATCTTTTCAATTTCTTTCTTCTTCAACTTCTTCTTCTTTAGTTGTTTCATGATAAAGTAATAACATCAGTATTACTTACATACTGATATGTTATTATAAATATGAAACAACCCTAATTCACCTTCTATCCATCCTACGGAAAAATGAAATCACCGCGCGTGCGTACGTACGGAATACCGTCTCCACGCCGTGGTGTAATCTATTTTCCACCATCACCTTACAAGGATGGGTATAATGGTGTAATCAGTAACTATATATGATTATTATTAAGTAATATTGATACTGAAATAATATATATATATACTCCAATACAATTCCACGATCATAGGAACGATATCATCACTCGTGCGTACGTACGGAATACCGTCTCCACGATGTGATGCGACTCGTTCTACATGATCTTCATTTCATAATGATTATATAAATGAATTGAATGAATGAATATGGTATATAATACACTAATACCATTCTGGAAATGAATTATCTATAACCTAAAGATAAGAATAAGAATTTATTCGACAAAACACGCATAAGAACAAAAAGTTATAAAGACCCGAGTAACAAGTAACAATGAAATATTACTAACAAGAAGCTAATAATATGACCATATATGATCTCATATCAATATGTATGATTCTGGAATAAGTCAATAACATTATTTAAACCATTATACAGGAGCTTCGGACACGAACAAAGCAAATCGGACCTAAGGTAAGGGAAATATCACAATCTCATTTTTTATCCGAGATTGTTTATTCGTAAGTATTTACTGGGGTGTATTTTATCATCCACATCCATGTTTCATCAATATGTAATATTATTTCCATCCACCTAAAATTGTTTAAATCCATTTTTACCCTTCAGTGAGTTTTTAGTAATACGTATGAAAGGAATCTTTTGTCGTTTTTCGTACGAGGTACTTTTTGACTTTTCCGACAAAAGTACGAAGAATGTTTTTTTTAACTTATACGGCACGAACGGATTTATACTGTTTTATAAAGCCTTATTTTCATGAAGCTTCCTCTAAAAGATTTCATGACTATTTTCAATAAAATCTCTTTCTTTTAAAATTGCATGATGTTTTGTGAAAAGAAATTGATTTTGAAGAAGAAAGGATATTTTCCTCAAGAATTCGATTCAAGTGTTTTATCAAAATTATTTTCCATCTAAGATAATAAAGGGTTCTGTTTCTATCCATATTTTTACATTGATTTGACTATGTTGTGATGGAATTATGTTTATGAATTCCTTTATCTAATATGAATTGATTTATGATGTCATGATGTTTCAAGAATCCCATTTTTGTTACATGTGTTATGCGATGATGTATGTTTTATGATTATGTGGCACACATAAGAAAGGATTCATTATAAGATGGGTGGGACCTATATCTCCCTCCAATGCATTGGGTAATGATTTTATATCTCATGAGATAGACATGGCTGGAACAGAAGGTTATTTCGGTTCAGTGATACAGGACTGAAACGAGGAGTGAACTCGGTTCAGAAAGGGACTTTGTCCACTAAGATAGTCTTGGCAATGAGTCATGACTAACAAGAAATGATTTTCCATGATTATGTGTGCATGCCACAAAGTTTCAAGTTTTATGTTATGATTTTGGGGATCTCATTTTCACTTCTATGATTTATTCCATGTTAAGATATTATGATCTCTTTTGCAGGTTTTGATTTTCAAAAAGATATGATATGATTTTTATTTCCTTTATTTGCCCTTGCTGAGCATTTGAGCTCACCCTTTTATGTTTTCTTTTCCCCAGGTCAGGAAGATGGATATTAAGTAGAATATGCTAAAAGGGACCCTAGATATGATGAAATAAATGGGAGACACTGTAGAAGATTTATGAACCAGTTGTTTATGTTTCCCAGTTTCTAAAGACACTATACCTATACGGTCCTTTGTGGTTTTGTCATATGTTGTAATAAGTGTGATTCAATTTTGAAGTATTAACAATGTATGTAAAGTGTGGGTCGTTATAGCGACGATCTGTAATAAATGGACCATTAGCTAGTTGGTTGAGTTCTTCGCTCACACGATGGGTTCAATCACGTAACTTTTGAATCTGAAAATTTCACATATATAGTTTAATGGATAAAGGATTGTGAAAATACAACTAAGTTGCACTATAAAAATATTAAATCAATTATACATACATGAGTCTTGAACCACTCATGAAATGTGTTAAAATGATGTTTTTGGATTTGATAGTCAGTTGCACGGGGCCTTTCACATTTCAACTCAGCGATATGCATTCTAAATCACAACACAATATAAGGTAAGTAATAAAATAAATATAGAAACAAAATACACATCAACTATGAAACTTACTGTATCAATGGCATAACTGATGGAGTGTTGAACAACACATATCGATGAGCTTGAACCCACTCATCGTTCCACATATCAAACATTATTCCTTCTCTAATTGGACCCTCATCATTCTGGGAGGGTTTATCTATCTTTTTTTCAACCTCATCAATATATGAAGCACAAAAATTAGTACACTCATACATTAAATATCCCTTGGAAATTGAGGCTTCCAGACGAGCTTTGTTGTGCACATATTGTTTCAATGTATTTAATTATTGCTATATTGGATACATCCACCTGAATTGCATGAGACTGCCAACAATGACTTCACCAGTTAAATGCATGGTCAAGTGAACCATGACATCAAAAAAATACGATGGAAATAGTTTTTCTAGGTGACATAGTGCAAGTACAATCTTATCCTGTAGATTTTTCAAATCACTCATGCGATGATTGCTAGAACAGAGCTGTCTGAAAAAATTAGAAACTCCAATCAATGGCTCAACAACCTGGGCAGGTAAGCAATCACGAATTTCTATAGGAATTAACTGTTGAAGCAGAATATTATTATCATGACTTTTCAACCCCTGTAATTTCATGCTCGTCATATTCACATGCTTGGAAATATTAGATCAGTAACCACCTGGCACCTTAACGGTCTTCAAAATTGATATAAATGTTTATTTCTCTTTTTTACTCATTTCGTACTGTGCAGCAGGAATGTATGCCCGATTACCTTCACCTAGCTGTAAATGCAAAGGTTTTCTCAATCCCATTTCTTACAAATAACATCGAGCATTATCACTGTCCTTTGATTTCCCCTTGACACCTAAAATGGTGCACAATATATTATCACATACATTTTTTTCAATGTGCATCACATCAAAATTATGTCTTAAAATATTATATTTCCAATAAGGCAATTCAAAAAAAATACTCGGTTTCTTCCAATTATGACTACGCTGTCTATTTGCAGCAGGAATAAAAGGAAATGCAGGAACCAATAAATCTTGAAAATCATACATTGTACGAATGTTTTCTTGATCAAGCTGTGCACAAATTTCAACCCCATACAATATTTGTGGTGATGGGTCATACTCTCTATTCCCATCAAACGATACACGGTCTTTTCTGAACCTGTGCAATGGAGGAAGAAAGAATCTGTGACCAAGATATGCCCACTTTCTACAGTGCTTAAGCCATATAGATTTATTACTCTTATTACAACAAGGGCAAGTAAATTATCCTTTTGTACTCCAACCTAATAAGTTATCATATGCTGGGAAATCATTAATTGTCCATAACATAACAGACCGAAGTCTAAACATTTCATTAGCTTCCGAGTCAAAAGTTATTACACCATCGACCCAAAATTCTTACAGCTCATCAATCAAAGGTTGCATATATACATCAATTTTATCGCCAGGTCCTCTCGGTCCATCGGTTAGAATTAACAGTAACAAAAAAGGTTGCTTCATACATACCCATGGGGGAATGTTGTATGGAACCAACACTACTGGCCACATACTATGTGTCGCACCAACCATGGACCTAAATGGGTTAAAACCATCTGCTGCCAAACCCAGTTGAATATTACGATCATCTCAGGAAAAGTTTGGGTGTCTTTGATCAAACTCTTTCCATGCCAAAGAATCTGCCGGGTGAGTTAATTTATCAACCTATTTCTTTCTCTCTGAATTCCAAGTCATCAATTTAGAAATTTTAGTGGAAAAGAAGAATCTCTTCAGTCTTGGTTTCAGTGGGAAATAACGCATCTGTTTAGAAGCAACTTGTTTCCCTTGATTCAGGACTCTCCCAGGAAGAATCTGACTACCTTGATTTATCTCATTGGTCTTCCACCTAGATTTATAGAAAACAATACAAATATTTAATTGTGAATTCTCTTTTCTGAACAGCATACAATTATTGTGACATGCATCAATTGTATCATATGTAAAACCAAGATCATCGGTAAACTTGCGAGCTTGATAGAATGAATCTGGAATCTTCACTCCAACAGGGAGTACCTTCTTCAACAATACTAACAACATGTTGAATGAGGTGTCTGACCATTGGTTCAAGGCCTTCAGGTGTAACAATTCAACGATGAATGACAGTTTACTAAATTTAGTGCATCCATGATATAATTCAGTACGCGCATCATCAATAATTTCAAAGAATTTCAATGCTGCTCCATCTGCAAAAGAACGAGGATTACTTAATCCAACGTCGTCATTTATGACATTACTGTCTTCAGGTTGAAACTGACGCATCATATCATTGAGCATTATGTTCATCAGATCAACTATTCTCGAATCAAAATTCATATGAATACTTTTTGAGTGATGACATGAAACGAAATCTTCTCCATGATGTGTCCATGTCTTATAGTTTTTCAAAAAACCATTAAAAAAAATGTTCTCTAACACCATCTCGTTTGAAGAGATATCTATTTTTACATTTTATGCATGGAAAACTAATCATATCGCTTGGAAATCTATTGTTGAAATACATAAATTTCTTAATCCCCTCATAATATTCAGCCGAAAACCTATCTTGCATATCAATCCATCTCTTATCCATATTTGCATTTAATAGAAATAAAAAGTGAAATATCTTATTTAAATTCTAAAAAAACACATATCATTAAAATTTAAAAACCAATGACTTAAAATCTAATTTGAAGGATAAAAAACATTACCTGTATAGGACTCGACTGCGGGTAATGGGGTGTGACTCGATTGCGGATCCATGAAGGCATAGTGACTTGACGACAGGGGTTCGACGACCAGAATCGAAAGGGGCGGAACCGTTGGAAGAAGCGTGGGAGGGTTATACATGGCGGGGCACAACAGATCGGGAGGGTCCAACGTAGACAGGATGTGAGGACTTGTTGGAGGGATGCAGCGGGGCTGGGAGGGGACGACGGTGGCGGGACTGTCCGAAGTTGCAGCGCGGAGGCAGGGGGTGGGGGTTGCCGGGTCGTGGGGGTGTCAGGGTCGCGGGGGGCGCAGTGCGGAGGCAAGGCGGTGGGGGTCACCGGGGTTGCGGGTGGCGCAACACGGAGGCAAGGGGGTGGGGGTTGCCGGGGGTCGGGGGTCGGGGTTGCCGGGGGTCGCTGGGGTTCGCCAGGTGTTGGGGGTCACCGGGGGTCAGGGTCGTCGGGGGTCGGGGTCGCTGGGGGTCGGGGTCGCCGGGGTTGGGGTCACGGGGTCGGGGTCACCGGGGGTCGGGGTCAGGGAGGGGTGGGTCGTGGGGTCGGGGAGGGGAAAATTAGGGCGCTGGGTGTATTAAAATGCAGCGGCCGCCATTTGGTGGCCGCTATAAGTCCACCACCTCGAAAGCTAAAAATTATAGTAGTGAGTTCCTTGTTTACCTTTTTCAGCCATGACACCCAGTCTTCGTCCATGTGTAGTACAAGAAGTGGAGGCTCAACAGGCCGACCCGGTTGATCGACAGAGGGTTGACCCAGTGGAGGAGGACGACCAGTGGTAGAAAATGTTACGTGCTTTCCAGTGACAGACTCTAGGTAGGTACGAGGGAAACATTTCAGACATGGAGACAGAAAGTTGGTTTGAGGAGCTTGTGATCACCTTCAGCTTGATCCGGGCTCTGATGGAGTACTGAGTTCCTTTGGCAGTGAGCCAGATGTGGGGAGATGCATGTTAGTGGTGGACGCTTTACCAAGGGGAGAGGAAGGAGGATGACTTTTTGGGGGTCAATTTTAAGGAGTTTCGAGCAGAATTACTTTCTTCAACCATGAAGGTTGATAAGAGGTTGGAGCTACTCTCTCTCCAATAGGGAAGTATGTCGGTGCGGGAGTTGGAGATCAAGTTCAAGGATTGCCTTTTTTTTCTCTCCAGATCTCTTTCTGGATGAGGAGTCTCGTACGATACTTCTAGAGGAGGTACTTTGTGCTTCTTTCCAGCATGTGGTTACCCCATTTACCTTACCAACATACTTAGAGGTCCATAAGAAGACAGAGGTAGTTGAGAGGATGCACTCATGAGGAGGTCTACCATGAGAGGGGAGTCATCCTAGTTATTCAAAGGGTAATGTTATCAGCAGTAGGTCTCAGGCACTGTGGGCTTTGAGGTTCTGACCAGTAGGGAGGTGACCTTAATAGTTTCCATTTTGACCTTCTGGTCCTCATGCCTATCCCATGGGCCTAAGGCCAGTGTGTTTTATCTATGGATTCCATGGGCATCTTCAGAGTCAGTGCCCGATGGCCATTTGAACTCAGTGTGGTGGAGGTGGGAAGGTTCAGCGCTTGCCTCAGCAGTAGTTTCCATCTAGTCTATTTCAGCAGCAGGGATAACAAGCTCATTATACACTAAGTGGAGATGGGGTAGGTAGAGACTGACCTCAGGGTGTTCCTCAGGGACCTCGGCCCAAGTGTGGTTGAGGAGGCGGTCATCAGTAGAGGGGAAGAGGAGCTGGGCGTGGTTCGTTACACGCCGCAGTGGCAGCAGTTCCAGTAGGGTCGAAGATTGTTCGAGGTACAATCAGTTTGTTCAGTACTCTTACTTGCGCTTTGTTAGATTCAGAAGCTTCACACTCCTTTGTTGCACCCAGTCTATCCCATGCTATAGGACTAGACGTAGAGAGGCTTCCTATGCCCTTGGTGTTGAGTACACCAGTCGGAGGTCAGACCAACTTGCTTGATGTGTGTCGGGGATGTAGGCAGATGATGGGGATGCGTCAGTCCTGTGGGGATATTTTCCTATTATATATGAAACCATATGTTGTCACCCTTGGCATCGACTGGTTTTACTCTATTCATGCTGTTATTGACTGGTTTTGAAGGAGATCTATGTTTTCAAACATGGATGGCCAGCGTGTGGCTTTCGTTGGCGAGCGGAGTTGTCAGATGGGGAGTCAGCGTATAGAGCCCCTTCTTTACTTATTGGACAAGATATCGGTAGAATCGGTGTATGCTGAGATGGAGGAGGTTCCCAGCATTTTTGGGGAGTTTTGGATTTCTTCCCTGAGGAGGTTGTGAATCTACCCCTCGACGTGATGTTAAGTTCAGGATAGACTTGAAGCCTGGTGCTTCTCCGATTTTGATGGATCCTTATTGGATGACACCTTCATAACTACAAGAGTTGAGGATTCAGATTGATAACCTGATGAAGAAGGACTTTATCAGACCCAGTGTGTCATCATGGGGTGCTCCAGTCTTGTTTGTGAAGAAGGAAGATGGTGGTCTGAGGTTGTTTATAGACTACCAGTGATTGAATCAAGTAATAGTCAAGAACTGTTACCCTCTCTTAAGGATAGACGATCTTTTCAAATAGATGAGGGGATAGAGTCGTTTCTCTAAGATCGATCTGTGGTCTGTGTATCACCAGTTGAGGGTGAAGGAAGATGATATCCTGAAGACTGCTTTCAGGTGCAGATATGGACACTTTGAGTTTGTGGTTATGTCATTCGGTGTTACGAACGCACCAGCCGTGTTCATGGGGCTCATGAAATCCGTTTTATGTGATTTCTTGAACCATTTTGTCATCGTATTCATCGATGACATCCTGATCTACTCAAAGTCAGAGGAGGAGCATACCGAACATCTCAGGACTCTCTTGGAGGTCCCTCGACACCACTATCTCTATGGAAAGTTGTCCAAGTGAAAGTTCAGGACATGAGAGGTGCATTTCCTTGGACATGTGGTGTCATAGAAGGGTGTAGTAGTGGACCTATTGAAGGTCGAGGTAGTTGTTTCTTGGGTATCACCCAAGAATGTTGTAGAGGTTCACAGTTTTCTCAGCATGATAGTCTATTACCAGAGATTCATATCTGATTTCTCTCGAGTAATAGCTCCATTGATGACCTTGACCAGGAATGACCAAGCCTTTGTGTAGAGTGAGTAGTTCCAAGTAGCGTTTATATATCTGAAAGGGAAGTTGGTTTTTGTTCCAGTGCTCCGACTTCCAGAGGAAGGGGTGATGTTCGAGGTGTTTTGTGATGCTTCTCATCTGGGCTTGGGATGCATGCTGATGCAACAACATGGAGTGATCTCTTATGGGTCTAGATAGTTATATCCCCATGAATTTAACTATGCCACCCATGATTTGGAGCTATCAACGGTCATGTTTGCACTGAAGTCATGGTGGCATTACCTCATTGGGGAGTACTTTGTGGTCTTCACAGATCACAAGAGTTTGAGGTATATATTTTACCAGCAAGATCTGAACTTGCGACGATGAAGTTTGATAGAGTTTCTTTAGGACTAAAACTTTGATATCTCTTGTACCTCAGTAAAGGGGAATGTTGTGGATAATGCTTTGAGTAGAAAGTCACAAAGGGAGGTAGTTCGAGAATCTGCGAATGCTTGGAAAGTGATGGAGGAGTTGTATGCCTTACACTTAGATGTAGGAATGGATGGAAATAGAGTCTGTCTATTTTAGATGATGATGTAGTCATCTCATATATAGTAGGTGGAGGAGTCTCAATGGGGATACTCAGAGGCAGAGGTGATGCGCGATCGCATTGGCCATGGTAATTCTTCAGAAGGATGGTCAGAATCAGATGTTGTTCCGTGGAAGGATATTTGTTCCAGTGGCGATGCACAAGGGATTCTCCGTAATTTTCACAACTCACCCTTAACAGCACACCCAAGAATTTATAATATGTACTGCAGCTTGAGAGAGCAGTTTTGGTGGCTCAGGATGAAGCGGGAAGTGGTGGAGTTTGTGGTGAAGTGCTTAGTGTGCTAGCAAGTAAAGGCTGAGCACCATGTTCTTGGTGGCTTTTTGCAGCCCTTAGATGTCCCCGAGTGGAAGTGGGATGACATCTCGATAGATTTCATCACATGATTACCTAGGGCTCAGGGAGGTTGTGATACTATCTGGGTAGTGGTGGATCGACTGAAGAAATCAACTCACTTCTTAGTGAGGCATATTGGATGCCTTGACTAAGAGGTATGTGGATGAGGTGGTGTGGATGCATGGATTTCTGAGATCCATTGTCTAAGATTGGGATATACGCTTCACCTCACGAGTTTGGAGGGGATTGCAGCATGCTTTTGGCACTCAGCTATGCCTCAACACTACTTTCCACCCTCAGATGGATGGAAAGATAGAGCGGACCATCCAAATGTTGGAGTATATGTTGCAAGCATGCATCTTGGACTTTGGTAGATCTTGGGTGCGACACTTGCCTTTGGTAGAGTTTACCTACAATAATAGCTATCACTATTACATTTGTATGGATCCATTTGAAGCTTTGTACAAAATATTGTTTCGTTCACCTTTATGTTGGATAGAGGTTGGGGAGATACTGTTCTTGGTCCTGAGGTAATGTAGAGCACAACAGAGAAGGTTTAGCTTGTCCGTGAGAGGATGAAAGCAGAACATTACTAGAAAAAGTCATATACCGATCGTAGGAGGAGGCCCTTGGAGTTCGAGGCTGGGGACCACGTGTTCTTGAAGGTTTCCCCTCAACATGGGAAGTAGAGGTTCGATAAAGGGAGTAATCTCTCTCCCAGGTTCATCAGACCCTTCGAGGTGTTGGGATGAGTTGGCGAAGTGGCGTACTAGTTGGAATTTCCACTATAGTTGGAGAGAGTCCATGATGTCTTTCACATCTCTCATCTTCGTCGGTAAATACACGACGACTCCCACATCATTGATTGGGGAGAGTTGGATATCGAGGATGACTTGACATTTGTGGAATAATTAGTGGAGATCCAGGATCATCAGGAGAAGGTGCTACGTAGATGAACCATTCCCTTGGTTCGTGTGTTTTGGAGGCATGGTGGCCTGGAGGAGATTACTTGGGAAAGGGAAATACAAATGCATGTCCATTACCCAGAGTTGTTTTGAGTTTTTCCTTATTGTGTTTCCCTTTTTGTAATGTAATGTTTGAACCTTGTTTTTTATGAGATGATTTGTTTCCTTGTTCCATGATGTGTGATAGAGTCCTGAAATTGGAAAGGGGAAGAACAAATTCCTAATCGAGACACATTAATTGATATGTGATTAAACCTGTGTGGGTGAGTCAGTGCCGCTCAGAGCAGATAATATCTTGATATGAAGGAAATAATTCCCTAATTCATATGTTCGGACAGTGTGGCTTTTGGTGCTTGTGTGGTGTGTTTTGTGGTTAGTTGGGATAGTATATGTTGGAGGAGGTGTTCTTGGATATTGGGGTTTCACTCTAGCTTTTGAAAAACACATGGTGGTTTATCTTTGAACTTTGATATTGTAGAGGTGTTTCAAGTATAACAAGATCTTTGAGAGGTATCTTATGGAGTGGTTGTCCGGACACTTATGTCTTCTAGGTTGGTTTTGAATTCTCAAGGGTGAGAATAGTTTGATAGGTATCTGATGTAATGGCCCGAACCTCCCTGGTCCATTACTTTGTGAAAATCTGACATTGAGGTGTTCTGGGAGGCAACAATGACTCATTTCAAGAGTTTTCCAAAAATACAGTTTTCCAACAGTAGCTCATCTGATGGTGGGTCATCCACCGATATATCCCAACGGTGATTCGCTTTGGTGACTCATTAACGGTGAATCGCATTGGTGACTCGCAATGGTGACTCACATCACTGAGTTATTTGATGGTGAATAAGAACCAGTGACTTAAAATGGAGAGTCATCCAATGGTGAGTCATCCAACGGTAGCTTACCAAATGGTGACTCACTGAACGGTAGGTCACTGAATGGTGACTCACCATTGGTATCTCACACCAATGACTCACCTAACGGTGAGTCATTTCAACAGTTTGTGTGGTGCTGGGGTTAAGATCATGATTGTAAGATGAGGTGGTACGAGTGGTGTAATAGAATCTTAGGTTCATAGATTAACTAATTGTGGAATGGATGAGCAGTGTTTGAGTAGTGGGGTTGCATGCTCAGGTTGTTCTATGTTTATGTTGCTGGGTGTGACAGGTGTGGTGTTGTCATACAATGGGCCTGTCAGGTTGGTTGTGATGAGGAGTGTTTTGGGTTTTGTCTATAAGTTGGGGGTTTTCTTGTTGAGAGGAAGGGTTGGGCGAAATGAATTTGAAGAATGATAATGGCAGTGGTTAGAATGGGTGTTAAACAGAGTGGAATATGAAGTGAGTTTCATTAATGTGGTTATTTTTTCCTCTATGTGGTTATGCTGTGTGGCTTGTCATGTGTTGTGGTTAGTGGTTTCCTGGGTAGGGATGGAATGAATAACTATTTCCCTTAATAAAAGATGATAATTGGTTAAATGAGTTCGGTGGGGCATGTTTGAGTTATGGGTTTCTGTGGATGGATTTCATTTATCAACTTCCGAAGTGACTATTTCTGGTGTTAAATAAATGCATTTAGAGCTTCCAACAGAGTTAGAAGTATCATAGGGTGGTTGATTATTTTATTGAGAACCCATAGGTTGGTCCTGAGTGTTTGATACTATATATACATACATGTATTTTCCTTGTGTTTTCTATACGCATCCACCCTAGTTGAGAACTATGTGCTGAACACCCCCATTGTCACAAGGGAGGGTGTCTTTCCCAACATCCCGGTGGGAGGATGGATGAATGACCACCCGCTCTTCCCTGCTCCCTCTTCCAGGCGGTGATAACCTAAGATTCTTCGGGAAGGTAGTGGTTTGTGAGGCCCAAGTGTGTGCGGGCATGTTGCGTTTTCGTAGATGTCTTTAGGATGAGACATGTTGTACTTTCCCAGGTGTTTTTGGGATGTGACATGGTATGTGTCCCATGTGTTTGCAGGAGGGATGTGGTTGTGAGGTCTTGTTGTGTGAAGATGAGATGTGATGAGCTTTATTTTCCTAGGTTGTGGGACTAGTTGTGAGGCCCAAGTCTGTTCTGGTGGGTTATGACGTGGTACTTTTGGAAAAGGTTGGAGCACTAGGATTTTTTCTATTAGTGTGTGAGAGTGGAAAATTAGTGGGAAAGTGGTGTGGTTACCCTATCATCAATGTGCTTTATATTACTTATTTTACTAGAGTTATTTGGTGAGTGTGCCTTTGGTGAGGTTGGAGTGACTAGTATACCTTGTTAGTGGTTGTTGGTTTCTGTGGTTTTCTCACATGGGCATTAATATGATTCTCCACTCGTGCATGAGAGACTTGGTTTTTTCACACTAAGTGTACTTGTATGCTCACCCTATGTTATAAAACTACTTTCAGGTTTCTTGGAGGACTACGTGGACCGTGTTGAGCATTACTAGCTCGAACTTGGGGACAGTTGTTGTGTTGCTGATTAGCTTTGTTTTTTTGGTATTTACTTTAGATCTTTTCATTGTATTTGTAGCAGTTTTACTTTAAACATTCTTGTGGGATGATTTTTTTCTTTTATA
The DNA here is from genome assembly GCA_963277665.1 of Viscum album. Taxonomy (NCBI): domain Eukaryota; kingdom Viridiplantae; phylum Streptophyta; class Magnoliopsida; order Santalales; family Viscaceae; genus Viscum; species Viscum album. Next base: position 70,395,613 of record OY728159.1, read on the forward strand.
TTAGTCTTGCAGTTGTTTTGAGGTTGATACATCTTATCTCCTGATCTTGGTTACTATAAAAAGTTTAATGCCTTCCATTTTGTGAGATTTGTATACCCTTGGTGTTGGTCACCACCCTAGGGCCTACTGGAGGCGGGAATCGAGGGTCATTATATCTCTTCCTTCATTGCTTAAGAGGAGTATCTTTGGAGGGAGGGGGTTGTGATAGATAATCCACGATTTGAAATTTTTTCTAGGGTATTGGTGGAAGTTGATATGGCTAGCATATTGGTGTAGGAGGTGGTTCTCACTACAAGAGATGATATTTTGAACATGGAAATTGTGTTTGAAATAAAGAAAAAGTTCTGCAGGGATTGCTGTATTTTTGGTCATCCTGATTCGGAATGCAATAGATCAAAATATTATAGTCAGTACAATCTCAAGAGGCATAATGAATCTTATTGTTAGAAGAATCAAGACAAAGTGAAAGGAAAGGCTAATTCAAATGATGATATTAGTGCAGGGCCCTTAAATGTTAATGACACTCACTCTGATCTGAATGCATAACATGCCTCAGCATGTGCTTCTGAAGATGCCCCTATCAAGGGTTATGATATTACTGATCTTGTTGGAATTATTGAGGTGGAGAAGGTTGTTGCAACTCTTAACCTTCCACATTTTTTTGATCCTTTCATTGTGACCAAAATGGATGTCCCATGTTTCATGGAGGGGGATGCCTTTGATCTATATACTTCTGCCTGTAATGTTTTGGAGGCTGACAAGGAGAGTGATGAAACTGATTGTGCACATGCAATGAACTAGATTCAGGAGCAACCTGTACATGATTCTATGAAGTTGGATAATATGCAGCCTTTATAGCCTATTGCATAGGAACATTCTTTCTTTTTTGAGGTTGTTCCTGTCATAGGGGAAGATGGAACAAACCAGGACTTGTTGCAGCTACCTCATGATCGACTTGTTTTGGATGACACTCGTACTAAAAGTGAGCTAGCCTCAACCCAGTTACACACTTTATCTGGTGAAAAGGATGATTCTCCTCTTGGAATTATTATTGATTTCTAGCAAGTTCCTATTCATTAGGACTTACTTTACTGCAATCCAGTTGATGATGCCCTTGGAATGGGCTTATCTACTTCACTCAATGAGTAGGTGATTTTATATCCTGGAGGGAAGGATTTGATTCCTATGGATGATGGTAAGGAATTATCATAACACCTTCAAATATCACCTACTTTGTCTAGGAAGCTTTCTGATGGGGATGAGAAGTCTCATAGGTTTGACACTACCTGTGACATTCTATTTGGTCCACAAAAAGATACCCATAAACATGCAGATTCATGTGGTATATCCCCTTCTGGGAAGATGGTACAAAAGCAACAAATGGATGATCCTTTCTCTCAAGTTTCAAGTTGGAAAACTGCCAAGAGGAAGATTGTTCAGGATGACTCAATTGGAATAACTATTTCTCCCAATAAATTCACTATGCTTAGTGATAGTCCTTATGCTAAGGAGGCTGGAACCTCTCTCCCAATTGGTGCATCTACTAGACCCCCAAAAGACTCTATGGAAGGTGGAGTTGGGAAAGGAAGAGGCAGAGGAAAGGGTAAAAGTAACCAATTGGATTTGACAAAAAAGGATGGGCCTCAAACCAGAGGCAAAAAATAAATTTTTTAAATGAAGATCTTCTTTTGTAATTTTCAAGGGCTTGGGAATTCTCCCATAGTCATATCCCTTCAGAATTTTATTTTGACCAATAAACCTATGGTGATTGAGATTGTTGAACCAAAATTGAAGTTTGAGAACTGGGCTACTTTCAAATGGGCTTCTCTTGGTTACTCCTTTGTTCCAAAAAATTCAAATGATAGTGGGCCTGAACATCTTTGGGTCCTCAAGCATGACAAAATTTGTCTTCAATCTACCTTTAAGTCACAACATGCAGTTTCAGTGATTTTTTCAGTTCAAGGGAGTATTATCTCCTTAAAATTTGTGTATTCTTCCAACTTTTATACCAAATGAAGAAATTTATGGAAAACTCTTGAAATGATCTCTGATCAGGTTTCTTATAACTGGGTGATCATGGGTGATTTCAACACTGTACTTAGACCGGATGAAAAAACTGGCACTCATTTCAACAAATTGACTTCCTTTTATTTCTCTTCTTTCATCGATAAATTCCGTTTAGTTAAAGTCTCGCTTGTAGGAGGTGATTATACATGGAGAAGATAGACTATTAATGGGAAGAAATCAAGCAAATTGGATATGCGTCTTGTTCAATTCAAGGAAGGAAATGATGCTTTCAATGTGACTAGCCTTATTTTTCCAAGGTGTCACTGTGATCATAACCCTATTATGGTGTAAATTTTCTCTAGAAAAGTAAGGTCATCTCCTCTTCCTTTTAAATTTAACAATGCAAGGTTTGTTTTACCTGGATTCCACGAAGTTGTCTCAGATGCTTGGAATGTTACTTCTTTTGGAAGTCCTCTCACAATTTTTCCAGTAAGTTAAATTTTTTTAAGAAAATGGCTAGGGAATGGAGCAAGTCATTCTTCTCCTCTATGGATAATGACATAAAAGTTGCTGAACAACAATTTCTTCAATGTCAAAATGAAATCTAGAACCAATTTATTCCCTCTAGAGAAGAGATTCAGGCTCTTTCAAAGGTTGATGACTTTCTTTTCCTTTAGGAAAGTCTAGATTATAATCATTTTAAGGTGAAATGTTTACAAGAAGGGGAAAAAAACTCAAAACTATTTCATTGTCTGCACAGGGAGAAAAAGATCAGAGGAGGGATCACTGCCCTTGAAATTAATGGATCTTTATTCAGTTCATAGCTTGAGGTCCCCAATGTTGTGGTTAATTATTTTTAAGGTCTTTACTCAGAGACTGGTGGGAGTTATATCCATATGATGGCTAACAATATTGAATCCATAGTGGATTCTAAAAAAAACAAGATTCTAGTTGACCCCCTTATGGAGAAGGAAATCAAGGATTTACTCTTTTCCCTAAACATTGATAATGTGGTAGGACCAGATGGATTCACTAATAAATTTTTTATGTTCTACTGGGATATTTTGCATCATGATCTCATTAATTCAGTAAATGAATTTTTTATTCATGCTTCTATGCCCCATGGTCTTAATGCCAGTTTCATTTCCTTGATTCCAAAGAATCAAAATGCTTTGGAAATTAAGGATTTTAGGCTAGTTTCCATTAGAAACACTATTCCCAAAATTATTATCAATATCATCATCTCTTGGTTGGGGAATATTTCTTGAGACTTGATTACATCTAATCAATTTGGTTTTCTCCTAGGAAGTAGTATTCATACCTATCTCCTCACTACTTTGGAATGTGTGAACAACATGAAGAAGAAATCTAGGCATGGGAGCTTTTCCTGAAAATTGAACATTTCAAAGGCTTTTGATACCATAAATCGGAACTTTATCTTTGTTATTCACAAGAAGCATGGTTTCTCTAATATTTTTCATCAAATTGGTCAATACAATTCTTAGTAGTGCCATGCTTTCCATTCTCATTAATGGGTCACCCATATGACTTTTTCAGTACTCCAGGGGAGTCAGACAAGGAGACCCTCTTTCCAGTCTTCTTTTTTCCATTACTGAGGATTATTTGAGTATTTGTTTGAATGATGTTGTGCAGGCTAGTTTATACAGGAGAATTAAGGTTGTAAATGACCTCTTTTCACCCTCCCACGTTTTATATGCCGATGAAATCTTGCTCTTTGGTAAAGCTGATAAGGTAACTATTTATTGCATTAAAAAACTATTCACTCACTATGAAGAAATCTTTGGTCAAGTGATTTGTTGGCATAAATAATTTGTTGTATTTGGAAATGGAATGATTATCTCTAAGCAGAACAAAATTGATAGGTGACTTGGGGTGAAGAAAGAGGTCCTCCCTTTCATTTATCTAGGGATGCCTATATTCTGGGATAAAGTTAAGAAGTTTTATCTTGAAGTCATTACTTCTTGAATTATGCTCAAATGGATACATGGAAGGGAAATACAATGTCTCAAGTAGGGATAATTTGTCTTGTTAACTTGATTATCACCTCTATGTTTGTCTATGATTTTTCTATCTACATATGGCTCATGGCGCTTATTAAGGAAATCCAAGTCTTGATAAGGAAATTTATTTGGACCAGTTCTATTAATGAAAATAAGATCATCACAGTTTCTTGGAAAGACTATATCAAGACCATTGAAATGGGGGGAATGGGAGTTAAGGATTTATGGATGTTCAATGATGCTCTTATTAATAAAGTTGAATGGGTAATACATGCATTTATCTTCTTCTATTTGGAATTCTTTTAAGTATTCCTACCAGGAGATTATTTTCTCTTCGAAATGGTTGGTTTTCACAACATCCAAGATTAATGTCTGGACCACACCATGGATGGATATGCCTCTCATTGAAAGGATGGAGGTTCCTCCTCTTATGATGAATCTCTCCATTTCTAATTCTCATAATAAAATTTATTTCTAGTCTTGCCTATCTTCTCAAATTTTGATGGAGCTACAACATTACTCTTACATTTATTATGATACTCTCATTTGGATGTGGAATTCCACTGGAACTTTCATATCTAAAGAGTTTTACAGGAACCTTTATGGTGAGAATGTTTCTATTCCAATGTGGATTTAGAATTTTAGGAAACCATTTATTTCCCCTGTCCACTTCCTACTACTTTGGAGAATTTGGAAATGAAATTTTTCGTTGCATGGGATACTTCAGAAAACCAGGATACACCTTGCCTTTGCCTGCTACTTCTGCTTGCAGAATGGTGAGTCAGATACCCATTTGTTTATCTCTTTTAGATTCTAATGTAGGCTATGGAAGCACCTACATGCGATCTTTGATTTTCAGATGGATATCTACAGCTTTAATACCATCATGCTCTCTATTGTGCATGTTGGATATAATGAATAGGTACAATCACTCCTTATACCAGTTTCTAGTGTTTTCTTCTATATTTGGAAGGCATGAAATGATTTAGTATTTAAAAATAAAGGGACCTATTTTCATGATGGTTTGAGATATGTCTACAGTGAAGTCAAGGAAGCCTAAAAAATCATCATAGGTACAATGAATAATGAGATGTTCGATCTGATTATTCTCAAATATTTTGGTGTGAGTGGTAGGATCAAGAAACCTCTTATGCTCAAGTCTATTAGATGGATCCCACCTATCTCGCTTTGCTTACAAGTGAATGTGGATGGGGCGGATTCAGGTGCACCGAGACCCTTAGGATGTGGTGGCGTCTTCTATACTCATCGGGGCTTCATTGAAGACTGCTTTTACCATTACATTAGAATTGGATTTGTAATTGAAGCTGAATTATGGGCAATCATTAAAGCTATCAAATACACTGTCCAACATGGATGACATTATCTCTGGGTGGAATCAGTCTCCACTACATCAATTCATATTTTGAAGACTGTAACTCCCCAAGCTTCCATGGAAAGCTTCTCTTTTAATAATATAATAGCGTGCAATGTATGCAACACTGAGTTCAAGCGCACTGCGACCTATCAAACTAGTCGTTTTAAAAGTAGTTATGAATAGTAATACCCAATTTTTGAAAGTTTATAATTTTTTTTCAATTTGGACTTCATTTTTGGATTCGGAATATCAAAATTAGCGTAGGGTGAATTTTTCGTACTTTTTTGATAACTTTCATATTTTGAGGAATAGTGAAAAATACTAAATTTTAATTAAAAACAACTTTTTTAATCAAAATAATTTATAGTGTTAAATTATAAATTTGTGTGGTTTTAAAGTATCACTAGATTATATTTTTATCATTTAATGTAATGTAGGTCATTGGATGTAATTTCAAATTTAAAATGTACATAAACACATGCCAATCTTTTGATATTTTTTACTTCTTAAAAACCCACTTTTTGGTTTTGACAACGAGAATTAATTTTAAATTATTTTCTGCAACTTATGTGTTTTGAATTTTGAAAAATAGATTCCATATTTGGAATCAGGAGTCCCAAATTGTGTAAATAGGTAACTTTTATTTTTGGACATTATGAATAGTTACTTTAGTAAATATTTTATTTACCATGGTTAAAGGGTAAATCCTACAAATAAGGGTAAAAAATAATATTATAATAATATTAAATTTCCTTAACATGTGTCTTAACCCTATTGGCTGATACATGTCCGACCATGGTCATCCTTGGGTCGATTTTGGGACCCCATGGAGCCACTTGGAAGTAATAATGATATTTTATATTAATTAATGTAAAGTGAAGACAAAAATAACATAAACATGTATTTTTTAGTAATTTTTTTATATGAGGTTATATAATTTATCTCTTCGACAATAAATATTCATTAGAAATCTAAAAATATTTACAACACCATTATATTTTATTTATAATTTTTAGACATAAAATAAATAAATTTATTTATGACACAATAATGATGCAATATTTTCCTTATTAATGAAAGAATCAAATAAATGATATTATAAATATTAAAATAAATATAATTTGAAAGTTTTGATGCCATCCAAAATTTTTTTAGGTTAATATGACATGTTAGGGTTGATTAAATAAATTTTGTTCGAAGTGATAAAGTTGTTATGACTTTCACAAAAACAAAATACCAAATAGTGTCAAAATTGACATAAATGAGTTTTTAAAAAAATAATATATTATTAAATGATATAATATTCCTAAAAATATAAATTTCAGAAAAAAGATTTAGATAAGGTTAGATATGTCAATAATGAACCACTTGGGGTTCTCTTGGCTTTTTATAGTAATTTTATTAATTATTTATTATAATAATACAAGAAGACATGATAAAAGTTAAACTATTTAACTAAGAGTTAAATCTAAAATATAAGGTTAATATGGTGACCTAAACTTGTCTAAAAACTATTGGTTGAGAATATTTGTACCCATACACACCTTATCCACTAAATAAATCCTTTTAGACCCATTATAAATTGAATATTATTGTATAATAAATAAATATTTCAAGCTTTTCCTAAAGTGACCCTCACCTCTCTTATAAAAGGGTACTTCCCCTTCTCTCAAAATCACAGCTCCAAATCCATTTGGCTCGGCTAAACTCTACTCAAATCTCCTCCCAACTACCCTCAATTTGATCTAGAGGCCTTAATTCGACCAGAAATTCAACCTAAGAAGCCCTTTTGATCAAATCAAAAGGAAGAACCCGAAGAAGAGGTAATTATTTCATCACATCTTTCAAAGTTCTTTTCTTCTTCCACTTCCTATTTCTTTATTGTCTCCATACCAAAATAATGACTCCAGTACCTTCTACATACTATTATGTTATTATAAATATGGTACAACCACATTTTTTTATTCTATTCATCATATAAATGAAAAATTCCACATACGTGCGTCTGTACAGTTTACCGTCTCCACGTCATGGTGTAATTTGTCATTCAACACTTCATTATTTAGATGAGTATAATAATGAGTATAATTTATGTAAATAATAAATATATCATGTTAATGATTCTGTATATATAATATACCATACGACTACATACAATTTCACCATCAATAGAATGATATTGTCGCTCGTGCGTACGTACGGCTTACCGTCTCCATGACGCGATGAGATTTCATTCCCCATCATAACCATTCAAGAATAATTTTCATTTGATGATTAAAAATAATTTTTAATAACTTAATATCATTATGGATATGAATAAAATACATCCTATCCATAAAAAACACGACTTATGTAACAAAACATATAAAGGAAAACGAATCAGTTAACAACCGAAACAATGATACTACTGAAATATTATTAACAAAACAATATTATAAGATCACATATAATATCATATTTATGTATATGGTTCTTTTATAATTTAATAACAATGTTTTAACTATTATACAGGAGGTTAACATACCCTCTACCAAGGAAAATTACAAGTTAAGAGTTAATTTTACAATCTCTTTTTTTATCCGAGGTTGTTTATACGTAAGTATCTACTGGGACTTCTTTATCATCCACATCTGTGTTTCTTAAAAATGTATTTCAATTTTTTTTACTATTTCCTATAATATGGGTTAAATTCATATATACCCTTGTTTTAATTTTTATAAAATGTTTTGAAAGAATTTTTTTTGTCATTTTTCAAACAAGGCACTTTATGACCTTTTCGACAAATTAAGGTAAGAATGTTTTTTTAACTTATACGAAGGATGTGACTATTTTCTGCCATTATAATACCTTCAAAGCTTCCCTTAAAATCTTATAAGAATATTATCAAAATAAATGTTTTCTTTTATAATTATGTGACTTTTAAATGATTTCAAAATAAAGAGATATTTCTATCAAACAGTTTTGATTTCATCTATGTCAACATCCTTTGATGGATTTTACACTTGTTTAAAGTTGATTTATTATGATACAATATTCCATATTTTATTGAATGTTTTTGTGATATGTTTGACTGTGGATGTGTTATTTTTATACCATTCATGGTTTATAGTTAAAGTATTAACATTTTGTATGCTGGTTTTAATATGAATGTTTATGTTATGTTTTAACCTTTTCATATAAGGAATGTATTGGACTTAGTAATTGATGGGTGGAGCCCGCTATAGCTTCTCGATGCATCAGTAAGTCTCATGAGACAAACTAGTGTCTTGGCACAAAGCCTTAACAAAATCTTATTTGTAGTCTTGGAACGAGACCTTGACTATATGTTTATGATGTCCAAAATTATGTGTTCTATCATTATAAAATTAGCTATTGATATTACATGTGATTATCAGACTAGTAGAATATCCATGAAAATAAGTAAATGGAATTATTTGATTTATCTTTGCCATATTATTCTTAAGTTTAAGTTTAAAAGGCTTGTGTTTTAGTCTTATACATTGTCTTAAATTTTTATGCTTATTTATGATAGTTTCCGCTATATTTTTATCCTTACGGAGCATCTGATCTCACCCCTTTCTAATGTTTTATTTTTCCTCGGATGTGAAGAAGTATATTATGAATAACCTGTAGGGATAGTCCAAAGGATATGAGTGTGTTCAAAAGGGGACACAATGTTGTTTTCTTTATTTCATAATGTAATGTAAAACTTATGTATGTATCTAATACTTCCAAGGATACTAAACTCATCGGTCTTTCGAGACATGATTCCTTGTATCATGCCAATGTTATGTAATAATACACTAACTCTGGGTAACTGAGGTTAAGGTGTTACAGTTGGTATGAGAGGAAGTTTAGTACAAACCTTGGAAACTAGATTTTGAAAAACTCTGATTAGATAACATTACCTTAAGATAAACTTTGAAGATTAGTATAGAATAACTTCCTAGAATTTTGGTAATGTATAGATTTTGTGAGTTTTTCAAGAAATACATCTCTGCCTGGATACGAGTAGGTAGAGGCAGATCTGACAAAAATGTGCCTAGGAGTGAAAACTCTGACAAGGAGTTTTGGGCTTGACCTGGGGTATCCTCGTACATGACAACGGGCCTTGCTGCACTCTTGGTTACGGCAATCCTGGGGGATATGCTTATAATAATTCACATTTTCTTTATAAACCATTATGAAGGATTTATGAGTAAATAGTTGCTCAAAGTTTTTTTTATGATTATGGATTATATGCATAAACTGTTCAATTTATGTTAGGTATTTTAGAAGTTTAGAATTATGCATTGAGATTCATAAACTAACCTAGTGTATGCTATTGTTTAGAAATGGTTCCTGGTAGAAGGAATGAGAACTCTAGAAATACACATGATCCAAAGAGTAAGAAGTATCATATATTTCATGGTCTTAAGCAAACATTTAGATGGGAAATAGTCTCCCACGCATCCTCATCATATGAAGAAATAATATCATGTGTTAATAAGATAAGTAAAGAATTCTCTGAGTCCTATGGCTTTGAAGGGAAGCTAGAGAAGAAAAGGATGGTAGAGAGAAATATGGATAAAGGGAAGAAGAGAAAGAAAGATTTTCCCAAATGTGATAACTATGGAAAGAATCACCTTGGTAAATGCTTCAAGGTAATGTGGGTTTGTTATAAGTGTGGAGAAAAAGGACGCCAAGTACGTGATTGCAAGGGTAAGAAAAAAGTTTCAAATGTACAATGCTTCATCTGTAAGGAGTTGAGACACTATGTGAATCAATGTATCAATCATCAGACTATACCCCAAATGATGCTATTGGATAATAATCAAGTTATGATACTACCAAAAATGAAGTGGAATGATTAGTGTTCTAATGTTATTAAATAATTATGTCATTTGAGTATTGTATTAATGATGTACAAGTTATAAGAATTATAAATTATATAAGGATTGTACTATAGTATGTTTTCATTAAGGATTTGAGATTTTATGGTATCAAGTAAAGTGACATAGTTTCAAGTTAAAAAATTTGGAAAATATATGGTTGGGGGAAAAATAACCCTTAATATTTTTTTTTTCTGAAATTGAGATAATGATTTCGGAATAAGATATGATTGATTTGGACAAATTATATTGGATATTCTTGACTACCTTGAAACTAATTAATTGTTTGTTCCATCATTGCTGGAATTTACAACATTTTTGGATATAAGGAGTATATCCAGTATTATATAAGGAATACGAGAGTATGAATGTAATAAATAAGGTTTTATGGCAATTAAGGGTGTTATCATGTTTTTATAGAATACATGATGAAGGTATTCACATGTTATTACATGGAAAAAGAGATCTTCAATATGTTTACCTTATAAACTTTAGACTCTGAGTTTAGACATAAGTATTTTGTATAAGTCTAAAGGTTGGAATGAATTAAGTTGGACATTGGATACAATTGTTTAAGGTTAAAAAATTTCTTAAGATTATTTTTGGATTGTTATAAAAAGGACAACTCGGAGGTTGGGCGACAACCCGTCGCGTCCGGCAAGGCCGCGAGACTTGAACCCGTAACCGAATGGAAACAAGGGTGCATCACCTACCACTGGCCTACGTGATGTCCCGGTTCGTATAATTTAGTTTTTTTAAAATGGTCTAACAGATAAATTATAAACTAATTTTTTTAAAACCCTATATGATTAGGATAAATAGAATATTTTTGAGCTCTATTATCTTTTGGAGTGAAAGATGAGTTTGTGGTAGAAATTAGTTAAAGGATGAAACTCTACTTGTCAAGTATTCTTTTTTTCTTATTCTATGAAGAAATTAATTCTTAAACTTTAGGGAAAGGATCTTAAAACCAAAATTTTGTTTTCTTAAAACCTTATGTTTTGTTGAACCAATGATATTTTAAATCATCATAGATTTATGGCTTTGGGCCCCTTAATTTTCCATTTATTGTTCACCTATTTGTGATTGATGACCTCAATCACTCCCAATATATATATATTTACATTTTCCTCCAATTATAATTGCCACCAATGTTATCTTATTTAAAATCCTAATTTTTTGGTGACTTTTTCATTTCCCTTTCCCTCTTATTAAGACTAAATTTTATTAACCCTATTTCCGATGTGGGTTTTCCACAAAGGTATTTTCTATTTTTTTAACCTTTTATTTTTGAAGAACAATTTCAAATTGTGAGGATTCAATTTATTGAATGAGGGAAGAATGTAACACCCCAAGCTTCCATGATATGCTTCTCTTTGAATAATACAATAGCGCATGTTGTACGCAACATCAAGTTCAAGCGCACCACGACCTATCAAACTAGCCGTTTTAAAAGCAATTATGAATAGTAATACCCACTTTTTTAAATTTTTAATTTTTTTTTCAATTTGGACTTCATTTTTGGATTTATAATATCAAAATTATCTTAGGGTGTATTTTTGGCACTTTTCTGATAACTTTCATATTTTGATGAATAGTGAAAAATACTAAATTTTAATTAAAAACAATTTTTTTAATCGAAATAATTTATAGTGTTAAATTATACATTTGAGTGGATTTAAAGTATCATTAGATTATATTTTTATCATTTAATGTAATGCAGGTCATTGTATGTAATTTCACATTTAAATTGTACATAAACACATGTCAATCTTTTGATAGTTTTTACTTCTTAAAAACTCATTTTTTAGTTTTGACAACGAGAATTAATTTTAAATTAATTTATAGAACTTCTATGTTTTGAATTTGAAAAAATGGATTACATATTTGGAATCAGGAGGCCCAAATTGTGTAAATAGGTAACTTTTATTTTTGTACATTATGAATAGTTACTTCAGTAAATATTTTATTTACCATGGTTAAAGGGTAAATCCGGTCAATAAGGGTAAAAAATAATATTATAATAATATTAAATTTCTCTAACATGTGTTATAACCCTATTGGATGATATATGTCCGACCATGGACATCCTTGTGTCGATTTTGGGACCCCATGGAGCCACTTGGAAGTAATAATGACATTTTATATTAATTAAAGTGAAGACAAAAATAACATAAACATGTATTTTTTAGTAATTTTTTTATATGAGGTTATATAATTGATCTCTTAAACTATAAATAGTAATTAGAAATATAAAAATATTTCCTACATCATGATATTTTATTTATAATTTTTATACATAAAATAAATATATTTATTTATGACACAATAATGATGCAGTATTTTCCTTATTAATGAATGAATCAAATAAATGATATTATAAATATTAAAATAAATATAATTTGAAAGTTTTGATTCCATCCATGAATTTATAGGTGAATATGACATGTTATGGTTGATTAAATAAATTTTTTTCGAAGTGATAAAGTTTTTCTGACTTTCACAAAAACAAAATACCAAATAGTATCAAAATTGACTTAAATGTGTTTTTAAAAAAAATAATATATTATTAAATGATATAATAATCCTAAACATCTAAAGTTCGGCCAAAGGATTTAGATAAGGTTATATATGTCAATAATGAACCACTTGGGGTTTTCTTGTATTTTTATAGTAAGTTTATTAACTATTTATTATAATAATACAAAAAGACATGGTAAAAGTTAAATTATTTAACTAAGAGTTAAATCTAAAAGATAAGGTTAATATGGTAACCTAAACTTGTCTAAAACCTATTATTTGAGAATATTTAGACCCATACCCACCTTATCCATGAAATAAATCCTTTTGGATCTATTATAAACCAAATATGATTATATAATAAATTAATATTTCAATCTTTTCCTAAAGTGACCCTCACCACTCTTATAAAAACGTACTTCCCCTTCTCTCAAAATCACACCTCCAAAGCCATTTAGATTAGCTAAACCCTGATCAAATCTCCTCCCAACTCCCCTCACTTTGACCTATATGAATTACTTTGATCATAAATCGAACCTAAGGATCCCTTTTGATCAAATCAAAAGGAAGCACCCAAAGAAAAGGTAATTATTTCATCACTTCTTTCAAAGTTCTTTTCTTCTTCCACTTCCTCTTTATTTGTTGTCTCCATACCAAAATAATGAATCCAGTACCTTCTACATACTTTTATGTTATTATAAATATGGTACAACCATATTTGTTATTCTATCCATCCTATAAATGACAAATTCACCATACGTGCATTGTCACGACCCGTCCCCCAGGGCCTGTGCTGTGACTACCCCAAGCCCACCTTCCATAGGCCAGGGATGGCGACTAGCACCAAAGGCGTAATTCCCTAAATCTGGGAAGGAATTGCCTTTATAACTGTAAAAACACACAACATATATCACAATTGGATACAAAACACTAAGTAAAACTGTATAACAAGAGTGTGATGAAAGGTAAAGGGGCTGGAAATACAAGCCCAACTGAAAAGTACAAGTACAACTGGAAAGAACAAAACAGCTGAAAGGTGAAAAGTAGCTCCTGGATCGTCCACCATGGATATTACCTGAAGGGTAGGTACAGATAACCTCCTCATCACTCCATGTCTGTCAGTCTCCTCCGTGTACCGACACGTAGTATGGTCCACCTTCGGGTACTGTCCAGTCCTGGTACACTCAGCCTCGGTCAGCGCTGTCCGTCATCTGCATCCAACACAACGAGGTGTGGGCATAGCCCGTGCAGGTGTGAGTATAAAAATACTCAGTAGGGACCCCGAGACCACCAAGGTCTCTCAAAATCCACCAAGGATAAACCACAGAGTATGAAATCAACGAATAACCATTACTTAGCTATATGCCCATACATATACCTAAGTTATCAAGTAACTCATCTCAATCATGAGGAAAACACAAAATTCACTGACTCAACTCACACAAGTATACAAACTTTGTAGGGAGATATATATGATCAAATGTATCCACTAAATCATCTATTCTATCGAACCCACACAGGATCCAGGAACAAAAGTCTGAATTGTCGGACCCACACATGATCCAGGAACAATAGTCAGAGCTATCAGACCCACACAGGATCAAGGAACAACTATTCTATCAAACCCACATAGGATCTAGGAACAAAAGTCAGAACTGTCGGACCCACATAGGATCCAGGAATAGTATTCGGAGCTGTCGAACCCACATAGGATCCATGAACAGTCATCACAGCGCAGCCAATCACAGGGTTCTGCACAAAGCATACTTGATTCCGGGAGGGTCCGCTCTTTAAGCCAAGAGTCGATACGTCAAATTCCACAAAGTCCCACAAAGAAGTATCCCAAAGGTCCACCACTTCATAGGGATCTCAATGCAACAGACAACGCGTCATTCGGACGTCCGGTCTTTGAGTTATTAGCCTTCTAGTCTTGAGGGCTCGGTTGGATTCGTTCACAATCCAACCTGACTGTAACTCAACTATGCCTCAAACTCTATTGGGGTATACTCAAAGGGACTATCACGCTCCAAGATTACCAGAACCACTGATGGTTCTTCAAATGGACGTCTGGTGCCAAAGATATGGACAAAAGAAAGTAAAGGGGTCGCAGTGGGCTCGGGTCCGGTCCAACCTGGTCGGACTGATCCGGTCGAACCCAGTCTGGGCCAACCTGGTCTGGGTCGACTTGGCTAGACCTGTTGGTTATGGCCCAGCCCATTGGGTGGGCCAGCCTGTTAGGTTCGACCTGGCGCGCTGGGCCCAGCCCAACAGGCCGCGTGGGCCGTTCGGCCCGGGCTCAGGGCCGGTTCGGCCCAGAGCGTCACGAGGGCATGGCTCGATGCGGCTCAACCCGGAGGGAGTGTCCAGGCCGGTTCGTCCATGGAACCACAAAGGGGGCCTCGGGGCCTCGATCGGTTTGGCAGGGGTGGCTCGGTAGGTGGCCAGGCAGGGCGCCAGGCAAGCCGGCGGGCGGCCGGGCAGGGCACGACCAAGCCAGCAGGCGGGCTGACGGCTCGGCCAGTGCGGGCCGGCGGGTTCGGCTAGGGCGCAAGAGAGGCGAAGACGCCTGAGAGTCCGGGCCGACACAGTTCGACATGGATCGGGCCGACGCGGGCCGGTGGTGTTCGGTCGGGGCGCACGGGAGGCCGACGATGGTGTGGCCGGGGTGGCGCGACCGATTTGGCCGGCGAACGGCGCAACCAGGGTGGCTTGCCGGTGGGCCGTGGTTCAGCTCGGAGCACCGGAGTGCCGCAGGGGCGGCGTGGTTTGTGGAGGCCGCGAGTAGCGCGACCTTTGTGGTCTCCACCTTCATCGTTTCGTCGCCTCATCACCATGCCAAAGTTCATCACAAATAAGAACGACGGAGGGGTCAGGCCATGTTGGTTTAGCCCACACACTCCGCATTTAGGGTGGTAACAATTAGTTCATAAAAATAGAAGTATGATGAACAAAAACTCACCCACAACAATTCCTTTCCAACCAAAGAAGACGATTCAAGGAAATCATCAACATGTAATAAACCCCTACCTTTGTTCGTCATTCGTCATTCGTCGACGGAGTCACGAAAAGTAGACGAAGAAGACCGTCATTCATCGAGTCTGTTGCACGCTTCCAATCCCAAGTTTCATCGGCTGTGGAGGATGCTCCATGTCGGTAGGTGTCTGGGGAAGAAGTTCGAAGAGGATCATTGCCGACATTCTTCGTTCTTCGTTCTTCGTTGGGAGATGGGGTTATTCGTTGGAGAATTCAAATCCTCCCAAGCTCTCCTCTCCCTAATATTCCACCTAAATACCAAAGTGAAAAATAATAACAGATTGGTTTATCTATTATTTCGTTGGCATAGAATTCAAAATGGTGAAATAAATTAATTGGATTCACCTAATTAATGTAGAGAATTGGCACAAGTTAATTAGGGAGTTGGCACAATTTAATTAAAGGGAAGGTGGCACCATAAAGGAGGGAGGGTGTGGAGAAACTCTCCCTTATTAATGAGGGGAGTTGAGAGGTTTTCCTCTCCCACCATTAATAGGGGAGTTTAGTCCCCTGTGGTCCCCACGTCGTAACCTCTCACGGGAGGTTATGTTCGGGTGGGCCCCACCACCATAAAATCTTATGGGAGGTTAAGGTGTGGTGGTCCCAGCTCCAACTTCCAACCTCCAACACCCACATGGCGGTTCAAATAAAAATAAAGTGTAGCCCACTTTATTTTATTATTCTCCACGAAAACCCAAAAAACTAACTTAACTTATCGACTCACTGTCGTCGAAGTGAAAGTCTCTTTAAGTGAATGCCAGTGCTGCGAGTTCAACGGTGCCCTCAGATTTCAATTCTGATCACTGGTTCAAAAGTTACAAAACCCCACTCGTTCATTTACTAAACGTACCAGAACAAAACTTCAGAAATTTTTTCTGGGCACACCGGGCCTATAATCACTTGTCGTCAGTTTTTGCGGACTCATAAAATTCCCATGTATTTAATAAAAAAATATTTTCCACGAAAATTATGGGTCTTTACATTCTCCCCACCTCAGGGATATACGTCCCCGTAAGCTACAACTCGAACTAAGGGAACAAATGGGGGTACTGAGCACGCATCTGAGCCTCCCGCTCCCATGTTCCCTCCTGGAGGTTCTTGTGCTTCCAGTGAACACGCACCAAAGGTATCGACCGTCCATGTAGGACCTGCTCCTGTCGATCCTCAATATCCATTGGAACCTCTGTAAAAGTCACCCCATAATCGACGTCTAGTCTCCATGGTTGATGATGTGAGAAGGGTCGTGCCCGTATCTCTTTAGCTGGGATACGTGGAAGACGTCATGCACCCGGTTCAATTGAGGTGGAAGAGATAAGTAGTATGCCACCTCGTCAACTCTGCTGATGACCTGGAAAGGTCCGATGAATCTCAGAGATAACTTTCTGCCTTAGCCAAATATCCATAGACCTCATCAAGGTGAGACCCATAGAATGACGTAGTTGCCATCCTCGGACTCCAGAGACCTCCGTCTCCTGTCAGCATATGAATTTTTCCTGCTCTGTGCAGTCTTCATTCTCTCCTGGATAATCTGAACCTTCTCTGTGGTAGCCCGTACCATCTCTGGTCCCACCAGTGCTAACTCCCCTGGGTCTGTCCAGCATAAGGGTGATCTGAAAGGTCGCCCGTATAATGCCTCAAAAAGTGTCATCCCTATGGTGCAGTGATAGCTGTTGTTGTACGCAAACTCCACCAAGGGAAAGTGATCCTCCTAGGTGTGACCGAAGTTGAGGACACAAACATGTAGCATGTCCTCGAGGGTCTGAATGGTCTACTCAGTCTGACCATCCGTCTGAGGATGGAAGGTGGTGCTCAAATGAAGCTGCATCCCTAAAGCCTCCTGTAACCCCTTCCATAGCTAGGAAGTAAACAGTGCGTCACGATCGGAGACAATAAAAGAAGGTACTCCATGTAGCCGCACAATCTCTTACACATAGAGGCGTCCCAAGATCTCTACTAAGCCCTGCTCTTTGATTGATAGGAAATGCCGACTTGGTGAGTTGGTCGACGATCACCCAAATCTAGTTGTGACCCCTAGATATATGTGGAAGACCCGTCAAGAAGTCCATGGATATCCCATCCCACTTCCACTCTAGGAACTATAAAGGCTGAACCAAGCCTGTTGGTACTTGGTGCTTTTCCTTCTTCATACCTGGCCACCAGTGCTGTTGTCGAAGGTCTTGGTACATCTTTGCCAATCCTGGATGTACTACTAAAGGGGATGTGTGGAACTCTCTCAAAACTTCCTCTTGAAGTGCCACTGGCACCATAGTACATCCTCTGAAGAGGATGAAGTGCTCCCCACCTTTAGAAAATCCATTAGGTGCCTGCCCTGTGGATATCTGAGCACATCGTGTCTCGCAGTCAGTATCCCCATGATGTGCCTCCCTGACTCGCTGAGGAAGTGGGGGAGTTACTGTAAGGGACTGTAGGAAAGCTACTCCATCTCTATCCATAAAGGATATCCTCAAAACGGCCAATTTCTCCATCGCCTCACCTAGCAGCTATATACCAGATATTCTGCTGAGAGCATCTACTACAACGTTCCCCTTCCCAAGAGTATTGAATATCTCTAAGTCATAGTCTTGGAGGAACTCAAGCCATCATCATTGTCTCAGGTTAATTTTTTCTAAGAGAAGATATACCTGAGACTCTTGTGATCATAGTACACAGTAAAATGTTTTCCCATAAGATAGTGCCGCCAAATCTTCAAGGTCAAGACCACTACTACTAACTCCAGGTCATGGGTAGCATAGTTCTGCTCATGCTGTCTCAACTACCGAGAACCATACACGATCACTGCTCTCTCATGCATCAAGACACACCCGAGTCCGGTCCCTGATGCATCGCAGTATACTACATACCCTACGCCTTCCTCTAGAAGCCTCAAGATGGGGGCACTAGTCAGCCTCTGCCTCAGCTCTTGAAAGCTCTGCTAGCATATCTCTAACCACATGATGGGTTGCCCCTTCTTAGTCAATGCTGATAGTGGTGCTGAAACTCTGGAGAAGTCTGGAACGAACCTTCGGTAGTAACCAGCCAAACCTAGGAAACTTCGTACATCCTTCACACTCCTGGGTGGCTCCCAGAAAAGTACTATAATGCCCCGACCCCAGTTACCCAGAGTCAGTGCATTATTGCGTAACATTGGAATGATCACAAAAGATCAAGTCTTGAAAGACCAATTAGTTTAGTATCCTTGGAAACACTAGATACATTCATAAATGTTACATTACATCATAAAGTGAAAAACTACAATAACATAGTATCCATTTTCCACACTCATATCCCCTTCAGACTATCCCTGCAGGTCATTCCTAAAATACTTCTTCACATCCTGGAAAAATTAAAACATTGAAAGGGGCGAGCTCAGATGCTCAGTAAGGATAACAATATAGCAGAATATTTCATAAATAAACAAAAACATTTAAGGCAATGTATGACTAAAACAAAAGCCTTTTAAACTTGAACTTCAACATAATATGGAAAAAGTAAAATGATATAATGCCATTTACTTATTCACATGGATATTCTACTGGTCGAATAATCACATGCAATATCAATAACCACTTTCATAATGATGGAATGCATAATGCCAGACTATCATAACCACGTAACCAAGGCCTCGTGCCAAGACTAAAAATAAGATTTTGTCAAGGCCTCGTGCCAAGACACTAGTTTGTCTCATGAGACCTGCCGATGTAATTTTTTTAGAAGATACTTACATTTAAAATTTCTCAAATATACTCCAGTGTTTTTCTGAAAACATTATGCAAGCTTCTGAAAACAAAATAACTAATTCTGAGACTGCTTGACTAATTACAGGCCATGATGGGTCCACTCCCAATCCCTTCCTATCTACCACACTCGAGAGTCGGGTTTTCTGAAAACATTTTTAAGCTTGCGTTAAATACGTATACATTTGCACTGGATTTTCATATATTTTAGAGAAGTATCTCTCTCTTTTTTGAAATCATTTAAAAAAAATTTATGGCTTATAGAGGAAGCTGAAACTCAAATAATGGTCACGGCGGCGAAGAAGTCATTGTCGCCGCATATGTAAGACAAAACATTCCTTTTGTTGTTTATTAAAAATGATTCGTATAAAAATATTCCTTTTGAATAAATGTAAAAGTCAAAGGGGTTTATACACCGTATAAAAGAAAGTTTTGTATGAAACAAAATATGCCTCAATGAATGAAGATTGAGACGAAGTCCTTACAAAGATAATTTTTTAAATAAAATAGATCTATTATGTGTATTCACTATAAGTACACATAAATAAATTAAAAATACAAGATAGTACATAATAATATCATGACATAATTTGAAAGTAGAAGATTAACCCAAATAATTGAAATTGGGTTAAGAAGTTCCCTTACCTCATGCCCGACTTGACTCGATCGTTCTTTAATCTCATGAATAATAAACTAGAGTTAATTTATATTTGATTAAGAACATTTTTTATGTTAATTATTCCTTTTATATCACTTATTACCATGTTATGAACATTATGTAATTATTTAAGTTAATAACGATCATTTTGTCGATCTTTGGTACTTGAGTCAAAAATAAACTTCTTATAATTACAAGTTGTTCATGTGGTAAAATATCCATTATATCCAGAATTATATTAATTATTTAGATATCATATATATCATATATATCCAGTATATACATGAATTTATAATATTACATAACATTTAGAGGTAAGAAATGAAATGCACCGTTAATGGAGACAGTAAGTCGTACGTACGCATGAACGCTACTTTCATTTATATTTCGTATTTAATGGAATGAAATTATAATTATATAAAGGTATACTATAATTACAGTATAATATAATGTATAATACCATTTACTCCATCCTTTATACATCCCACATATGGCATTAACGATTCAAATCACTTTGAGGGGGCGGTAGTCCGCACTTCCTAAAATGAAATTATCGCGTTTACCCATAATGGAAATCATAAAGGTATGCCATAAATAAAAAATAAATAATCATAAGGAAAACAAAAACATAATATATATCATATATAAAAATAGTTTCATCATAATGGCCACCATTAGAGGTGTTAAAAAATATTGAACAATCATCGTTTCGTGAGGCAGTATTTCACCACCCACAGAAACAGTATGTTCTTTAACCATTAGAAGAAGGTGTGTGTAAGTGTAAATAAAATATTTATCATAAAATTATCCTAGTATATTTTAGATACCAGTTATTTTAATAAATAGAGTAATAAAAAGATTTTAAGGGGTTAGAGAAGCAAAATAAAACAAAAGAACATAAGGGAAGACATTACCTTAAAATCGGGCAACTCTTTTTGATTTGAGCCAAAGGATTCCTTGGGAAGACTTATGCACAAAGTGAGTCTTCTAGGAGTAAGAGAGGGTAGTTGAGAGAGTATTTGGGCAGAGGTTGGCCGAACCAAATGGCTTTGATGGTGTGAATAAGGTGGTAGTGGTGGGGGCCTTTTATAAGAGGAGAGGAGGGGCACTCTTGGAAAGTCATGAAATGTTACATTATTATGAAATTATTTTTGGATTTTAAAGGTCCCAAAATGATATATTTCTAGGATAAGGTGATAAGGGTTCTAAATATACTCATCCAATAGGTTTTTGACAAGTTGAAGTCTTATATTTTACATTATCTTTTCATTTTATTAAAATTGTTAATTAATGAGGTAATCGCTGCATCATCACTGTGTCATAAAAAATTTAATTTATTTAATGTCCAACAATTATAAAAAAATTACCATGATGTAGGAAATTTTTTTATATTTCCAATTAATATTTATAGTAAAAATTTTAACTTATATAACCCCATGTAATAATTGTTTTAGTAAAACAACACATGTTTGTGACAATTTTATTTTTACTTTAAATAAAAAGTTATTAATGTCATTTTCTTACCCAAGTGGCTCCATGGGGTCCCCAAGTTGACCCATGGATTGTCTTGGTCGACCATGACTCATCCAATAAGGTAAGTATAAGTGTCAAGATATTTTCATATTTTTATAATATCATTTTTACCTTAAATTTCACTAATTACCTTTAATCGCGATTAATTAAACTTAAAAGTTACTATTCACCAAAAAATTATTTTAATCCCATTGAACAAAATTTTAATTCCTAATGACAACCATGTATGTAGAATTTTTGAAAATCAAATCACATAAGTGGTAATGTTTCATTTAAACTAAAAATTTGTTTTTTTAACTACCACTTAGTGGTTTCACTATTCATCAAAATTGAAGTTTTTCAGAACAATGCCAAAATTTCACCCTAAGCTATAATTGATATTACGAATTCAAAAATGATGTCTATTTTATAAAATTAAAAACATATAAGTTTCATTAATTAATTTTATAATTAATTCCCACTGTCACAACAAATAGCGTGTTTTTAAGAAACAATATATATCAAAAGATTGACAATTGTTTATGTGAAATTTCAAAGTGAAATTAATTCTAATGACCACCATTGGATAAAATAGTAAAAATATATTCTAATTATACTTTAAAACCACTCAATAGTATAATTTATCACTATAAATTATTTTGATTAAAAAATCTGTTTTTAAGTATTTTTCACTATTCATAAAAAATTGGAAGTTCTCAGAAAAATACCAAAAATTCAACATAGGCTAATTTCGATATTCCGAATCCAAAAATGAAGTCCATTTTGAAATATAAAATATATATCATTTCAAAAAGTGGGTATTACTATTCATAATGGCTATTTTGATTGGTCACGGTGTGTTAGA
This sequence comes from Viscum album, assembly GCA_963277665.1. Taxonomy (NCBI): domain Eukaryota; kingdom Viridiplantae; phylum Streptophyta; class Magnoliopsida; order Santalales; family Viscaceae; genus Viscum; species Viscum album. The sequence continues at coordinate 70,418,209 of OY728159.1, forward strand.
ATCTCGAACTTGCGTACAATGCAAGCTATTGCATTATTGAAGGAGAAACATATCGTGGAAGCTTGGGGTGTTACATTCTCCCATCCTTCAATAAATTTTGTCCTCGCAATTTGAAATTGTTCTTCGAAAATAAAAGGTTTAAAATAGAAAATACCTTTGTGGAAAACCCACATCGGAAATAAGGTTAATAAAAATATAACTTTAAAAGAAAGAAATATAAGTACAAATGTCACCCGAGATAGCCCATACTAGGATTATATGAAAATATGGATATGGAGGAGAAACAAACCATCAAGGTCTGATGGAGAGTTGTAGAAAACAGGATTATGAGAAAGTTAACCACAAGAAAATCACAAAGTTGTGATTGGTTAAACGGTTATTGAATCCCCAGTTGGAAAAGTTAACCGACAACGTTTTTGTTTTAAGTTACCTTTCATAAATTTGAACAATTTATTTGAGAGATTTAATAAAAACGTAAGGAAATATACTTACTTGTCATGTAGACTTTCATTATTTAATAAATTTTTACCACAAACCCATCTTTCACTCCAAATGGTAACAGAACTCAAAAATATTCTATTTATTCTAATTGTATAAGGTTCCAAATATTACCACATACCATTTAGATTAGGAAAACTATTTTTTAAAAACCAGGGACTTCCTGTAGGCTAGTGGTAGGTAATAAAGGCCTGTCACACTATGGTGTTGGGTTCGATTCCTACAGCTTTGTCTAACGTGACGGGTTATCCCCCGACCTACAGGTTGTCCTTTTTCTAAAACTATAGTATTATAATATTACAAAAATAATATTCAGAAATGTTTTAACCTTAAACAATACTATCCAAGGTTCAACTTAATCCATTCCAACCTTTATAGTTATCCAAAATACTTCTGTCCAACTCACAGTCCAAATTTTATAAGGAAGGTAAACACAATGAAGATCCTTTTTCCATGTAACAACATGTGAACACCTTCATCATGTATTCTTTTAAAACACTGAAACATACTGAATTACCATAAATCCTTATTGATTACATTCATGATCCCTTATTCCTTATATAATACTAGATATACTCCCTCTATCCAAAAATGTATACAAATCATTAATCAGTTTCAAGGAAGTTAAGAATATCCAATATAATTTATCCAAATCAATAATGTATTATTCCAAAATCACTATCTTGGTATCAGAACCATATTATGGTTTATCTTTCTCTCAACCATATATTTTCCAAAAATTTAACCTATTGTGGAGTCACTTTTCTTGGTTCCACACAATCTCAAGTCCTTGATGAAATATTATTACAGTACAATCCTTATATACTCCATAATTATTATAACCAGTACATCACTGATACAACACTCAAGACAAAATTATTTAATAACAACATAAGAACTCTAATCATTCCTCCTCATCCATGGTAGTATCATAACTTGATTATTATCCAATAACATCATTTGAGGCATACTCTGATGATTTGGACATTGGTTTGCGTAGTGTCCCCACTCCTTGCAGATGAAGCATTGTACATTTGGAACCTTTTTCTTACCCTTGCAGTCATGCACTCGGTGTCCTTTTTCTCTACACTTGTAATAAACTCCCATTCCCTTCAGGCAAGTTCCAAGGTGCTTCTTCCCACAGTTATCACATATTGGAAAATTCCACTTTTCCCTCGTCCCTTTATCCATCATTCTCTCTTCCATCCTTTTCTTCTCTTTCTTCCCTTCCAAGCCATAAGACTCAGAGAATTCTTTACTTATCTTATTAACACATGATACTATATCTTCATAGGTTGAGAACACATGGGAGAATATTTACCTTCTAAATATTGTCTTAATACTGTGAAAGATATGATCCTTCTTACTCTTTGGATCATACGTATTGATGGAGTTCACATTACTTCTACTAGGAGCCATTTCTATACAATGGCATAAACTAGGTTAGTTTATGAATTGCAATGAATAATTCCAAACTTGTAAAATACTTAATGTAAATTGAACGGTTTATGGATATAATCCATAATCATAAAAAATGTTTTCTTTGAGGAAGTATATACTCATAAACACTTCATAATGGTTTGTAAAGAAAATGATAATTATCCTAAGCATATCCCTCGGGAGTGTCGTAACCAAGAGTGCAGCAAGGCTCGTTGTCATGCACCAGTTCCCGTTCGAGTCTAGATCAAAGCGGTGCTTTCGAGTTTTACCCCTAGGTACATCTATGCCAAAGCCGCCTCTACCTGCTCGTATCCAGACAGGGATGTATTGCTCGGAAAACTCACAAAATCTCTATAATACCAAAATTCTAGGAAGTTCTTCTATACTAATCCTCAAAGTCTATCTTAGGGCTATGCGCTCTAATCAGAGTTTATCTAAATCTAGCTTCCAAGGTTAGTACTAAACTGCCTCTGATACCGACTGTAACACCCCGACCCCAGTTACCCAGAGTCTGTGCATTATTTCGTAACATTGGTATGATAAAAAAAGATCAAGTCTCGAAAGACCAATTAGTTTAGTAGCCTTGGAAACACTAGATACATTCATAAATGTTACATTACATCATAAAGTGAAAAACTACAATAACATATTATCCATTTTCCACACTCATATCCCCTTCAGACTATCCCTGTAGGTCATTCCTAAACTACTTCTTCACATCCTGGAAAAATTAAAACATTGAAAGGGGTGAGCTCAGATGCTCAGCAAGGATAACAATATAGCAGAAGATTTCATAAATAAACATAAACATTTAAGTCAATGTATGACTAAAACAAAATCCTTTTAAACTTGAACTTCAACATAATATGGAAAAAGTAAAATGAGATAATTCCATTTACTTATTCACATGGATATTCTACTGGTCGAATAATCACATGCAATATCAATAACCACTTTCATAATGATGGAATGCATAATGCCAGACTATCATAACCATGTAGCCAAGGCCTCGTGCCAAGACTACAAATAATATTTTGTCAAGGCCTCGTTCCAAGACACTAGTTTGTATCATGAGACCTACCGATGCAATTTTTTTAGAAGATACTTACATTTAAAATTTCTAAAATATACTCCAGTGTTTTTCTGAAAACATTATGCAATCTTCTGAAAACAAAATAACTAATTCTGAGACTGCTTGACTAATTACAGGCCATGTGGGTCGACTCCCAATCCCTTCCTGTCTACCACACTCGAGATTCGGGTTTTCTGAAAACATTTTTAAGCTTGTGTTAAATACGTATACATTTGCACTGGATTTTCATATATTTGAGAGAAGTATCTCTCTCTTTTTTGAAATCATTTAAAAAAAGTTATGGCTTATAGAGGAAGCTGAAACTCGAATAATGGTCACGACGGCGGAGAAGTCTTTGTCACCGAATACGTAAGACAAAAAATTCCTTTTGTCATTTAGTAAAAACACTTCGTATAAAAATATTCCTTTTGAATAAAATTAAAAGTCAAAGGGGTTTATACACCGTATAAAATAAAGTTGTGTATGAAACAAAATATGCCTCAATGAATGGAGATTGAGATGAAGTCCTTACAAAGATAATTTTTTAAATAAAATAGATCTATTATGTGTATTCACTATAATTACACATAAATAAAGTAAAAATACAAGATAGGACATAATGATATCATGACATAATTTGAAAGTAGGAGATTAACCCAAAGAATTGAAATTGGGTTAAGAAGTTCCCTTACCTCGTGTCCGACTTGACTCGATCATTCTTTAATATCCTGAATAATAAACTAGAGTTAATTTATATTTGCTTAAGAACCTTTTTCATGTTCATTATTCCTTTTATATCACTTATTACCATGTTATGAACATTATGTAATTATTTAAGTTAATAACGGTCATTTTGTCGATCTTTGGTACTTGAGTCAAAAATAAACTTCTTATAATTACAAGTTGTTCATGTGGTAAGATATCCATTATATCCAAAATTATATTCATGATTTATATATCATATATATCATATATATCCAGTATATACATGAATTTATAATATTACATAATATTTAGAGGTAAGAAATGAAATGCACCGTTCATGGAGACGGTAAGCCGTACGTACGCATGAACACTACTTTCATTTCTATTTCGTATTTAATGGAATGAAATTATAATTATATAAAGGTATACTATAATTCCAGTATAATATAATGTATAATACCATTTAATCCATCCTTTATACATCCCACATATGGCATTAACGATTCAAATCACTTTGAGGGGGCGGTAGTCCGCACTTCCTAAAATGAAATTATCGCGTTTACCCATAATGGAAATCATAAAGGTATTCCATAAATGAAAAATAAATAATCATAAGGAAAAAAAACATAATATATATCATATATAAAAATAGTGTCATCATAATGGCCACCATTAGAGGTGTTAAAATAATATTGAACAATCATCGTTTCGTGAGGCAGTATTTCGCCACCCACAGAAACAGTATGTTCTTTAACGATTAGAAGAAGGTGTGTGTAAGTGTAAATAAAATACTTATCATAAAATCATCCTAGTATATTTTAGATACTGTTTCTATTAAAAAAGATAGTAATAAAAAGATTTTAAGGGGTTGGAGAAGCAAAATAAAACAAAAGAACATAAGGGAAGACATTACCTTAAAATCGGGTAACTCTTTTTGATTTGAGCCAAAGGCTTCCTTGGGAAGACTTATTTCCAAATTGAGGCTTCTAGAAGTAATATAGGGAAGTTTAGAGAGTATTTGGGCATAGGTTGGCCGAGCCAAATGGCTTTGATGGTGTGAATAAGGTGGTAGTGGTGGGGGCCTTTTATAAGAGGAGAGGAGGGGCACTCTTGGAAAGTCATGAAATGTTACATTATCATGAAATTATTTTCGGATTTTAAAGGTCCCAAAATGATATATTTCGAGGATAAGGTGATACGGGTTCTAAATATACTCATCCAATAGGTTTTTTATAAGTTTATGTCTTATATTTTACATTATCTTTTTATTTTTTTAAATCGTTAATTAATGAGGTAATCACTGCATCATCATTGTGTCATAAAAAATTTAATTTATTTGATGTCCAAAAATTATAAAAAAATTACCATGATGTAGGAAATCTTTTTATATTTCCAATGAATATTTATAGTAAAAATGTTAACCTATATAACCCTATGTAATAATTGTTTTAGTAAAACAACACATGTTTGTGACAATTTTATTTTTACTTTAAATACAAAGTTATTAATGTCATTTTCTTACCCAAGTGGCTCCATGGGGTCCCCAAGTTGACCCATGGATTGTATTGGTCGGACATGACTCATCCAATAAGGGAAGTACAAGTTTCAATATATTTTCATATTTTTATAATATCATTTTTACCTTAAATTTCACTAATTACCTTTAATCGTGATTAATTAAACTTAAAAGTTACTATTCACCAAAAAATTATTTTAATCCCATTGAACAACATTTTAATTCCTAATGACAACCATGTATGTAGAATTTTTGAAAATCAAATCACATAAGTGGTAATGTTTCATTTAAACTAAAAATTTGTTTTTTTAACTACCACTTAGTGGTTTCACTATTCATCAAAATTGAAGTTTTTCAGAACAATGCCAAACTTTCACCCTAAGATATAATTGATATTCCAATTTAAAAAATGTTGTATATTTTAAAAAATTACAAAAATATAAGTTTCATTAATTAATTTTATAATTAATTCCCACTATCACAACAAATAGCGTGTTTTTAAGAAACAATATATATCAAAAGATTGACAATTGTTTATGTCAAATTTCAAAGTGAAATTAATTCTAATGACCACCATTGGATAAAATGGTAAAAATATATTCTAATTATACTTTAAAACCACTCAATATTATAATTTATCACTATAAATTATTTTTATTTAAAAAGTTGTTTTTAATTATTTTTCACCATTCATAAGAAATTGGAAGTTCTCAGAAAAATACCAAAAATTCAACATAGGCTAATTTAGATATTCTGAATCCAAAAATGAAGTCCATTTTGAAATATAATATATATATATAATTTCAAAAAGTGGGTATTACTATTCATAATGGCTATTTTGATTGGTCGCGGTGTGTTAGAATCTTGAACTTGCGTACAATGCAAGCTATTACATTATTGAAGGAGAAGCGTATCGTGGAAGCTTGGGGTGTTACAAGTACCACCTCAATCATCTCTGGATCCAATACAACTCCAGCCTCCGAGATGATGTGTCCCAAGAAGTGAACCTCTTGGATCCGGAACTGGCACTTCAAGAGCTTACCATAAAGCTGGTGCTCTCGGAGTGTGTCCAGTACTACCTGCAAATAGTAGGCATGATCCTCCTCAGTAATCGAGTAGATCAGAATGTTGTCGATGAAGACTATGACAAATTGATCAAGGTATGGCTGGAAAATCCTGTTCATGAGTCCCATGAACACTGCTGGAGCATTGGCTACATCGAATGACATAACCAAGAACTCGTAGTGGCCGTACCGACATCTGAAGGCCATCTTCTGCACATCCTCTTCTCGAACTCTGAGCTGGTGATAGCCTGATTTGAAGTCTATCTTCGAGAACCACCATGCTCCATTCAGCTGATCAAATAGTTCTTCAATCCTCGGGAGTGAGTACTTGTTCTTCACGGTCACTTGGTTCAGGCGACGGTAATCGACACAAATCCTCAAGCTTCCATACACCTTCTTGGCGAACAGAATCGGGGCTGCCCAGGGAGAAACACTGGGCCAGATGAATCCCTTCCCCTGTAAGTCCTCCAGCTGTACCCGCAGCTCACAAAGCTCAGCGGGTGCCATCCGATATGCTAGTGTAGATATCAGTGTCGTCCTGGGGTACATGTCAATGTAAAAGTCCACCTCTCTTAGAGGAGGTAGTCCTGGGACATTGTCAGGGAAAACATCCGCGTACTGTTCCACCACTACAGGATAGCTCAGACTCTGCACATCAACCGCTCTAAGGATAAGGATAGCCAAATGATGAGTAATCGGCTACCCCCTCCTCTGGGTAAATCTATCTTGTTCTGAAAATTCTCCCTTCTTTCCAGTGAAGGTAAACCTGGTTCCATCAATGCGGACACACCACACTTTGCACCTAATACAGTCTATCTGAGCATGGACTGTAGATAACTAGTCCATACCCCAGATGACGTCGTAAGGCCTCAACGCCACTATGAGGAGATCCTAGCCGAAGCTCTCACCTCCTAGAGTAAGCTCACACTGTCGGAACCGGTGCGTAATCGTCGAGTCTTCTCCCGTAGGATTCTCTAGCCGTAAGGATTAAGCCAACGACTCCGTCAGAATCTCCGAGCTCCAAACGAGGGAAGTGTAAATGAAAGAGTGACTGTCACCTGTGTATATAAGTACTCTAGCTAAGGTGGATTAGACATAGATCGTACCTCGAATCATCTCCGGAGTGCCATGATCGTAAGCCTCAGCTGCCTGGATCTTAGCTCTTTCCTATCCACTTTCTCCCTATGGTCGGGGTGGACCTCCTAGTGGTGGTGGTGGTAACACCTCGAAACGTCGCCCACCGCCAGCTGCTCGACTAGCTCCTATGCCATGTCTACCTGCACCCTACAGAACACCTCGATCAAATATCTGCCTCTACCTGGGTGGTTCTTTGACCATCTACTGATCATCCAAACGGCGGGTCAGACGGTCACGAGCCATGTGACCTTGCCCGCCGTATGTGAAACACTTCCTATTCCTCACATGAATGTCTCTATCTCATGTACCTCGCACAACTGAACCCATGTCCTGAGGTCATCCACTGGATGGTCTGGTCCGCTTGGACCTCTACGACATCTATCTACTGCCAGCTACAGAAAACTCCGCTATGTGATGCCCGGTGGTGGGTCTCACTGCTGGTGACTGCTCAGTAAAGAAACTCTCCACTAAGAGGGCTCGCTCCAACACCCCACCCACGTCGGGATGCTGAGGGAGATCATCAAAGCTCTGATCTCTCACTTGAGCCCCTGATCGAAGATCTGGGCCCTGAAGAATGGGTACCGCACCATATCTATGGAGTAGAGCGAGAGGTTGGTGAATCTCGCTGAGTACTGTACCACCTTCATGCTACCTTGCTATAGATGCAGTAACTCTTGTATCCGCACCACACATAGGGTGGCTGGGACAAACTCTGCCCGAAACAGGCTCTCGAAGTCTACCTAGAGAAGTCTCACCTCGTCATGCACCTGGATCATCAGGCTCCACCATTTTCCTGCTGCTTCCTGAAGAATACTCGTGACAAGGATCACCATAAGGTTGGCTGGTGTCCCTACCAGTCTGAAGACTCTCACCACAGCCTGCAACCAATCCTCAGCTGCCAAAGGGTCCGTCTCTCCCATGAACCTGGGTGGCCTTTGGCACTGAAACTCATTCAACACACTCAAGTGGAGTTCACTCTCTGCTTCTAGGGCTGGTGGTATCAGTGGCCCAACGGGTAGTGGTACTTATGGTGCCTCCGTTGTGATAGGGACCTACACCGAGGCCTCGTTGTTCTGTGGGATGCCATGTCGTACAACTCTCAGAACCCTAGCTGGCTGTCTACATGGAGGCATCCTGAAAAGAAACAGGTTCACCATGGTCAATAAGTTATAACTAGTGATCTGACTTAAAGATATCACAAAGAAAACTCTTGAAACACACATGCAATTAGTGTTTTCATGCACTGAGTTGGAAATCGGAAGTCAGAGCCCTGATGTATGGATATGTCGACTGCCGCACCAACACTGGACTCCTTAGACTAAAAACCACACTCAGTACTCTTAACACTATTGCTTCACAGAAAAGAAAGATCAGAGTCCTATGTTCTATGGTAGAACCGACTCCTTTGATACCAATTTTTCATGACCCATCCCCCGAGACCCATGCCGTGACTACCCCAAGCCCGCCTTCCATTGGCCAGGGGATGGAAACTAGAACCAAAGGCGTAATTCACTAAATCTGGGAAGGCATTGCCTTTATAATTGTAAACACACACAAAAGAGCACATAGTTGGATACAAAACACTAAGTAAAACTGTATAACAAGAGAGTGTTGAAAGGTAAAGGGGCCGAAAATACAAGCCCAATTGAAAAGTACAAGTACAACTGGAAAGGACAAAACAACTGAAAGGTGAAAAGTAGCTCCTGGATCATCCACCACGGATCCTACCTGAAGGGTAGGTATAGATAGCCTCCTCAGAACTCCATGTATGTCAGTCTCCTCCGTGTACTGACACGTCGTATGGTCCACCTCCGGGTATTGTCCAGTCCTGGTACACTCATCCTCGGTCAGCGCTGTCCATCATCTGCATCCAACATAAGGAGATGCGGGCATAGCCCGTGCAGGGGTGAGTATAACAATACTCGATAGGGACCCCGAGACCACCAAGGTCTCTCAAAATCCACCAAGGATAAACCACAAAGTATGAAATCAATGGATATCCATTACTTAGGTATATGCCCACACATATACCTAAGTAATCAAGTAACCCATCTCAATCACGAGGAAAACACAGAAGTCACTGACTCAACTCACACAGGTATACAACTTTTGTAGAGGGATAGAGATGATCAAATGTATCCACTGAATCATTTATTATGTCGAACCCACATAGGATTCAGGAACATAATTCTGAACTGTCGGACCCACACAGGATCCAGGAACAGTAGTCAGAGCTGTCAAACCCACACATGATTCAGGAACAACTATTCTGTCGAACCCACATAGGATCCAGGAACAGATGTCAGAACTGTCAGACCCACACAGGATCCAGGAACAGTAGTCAGAGCTGTTGAACCCACACAGGATCCAGCAACAGTCATCAGAGCGCAACCAACCACAAGGTTCCGCACAAAGCATGCTTGATTTTGGGAGGGTCCGATCCTCAAGCCAAGAGTCGATACGTCAACTGCCACAAAGTCCCACAATGAAGTATCCCAAAGGTTTTTCATGTCATAGGGGTCTCAACGCAATAGACGGCGCGTCAGTCAGACACCTGGTCTGTGAGTTATTAGCCTTTTAGTCCCGGGGGCCCGGTTGGATTCGTGCATGATCCAACCTGACCGTAACTCAACTATACGTCAAACTCCAGTGGGGTATACTAAAAGGTACCGTCATGCTCCAAGATTACCAGCACTATTGACGGTTCGTCAAACAGACATCCAGTGCCAAAGATATGGCCAACAGAAAGTAAAGGGGTCGTAGTGGGCCCGGGTCCGGTCCGACCCGGTCGGACAGACCCGGTCTGGGTCGACCCAGTTAGACCTGTTGGGTCTGGCCCGGCCCGTTGGGTGGGCTAGCCTGTTAGGTTCGGCCTGGCCCACTGGGCCCAGCCCAGCAGGCCGCGTGGGCGGTTCAACCCGGGTTTGGGGCCGGTTCGGCCTAGAGTGTCACGTGGGCGCAGCCCGGCGCGGCTCGGTCCAGAGGTCGCAGCCGGGCCGGTTCGGCCAGGGTGCCATGAAGGGGGCCGCAGGGCATCGTCTGGTTGGGCCAGGGTGGCTCGGTAGGTAGTCGGATAGCCGGGTGGCGGCCGGGGTGGCCGGGCAGGCCGCGTGGCGGTCGGGCGGGGTGCGACCAGGTTAGCAGGCGGCCGGGCATGGCACCAGGCGAGCCGGCGGGCGGCCAGGTAGGGTGCGGCCAGGCCGGCATGCAGGAAGGCAGGTTCAGCCGGGGTGCACGGGAGGCGCGGGCGGCTGGGAGGCCAGGCCGGCACGGTTCGGCGTGGCTCGGGCCAGCACGGGCCGACGGTGTTTGACCAGGGCACACGAGAGGCCGGCGATGGTGCAGCTGGGGTGGCATGGCTGATTCGGCTCGCGGACGGTGCGACCAGGGCGACTTGGCTAGAGGGCTGTGATTCGGCCTAGAGCACTGGAGCGCCGCGGTTTGTGGAGGCCGTGAGTAGTGTGGCCTTTGTCATCGCTGCCTTCTTCGTTCCATCGCCTCATCGCCATGCCAAAGTTCATCACAAACAAGAACGAAGGAGGGGTCGTGCCATGTTGGTTTAGCCTGCACCCTCCACTTTTAGGGTGGTAACAATTGGTTCATCAAAATAGAAGTATGATGAACAAAAACTCACCCACAACAATTCATTTCCAATCAAAGAAGAAGATCCAAGGAAAGCATCAACATGTAATAAACCCCTACCTTTGTTCGTCGTTCGTCGACGAAGTCACGAAAAGTAGATGAATAAGATTGTCGTTCATCGCGTCCGCTGCACACTTCCAATCCCAAGTTGCATCAGTTGTGGAGGATGCTCCACATTGGTAGGTGTCCGGGGAAAAAGTTAGAAGAGGATCGTTGCCGGCATTCTTTGTTCTTTGTTCTTCGTTGGGAGATGGGGTTCTTTGTTGGAGAATTCAAATCCTCCCAAGCTCTACTCTCCCCAATATTCCACCCAAATGACAAAGTGAAAAATAATAATAGATTGGTTTATCTATTATTTCGTTGGCACATAATTCAAAATGGTGAAATAAATTAATTGGCTCCACCTAATTAATGTGGAGGATTGACACAAGTTAATTAGGAAGTTGGCACAATTTAATTAAAGGGAAGGTGGAACCATAAAGGAGGGAGGGTGTGGAGAAACTCTCCCTCATTAATGAGGGGAGTTGAGAGGTTTTTTTATCCCACCATTAATAGGGGAGTTTAGTCCCGTGTGGTCCCCACGTCGTAACCTCTCGTGGGAGGTTATGTTCGGGTGGGCCCCACCACCTTAACCTCTCATGTGAGGTTAAGGTGTGGTGGTCCCACCTCCAACATCCAACCTCCAACACCCACATGGCAGCTCAAATAAAAATAAATTGTAGCCCACTTTATTTTATTATTCTCAATAAAAACCCAAAAAACTAACTTAACTTCTCGACTCACTACCGTCGAAGTGAAAGTCTCCTTAAGCGAATACCGGTGCTGCGAGTTCAACGGTGCCCTCAGATTTCAATTCCGAGCACCGGTTCTAAAGTTACAAAAACTCGCTCATTTTTTTACTAAACGTACCTGAAAAAAACTTTAGAAATTGATTCTGGGCACACCGGGCCTTAGAATCACGCGCCGTCAGTTTTTGCAGACTCGTAAAATTCCCATGTATTTAAGAGAAAAAAATTTTCCATGGAAATTAAAAGTCTTTACATGCATACGTATGACTTACTGTCTCCACGTCGTGGTGTAGTTTTTCATTCAACACTTCATTATTTGGATGGGTATAATAATGAGTATAATTGATGTAAATAATAAATATAACATGTTAATTATTATGTATATATAATATACCATCCAACTACATACGATTTCACCATCAATAGAATGATATTGTCACCCGTGCGTACGTATGACTTACCATCTCCACAATGCGATGATATTTTGTTCCCCATCATAACCATTCAAGAATAATTTTCATTTGAAGATTAAAAATAATGTTTAAGAACTTAACATCATTCTGGATATTGTAAGAACCCGTATCTTCTTTTGAGGTATGTTTTAATTTTCTGGTAATTTGTGCTTTTTAAAGTGGTTGGTTGAGGTTTGGAAAATTCTGGGAAAGAAATTTAAAGTTGTGGAGGTCGTGCAGGGGTGCACGGTTGGCGCACGGTCTGAAAAAACCATGCAGCCAGCCCAGGAAACCGTGAACCCTTGACAGTGGGCTTTGCACGGGCGGCGCACGATTTGTCAGACCGTGTAGGCAAGCCGTGTGAAGTCCTTAGGTGAGACAGTTGCAACTTCACAGTTGGCACACAGTTTTCCAAACCGTGCTGGGTAACCATGCGACCATTTAAATTTTGGGTTTTTAAGTCCTGGGCCACTCAAGATTTCCCATTTTTCATTCATTCTTCCTCCCACTCATGGCTCACGTAGGAGTTTCAGTTTTCAGAGGTTGGGGAGGCTCCTTAGCACATTTTGGAGGCAAATCGAAGGGGTTTCTTCATGGATTGAAGGCGGTTCTCCTCAGGTAAGTCCCTATTTTAGTTATTTGAGGCTTGGTTAGGGTTATCCCTCTCCCTCTCTTAGTTTCCTAGATCTAAAAGGACTGCATGTAGATCTAGGGTTGTGTTGCCTTTGTGTGTTAAAGGTTGAGCTTGTTGATGTTAGGCAAGGGTTTTTGAGGTGGTTTTGAGGAGGAGTTCAACCGGTTTGGAGTGCTTTTGGGTGAAGGGTAGATTTCACCAAACCCTAAGAGGTAGGTGGTTTGTGACATTCTATAAAAAGTCTTTGATTTATAAGTGAAAAATCACCCAATACCCATGAATGGAGTATTGCGCATTTACCGTTTTAGCCTTGTTGTTTTCCTGATATGCTTGTATGCTTGAGTAGAGGTAAATTGAATGTGAATAGGGTAAATTTCTATGCTTTGGAGGTGTTTCCCATGCATGCTTTGGTTGTAGTTGTTTGGTTTTTCTAAGAATGTTAGGTTTCCATGTTTATTCCCATTCTTAATTTTGTAGGATGGTGTGACTGTTGTTATGATATACTAATATTCCATAGAATTCTATCCAATTAGTTCTTTAGGTTTACCTTGGCCGATACGCACGCTATACTTGTCGAATTACACAGGGCCGTGAGAACTTGGTGTAGTAGACCATAGGGAGAATGGATGTAAGGGATTCTCCAGAGTGTCTTTATAATATTACGATGCGAGACCACAAGGGGAATTGACGTTGAGTGCTTCCTCAGAGTGTCTATAGTTCCTTGACGTGGGCCACATGGGGAATGAGACGTTGAGTGCTTCATGAGAGTGCCTTTAGTACCGATACGAGACTATAGGGGGAATTGACAGTGATTGCTTCATCAGAGAGTCCAAACTTTAGCTGAACCATAGGGGTGAGACTATGTGTGATTCCTAGAGGGTTTCTTGTACTTGTTGGTTGAACCATAGGGGTTAGGCTGTGAGTACTACCCTGAGGGTTACCTTTTGTGTTTAGCAATTTTCTTGTGTTTCTAGGTAGGACCAGAGGAGATAGGTTGTGAGTACTTCCCAGAGGGTTACTTGTTTGTTAGCTGCTTACTTGATTGTGAATTGAATTCTTGAACTGTGGAATTTTTTATTGCTGAGTGCTTCCTTATTTATTGCATTAATTTTTCTTATTTCCTTCCAAATAATCAATGACTGTTAGACACAGATCTTTTGGTGGTTGCCTACTAAGATTTAGTCTCACACCCTATTTGGGTCATGCTTTTGGGCCCAAACAGATTATATTGTTACAGGTATAGATAAGGGAAAGCTCCCTTCTACTCGAGGCACTTGATTGCATTGGAGATGGAGAGCACAAGACCAAGCTGAGGCTTGCGATGCTGAGGAGTTGCTTATCTGTTTTCCTTTTGTACTTTGGATTAGTACTGTATTTAGCATTTTGACTTGTTTGGCTGCTTTCCTAGACATATATGTATCATCCATCATTTATATATATATATGCTCCAGTTGCTTCTTTATCAGTTTTCTACTATTTACTATTGTTTGGTATTATTACTACTTCCTTTGTTGTATATCTGTTTACTTCTGCTGTGTACTCTACCAATGAGGGCATAGTTTCCCCACTATCACACCCAAGACCCTCACTGCTAGTTGTTAGCCTCTGGCATTCGAGGAAATGCACTTGAGGACATGTGACTAACCGGGTACGGGGCGCCTCTGGGTGGCTTCCAGAACCGTGGCGTTACAAAGTGGTATCAGAGGAATTCTTTTCTTCTTGACTTACTATTTGGAGCCTATAGCCAGGGATAGGATGGAATAGGTAATTAATAATAAGCTGTGCCTGGGAGTAGCTAACCCATGTACAGGGAAAAGCTAATTTACCTTGATTATTTCAATTTTGTTTCTGGTTTTTCAATTTTACAATTGATTTGATTTTCACCATTAGGCGACTCACATGTATTGTGCAATTATCATTGATGTTATTGAGGTTCTATTTCTATCGCAACCCGATGAGATGAGGGTATTCCATCTCATGCATCATATAGGCACTTTCTAGAAATCACATGTCATGCATTCTTGCCATTCCATTTAGGGTGCATTAGCGATTGCATGTTGTTGTGATAGTTGTTGTTCTAGATATGCATGTTGTTGTGATAGATGATTTGATAGAATACCTACTGTTTGATAAGGTATTGTTTGTATAAGGTGTTGTTTGGATAAATGCCAAACTTTGGTATTTGAGGTGTTATGGGCCCTCATGAACCGAAATTTGGTGGATCATTGTACTATTACTCTTGTTTATAACATGTATAAGATTCCAAAATTTGATTCGCGGGGAGTATGGGCCCTCACTGATCGGAATATGGTAGTTCAATGTTCGTTTTAGTGTTTTTATGGGTTCCTGATTAGTTTCCGAGGATTACTGTCCGAAGAAACCCAGAATACATGACGTGTAATGTTAAATACACACCATGTGTTCTTATGTTTGGGAAGAAATAGTTTTTCTTAAGTACAAACTGTGTACTCTATGTACACGCCATGTAGTCTCTAACCGTGTCACAGGCCGTGTGGAATAAGACACGAGACTGTGAAATCTTGGTAGGACTTTCCGTGTACCTAATGTTCATGCCGTGTGTAGAGACCTTGTGTCCGCCCGTGTGACTAAAAACACAGATGCATGAAAACTTAAGTCATACACGCTATGTCACTATTTAACATGCTGTGTAGTGTAAACCGTGCAGCCGACCATGTATCTAACAACACGGGTCGGTGAAGCTCATCTAGTACATGCCGTGTCTGGCACAAACACGTCGTGTAGTCTCGTTCTAAGGTGAACCGTGTGGCCTAGCCGTGTAAGGGGACTCAGGTAGGGAAAAAATATTCAAGTGCATGCCGTGTGTTTGGATAAAACGCCATGTGTTTGGGGTGTTACATGACCAGTTGTGGTAGGAGTACACACCCATGTGAATGGATTAAGGGAACATGCCATGTAGGGGACATACACGCCGTGTAGTCATGTTTTGAAAAAATTGAATGATTTCTTTCTTCTGTTCCCTTATTACACTTCTAGTCACCTCAGTTTTATCTTCTGCTCTTTTAGATATAGGGGATTCCCATAGTTTTATCTCTGTTGCTGTTGTGGAGAGCCTTGGGCTCTGTATCCTTTCTTCATCTGATATCTTGACACTAGACACTCTGTTGGGGATGAGAACATATAGTGTATGTCAGTGCAAGGAGTTCCCTCTTGAGGTTAGAGGGTGTCACTTCCTTTGGGATCTCTATGTCATAGATATGACAGGCTATGATGTCATTCTTGGAATGGACTGGTTAGTTCCCTTCTAGACAGTTGTTGATTTCTATCGCCGTAGGGTGAGTTTCATATCATCAGAGGGTGGATCTTTTCTTCACAAGGGGAAATGGGATATCCAGGTGAGCAGAGAGGGACCAAAGCATCATGGGTTAGGAGAAGTTACAACCCAAATTTCTAGTCTATATCTGGTTGAACAGGGGACTTCACAAATGGAATTTCCTCCAGTGGTGGATCATTTCAAGGATGTCTTTCCAGAGGACTTTTCAGGTTTTCCTCCAGAGCGAGAGGTATACTTTTCTATTGATCTTGTGCCAGGAGCGGCACCTGTGTCTATTACTCCTTATAGGATGGCTACACCTGAGTTACAGGAGCTCAAGAAACAGTTGGAGGAGTTGTAGAAAAAGGGTTTCATCTGACCCAATACTTCTCCTTGGGGTTCGCCTGTTCTATTTGCGAAGAAGGAAGACGATAACCTTAGAATTTTCATGGATTATCGGAAGTTGAACTAGTTAACGGTCAAGAACCGATATCCCTTACCGATGATTGATGATCTCTTTGATCAGATTAGAGGAGCCCAGGTGTTCTCGAAGATTGACTTGAGGTACGGTTACCATCAGTTTCACGTTAGACCATCAGATATACCTCTTATAGCCTTCCAGATCATGTATAGTCTATACAAGTATGTGGTTATGCCGTTCGGTCTTACAAAAGCGCCTGCAATTTTCATGTCACTGATGAACCGAGTGTTCCATCCATACCTGGATTCTTTCATGGTAGTCTTTGTGGACGATATCTTGGTGTACTATCGCACTCGACACGACCATGCCACACATCTTGAGATCGTTACGAGTACACTGAGAGAGAATCAGTTATATGATAAGCTCTCAAAATGCCACTTTTAGATGGACCAGATTTACTTCTTTGGTCATGTCATATCAGAGATAGGAGTATCAGTAGACCTAGAGAAAATGAGAGTAGTAGTTTCCTGGGAGCATCCGAAGAACGTCTTTGAGGTGCAGAGTTTTCTAGGGCTAGAAGGATACTACAGACATTTCATACAAAACTTTTCACACTTAGAAGCGCCTCTGATGGTCCTGACTAAGAAGGGTACAAAGTTCTTGTGGTCAGATTCTTGTGAGTCAGCCTTTCAGGAGCTGAAAGGGAGGTTGACTTCAGCACCGATACTAGTTTTTCTAGATCCGGGAAAGATCTATACTATTTACTGTGATGCTTTAGGTATCAGGCTGGGAGCTGTGCTTATTCAGGGGGAAGGAGTCGTTGTGTACGGGTCTCGGAAGTTGAGGCCACATGAGAATAAATACCCGATGCACGATCTCTAGTTGGCTGAAGTTGTTCATGCTTTACACTGTTGGAGACATTTTCTTTTGGGTGAGCATTTTGTGGTTTTCACCAACCAAAAAAGTCTCAAGTACATCTTCACTCAGCGTGATATGAATTTGAGACAACAAAGGTGGGTTTATTACCTTTAGTCTTTTGAATTTGAGCTTGCCTACACACCTGGGAAGGGCAACGCAGTGGCTGATGCGTTGAGAAGGAGGACTCAGATATAGACAGTTCATGAGTCCAGTAGTGAGTGGTAGCTTAAGGATGTGTTCTTTGAGATGTATTTGGAGGTGCACGATAGGCAGGGGAAGGCATTTCTTTCTTTTATAGCTATTACCTATACTCTTCTTGATCGAGTGAGAATGAGGCAGCTATCAGATTCTGAAGGCCTAGTCCTACGGTAAATCATGTCAGGAGTGGACCCTATTCCTGGATGGACCATAGGCAAGGATGAGATCTTGCATTTCTAGGGGTGCGTATGGGTGCCAACAGACATACGTGAGGAGCTGATGCAGGGCTTTCATTCCTCAGTTTGGGCAGTTCATCCTGGCGTCACCAAGATGTATCATGATCTACACCGTCAGTATTGGTGGCCAGGTATGAAAAGAGATGTTGTAGGTTTCGTCATGAGGTGTTCCACCTATCAGCAAGTGAAGGCGGGACATCAGCGACCAACAAGGCTTTTGCAGCAGTTACCCATTCCTGAGTGGAAGTGGAATGATGTCGTGATGGATTTCATGACCGGTTTGCTGAGGTCACCTCGAGGGAATGATACATTATGGGTCATCATTGATAGACTTACAAAGGTCTCTCACTTATTTCCGGTCAAAGAGACCTTTAGTGTTGATGAGCTGGGACTATTGTACATCCGTGAGATTGTACGTCTGCATGGAGTTCCACACTCCATTGTTTCAGATAGGGATGCACATTTAACTTCTTAGATCTGGAAAGGGCTACAGAAGTCTTTGGGTACACAGGTACTTTTAAGTACAGATTACCATCCCTAGATAGATAAGCATACGATTTAGGTGCTTGAGGACATGCTCCGAGCATGCATTCTAGATTTTGGAGGTTCTTGGGAGAAGTATATACCTCTTGTGGAGTTTTCCTACAACAATAGTTTTCAAGAAACTATACATATGGAACCTTATGAGTATTTGTATAGTAGGCCATGCTGATCACCCTTGTGTTGGATGGAGGTAGGAGAGGCAGCTATGCTGGGACCTCATCTTATCCAGGAGACCACAGAACAAATGGAGTTGATTCAGAAGAGGATGGCTACTGCACAGTCTCAACAGAAGTCTTATGCTGATCAGTGGAGACGACCTATGAAGTTCGAGGTTGGAGATCAGGTTTTTCTACATGTCACACCGAGGTTGGGGCACAGAAGGATCAGGAGACAGGGTAAGCTTTCGTCGAGTTACGTCGGGCCGTTTGAGGTGTTGGAGAGAGTTGGGCTGGTTTCCTATCGGTTGTAGTTACCTTAGAGGTACCGGGCTATGCAAGACGTCTTCCACATTTCACAGATTCGATGTTACTTTTCAGACCCATCTCATGTTTTCCAACCTGAGGAGGTTGAGTTGGAAGTGGATGCATATTTCGAGGAGAATCATATGCGGATTGTCGATCACAATAAAACGGTTCTCTGTGGCCGGTCTGCTCCTCTGGTACGAGTGCTATGGAAGCACGAGCGAGTACAGGACAAGACTTTGGAGAGGGAGGCTGATGTACGAGCACAATGGCTGGAGTTGTTCAGAGTTTCTTCTTCTACGCCACCTTACTAGGGAAATTCGGAGACAAATTTCTTTAAGGGGGGAAGTTTGTAAGAACCCGAATCTTCTTTTCCGGTATGTTTTCCTTTTCTGGTAATTTTTTCTTTTTTATGTGGTTGGTTGAAGTTTGGAAAATTCTGGGAAAAACTTTTAAAGTTGTGGAGGTCGTGCATGGGCGCACAGTTGGCGCACGGTCTGAACAAACCATGTAGCCAGCCCAAGAAATCATACACCCTTGACAGTGGGCTCCGCAATAGTAGTGCACGGTTTGTCTGACCGTGCGGGAAAGACGTGTGAAGTCCCTGGGTGAGATAGTGGCAACCACATGGTTGGCGCACAGTTTTCCAAACCATGCGGGGTAATCATGCGGCCACTTAATGTTTGGGTTTTTAAGTCCCAGGCCACTCGGGATTTCCCAATTTTCCCTCATTCTTCCTCCCACTCATGGCTCACATGAGAGTTCTGGTTTTCAGAGGTTGGGGAAGATCCTAGCTCATTTTGGAGGCAAATCGAAGGGATTTCTTGGTGGATCGAAGGCGGTTCTCCTCAGGTAAGTCCCTCTTTTGGTTATTTGATGTTTGGTTAGGGTTATCCTGCTCCCTCTCTTAGTTTCCTAGATCTACAAGGGGTTCATGTAGATCTAGGGTTTTGTTGCCTTTTTGTGTTAAAGGTCAATATTTTTGATGTTATGGAAGGGTTTTTGAGGTGGTTTTGAGGATGCATTCACCCGGTTTAGAGTGCGTTTGGGAGAAGGGTCGATTTATCCAAACCCTAAGAGGTAGGTGGTTTGTAGTTTTCTGTAGAAAGTCTTTGATTTATATGTGCAAAATCACCCATTACCCATGAACTAGGTATTGTGCGTTTACCGTTTTAGACCTGTTGTTTTTCTACTATGCTTGTATGCTTGAGTAGAGGTAAATTGAATGTGAATAGGGTAAATTGCTATGCTTTGGAGGTGTTGCCCATGCATGTTTTGGTTGTAGTTGTTTGGTTTTTCTTAGCCTGTTAGGCTTCCATGTTTATTCCCATGCCTAGTTTTTTAGGATGGTGTAACTGTTGTTCTGATATGCTAATATTCCATAGAATGCTTGCCAAGTAGTTCTTGAGGTTTACCTTGGCCGATACGCATGCTATACTTGTTAACTTAAACAAGGCCGTTAGAACCTGTTATAGTAGACCATAGAGAGAATAGACATAAGGGATTATCCAGAGTGTCTTTATAATATTACGATGCGAGACCATAGGGGGAATTGGCATTAAGTTCTTCCTCAGAGTGTCTGTAGTTCCTCGACATGGGCCACAGGGGGAATGAGACATTGAGTTCTTCCCCAGAGTGCCTTTAGTACCGATACGATACTATAGGGGGAATTGAAAGTGAGTGCTTCCTCAAAGAGTCTATACTTTAGCTAAACCAGATGGGTGAGACTATGTGTACTTCCCAGAGGGTTGCTTGTACTTGTTGGTTGAACCAGAGGGGTTAGGCTGTGAGTACTACCCAGAGGGTTACCCTTTGTGTTTAGCAGTTTGCTTGTGTTTCTAGGTAGGACTAGAGGGGATAGGCTGTGAGTACTTCCCAGAGGGTTACCTGTTTGTTTCCTGCTTACTTGATTGTGAATTGAATGCTTGAACTGTGGAATTGTTTACTACTGAGTGCTTCCTTATTTATTTCATTCCTTTTTCTTATTTCCTACCATATACTCACAGACTATTAGGCACAGATCTTTTGGTGGTTGCCTACTGGGATTTAGTCTCACACCCTATTTGGGTCATGATTTTGGGCCCAAACAGATTATATTGTTGCAGATATAGATAAGGGAAAATGCCCTTCTACTTCAGGTACTTGATTGCATTGGAGCTGGAGAGCATGAGACCAAGATGAGGCTTGCGATGCTGAGGAGTTGCTTATCTGTTTTCCTTTTATACTTTTTATTAGTAATATATTCATCATTGTGACTTGTTTGGCTTCTTTCCTAGACATATATATATCATGAATCATTTATATATATATGCTCTAGTTACTTCTTTACCAGTCTTCCACTGTTTACTATTGTTTGGTATTATTACAGCTTCTGCTATTGTATATCTGTTTACTTCCGCTGTATACTTTGCCAATGAGGGCATAGTTTCACCACTATCACACCCAAGGCCCTCGCTGCTAGTCAACAACCTCTAATGTTTGGGGAAATGTGCTTGAGGCTATGTGACCAACCAGGTACGGGGTGCCTCTGGGTGGCTTTCGGAACCAGGGCGTTACAGATATGAATTAAATACATCCTATTCATAAAAAATATTACTTACGTAACAAAACATAAAAAGTAAAATGAATCAGTAAAAACCCAAAACAATGATACTACTGAAATATTATTAACAAAAAAATATTAGAAGATCAAATATAATATCATATTTATGTATATGGTTATTTTATAATTTAATAACAATGATTTAATTATTATATAGGAGGTTAAAGTACCCTTGAACAAGGAAAAGTACAAGGTAAGGGTTAATTTTACAATCTCTTTATTTATCAGAGGTTGTTTATACGTAAGTAACTACTAGGAATTCTTTATCATCCACATCCGTGTTTCCTAAAAATTTATTTCAAAACATTTTTTACCTTTTCATATAATATGGGTTAAAGTTATTTATACCCTTGTTTGAATTTTAATAAAATATTTTTAAAGGAATCTTTCTGTCATTTTCCAAACAAGGTACTTTATGACCTTTTTGAAAAATTAATGTAAGAATGCTTTTTTAACTTATACGGCGGGTGCAACTATTTTTTTGCCGTTATAACACCTTTGAATCTTCCCTTTAAATATTATAAGAATATCTTCAAAATAAATGTTTTATTTTATAATTATGTGATTTTTAAATGATTTCAAAATAGAAAGAGATATTTCTCTCAAAAAGTTTTGATTTCATCTATGTCAACATCCTTTTATGGATTTTACACTTATTTGAAGTTGATTTATTATGATACAATATTCCATATTGTATTGAAGGTTTTGTGATATGTTTGACTGTGGATGTTTTATTTTTATACCATTCATGGTTTATGGTTAAAGTATTAATATTTCATATGCTAGTTTTAATACGAATGTTTATGTTATGTTTTAACCTTTTCATATGAGGAATGCATTGAATTTAGTAAGTGACGGGTGAAGCCCGCTATAGCTACTCAATGCATTGGTAGGTCTCATGAGATAAACTAGTGTCTTAATATAAGTCCTCGACAAAATCTTATTTGTAGTCTTGGAAAGAGGCCTTGACTATGTGGTTATGATGTTCGACATTATGAATTCCATCATTATAAAATTAGCTATTGATATTAAATGTGATTATTCAACTAGTATAATATCCATGTGAATAAGTAAATGAAATTATTTGATTTATCTTTGACATATTATTCTAAAGTTTAAGTTTAAAAGGCTTTTGTTTTAGTCTTATACATTGCCTTAAATGTTTATGATTATTTATGATAGTTTCTGCTATATTGTTATCCTTACTGAGTATCTAAGATCACCACTTTCTTATGTTTTATTTTTTCCAGGATGTGAAGAAGTATATTATGAATAACCTGCAGGGATAGGCCAAAGGATAAGAGTGTGTTCAAAAGGGGACATGATTTCATTTTCTTTATTTCATGATATAATGTAAAACTTATGTATGTATCTAATACTTCCAAGGCTACTAAACTGATCGGTCTTTCAGAACATGATTCCTTATGTCATGCCAATGTTATGTAATAATGCACCGAATATGGGTAATTGGTGTCAGGGAATTATAAAGTCTCATTCCATAAATGTTTCATGGAATATGCTTCCTTTGTGGATTGAATGTCTCTCTCTCTGTGAGAATATTCATCTGGATATCACTCATTTGTTCAGGGAGGCTAATCAAGTTGCTGATGCTCTATCCAAAAGAGTTATTATGGAGACTTCCTCATGATGGTTGTTTGTTACTCTGAGCTTCGGCTTCTGTTTTGTTGATTTGGATGCGTGTGGTGTTTTTCATATTTGTCTTTGTAAGCCCCCCTGTACTGCCACTTTTAATGTTTTCTAATAAATTTGTTAGAACAGGCTCCGCCTGGGTCCTGAACCTCTTGGATTATATTTATATAATTAGAATTATATATATATATATATTTAATAAATAAATATAAATATAAATATGGTAAATATATTCATTATTTAAGTAAGTTTATTATAAATTTAATAATTATTTAAATATATATAATTATTTTTTTATAATTATATAAATACTTTTAAAAAAATATTTATTTATTTATAATTATAAAGATATTATTTTATAAATATATTATGTACATTTTTAAATATATTTATTGATAATATTTTTGTGTAAATATTTTTTACCAATATTTTTTAACATTATTAATGAATATCTAATTTTAAGTTCATGCGGGTTAAAAATGAGTGAAATTGAAAATATTAAAAATAAATACACTTTAATAATATTGAAAAAATGAATAAGTTTTTTCTGTTTAAATTGTATATAAAAATTTATTAATTACATATATGTGAAATCAATATAGCACACATTTGATCTATGTTAAATTGAAAAGTCAAACGACATTCAATTATATGTCCATTACTCTATGTAATTAGTCAGTATTTTTAATTCATGTTAATTTTTAATTTTAAACCATTATTCACTAAATATAGCCCATAAATATTTTGTAATATATAAATCATATTTATATACATTAATTTATGTATACTATTTATTAACATTATCAGTAATCATCTAATTAATAAAATGTTTAATATTTTTCTCAATTTACTAATTTTCAATTTTAATTTGTTTAATTTTCATTTTTCATATCTATATATTTAATGAATACTATCTATTAGTAGTTATAATTTATATATAGTATAATCAATTTATTCATTTTTACCAATAATTATTTAATTAATAAAATTTGTATTTTTTTAATAAAATCAATTTTTTATTTTTAGTTATTTAATTATCTCATTTTATTTATTCGTGTCATGACCGCCTCCCCACAAGGTGTACCACTCCTGGGTTGGTAATGTGAGAAGGGAGATAATGACCCCTGAGTCCCACCTCCAATAGGCCCTGGGTTGGTGACTAACACTGAGGGTATAGTAAACACACAAATGGGAGGCATTACCCTTTAAAAGAACACATGTGAAAGAGATAAATAAGACAAAAACCAACCAACTCCAACTTATACAACAATATAAATGAAATCCCAAGTACACATATGTAATTTCATGAAAAACTACTACAACTGAAAGGGGAAAAAATAAAAATACCAAAGGAAATTAAAAACACCAGCAACCACAAGCCCGAACAGCTCCTGCTACCCCAAGCTAGTAGAAACCAACTTGATCTCCAACCTTCTCCAAGTGACCTGAAAAATAGTTTATATATACATAGGGTGAGTATAATAGTATACTCAGTAGGATCCTCCTCGAAGCCTCTCATGCAAAATTAAATAAAGCATTCTAAAGTACAGTGAAAAACAAGTGAAACTGACTTGTCACCTAAACAGGTATACTAAGTTCCCAGCATCCCCATGGCTACTCTAACCAAGTATCATGTACAAGAGTATATAATATAATAAAGAATATCAAGGGTACCCTGGTACTACTTCCCCACTGGTTTTCTGCTTTGCCCCAACATCGCACATCCTAAGCATCTCTCTCCAAAAAGGCTTGCCCGCAGACACCTGGGTGAAGCACCACAACATGCACCTCATGCCACAAAACCACCATGCCCACGTAAGCAAAGTAACTAGGTAGTTTCTAAGAGCCACTATAGCTTGCATAGTGTGTATCATACATCAGGAAATATACGTCAAGCCATTATAGCCCACACACTGAGTAAGGATCCTTAAGATATCACAACCTATACACGTTACACCTATAATAGTCCATAGGAAACTATATCCAGAATATATGTGTGTGAATAACCACAAACCATTACAGCCCTCTACACACATATATGGGGAAAACTAACCATTGTGCCTACCAGCACAAGTAACTACCAAGAGAATAGAGTAGGGCTAAAGAGGGTAGTCATCCATCCATCCTCCCACTGGAATGTTTGGGAAAACACCCCAATAGGGATCAGAATCCCCGGGGTGTTAGTTTCCCTAAATGATGGGGTGGAGTAGCGTAAAGAAACACAAAAAGTACAGAATGTAATATAGCTCACAACCACACTATGGGCATAACCTAGTCTTAGACTCAATTGTAGCTAACGTCTCTCGGATTCCTGACTGCCACTTCTAAGACTAGGTATACTATAAGCACACAACCATTTAAAGAGATTTAATACATTACTTAATTACCTTTTTATCATTTTCACTTTACGTTAATTAATTCTTTAAACATTAATTAACCACCAATAATTTCTACATTATAATTCATTAGCATCACACCAAAAGTTCATTGTTCCTTCAAATTACAACCTCATCATTGCACCCTAGCAAGCTCCAACCCCATGGGTTAACATCATTTATTCAATTATTTATTTACAACATTACTTTTCTATATTCCCAGTAATTCTAGAAAAAAAATATATTCTACTAAAAACAAGGGGGCTCAACACGATGAGTATATGAACTACCCGTCGAGTATTTTCCACCTATAGTAAGAGCGTAGACCCACCCTCCCTTGAGAAGCAAAAAACGGAAAGCACGTGACATACCCCACACATATTTTCCCCTTTCGGAAGAAGGGTAAGTAAGACCAGCTACCTTGAGCAGTGGGGAATGTAAAGCAGATAAACAAACAATAAGAATAAGCAAGCATCCAAACATTCAAATACAACTCATTTCATCATCCCTGGTGTCCTCCCTGATACCCACATGCATAAACTGATGCATCTCGCCACTCTAGGCATCAACTTCTGCCACAACCAATAGGCCTCCCTACCCCCACATATCACAACAACCTTCTAGGATCACATCACAACACAAGCATCAGGAAAACAAATATCATATAAATTGGTATCTTGGCCCTTAAACAAGAAAGAGGGTAACTCATAACCCTACAAGGAATTATCTTTTATCAAACAAACAGTTCTTTAATCCATCTTGAATTAACTGATTTATTATTCGCAGGTTCCAACTTCAGGAAACCTAAACAGTAATCTATCACAAATTGATTAAACATGATTACTGCATCAATTTGATTAACATAAAATTACAATAACAACAATCACATTAATTAACATTCCTCTTTATCTTTATCCAAACAATTATCAATTAATTACAGATTTACGTTCTTTACCAATTTCCATCAAGAACGAAAGATAAACAAGCAAGCATATATATCTTACTATCTAGAAAAACAAGAGGCAATAACATACGACCGATATAAATTTATTTATCTGGTTCAAATATTTATTATGTCAATTATATTGTGATCCAGTTGGATAAAACATGCCAACAATACAGTTGCACATAAAAGAAAATAGAAACAATGAATCCCCTACCTCAAACGGTTCTTTATGTTCATTATACGAGAACAAGCCACACAACAGGTTATGATCTCCTCCCCCCATGAAAACTGTATCCACCTGAGGATTCAGAGACACCACCACACCAGTCAAAACCCAAAAAAGTCCATCAGGAAAATGGAGATAGAATTCCATAAAAGGGAAAGGAGAAATAGGAGTAGATGAACTCAAAAGAATGGCGATAGATCATACCTTATATCGAAGATTGATCGATACTGTTTGGTTGCATCAAAACTAGAGGGGAACCAATCCAAGGAGTAAAGTTTGACCACACAACTCATAATGGAAGGAAAGGAAGTTTTGAGTGTCTCACACCTAAGAACAAGGAGGAAGAACTAGGGAGGAAGATATCTCATCCCTTTAAAAGATTTAACAGAACAACGGTTTAAGATATGCTGGATTTTCTATTAAAAGTGGATATTATTAAACCACATGATTTGACTAAGTAAAATCATCCTGAGCCTTAGGAATAATTAATATATGAGTTATGGCATTTGAATCGGCCTTAGATTTCTTAAAATGAGGCTTTAAATGCATTTTATGTCAAAGAAAATGTTAAAGGGGAAAACTGTAGGAAGCTAGAAACACTGTTCATGAACACAAAATTTGGAAAAGAAAAGAGGATACCATTGAAACCTCACCTTTCTGGAAACAATGTTCATGAAACTGAAATTTGGAAAAGGAAATAGGCTGCCGTTGGAACCTCACCATTCTGAAAACACTGTTTATGAACTCAAAATTTGGCAAAGGAAAGAGGCTACTATTGGAACCTCACCGTTCTGGAAACACTGTTCATGAACTCAAAATTTGGAAAAGGAAATAGGCTACCATTGGAACCTCACTGTTCTGGAAACATTGTTCATGAACTCAAAATTTGTAAAAGGAAAGAGGCTACCATTGGAACCTCACCATTCTAGAAACACTGTTCATGAACTCAAAATTTGGAAAAGGAAAGAGGCTACCGTTGGAACCTCACCGTTCTGGAAACACTGTTCATGAACCTGAAATTCGGCCAAGGAAAGAGGCTACCTATTGGAACCACACCATCCTGGAAAAGCTATTCATGAACTGAAAATTTGGCAAAGGAAAGAGGCTACCATTGGACCTCACCGTTCTGGAAACACTGTTCATGAACTCAAAATTTGGAAAAGGAAATTGAGGCTACCGTTGAACCTCACTATTTTGGAAACACTGTTCACATAAGGTTACCATTGCACCGTTCACATAAGGCTACTGATGACACTGTTCACATAAGGTTACCATTTCACTGTTCACATAAGGTAACCGATAACACTGTTCACACAAAGTTATCGTTGCACTGTTCACATAAGCCTACCAATGACACTATTCACATAAGGCTACCATTGCACTATTCACCTAAGGCTATGAATGACACTGTTCACATAAGGCTACCATTGCACTGTTCACATAACGCTACCTATGACACTGTTCACATAAGGTTATAGTTTCACTATTCACATAAGGCTATCAATGACACTGTTCACATAAGGTTACCGTTGTACTGTTCACATAAGGCTACCAATGACACTGTTCACATAAGGTTACCATTATACTGTTCATATAAGGCTACCAATGACACTGTTCGAATAAGGTTACCATTGTACTGTTCACAAAAGGATACCGATAACACTGTTCACATAAGGTTACCGTTTCACAGTTCACATAATTGGAAATTTTGAAAACTATTGGGGATAATTCACCTTGACCACCCGAACACCTCAAACAATAGATTTCAGCCAATTAATGGACCAAAGAGGTCTGAGACATTACATAAGATACCTGTCAAAACATTATCGTCCTAGATAATTCAAAACCCACCTAAAGGGAAACCGAAACATGGTCCGAACAACCACCCATCGAGATACCTATCAAAAGAGAGCAAGCCACAAGAAGTAACCAAAAGAAAACCATCTTATAAACATGAAAGGTCTATAACCACAAAGGGGAAATCATTAAATAAAAAGAGTTAAACATCAAAAAACTATGGGAACTGAGCACGTATTTGCGACTCACATTCCCTGGTACTCTTCTACACGCCACCGTGTCACCATAAGACACAAACCAAGGGGATAGAACACTTGTGAAACACCTTCTCTTTGCGGTCTTGGATCTCCACTAGTCGCTCCTCGAAGGTCGCATCATTATCAACATATATATCTCCCCAATCGATGACATGCAAGTCATCATGAAGATAACTATGGAGCTATGACACATGAAAAACATCGTGTATCCAGCTCATCTGTAGGGGAAGTGCTACTCGATACACCACAGATCCAACATGAGACAAAACCTCCAAAGGCCCAACAAACTGGGGAGAAAGCTTACTCCCCCGACCAAACCTTCAATGCGCACAACAGGGAGTCACCTTTAGAAACACATAATCCCCAACATCAAACTCCAAAGGTCTTTTCCTTTGATCGACATATGATTTATGACGATCCTGCACTATCTTCATCCTCTCACGAATCACCTGAACCATCTCTGTTGTATTCTGCACTAGTTCCGGTCTGAGAATTGCTGAATCTCTGACCCCAGTCCAGCACAACAGAGAATGGAAAGTTCATCCATAAAAGGATTCAAATGACGCCATACCAATGGTGGATTGAAAACTATTGTTGTAAGAAAAATCCACCAAGGGTACGGACCTACAAAATCTAGGACACAAGAGCGTAACATGTCTTCAAGAGTCTGGATGGTCCACTCTGTCTGACCATCCATCTAAGGATGAAAAGAAATGCTAAGGAATAGCTGAGAACCAAAAGAATTCTGGAGACCTCTTCACACCCTATAGGTAAAATGAGGATCTCGATCAGAAATTATCGTCCTTAAGACTCCATGAAGTCTCACCACCTCCTATAGATACTTCCTCGAAAAAACTTCCACTGAGCTTGAATCCTTGATCGCTATGAAGTGGGATGATTTTGTTAAACGATCCAATACCACCCAAATAGCATCATGTACTCCCTAAGATCGAGGTAAACTAGTAATAAAGTCCATTGAGATGTCCTCCCACTTCCACTTAGGAACATCTAATGACTGGAGAAGACTACTAGGAACACGGTGTTCAACCTTCACCTTTTGGAACACTAAAAATCGAGATACAAACTCCGTAACTGCATGCTTCAGCCCAGGCCACCAAAACTGGCTCCTCAAGGCTCGATACATCTTTTTCATTCCAGGATGCAACACTAAAGGATAACTATGGAACTCTTTGAGAACCATCTCATGCATCATCAAGGGAACAAATATCCTTCCATGATACAACACTCGGTGTTGTTCATCCACAAACCAACCATCAGGGGCCTCACCACAAACAACTCTGTCTCTCCAGACCTCCACCTCTAGATCCCCCAACTGGGACTCTTCCAACTGCTGCACCAGATATGTCTGAAAATTCATATGAAAAAGACAACCGTTGACCCTAAATTCTCCCATATCGATATGTAATGCTGAAGGTTCTTCCATTACTCTCTAGGAGTCACCAGATTCACTCACTACATCACTACGTGACTTTCAACTCAACGCATCATATACAATATTCCCCTTTCCAGGTGTATACAATATTTCAAAGTTGTATTTCTATAAGAAATCCATCCACCGACACTATTGTAAGTTCAAGTCACACTGGGAGAAAACATACCTAAAACTCTTATGATTGGTGAAAACCACAAAGCGCTCATCAATGAGGTAATGTCTCCACAACTTCAGAGAAAACAAAATCACTACCAACTCAAGATCATGGGTGGAATAGTTACATTCATGGGGAAACAATTGCTGAGACCCATAAAAAACAACTGATCTCTGCTGCATTATAACATAGCCTAACCCCAGATGTGAATCATCACAGAAAACATCAAACTGAACTCCCTCTACTGGAAGATAAAGAACTGAAGCACTTACTAACTTCTCCTTTAGATACTTGAAAGCTGCCTGAAACTGATCAGTCCATATGAAATCCTGATCCTTCCTAGTCAAAGATGTAAGAGGAGTCACAACTCGAGAGAAATTAGCTATGAACCTCCTATAGTAGCCTGAGAGACCAAGGAGACTTTACACCTCTGACACTATCTTGGGGGCTTCCCAAGACACAACTACTTCTATCTTTGATGAATCCACATCTACTCCCTGCTGGGACACAACATGCCCCAAGAAACGGACTTCTCGAGCCCAAAACTCACACTTATACAACTTCCCAAACAACTGATGTTGAAAAAGAACTCCCAAAACGGCGTGTAGATACTCTACATGCTCCTCCTCAGACGCGGAGTACACAAGGATGTCTTCGATGAAAACCACCACAAACTTTTCCAGGAACTCATGGAACACAACATTCATCAATACCATGAACACAACTAGAGAATTTTTCACGCCGAATAAAAATTACAACGAACTCATAAAGCCTATGACGACAATGAAAAGCAGTCTTCGGGATATCCTTATCCTTCACACGCATTTGATGATATCTTGACCACAAGTTGATATTTGAGAACCAAATTTCACCCTTCAGTTGATCAAATAAATCATAAATATGTGGAAGAGGATAGTGATTCTTCACTGTCACTTTGTTTAAGTGACGATAATCGACACACAACCGCAAAATTCCATCAACATTATTCACAAACAAAACTGGTGCACCCCACGGTGACACACTTGGCTGAACAAAACCGCACTGTAACAGACCATCAAGTTGTATCTCTCTTAACTCATAAGGGGCCATCCTATATGGAGACATAGAGATAGGAGACGCTCCTAGTTGTAGCTCGATCCCAAA
This sequence comes from Viscum album, assembly GCA_963277665.1. NCBI lineage: Eukaryota > Viridiplantae > Streptophyta > Magnoliopsida > Santalales > Viscaceae > Viscum > Viscum album. The sequence continues at coordinate 70,449,829 of OY728159.1, forward strand.
CTTGATCTCTTGTCGAGGGGGTAATGCTACAACCTCTTTTGAAAAGACATCAGGGTACTCTTCTACAACCCTAGGAAATTCCAATTGTTGATCCTATAAAGAACTCAACATTAGCTCAACCATCATGGATGATAAGTACGGAACATGCCTCTAACCCATCCGAGGGTCTCGCTCGCTAACAAACACCATTTCCTCCCCATCCACATCGAAGAACACAAACTGACTCCTAAAGAAATCCATGATAGCCTACACTGAATACAACCAATCCATGCCAAGGATGAAATCATATAGTTTTATTCGTAAACATAGGAAATATCCCCAAGAGCAGTGCTTCCCTAACACTAGATCACAGTCTCTACATACTTCAAATAAGTCATCTCAACCTCCAACTGGAGTAGTCAACGTCAAGGGCACTAGAAGCCTCTCTACCTCAAGTCCCAAAGCATGGAAAAGGGTAGTTGATATGAAGGAGTGTGTCACTCCTGAATCGAACAAGGCATACACCATGGTAGAAAACAAGAAAAGGGTACTTCAAATGATGTCTGGATCGCCTGGAGCTAGCAATGCTAAAGAATGAAGCTGACCACAACCTCCTCCACAACCTCTATGACCTTGATAAAGACCACCACCATTGCCGCGCTATGATCTCTGAAAATGGGGAGCATCACGGGGCTGTCATATGCCTTCCCCATCTACTCTATGTTGATCTAAACCTGGTGTAACCTACTTCTTCTGCCTCGGTTGGAACTGCCTCAATAGAGGAACCTAGAGAGGAACACCTGGTGTATGATGATTGATCTAAAATGTCGGGCACTCTCGCTGTTGATGACCTTGACCACCATAAGAAACACAAGCACTTGATCCCTTAGAATAGGCCTGAGAGCTGCTGCCCATGGAGAAATGAGATGTTGAGGGCTAGGACCTACCCCTAGCCAAACGAAAACTCTTCTTCCCTAAAAACCAGAAACCCCAGACCACAACTCTCCTTCATGAGGAATCATGACGACTCCCCTATCATGATGATCTGATTTTGTCCAATGTCCTATGGATGAACTATGACCTCTACAACACCTCAAGATATGTCTTCAGCATAAATGGGGTGACCTGGTGCTGGATCTCTGGACGCAAAGCCTCCTCAAAATGCCTCTCCCTGGCCTCCTCATCTGGAAACAAGTCCGAAGCATATCATAAAAGGTTCTTAAAAAGGATTCCAAACTCTCGCACACTATAGATCCCCTATCGAAGGGTAATAAGTTCTTGATGACTGGACACCTTCAAGGTCGAAGAAATAAACTCGACTCTAAACTTGTCTCGGAACTCCTCCCATGAGATCGCTGACTCCTCATGATCTACGAGGAACAAGAACCACCACTTCCTTGCTGCTCCACACAACATTGTCACAACCAAGGGAACCCAATGATCCTTCCGAGCACAGATAGAATTGAAGCTCATCTAGACATACTCCAACCAGTATTCCGTGACTGCATCTAAAACATAGCCCTCATACTTCTGCAGACTCTAGTGCTGAAACTCTCGGGGTGTCCTCCTCTAAGTGTCGTCATCGTCAACCTCTACCCTGTGGCAATCTGCTGGCACAGCCAAATGGACATCGTCTATGCAATCCTGATGAGGACGTCGACCTGGAACCATTCCTTTAAAATAAAAAACAGTTAGAGCTCCTAAACCTGGAATAAGGAATACTCAACATTAATTAATTAATTTTTTTCTTTTATTCATTTTTAATTTAACCTATCCCAAGGTCTACCCATTCAAACATAGGCACAAATGATGCATGATACTTTCCTAGGTCTCTACCCTGAAACTAGTATCACCTCGTTTAGTATCCATTATAAACTTAAAGGTCCATACATTAGATCATAAGGGGCCCTAAATGCCTATGTCTCAGCCGATCTCCAGTGTTTAAATCACTTGCTAATCTTCATTGACACGGTTTCCCTACCAACCCATGAAACCTCACCTATTCTTAACACCAAACTCTATCCTATCTCTCAACCAGACCTTTGATACCACTCTATCACAACCCCCTCCCCACAAAATGTACCCCTCCTAGGACGAAAATGTGATAAAGGAGATAATGACCCTGAGTCCCGCCTCCAGTAGGCCCTAGGTTGGCGACTAGCACCAAGGGTATAGTAAACACACAAATGAGAGGCATTACCCTCTAAAAGAATACATGAGAAAGAGAGAGATAAGATAGATACCAACCAAATCCAACTTAGACAACAATATAAATGAAATACCAAGTACACATATGTAATGTCATGCAAAACTTCTACAACTGAAAGGGGAAAAACTAAAAATACCAAAGGAAAGTAAAAACAGTAGCAACCACAAGCCCAAACAACTCCTGCTACCCCAAGCTAGTAGAAACCAGGTTGATCTCCAACCATCTCCAAGTGACCTAAAAAACAGTTTATATATACATAGGGTGAGTATAACACTATAATCTATAGGATCCTCCCCGAATCCTCTCGTTCAAAATTAAAGAAAGCATGCTAAAACACAGTGAACAATAAGTGAAACTAACCCATCACCTAAACAGGTATACTAAGTTCCCACCCTCACCATGGAAACTCTCACCAAGTATCGCATACAAGAGTATATAATATAATAAATAATATCAAGGGTACCCCACTAATACTTCCCCACTGGTTTGTCGCTTTTACCCAACATCGCACGTCCTAAGCATCTCTCTCCAAAAAGACTTGCCCGCAGACACCTGGGCGAAGCACCACAACATGCACCTCATGCAATAAAAACACCACGTCCATGTAAGTAAAGTAACCAGGTAGTTTTTGAGAGACACCACATCTCTCATAACGTGTATCATAAATTAGGTATTATAACGCAATCCATTATAGCCCACACATCGAGTAAGGATCCTCAAGCCATCATAGCCTATACACGTTACACCTATAGTAGTCCATAGGAAACTATATCCAAAATATATGTGTGTGAATAACCAAAATCCATTACAACCCTCTACACACATATATGGGGAAAACTAATCATTGTACCTACCATCATTAGTAACTAAAAAGAGAAGAGAGCGGGGCCAAAGGCGATAGTAAGCCATCCATCCTCCCACCAGAATGTTGGGGAAAACACCCCCAGGGGTCAAAATCCTCGGGGTGTCAGTTTCCCTAACTGACGGGGTGGAGTAGCATAAAGAAACACAAAAAGTACAGAATGTACTATAGCTCACAACCACACTATGGGAATAACCTAGTGTTAGAATCAACTACAAATAACATCTCTCGGATTCCCAACTGCCACTTCTAAGACTAGGTATCCTATAAGAACACAACCATTTAAAGAGATTTAATACATTACTTCATTCCATTTTTATCAATTTCACTTTACATTAATTAATTATTTAAACATTAATTAACCACCAATAATTTCCACATTATAATTCATTAGCATCACACTAAAAGTTCACTATTCCTTCAAATTACAACCTCATAATTGCACCCCATCAAGCTCCAACTCCATGTGTTAACATCATTTATTCAATTATTTATTTACAACATTACTTTCCCATATTTTGAGGCATTCTAGAAAAAAATTCTATGCTACTAAACACAAGGGGGATCAACACGGTGTGTATATGAACTACCCTTGAGTCTTTTCCGCCTATAGCAATAGCGTAGACCCATCCCCTCTTGAGAATATAAACATTGAAAGCATGTGGAATATACCACATGTCTTCTCCCCTTTCAGAAGAAGGGTAAGCAGGACCAACTGCCTTGAGTAGTGGGGAATGTAAAGCAGATAAACAACCAATAAGAATAAAAAAGCATCCAAAAATTCACATCCAACTCGTTTCATCATCCCTAGTATCCTCCCTGACACCCACATGTATAAACCGATGCATCTTGCCACTCTAGGTATCAACTGCTGCCACAAACAATAGGTCTCCCTTCCCCCACATATTACAACATCCTTCTAGGATCACATCACAACACAAGCATTAGGAAAACAACCATCATATCAATTGGGATCTTGGACTTTAAACAAGAATTAGAGTAACTCAGAACCCTACAAGGAATTATATTTTATCAAACAACCAATTATTTAATCCTTCTTGAATTAACCGATTTATTATTCATAGGTTCCAACTTTGGGAAACCTAAACAGTAAGCTATCACAAATTGATTAAACATTATTACTGCATCAATTTGATTAACATAAAATTACAACAACAACAATTGTATTAATTCACACACCTCTTTATCTTTATCCAAACAATTATCAATTAATTTCGGATTTACGTTCTTTGCGAATTTCCATCAATAAATAAAATCTAAACAAGAAATCATAGATATCACACTATCTAGAAAAAAAAGAGGCAATAACATACGATCAATATCAATTTATTTATCTAGTTAAAATATTTATTATGTCAATTCCATTGTGATCCAGTGGGATAAAACATGCTAACTATACAATTCCACATAAAATAAAAGAGAAGAAACTAATCCCCTAACTCAAACGGTTTTTGACGTTCTTTATACGAGAACGAGCCACACAACGGGTTACGATCTCCTCCCCCCGTGACAACTGTATCCACCCGAGGATGCAGAGACACCACCACACCAGTCAACACCCAAAAAAAGTCCATTAGGAACATGGAGATAGAAATTTATAAAAGGGAAAGGAGAAACAAGAGGAGATGAACCCAAAAGAATGGCTATAGATCATACCTTATATCTAAGATTGATCGATACTTCTTGGTTGCATAAAAAACATAGGGTAACCAATCCAATGAGGAATGTTTGATCGCAAAACTCCTATGGGAAGGAAAGGAAGGTTTGATTTTCTCACATCTAAGAACAATGAGGAAGAACTAGGGAGGAAGATATATCATCCCTTTAGAAGATTTAACAGAGTAGTAGTTTAAGATACACTGGATTTTCCATTAAAAGAAGATTGCATTAAACCACACAGTTTGACCAAGTAAAAGCATCCTGAGCCTTAGGAATAATTAATATTGGAGTTATGACCTTTGAATCAGCCTTAGAGTCCTTAAAATGAGGGTTTAAATGCATTTTACATCAAAGGAAATGTCAAATGGGAGAATCTATAGGACGCTGGAAACATTGTTCATGAACACAAAATTTGGCAAAGGAAAGAGGCTACCATTGAAACCTCACCGTTCTGGAAACACTGTTCATGAACCTGAAACTTGGAAAAGGAAATAGGGTACCATTGGAACATCACCATTCTGGAAACACTATTCATGAACTCAAAATTTGACAAAGGAAAGATGCTACCATTGGACCTCACCGTTCTGGAAAAACTGTTCATGAACTCAAAATTTGGAAAAGGAAAGAGGCTACCATTAGAACCTCACCATTCTGGAAACACTGTTCATGAACCTAAAATTTTGAAAAGGAAAGAGGTTACCATTGGAACCTCACTGTTATGGAAACACTGTTCATGAAATAAAAATTTGGAAAAGGGAAGAGGCTATCGTTGGAACTCACCATTCTGGAAACACTGTTCATGAACTCAAAATTCGATAAAGGAAATAAAGGTTATCGTTGATCCTCACCGTTCTGGAAACATTGTTCACATAAGGTTACTATTTCACTATTCACATAAGGCTACCGATGACACTGTTCACATAAGGTTACCATTGCACTATTCACATAGGGCTACCGATGACACTATTCACACAAGGTTACCATTGCACTGTTCACATAAGCCTACCGATGACATTGTTCACATAAGGCTACTGTTGCATTGTTCACCTAAGGCTACCGATGAAACTATTCACATAAGGATACCATTGCACTGTTCACCTAAGGATATCGATGACACTGTTCACATAAGGTTACCGTTGCATTGTTCACATAAGGCTACCGAGGACACTATTCACAAAAGGTTACTGTTGTAATGTTCACATAAGGATACTGATCACACTGTTTACATAAGGTTATCATTGTACTGTTCACATAAGGCTACCGATGAAAATGTTCACATAAGGCTACTTATGACACTGTTCACATAAGTTTACTGTTGTGCTGTTCACATAAGGCTACTGATGACACTATTCACATAAGGTTACCGCTATACTGTTCATATAAGGCTATCGATGACACTATTCATATAAGGTTACCGTTTCACTTCTCACATAATTGTAAATTTTGAAACCTGTTGGGGATAAGTCACCTTTACCACCCGAACACATCAAACACTAGATTTCATCAAAGTAATGGACTAGAGAGGTCTGAGCCATTTCAATTCGGATCTTTATTAGTGCTAAAAAAGGAATGATAAAGGACTCCTTTATGAGTGGAAAAAATGTAGTGTTGTAAAAGGTTCCCTTTATCAGTGATAAAAACAAAGTGATGATAAAGGGTACCCTTTATCAGTGCTAAAAATAAAGTACTGATAAAGGGTTAAATTTATCAGTGCCTTCTTTAATGCTGATAAAGATGCCATTTATCAGCACTTTTTTCTAGCACTGATAAATACCAGCACTGTTAAATTCCGGTTTTGTAGTAGTGATTAAGGTGAGGCTAGTTCTTACACATACAAAATGACTCATGGATCGTTGTCATAAAGTATCAAAACAATCTGAATGTGTTTGATAAGTTTTGAGTATGTCACTTGCGTTTTTTCACTAAAATGCCATTTTAAACTGGAAACATGCGCTTTGAGTCATACCATTCACATAATGTATTAGTTTTACATGATACTCATTCCTACACATCAAAAATATCTTATGAATTATTTTCCTAAATTATTAAGATAATATGAGCAAGTTTTCATGGTTTTCAGTGACACTATTTGAACTAAAATGTTAATTTTAAACTGATAATGAACACTTTGAGTCATACCGGACACATCATGTATCAGATTATGGTGTGTATAATTCATACATGTCAAAAATGACTTATGGTAATTTTTTTAAATTATAAAACCAATCCGAATGCACTTTCTTACTTTTGAGTATGTCATTTTTCTTTTTTACTAAAATTAATGTCAATTAAAAAAAAGACACACTTGGAGTCATACCGGTCATACCGTGCACCAGATTTAGGTGCGGATGATTCCTACATGTCCCAAATGACATATGGATCATTTTCCTAATGTATCAAAAAAATATGAATGCGTTTTCTTGGTTTTGAGTATGTCACTTATATTTTTTTATTAAAATTTCATTTTAAGCTGAAAACACACACATTGAGTCATACTGGTCACATCATGTGTTGGTTTGACATGAGACTAATTCCTACATGTCACAAATGAATTATGAATTTTTGTTCTAAATTATCAAGAAAATATTAGCGCATTTTCTCAATTTTCAGTGAGTGACACTTTTTGAACTAAAATATCAAATTTAAACTGATAATGGATACTTTGAGTCATACCAAACACAACATGTATCATATTTAGGCACAAATTATTCCTAAACATTAAAAATAACTTACAGATCATTTTCCTAAAGTATCAAAACAATCCGAATTCGTTTTCTTTGGTTTTGAGTATATCAGTTATCTTTTTAACTAAAATTAATGTCAATTTTAAATAAAAAGACACACTTGGAGTCATATCGGTAACAACGTGAATTAAATTGAGGTGTGACTAATTATACACATCCCAAATTACCTATGAATTTTTGTATTAAAACATCCAAATAATCTGAATGAATTTTCTCAATTTTGAGTATGTCACTTGTGTTTTTTACAAAAATGTCAATTTAAACTGGAAACACACACTTTGAGTCATACCAATCACATCGTATGTCAGTTTTATGTGATATTGATTCCTACATGTCACAAATTACTTTGAATCATTTTATTAAATTTTCAAGATAATACGAGAACATTTACTCAGTTTTTCACGAGTGACACTTTTTGAATTAAAATATCAATTTTAAATTGATAAGAGACACTTTGAGTCATACTGAGAACATTGTGCATCAGATTGAGATGCATCTAATTATAACACATAAAAAATTACTTATGGATAGTTTTCCTAAATTATCAAAACAATCCTAATGTGTTTTCTCATTTTTGATTATGTCACTTGTCTTTTTTACTAAAAGTTTTGTCAATTTTAAATTAAAATACACACTTGGAGTCTTACCGATCACACTGTGTGTCATATTGAGGTGAGGATGGTTCATACAAATCCCAAATTATTTATGGATTGTTTTCATAAATTATCAAAACAATTCAAATACATTTGACCAATTTTGAGTATGTCACTTTTGTTTTTTTATTAAAATGTCATTTTAAAATGGAAACACACACTTTGAGTCATATTGGTCACATTGTGTGTCAGTTTGATGTGATACCAATTCCTACACATCATAAATGACATATGAATCATATTTATAAATTATCAATATAATCCAAGAACATTTTCATAGTTTTCAGTGAGTGACACATGTTTTGAACTAAAATGTCAATTTTAAACAGATAATGGACACTTTGAGTCATACCAGACACAAAATGTATCAAATTGAGGTGAAGCTAATTCTTACATGTCAAAAATAACTTAAGGATCATTGTCCTAAAATATCAATACATTCAAAATGTGTTTTCTCTATTTTGAGTATGTCACTTGTATTTTTTTTACTAAAATGTAATTTTAAATGAAAAGACACACTTAAAGTCATACCGACCACACCATGTGTCAGATTGAGGTACAATTTATTCCTACACACCAAAAATGACTTATTCATTTTTATCCTAAAGTATCAAAACAATATTAATGTGTTTTCTCAGTTTTAAGTATGTGATGTGTATTTTGAACTGAAATTTAAATTATAAACTAAAAACATACAGTTTGAGTCATAATGAGCACACCGTGTAACATATTGAGGTGCAGATGATTGAGTATGTGATATGTGTTTTGCTTTCAACTATCTAAAAAAATTCAGAAAATAGAGAACATGTTCCATTCTGATAGAATAGGAGACCACAGGCTGCCTCAAACACTTCATGTTTTAGGTAGCATCGAGTTTCCTCTTCCATCAGAAAGGAACATGTTCTTTATTTTATGGGTTTTTGTAAATAGCAGAAAGAAAAATATGATTTCCCAAAAGATATGTGAAAAATAAGTATTAGATAAAAATGATAATAAAATTAACTTACAAATTGTATAAAAAACAACGACAAAATTAACTAAATAAGTAGTAGGACTTCAAATTTTCAGGATGGTTATATACATTCTTGACTCATTTCTTTATTATCATTATCTCAGTTGAAGCCTCAAAGTTCAATCTCTCATGAGCACAAGTAGCTTTAAAAAAACCATCCCAACTTAAGAAAAATAATCCACTTATATAAGAAAATAATTCTTATGTTAGTAATATTATAAATAAATAAATTAAACATAAATATGAAAAAATAAATTAATAAAATGTTGATTTTGAACTGAAACCACATAGTTTGATTCATACTGGATACACTGTGTCTTTTTATCCCACAGTTCATTCAACATTCTAGGTCATCTAACAATATTGTAGATTGATAACCTGGAATGTTGAATTCATTGGATAAAAAAAAGAAATTTTCATCATCATGCGTGCATCATCCTTGTTGAGTGCATGATCATAGTACATGAGTGGATAATCGTTGTTGATGAAGTCATTTCTTCATGATCTCTATGAAAATTAACAAAATAATTATTAGATAAAAATGATGATGAAATTAACTAAAAAAATTAGATAAAATGATGATAAAATCAACTAAAAGTAAATTTGTTCTAGTTATATATCATTAAACTATAATATAATTATTCTTAATCATATGAAACTAAAATTCAAGTAATTCAGTCAATCTTACATGACCCTAAAAGAAAATATTTTCGAAGATTAATCCCAACAACATGATATATTTAACCGCTTTGAAATAACATAACATTCACATATTACAAAAAATTCACATAAAAACTTTTATCCTTTTAGGTTGGTGTAAAACTAATATATAAACATTTTCCTTCTTATTTTATATAAAAAACTAGAAAAACACATTATATATTCCTAGATTATACTAAACATTAGTGTATCTCTTTATTTAATCCTAGAAAACATTAACCATTAGTGTAAACCTATTTTCATTAATTGATTGAACTAAAATAAATATTTACATTTGAGTTTTTATGGAACATAATAAAATATATCTTTACCTTTTACCATCATAGAGAGTAAAAACTCCATGATAAGCCATTTACCTTATTTGATGGAAAAAACTTTAGTGTGATCCATTATGTATTTTTAGAAGACACTAAACTCCATTATAAATTGTATACCCTTTTTGGCTGTATTAAACATTAGTATAACCCTTTGTAGATAATTCTAATAAGGGGAACCCAACATTTGATTATTTCAAATAATTTTTGTATGCTTTGAAGGAAATGGATATTTTAATTTAAGAAAATAATTACTCCACTATGGTAGGTGTTCTCCTCTAAATTCATCCAAAATGATCACTGATACTCAGTATGGGATGACTACTACTCAAAGATGTTCAAGAAACATAGGTCCATATCTAGAAGAGATGGAGGATGAGTCTCAAGAAAAAACAAACAATAATAACTATTTTGGAGATATATCTGATGAGGATGATAGTTTTCTCCTTAAATACAAATGTTCTGGGGATGAGAGTTAGAGAACCACCAGAAAACATTTCTTAGTTTTTTTACTAAAGCTGAAAAATTTATCAAGAGCACAATGGTTTGATAGATGAGTTGAACATATAATACATGTTCACAGTGCACTTACTATTTTATACACCTTTCCCCATTCCTAATGGGTTGAGATACATGATCACCTTGTCTTTATTATTCAAGAACCACTATCCCTTTAATAGAAAAATTATTGCACTAAAACTACAATATTCCCTCCTAGTTGAAATAGGTGCATGATTTCCTAATCCCACTTATTCCAGACACTATGGAGAGGATTCTAGTTGGTATAAAAGGAATAAAACATAGAAATAATCTTCCCTAGAATTAATTAAATAATAAGTGTACGACTTATAAAAAAATAGGTTCAGGGAAATATATAATGAATAAAAAATTAATGATCTTATGACTATGATCTTTTTCTAAATTCCATATTTAAACCAACCGCTTTACAAAACAATTTTCAAGAGAACAAAACTTTTTAAATTACCACATCTTAATTTAAAATTTCAAATCTCATCTCAAAACCACTTTCAAAATTCAAAAGGTTTCTTTTTGAATTTTTAAAACCCCAATTGAAATTCATTTTTTTAAATTCCACATGAAAATTGACCAATTTTTTTCAAAAAACTCAATCGGATATAAACCCCCTTTTTTATAAAAACTATTAGCATCAAGTGAAAATTTTTAAAATTATATTCAAAAATCATTAACAGTAAATTTATAGTTTAAAACCATTTCCATGAAAATATGTACACTTTTAAATGTTTAAAACTTTATAGGTTCACTTTGAAATCACTTCATGAGTTTCAAAACACTGAATCCATTTTAATTAATTTTAAGGTAAAACCTCATTTTTTCATTTCAAAACCCACTTTAACATTTAAAACCAAGTTTACTTTTTAAAAATATAAATTTAAAATAGGAATGACCATAAAAATTCTAAGTAGGGAACCACCCAGTCTAATGAAAATCATGATTATTAAAAATTTCATAAAAATTTTATAAATCTAACATGAATAAATTTTTTTAGAAGATAGTAGTAAATTAAAAATTTAAATCCTAACATGATTATCCTAGAATACCTGTCTAAATACTGAGGTTCCCATGAGATTCTTTCAAAATTCAATCAAGAGACTATTCATTTATCAAAAAACAGTTTCATCAAATATCACACAAGAAGCTACAAATCCAAGATTTCACGTTCCATAAAATTTATTCAAGAATCAACATCAAGAAGGTTTTATAAATATTCATGACATTGAAAACTATTTTCCAAAATATCACGAGGTGTTAGATGGAGTTTGTGTGTGATATAAATCTTAGGTTTGATTTTAATTTATTTACGTGTGAGTCGAATTGGAGGTTGTCAAATACCCAGGGTGAGATAAAGATAGAGGATTTGGTTTTTTGTTTGGAAAGGAACCAATCATGAAGTTACACTAAGTTTCTAGTTTGTACACTATTGTGGGTGTTTAGAAGACCATGATATGATTTTGGTTGTTTAGTAATTGTGATAGAGCGATGAGATAGTGCGTCAACAAGTGTAATTGATCATTTTGGGTAAAAATTTAGCTAGAGGAGGACCGAATAATGTTTTTTCATGATATTGGTCATGGCGAGATGGAAACCACATTGCACGTGTTTTTCAAATTATATATTTATCCTTGGTTTATTGTGTAAAGTCTGTTAAACATGTTTATTTGTTTTAAAATTATTTATTCTATGAAATTAAAGTTTGGACTTTTGTTCTTTTATTATTTACATTCTTTCATTTATATAATTTCATGCTTATAAATTCTATAAGATCCAAATCATTTTAAGATCCATAAAATAATGTAGCTATAATATGTTTGGGTTATGTTACTTCACTTTATTTTAATAAAGCAACATGAATATTCACATGTCTTAGACCTTTTTTCAAGAAAGGAAATTATTATTTGGTACATTTTTTTTAATATATTTAGTACTTTTAGTAAACCAAAATTTAGTTTTAAATAATGAATTTAAATGTTATGAATATACTTAGTTAAGTATTCCCTTTTATACATTATATTGGATTAAAAAGGAATTCATTTCCTTTCACTATAACCTAAATGAATTATAAGTCAATGAACAATACTTAAAACTGATTTATTGATTGCATTAGTGATAAGATAATGGTTGGGTTGATTAAGTGGGAAGAAAAAATTTATTATGATAACTTATTAAGTATCATCAACTTTGATTTTTGAAACCAAACTAATTTTTTAAGTGCTAAATGTGTCTGTTTTTTAAAATAATTATATATGGATTTGGTTTTATATAAATATATTAAATAAGTAGTTTTTCTTCATGAAACCAAAACCTTAGGTATTTTCATTCTTTAATTTTTTTTACTAAATCAGAATTTTACATTACTAACATGGCATGTTCTTTGTATATTTTAAAGATAAAAAGTGTAAAAATTAATTTTCATAAAATATGAGTTATACACGTGCATATTAACTTTAAATAAACTCTTTTCCTTAACAAAGGTTTTTACTAAATTGGGTTTTAAATGTAGAAAATTTATTTAAATGAGAATCTTTAAATTTTTCTATAAGAACATCTTAATTGGTGCTGGATTCACACTTTATGCCTTATTTGGGTTATTATGACCAATCATTGGTTATAAATAATGCTATATTTAATACTTTACCTAGTTTAATACTAGGATGCATTAGTTATTTCCTATTCCATGTTTAGTACCCTGTTTGGCTCGACATTAGTGAACTTTAAACTATAAATGCATTGTAGTTGGATCCATAGAACCAACTTTTTTTTGTACTTTATGACAACTTATATCCATGGTTTTAAATATTAATAAATTACTTATTACATCATGATTGTTCTTCTACATAAAATTGTATGGGATAATTTCCTAAGAGTAACTATCACAGTAAAAGGTCATAGAAAATCCCTACTATGATGAGAACCTGAAAATGCTATGACACTATTCTTGAATATATATTCTATAGCCAAATGATATCAATTGAGGGACAGAAATGATACAGTCTATTAGGGGTGGAGACTCATAGGACTTTGAGGAACCTTCTCATGGTGTACGCCCTTAGTGATATCCAGTAGGATATTATGAGAACGATACCTGACAGTAGGAAATCCACATTTTTTAGTGTTATTGGATGTTTCTATATGTGGATGCGCGTATTGGTCCTTAGAATTTAAGATTATTATTAATGGATATTATGAGTCACACACTTATATGTAATGATGAAAACCGTGATGATAGATATTTGCGGTGAGGTAGGATATGTTGGGTGCGTCACGAGTAACATTTCATTAATGAATAATGCGAGAAAAAGTTTATCCCTTCTATTCTTTAACGGAAGATAATATCTTAGGTATTTTGATGGAAATGATTTATCATAAATGAATCCATTTCAATGGTGATCAATAGGAAATTTCTATTTCTGAAACTTTTCGATTAGAGATATTGTGATAAAGAGATTATATTATAGGATAAGCATTCGTATGAGGTGACATGTCATTGCAGAATTACCTTATTTCTCTATGGGTGCCTTGGCACGGTGCTAGATGCTAACCTTATAATTTAGGTAGGTTCACCTAATGTCACTGAGAAAGATGCCTAGAGGGTCACACACTAAGTGTATCTAGTATCTTAGTTAAATAATTTATTATTTAACAAGATGAATAAATATTATTCCCGATCATGGTTTAATAATTATTCAGGTATGCCTGATCACATTTATTTTGTCACTAGTTATTCGAGTGAATATATTTTGAGAAAAATAATTAATAAATATTGAGGAGGATTGGCAGACCATGTTTATATGATCTATTGAGAAATAAAAATATTTAATATTATTTGATTTAATAATATTTAATTATTACTCACAAGTTAAGTTCATGTTAGGAAATAATAATATTGCTATTATTATTTGACATGGGGGGTTCGCTAAGATTAATAAAATAATTAAAGGAACTTGTGAAAATTATTTATTATTACACTAGTGAAATAAATTCTTGGTTATATTATTCTCTAATTAGATAAGGGCAAGCCAAGAAACACCGACTTCAGTTGTGTACAATGAATTGGAGAAAATATCTCAAGACTAGAAAGTTATTTCTTCTCCAAGAATGCTCTTAATAATGAGAGCGATAATCCTCCACTGGATCAAGGAGGACGTTTTGGAAGCAGTTCTCAAGGTGATCAAAGGTGGACATCGCAAGCACAAGGATCTTCCATGCTAGCACCCGAAGACCAGTTTGGTGATGTTCGAAGATACGTGGAATACATGTGGATCACCACTAGAGGAATCCTACACTTGGATTCTACAATGCAATGGTGGTGTACTACAGATATGTGGCCAGACGCATTAACAAAGGAAGAATAACCTTATAGGTAATTCTTATTTAATTAAATTAATTGTAAACAACATGTGTTTATCTACTCTCTCTTGGTTACAGGTTTTCTATCACTTGTGTATTCTTTGATTCAATTCCATTTATCATGATGTTCTTCATCATTATAGACCTTAGATTGATTATCAATAATGGAAAAAATCAAATTTGGGCACCGTCCCTCCCATAATACCACTGTACTCGAAACCTAAAAGTGGTATTAGACGGGTTACATCATTTTTTATAATTATTTAGTTTCTTTGATGATTTACACATTCATAATTTAGTTTTTAAATTCAATTTAATCTTTATTTAAATATGATTTTATGAGATCTATTTCTTCCTCCATTGTTTCTCACAGATCTAATATAAATGATTAATTTTATGATTAAAATAAAATTGAGAAACTCATCCGAAGGTTCCAAGGATTCAGATCAGATAATAAAAAAGTACACACCATGTAATCAAAATTACACACCGTGTACTTGTGTTTAATTCAATAGTAGTTAATTAGGAAATTACTCAACTTGTGTGCATTAATTACATATAGTGTAGTTAATTCTTACATCGCATGTTGAAAAGGACAGACTGGCACACGGTCAGCCAGACTACACGCCGTGTGGCCCACTGGACACGACATGTAGTCCCTTTAGGTCAGGACTATGCCCTGTATTCTATACACGGCCTACCCGACCAGTGATTGTGTAAAAAAAAGTCAACATGGTGTGTGGACCACTGGAAACATCATGTACTCCAAGATTTCCAAAGTACACCTCACATGCTGAGTCCCTAGGCATGTACTTCAGATATACAGTGAAGAATGTGCATGCTGTGTCGATCAGATCTACACACTGTGTACTTTTACCAGTTACAAAAATTTAAAATTTATTATATTATGTAACCCTTGAGACATGTAATTTCATGTGGGAGTAAATTTGGGACACACCATGTGATAGGATTTGATATATATATATATATATATATATATATAAATGTTTAACATATGCGTAATATTCAAGATCTACACATCATGTATGAGTTGTATTACAATTATTATTCTATGTGCATTTTATACGTCATAAATAATAAAGTGTATACAAGTATAATACATGTTGGGTAGTTTTGGATGGGTATTCACTGGGTTAACTCCAAGGTACAAGTTATGTACACCGTTAATTTTAAATTAATTTATTAAAATTTTTAACATTATAATGGATGAGAATCTTAAGGAAATTCAGAAAATGTTTAAGATAAAAGGATTGATTAATTAGAGATAATAATTCATCGATTTGAGATTGATTTATCTTAAATAAGAATTATTAAAGAATTTAATGATAGTTTTATTAAATGTGTAATTCATTGCATGCATGTGGATGATCATGAGCTATACCAGACCTTTTTATGTGATTGATTTCCTTTTAATTTATTATTAAATTAAATTGTTGGCCTGCATACCTTCTCTCCTCATTAATATATAGAGCCTATGTGCCCATGATTTATTTTATGTAAAACCCCTTTTTACCCCACACCTGTATGTGAGTAAACGCATATGCAATGGATGGAGCTCCCATGTTAGTGGAGGTGGTTCAAGTTAGGAGCTGAGGTGAAACCAGTCCAAGGAGATACAAAGGTGGACAGGTGAAAATCTATAAACATGAACCTTAAAATGGTTCAAGGTGTTTCTCCCCCAGGTCAGTGGTTAACTTATCAACTTCTAGATAAACTAACTATTAGAACAAGCTCATGATCATACCTTTTATTTTAAATCTGTCAGTTTCATGGTTATTTCATTATGGATGTTTTCCTGCGATCACATAATTAATGAATTAACAAGCATGCAAAGATGGAACTAAAATAAAATGTCTTATGTATAAATATTATCTAAAGATATAGTTAATCACTTAAGTAATCCCACTTAATATTAAAAATCATGTGAAAAGTTAATAATTAGAAATTTATGCATAAAGGATAAAATCCCTCAATAAAATATTAAGTCGGTATAGCCCTCCATTACTTCAGTTAGAATCAAACCACAGTTCAAAGTGTTTGACCAACCAAAGTTGGGATGCTTTCAATTATCAGGGAATTATAATTTGAGGTTTTGGGTTAACTTAACTTGGTTAACATCATGGTTTGACTGCCAAAGTAGGACTTGGTTTAATTGAGAGGCAAAGGTTGAGGAAATTTAAATTAATTATTTTAGGATTGAGGAGTCCAATAAATGGATCAAGGAACTATGAGTTAATGCAGTTGGAATTTGGAATGCCGACCTAAAACCATTCAAGTTTCTTGACCAACCAAAATTGGGGTACTGATAATGGAATATAGATCCTTGCCACTAGAATTTCCAAGCAACATGATATTATGAAGCTAATGGTTAGGGATATTGGGTTTCAATAAAATAGTGGGAGACTAATAAATATAATATTTATTTGTCTAAATTTTATCAGATGAAGTACTAAAATTATTCTCATCTTATTTGTAAAAATAACATAAAAAACGACATCAAACATATCGTTGTGATCTATACTCAGTAATAAAAAACTTCTCAATGACACTAATTTCAAAGAGTGTAAAAGGCGCCTATGGGTCATCCTTCTCTATGAAATTAAACTAAATGTGCTAGAAGAACCTTTACTAGTTGCTCCTAGAAATGAGGTGAGTGATGAAGAGATATCTCTGTAAAAGAAACATCTGAATGATGCTACAGATGTTCAGTGCTTCATGCTATCATCCATGTCTAGTGAGATCTTGAAGCAATATGAGGAAATGGATTCTTATAACATGATGTCTCACCTTCAGGATCTCTATCAAGAGAAGGCGATACAAGAGAGGCATGCGATCTCCAATGATTTGTTCACAACTAATATTGGAGAGTCTACGCCAGCTGAGCCTCATGTTGTCAAGATTATTAACTAAATTGAGCGTCTTTAAATATTAAGGATTAAATCCCCAGATTTCATACAGATCTCAAACTTTCATCACTTCCCAAGACCTTCTATAGTTTTATTGTGAATTATAATATGAGAAATAATGAGAAGATTATATCATAACTTCTGAACTTGATTCGCCAAGTGAATAAGGACATGGGGCGTGATAGACCCACAGTCCTTATAGTGAATATAAAGAGGAAGGAAAAGGAAAAAGGGCCTAAGAATTATAAACAATCTAAAGTACCTAAGAACTATATAAACAAGAAGAAGAATATCTAAAGGCAGGGTAAGGAAAAAGAGGCAGTATGTTTTGCATGTGGAGATTCAGGCCACTGGAAGAGAAACTGCACCCAGAGGCAAGGGGAAGCCAAAGGTGTGTTCATTATCAAGTGAAATCTTTCCATTTCTACAAATTTGGTATTATATACAGTTTTTGGTGCTCATATCTATATTCAAATGTAGGAACCAAGTAGATTTTAGAAAATTTCTAGAGGAGAGGTGGATTTGAGAGATGCCAATGGTGCAAGGATGGCTGCTCTTTCCATTGGTGACTACCACCTTTCATTGCTGACGAGAATGATTTTGGTTTTACATAATTGTTATTATGTACCTACTGTTACCAAAAACATAATTTTTGTATCAATTTTAGATACATATGGGTTTAATTTCAAGTTTAGAAATAAAAGTCGTTTCTTTTATAAGGACAACATATGTTATGGTATGGAACATTTAAATAATGGCCTATATGTATTAAATTATGAAACCAAGTGTTGTAAATTTATAATGAATAAATTTCACATAACTCATATAACACCCATATTTGGCATTACCATATTGGTCATGTAAAAAAGAATCATTTGATAAAGCTATGTCAAGATGGTTATTTAGACTCTTCTGAGCTAAAACCACTTGATAGATGTTAGGATTGTTTATAGGGGAAAATGACCAAAAAACCATTTAGTGGATAGGTTGAAAGTTCCACATAGCTTCTATGATTGGTACACACTAATTTGTGTGGACCATTTCCAGTAGATTATAGAGGTGGATATTCTTACTTCATAACTTTTACTAATGAATTGAGTAGATATAGATATATTTACTTGATGAGGTATAAGTCCGAGTCCTTTGAGAAATTCAAGGAATTAAAGAATGAATTAGAGAATCAACTTGGTAAGAATATATATAAGATTAGATCATATCGAGGTAGAGAACATCTTAACTAGGAGTTCATTGACTTTTTATAGGAGTTTGAGATTCTATCTCAACTCAATCCACCTTATACACCACAATGGAATAGTGTTAGTGAAAGGAGGAACTGTACCTTATTGGACATGGTAAATTCAATGATGAGTCATATAGATCTTCTATTATCCTTTTGGTGATATTCATTACAGACTTTGGCATATACATTAAACTAAGTACCAACTAAAGTAGAAAATGAAATCCTCTTCGATCTATGGAGTGGAAATAAACCCATTTTATCGCATACACATGTATGGGGATGTGAGGAATTTTTTAAGGATTTCTCAGGAAACAAACTAGAACCTCAGGGAACTAAGTGTATCTTTATAGAGTATCCTAAGGAAATAGATAGATACTACCTATACAACCCCTCAGACAAGAAAGTAACTATTTCCAGACAAGCTGTCTTTCTTGAGAGGGAGCACATCCTCAAAAAGGATAGTGGGAGAAATATTGAATTCAATGAAGTTGATGCTCAAAATACATAGGAGTTAGTATAGAAACAAGTTCCACAGGCCCCCATAGAAGAAGTTCCTAAAACACAACTACTACGTAGGAGCTCAAGATAGGTAGGGGAACCAGAGAGATATGTTTTTCTATTCACCAAGGGTGGTGACTCATTATTTTTAGACAATGATGAACCTCTTTCCTAAAAGGAGGTAGTAGAGAGCTCAAAATCTACAAGATGTCTAGAAGCTATGAATTCTGAGATGGATTCCATGTATCAGAACCAAGTTTTGGTTCAAGTCGATTTTCCAATAAATGTAAATCCTATTGGATGTAAATGAGTATTCAAGAGGAAACTAGACATGGAAGGTAAAGTTAGTATTTATAAAGCAAGGATAGTGGCTAAAGGGTTCAAACAACATCAAGTAATTGACTATAATGAAATATTTTCCCAGTTTCCATGTTTAAATCCATTAGAATCATACTTGCCATAGTAGCTTACCATGACTATAATATTTGGAAGATGGATGTTAAAACTTCATTCCTTAATGGGAACCTTTTGGAAGATATCTATATGACACAACCAGAAGGGTTTATGACACCAGGTGATGCCAAAAGGATTTTAAAATTTCATAGATCCATTTATGGATTGAAACAAGCATCTAGGTCATAAAACATTCAATTTTATGAATCCATAAAATAATTTGGTTTAATTAAAAATGAATGTGAGCCATGTGTTTACAAAAGGTTTAGTGGGAATGTGGTCGTTATCCTAGAAGTATATGTTAATGACATATTACTTATTAGAAATGACACACCAGTTTTACAATCTGTTATGGGTTGGTTGAACAAGTGATTCTCCACGAAGGAATTAGGAAAATAAACCTATATTATAGGGATTAAGATCATTTGTGATAGATCCAAGAGGATTATTGGACTAAGAAAAAGTACATATATTGACTATATACTAATGAGATTTAGTATGGAACAATCCAAGAGGTTATTGGTTCCAGTGTCACATGGTTTACATCTTTCTAAAAAAATGTGTCCCCAAACACAATAAGAGAAAAATAGAATGAGTAAGATCCCATACGCTTTGGAGATAAGATCAATCATACATGCCATGTTATGTACTAGACTTGATGTTTTCTATGCATTGAACGTGGTAGGAAGATATCAAGCAGATATAAGAGAACATCCTCGGATACTGTCAAGTCTATCCTTAAGTATCTGAGAAGAATTAAGGATATATTCTTGGTATATGGAGGAGATGAGGATCTTATCATCAAAGGGTATGGTGATGATAGTTCTCAGATAGATCAGAATGATATGAAGTTGCAATTAGGATGTGTTTTATATCTCAAAGGAGGGTTTTTAAGCTTGAAGTGTTCAAATTAGACAATTTTAGTTGATTCTACAGTTGAGTTTGAGTACATAACAGCTTCTGATGTAGCCAAGGAAGTCGTATGGAGTCAGAACTTTTTCCAGGAGGTTGATGTGGTACCTAGAAGTAAAGAACCTATCACATTATATTGTTATAATACTATAGCGGTGGATCTTGTAAAATAGCTAAGGTCACATAAATGGATAAATAATATACTCTGAAAGTATTAACTCTTGAGGGATTTTTATCAAAGAGATGATGTTTCAGTGCACAAATTATCTATAGAAGAGAACATGTCAGATCCCTTGACTAAAGGCCTATCTCAGCAGAAGCATGAGTATCATGTGAGAGCTGACGAACTTAAGGTCGTTAGTAGTTGGATCTAGTGCAAGTGGGATTCTATTAGATTTTGTTCCCTAGAACCAAATTCTTTTTTAATTTATGATAACTTATATTCATGGTTTTGAATACTTATAAACCCCTTATTACATTATGATTGTTCTTATGCATAAAATTGTATGTGATAATATCCTAAGAGTAACTATTTCACTAAAAGGTCATAGAGGATCCCTGCTATGATGAGAACCTGAAAGTGCTATGAAACTATTATTGAATATATGTTCTACATCTAGATGATATCATTTGAGGGACAAAAATTATACAATTTATCAAGGGTGGATACTCATAGAAATTTGAGGCACCTTCTCATGGTTTATTCCCTTGGTGATATCTAGTAGGATATTATGAGAACAAGATCCTACAGTAGGAAATCCACATTTATAAGTGTCATTGGATATTTATATCTATGGATATGTGAATTGTTCCTTAGAATTTAATATTATTATTAATGGGTATTATGAGTCATGTACTTAGATTTATTTATGAAAACCATGATGACGGATGTTCACGAAAAGGTAGGATATGTTGGGTGCATCACGAGTAATATTTCATTAATTAATAATATGAGAAATGATTTATCCCTTCTATTTTTAATAGAAGATAATATCTCATACCCTTTGATGGAAATGATATAGACTAAATAAATCCATGTCCATGATGATCAATAGTAAATTTCTATTTTCAGAAAGTCAAATAAATAGATATCGACCATATAGGTTGATGACACTAGCATGAAACCTTCTCAATTAGAGATATTGTGATAAAGGGATTATATTACATGGTAAGTGTTTTTATGAGGTGATATGTCATTGCAACACTAACTTCATTCTCTATGGGTTCCTTGTCATGTTACTAGATGTTAACTTTGGATTTTAGGAAGGTTTTCCTAATGACCATGAGAAAGAGGACTAGAGGGTCACACACTAAGTGTATCTAGTATATCAGTTAAATAATTTATTATTTAACAAGTTTAATAAATATTCTTCTTAGCTGTGGTTTAATAATTATTCATTTATTCTTGATCACATTTATTCTGTCACAAGTTATTCAAGAGAATATATTATGGGTGTAATAATTAATAAATATTGAGGAGGATTGGAGGATCAAGTTTAATAGTCCAGTGAGAAATAATAATATTGAATATTATTTGATTAAATAATATTTAATTATAACTCGCAAGTTAAGCGCATGTTAGTAAATAATAATATTGTTGTTATTATTTGACATGGAGGTTTCTCTTGGATTAATGAAATAATTAAATATACTTGTGAAAATTATTTATTATCACCCTAGTGAAATAAATTCTTGGTTATAATATTATCTCATTAGCCAAAGGCAAGCCAAGTGACATCGATTTTAGTTGCGCACAACGAATTGGAGAAAATATCTCAATCCTATAGAGTTCTTTATTCTCCAAGAATTACCTCAATAATGAGAGTAATCTTCCTCCGCCAAATAAGCAATCAACGAGTAAAGAGTAGGAGAAAATAACATACCTTTGATTTGAGCTTTGATTCTTCTAAGAGAAAGTAGAGATATCGTGAAATATTGGATTTGTTTGAGCCTTGATTCGAGCCTTAGATTCGTTCGAGCCTTGATTCGAGCCTTGAAATCATTTGAGTGTTGATTTGAGCCTTGGATTCGAGGAGGAGGATGTGAAAGGGGAATTTCGTGAATGCTTGAGATATCGTGATTGAAACTAGTGCGTTAGTGTTATTTAAGTATATCAGGGAGACTTTTATCAACGCTTCCAAAAAAGTGATGATAAATATACCTTTAATCAGTGCTAAATTAATATGCACTAATAAAAGATATCATTATCAATGCTAAAGAAGTACTAATAATGCCAACGAGACTGTACTCGAGTGGTAAGGGATCCTACTTGGCATCCAAGAGACCTAGGTTCAAAACCGGGTGGAGGTGAATTTCTGGGTTACTGTAGCAGTACTGTTGCAGGTATTGTATCAATACTGTAGCAGGTAATGTTCAGTACTGTTCGGTACTATTGCAGCCAGAACTATTCACCCGATTTGGGCATTCGGGCCACCGTTTTGGGCCTCAGGTCTCACAGGGCCTTCGGGTCATCAAAGGTCTTCGGGCCATAGGACCTTCGGGCCACAAAAAGACCATAGAGTAGCCCAGTTCACACTGAGAAGGCCCTAAAAGAGGATCAGAGCAACAATAGCAGTCACCAGACACATATCTAACCAGATTGTCTGAATGAGAGGGTATGGAAACCGCCTTCAGGACCAGACACCGTGCAGATTTGTATGGGGCAATGCTAGCCGATCAACAATGCAAGGTGGAGAGCTAAGATGATCAATGATACAGACATTGGGGAGGGGCAGTTCTAGTGGGCTAGGCCTATGGGTCATGTATTGGGTATAGTATGCCTCTGGGCCTTCGGGTCATGTATTGCGGGTCATGTCGAGCCTTGTGAATTGGGCCTACAAGTCATGTACGGGTTCCCCTTCATCCCTTAAAAGGGGGATTATCTATAATAAAATAAAAATGAAGGCTTTCGAGCCATTCGGGTAAAGAAGTATTGATAAAAGACATCTTTATCAGCACTAAAACTTTAACACTGATAAAAGATTTATAATTATAATTATAAATAAAAAAATTATAAATATATTTATATATTTATTTATTATAATTTGATAATTATTTAAATATATAATTATTTATTTATAATTATACAAATACCTTTTTTAAAAAATTATGTTTTTTTATTTATAATTATAAATAAGTAATTTTATAAATATAATAAACATACATTTAAAAATATATTTTTAAATATATTTATAATTAATTATTTATAATTATAAATATATTTATATCATTATATATATTTATATAACGATATATATATTTAATAAATATATATAAATTTAAATATGGTAAATATATTCATTATTTAAATATATTTACTATAATTTTATAATTATAAATATATTTATATCATTATATATATATTTATATAATTATATATATATTTAATAAATATATATAAATATAAATATATATATTGTAAATATATTCATTATAATTTTTAATTATAAATATATTTACATCATTATATATATTTATATAATTATACACACACACACACACACACACACATATTTAATAAATATATATAAATTTAATTATAAATATGGTAAATATATTAATTATTTAAATATAATTATTATAATTTTATAATTATTTAAATATATAATTATTTATTTATAATTATATAAATAATTTTTTTTAAAAATATATATATTTATATAATTATATATATATATTATATAAATATAAATATAAATATAAATATAAATATAAATATAAATAAAAATAAAAATAAAAATAAAAATAAAAATAAAAATAAAAATAAAAATAAAAAAAAAAATAAAAAAAAAAATAAAAATAAAAATAAAAATAAAAGTAAAAATAAAAATAAAAATAAAAATAAAAATAAAAATATAATAAATATTTTCATTATTTAATTGAATTTACTATAATTTCATAATTATTTAAAAATATATAATTAATTATTTATAATTATATAAATACTTTTTTAAAAAATAATATTTATTTATTTGTAATTATAAACATATAAATTTATAAATATAGTAAATACTCATTTATAAATATATTTATTTATAAATATTTATTTACAAATATATTTTAACATTATTAATGATTATATAATCTTAAATGCATGTATGTTAAAAATGAGTGAAATTAAATAATTAAAAATGGGTACATTTTAAAAATATTGAAAAATGGATAAGTTTAATTAGTTAAATATAAATTATTAAAAAATATGGATATATATTGAAATAAAGATGAATACATATTGAAAACATTAAAACATAGTAAATAAATAAATATAAATAAATATTATAAAATGATTAAATTCCAAAAAAAATAAATAAATAAAAAATAAAAAAATAAAAAAATGAATAAATAATACCTAACTGTAATAATATTAAAATTTACTGATTAAAAACATAATATATTAAATGCATTATGTGAGAATGAAATTCTAAAATGAATAATAAAATTTGAATAAATTACATAAATATTAGGTGTATGTGTTTCTATATATGATTTTATTAATTATGTAAATATTTGTGTGTGTGTGCTGCATATAAAAACGCATTAATCACGTATATGTATGTGTGAAATCAATGTAACACACGTTTGATATATGTTAAACTGAAAAATCAAATGATATTCAATTATGTCCATTTATTTGATGCAATTAGTCAATATTTTTAATGAATATTAATTTTTAATTATAAACCATTCTTCACAAAATATATGACTTATTTAATGTAAGAATTAATATTTTGTATTAGATAAATAATATTTTATGAAATATTATATACATTGATATATATATATATATATATGAATATATTTCTATATTAAATGTATTAATGAATAATTATGTATAAAAACCATTAAAAATGAATAAGACATTGATTTATTTTTAATTATTACATTTTATTAATTTTCTATATTTATATTTAATATATTTTATTTATTACTATTTATAATTAATATATATATATATTAAACTTATTCATTTTGATTAATTATTATTTCATTAATATTTTTTCAATACTTTGGTAATTTATTCATTTTTAGTTTTTTGTTTAATTATTACAATTTATTCATTTTTAATTTTTTATTTAATTATTACAATTTATTCATTTTATATATCTATATTTAATATATACTATTTTTTAATATTTATAATTAATATATATGTATATTAAATTTATTTATTTTTATCAATAATTATTTAATTAATAAAATGTTTAATATTTTTCTTAACTTACTCATTTTTAATTTTTATTTGATTAATTATTTCATTTTATTCATTTTACATATCTATATATTTAATATATACTACTTTTGACATGTAGGAATTAGTTATACAAAGATGCACTTACTGCAATTTTGGGTGCAAAGTGGACTAAATTCATGAATTTAGCCGCGTACTCTGTCACTGAGAGATTCTCATGCTTCAAGCTGAAAAATTCTGTCGTTCTATCAATCCTAAAAGTGCGAGGATAGAATTGTTTATTTAACAATTCTTCAAAATCCTTCCATGCAATGACTTGGTCTAGTTTATCCGGAACTGTTAAATCACACCCATGACGTGCTAGATCCTCCAACATGTATGTTGCCAACTTGACTTTTAGCTCAGTTGGTGTGCCTAGGAAATTGAATATTTGATTCATCATATTCAACCACACCTCTACTTTCTCTAGTTATGAATCACCCCAAAAGATGGGTGAATTTTACCTCTAGAACTGAGCAGAATGATTCACTTGCCTTGGTCCATCCCTCATGTCCCCTCTATCCAGACTTAAAAAGCTTGGAAAATACTCTAAACCAGTTGTTAGTGTACCTATGCCTCAAGTCCAACCATATTCTCAGCAGCTTCTTCCAGTTGATTTCTTCTACACTTAACCGATGTCATTTATATTACAAAAAAATTCCATTAAGTATTACTCTCTAACAACTGAAGGTTTAACAATTTCAAATTTACCGCATCACATTTATCATAATAAGGATTTCCAAAATTCAATATTTTCCTAAAAATTCCACCATGCCTTTTGAAAATTAAGCCAATTTCAAAATACTATTGCCATGCATTTTTAAAATCTCAGATTTGAAAATTATTTCAACACTTTAAAAATCAAATCTTTTGCACAAAATCATAAATCATTACTCAAAATGAAATATGAATTCCTAATGGGAAGTAATTTCTACAATGCATGTTGTGTTCTTCTCCTTGTCTAAACCCATGATAATGAGGTCACAACTCCTATAAGTGTCTTAAAACACTCATGTTCCCAACTCCCTGATAACTTGAGATTCAACATAAATAGGTTATCTATGCCTTTTTATGCTATACATTCCAAGTTCTGATGATCCTACTCCTCACTACCATCCCAAATCAAGGACTAATCAAGAATGATTTTCCAACTGCAACACTAATAAAACCATAACATTTGTCTCAAAATGAATGATGGAACGACCATGAATGATACCATTTGTAACATCCTTCCCCTATGCATTGTCTTGAGAAGGCGGTAGGATATTACTAGGACTTAGGTGAAATCCTCAAGACACCAAAGGCTAAAAATAAATGCCAAGGGCTTCAATACAACAGGGGGACGATCTTACCTTTGAAAATAATACAACCACAACCCATTATACCATAACCAAAAAACTACTATATGGTGTATGAGAAAAATTTAATACAAATCAAAGTAATTCCAACTGACAACAATACCAAACTACAACCAAAATAATATCAAAGTACAATATAAAAACCAAACCCAATATCAGTGTATACAGTGGAAGAAAAAACCAACAAAACTCAAAGTCTCCCAAGATACCAACTCCACAGCTCCCAACATGCTCCAAGCTCCAACTCCACAATCCATGCTCAAAGTATCATAATACTTAACTAAATAAATGAGATACTTTTCTTTTAATTGTATCTCAATAAAAAAAATCTACAAACGCACCAAAGTTCCCAAGTAGGGGGTGAGTATAAAAATTAGTAGGATTTCCCCAAATAACTTCCCTACTCACACCACTAGGATAGAACAAGTTATCACATTTATGTAAAACTGAAAAAAAAATTAAATTTTTATTATTCAAAAAATTTTAAGGAAAAAGTGAGAAACCATGAGGTCAACCACAAAATGAAATAACATATCCATTAAATGAAAATTTAAACCTACTAGATTTAATCTACCTAAATAATTTCCAAGAGATGTTGTTTACTTGAGTGTTTGGTTCATCCATTAGAAGATATTCGAACTAAAATTCCAGCTTTTCCCAAGAATGAATTTACTCCTCAAGGATGATCTTCCTTAATCCCCAAACTAAAATCAAGTCCTTCTTGTCGATCTAGGTATACTGCTCCTCATTGATAGTTACCCTCAATGACCTCCCCATCATTCTAGAAGCTTCTTCTTTAGTAGCATTAAGTGACAAAACCTGTTCAACCATTTCTTCTTCCGAGATCATAAGAAATTACAAGGATTGATCAAGCACATAACCTCACTACAAATTCTGAGAAAGATCCTTGGAGGAAAGGTGGGTATCACTATCAATCTTCTTGGCTTTTAACTTCTTCACTGATCATGTCTCCATTGGTAGTGGCAGATATGAGTAATCCTTTCTCTCTTTATGGATGCTCCTATGACTCCTACTTCTCCTCTAGCTTGGAAGCCTACCAACCTGAACCTCATCCCCTATTTCACCTACAAAATAGCTAGAACAGACATCACTGGACTCATTCCCAAGGACCTTCTACCCATTCATGGAGGGCCTAATCAGATCTTCCTTGAACTACTGAACCAGATCATCATTATGAAATCGTTAAAAGAATTTTCTAACTCAATGACTACAACCTCCCTTCTAGGACATGTCCTTAAATCTATAGGATTACCCTCCCTGGGTTATTTAGAAACTTCTACCTAGAATCTATTTCTAATACTGTTCCCTGGGCACACCACCTCAATATATGAAGCACCCAAGGGAGTCTTGATACCTCCATCATCCACCATTTGAGACTCCATTTCAGGTTTATTCCCACTACCAACTTGAGAACCCTCAAGTGATGGAGGGTCCAAAACTCCCTCCTCCTTTTCCACCTCTGAACTCCTTTGCTCCAAATAAACTTTCACCGAAGGCTGAAGATCCTCTAGGTCCTTTCTCAACCAGTTTAAGATGTCAACCAACAAGGGATTTTCTTCCCGTGATTCACTTTGTACTATATTTTCCACGGTCTCCACACCCACTTTCCCCTGACCATAGGACACAATGCTAGTCACAGGAGCCTTGTCGCTACTTTATGTGCCCACACCATTCTAATTATTTGTCTATCTTGAACCATGCCTACAGGCCATCGATGAGTGACCCATTCCCTTACAATTAGAACACAAATCAACCTAAGATTCATAAAAAACTTGCTGTGTACAACAAAACTCATCTCCTACTATAATCCAAATGTAATAAGGAGGTATTATTGAGGCATTTACTTCCACACAAACTTAGGGATTTATAGGATGACAAAGAGATTTTGTTTGGCTATCATAACACAAGCACCTACCTACGAGGTTCCCAATAATCCTAATGATCGAAGGGTTTTGAAATAGTAAAGTTAAGTTAAGGAGAATAACCCAAATAAAAACTGAAGGAGATTCACGATTCATATGGAAGTCATAGGTCCATCTAAAGAGGAAGAATCAGGACTCGTTGTAGGTGAGGGGAGCACTAGACAAAGATTTGATTAGACCATCCTCTGATGTGAAGCGGATCATGATTTTCTTATTGTTGAGAAACCCCACTATTTCCCTATCCTATAATTCCTAGGATCCAAAAATCAACGTATAATATGGATCCACCAAATTAATTCTCTAAAAAAATCGAGTGATCAATGTTTTGTTGAGGAGGGATGAAGCTTCATTGAACTCCAAGATCAAAATCAGAAGGTTAGAGAACCCATCACACAGATTGAGAAACTTAGGTAATAGTGAAAATTTAGGGAATGTGGGAATAATATTGGTATTGGAAAAGGGGGAAAAGGAGGACTCCACTCCTTTTGAGGAATTTGGAGGTCCCTCCCCCACTGGAGGGGGGGGGGGGATTGACACATTGGCCACCACCATCATGGAATGGGAGAAGAAATCACAACACCCCCCTGACCGACCTCCATTCCCAATGTGTATCCTTCTCCTTTATGTAATTTTTTATATAAATGTATTTAGAAGTATTTCAATAGTTTATATCAAAGTCAAATCAATTCGAAACCAAAATGGTTTTCTACACTAAAACTTTTTTGAGGAATGAAACAAAACAATTATTTAAAACCATTTCTCAAATCCATTTGGAATAACCCCTTCCATTCCACACAACCACACACACACACTCAAATTCAAGCTTGGTGTTACCAATGATGGTGGAACTTCACGTTCATACACCATCCCTTTTATGGTGGTACATCATGACCATTATCCATCCCATTCAACTCATTCCCAACCATTAATTCCAAAAACCATGCCAACCAATTATGCCAAACCACTTTATTAAAAAAAAATATTGAAAAAACTTTTCAAACCAATTTCCATGCATTAAAACCAAAAAAACATTTTAAAATCATCATTTTAAAATTCTGAAACCAATTTCACTTTCCACCAAAACAACTAATTTCCACAATTACACAAACCATCACAAAATAGGGTTTCCAACAAGATTTGAAAATTCAATTCAATAAATTTAATAAATTTGAAATAAATCAATGAAGCTATAATAAGAGGAGTCGAGAGTGAATTCACCAACCTCGTAAACTTAGAAAAAAATTAATAACGACACAAATTATTCAACAAAACTGGGTTGAAACTCCAAAAATCCATTTTGGATCTTGTTCCCTATCATCAACATATCCATATCTCATGATGATTCACAAAAAAAATGATAGAAATATCCCCAAAGGATTATATATATGAATCCAAGAGAGGTAAAAAGATGAAATATAAGGAAAAAAATCAAGAATGAATACTTACCAAGGAATCTAGACCTCCAACGTACAAAGAATCACCAATAGATTTCTCCTAGATTAAGGGGAAGGGTCTCCATATCCTTTGGGAGGAGAGGAAAATGTGTTAGGGATGACTTAAGGAAAAATGAGAAGTTAAGGGTCTAATTCAGATTAGATCCATGATTTAAGGAGGGACACATGTACACTGCGTGGTTAGCCTAAACGGTTTAGAAAAATGTGCGCCTACCGTGTAGGTAATACTGCCTCAATACACCCCTTTTCATGATTAGATCACACAGTTAAAAAAGTCATGCACCGACCATGCTTAGACCATCTATTACAAAAAGCATGGTTTCACCAGGGAGACCACATGGTTTGGCCTAACCATGTACTAACCATGCACCAACCTAGTAACCTCTATTTCCCCTTGCACAGTTTCCTAGAGTGTTTCACGGTTTCTACTAACCATGCTCAAACTGTACACCTCAATAAAATCCCCATAAATATTCCAAAACTCCTCTAAAAATTACCAAAATCAACCTAATTACTTTATATACTTAAAATACATAAATAAAGGGTTAATTACCTAAAACTAGGGGTGATAAATTCTCACCACCATTGAAATTCTTATCCATGAAAATTAGAAAACAACCATTTTACTAAAAGAGTTCGGGCCACTACTCAACCATTTACTTTTCATGTACCAAGGTTTCTTCCTGAATCCAACCATGTTTCCAAAAACCTACATTAAAATGATGTTTTTTCCATGAAAGAATTTATCTTACCTCTCCACAATCCACACCGGAACATGTACCAACATAACATCTAGATCTAGGTTAAAGTGATCCCATCAAATCACATGGTCATGATTAGGAAGATAATTTTTCAATTGAGATACATGAAACATATTATGCATTGAACTGAACCTTGGTGGAAAATCCAACCAATATGAAACCTCATCAACCCATTCAAGTATCTCAAAAGGGCCTATGTGTTGAGGAGATAACTTTCCCTACTTCCAAAAATGATGATGCCCAAGCCTTGGAGATATTATCAAGAACACATGATCACTCAACTCGAATGAAAAATACCATTGATAACGATCCATGTATGATTTATGATGACTTTGAGATGTATCCATTCTTTTCTTGATCAACGAAATCTTCTCCATTGTCTCTTGTACATGGATCGGTCCAACCAGTGAAGTCTCACATATTTCCACCCAATAAAGTGGAGAACAAAAAGGACGCTCATATAATGCTTCAAAAGGATCCATATGTATAAAGGCCTGATAACTATTGTTATATGAGAACTCCACTAATGATACATGCTCCTCTCATAAAACACTAAAATCCATTACAAAATTCTGTGAAATGTATTCAAACGTTTGTATCACCCTTTTGGATTGTCCATCTGTCTGAGGATGATACACTATACTCATAGTCAACTGATTCCCAAGATATTATGTTATGGATTTCCAAAAATGAGATTTAAACCTTGGATCTCAGTCTGATACTATTGAAACTGGTACTCCATTCCTCTTTACAACTTTTCAGATATGGATTTTAGACAAGTCCTTGACAATATGAGTTTCATGAATAGGGATTAAATGAGAGAAATTTGTGAGTCGATCCTCTGTCACCCATATGGAATCATGTTTCCAAAATATCCTTTGGATACCTATCAAAAAATCTATGGTTATCTTCTCCCATTTATAAATAGTAATAATTAAATACTTCAACATACCCGCTGGCCATTGGCGCTCTTCCTTAACCAGCTGATAGGTGAGGCATCTCATCACAAACTCAGTCACTCATCTTTTCATTCCAACCCATCAATTTTTTTTTAAATTCCTTATACATATTTTATATTCCAAATGAAAAAACTAACTCAGATGGTGGTAAGTTTAGAGAATTTGTTCCCAACAAGCCAACGGTACAACCATCCGATCTTGAAACCAAAAAAATGAACTCCCATCCAACTGCCATCCCTCAATGGTCTCCACACCATTGAGTTTTGATCTCATAGAAACACATTCTGAATTGGATGTCTATGCCTCTTTAACTATTTCCACCAAATTAGGAACCAAATAAACTGGAAAGAAAACTAAAAAACTCTCTCGATCTTCACAATCCAAGTTCATGTCATCTATCATCGACATCAACTACCACTGATCTGAAGCCTCTTTTTTCCAACCAACCATATAAATTTATACTTAATGAATCTACCACCAAATTACATTTACTCAATGTATAAATTAAGTCAAAGTCAAACATTTGAAGATACTCCATCCATCTTCTTTATCTCAGGTTCAAATCTCTTTGTGAGAAAATTTGTTTCAAACTCTTATGATCCATAAACACCATAAATTTATCATCAAATAGGTAATGATATAAAGTCTTCAAAACATGTAATAAAACAAATAACTCCCAATAACGTGTTGGGTAGTTATTATTATGAATCTGTAACTGCCATGATCCATAAGAAATAACATGATCTCCCTAAATGAAAAAACATCCCAACTGAGATTCTAAAGCATCACGATACACCATGTACCATTGTCTTGATTCTAGAAAAATCAACATTAGTGATTATGTAAGGATAAATTTAAGCTATTGAAAATACTTCTAACATTCATCATTCCATTAGAATAAAATAGTTTTTCTTGTCAAAGATGTTATAGGTGAAGCCAGTAGTGAAAATTCATGAACAAAATGTCAATAAGAAACAGCTAAGACAAGGAAAATGTGTATCTCAAAGACATTCTTTAATGGTTTCTATGATATCACAACCTATATCTTTTTAGATCCATAGAAAAACCTTTTTTAGAGTTAACATAGCTAATGAAATGTACCTCTTCTATACAAAAATCACACTTTGAAAGTTTGACATATAACCGATTATCTCACAAGATACCCAACACTATCGCCAAGTGTTTCTTGTGATTATACCTTGTCCTTAAATAAACCAATATGTCATCCATAAAAACCACCATAAAAGAATCCGGATACCTTTGAAATATAAGATCCATAAATTCCATAAAGACTGCTGCTGATTTTGTAAGACTGAAAGGCATAATCACATACCTATAATGGACATATCTACTCTTGAAATCTATTTTTAGAATGTCCTTATTTTGAACCTACAATTGGTGATACCCTAAATGCAATTCAATTTTATAGAACTACTGAGATCATCTAAATTGATTGAATTGATCATCAATGCATGGAATTGGATACCAATTCTTTATTGTGGATTGGTTAAGCTTACAATAATTCACACACAATCTAAGAGTTCTATCTTCCTTTTTCACAAACAAAATTTTCGCTACCCATGAAGACGTATTAGGCCAAATGAAACCTTTTGTTTCCAAATATTCCAACCAAAATTTAAATTCTCTTAATTATTTTGGTTCCATATGATAAGATGAAAGTGAGATAGGAATATTCTCTGGAAAGTGATCAATCATAAACTCCACTTCTATTTTGGGTGGAAAACCTGAGAAATTATTGAGAAAAACATCAAAAAACTGATAAAAAACTATTGGAAACCCAATATCCTGGATATCATCCTCCAATTTCAAAGTCAAAGTTTCCAACTAGTATGCGATTGTCCCAACTGCTAGTGCCAACAAGCCTACTACATCCGCCTTTACATTCTGGTCTCTTTTAAATAGTTTCTCGATGCCATCATTAGTCATAAAACTAACCCTTTGAGTATAATAGTTGATGCAAGATTTCAACATAGTCAACTAATCCATACCTAGGATTATTTCATTGAAATAATTATCAAGAACAAATAAATCCCATATCAATTTAGCTTCATCAATTATTATAGAACATGATTTTCACATAAAGGCTCAACATTCTCTTTGTCCAAGTGGAGTTTGATGTTTCAAAAAAGAAGGCATCATATCAATATGAAAAATCATAAGAATAACAACATAAGAATAAATAAATAAATGGGATAAACTCGTATAAAAAAAATCTTACGTAAGGGTAGAATTAAAAATAATCATACCTCTCACCATTGATGGTATAGATTCATCATCCACAATCACTTTCTAAGCTCTATATAATTTCTTACTCACTGCACTTTTCTCTTTATTACCCTATTGATATTTCACTGTTTGAGGAGGCATGGTATTCCTAGAATCACCATGGATATCTCAATTATACTAGTGATAGTTATTCTTCTTCCCTCATCCCATCGAAGCATACGACATTTTCAAAACATGAGATGTGTCCCAAGCACCCGACCATGGAGAAATGAGATAATAACACTGAGGATGCCCCATCTGTTTATTGTTGTGGAATTCTCTAGGTGGTGCTAGAAATTATCTCTTCATGTGATCGAAATAACCACATTGAAAACATTTTTTCTTACTATTGGGTTTAGGAGGAAGATTCACTAATCCAACCATCTGATTATGAGTCATTCTAGTAACTTAGAAATAAGTGTCCCTCTCCTGCTTGTTCCCAACAATAGAGTTCCCACTATTTCCCATAGGTATCAAAATTATTCCTCCAATCATAGTTTCTAAGATGTCTCTTTTTGTCACCATTCCTCTCTTGACCATCTATTTATAATCCATTATATAAATCATGAAAATATTCGAGTGAATATTTTTCCTCAAACCCAATTCGAAAATGTGTACCTTCAAAGATTCACTTGCATAAAATTCAAATGCAAATTAGAATAAATTCATGAATTTATCTACATACTCTATTAGTGAGAAATTATACTACTTCAACATGAAAAAGTCCATCGTTCTAGAAATCCTAAACGTGTGAGGATAGAATTATTTGTTGAACAATTCTTAAAAATACTCCCATGAAAGGACTTGGTCTAATTTAGCCTAAATTTCTAAATCCCACCAATGGCATTCTAGATCCTACAAAATTTATGTTTCTAACTTGACTTTCATCTCAATTAGTGTTCTTAGGAAATCAAAGATTTGATTCATCCTATTCAACCACACCTATAATTTCTCTGGTTCTGAATCATCCCCAAAAGATGGGTGGATTCTGATTCTATAACTAAATAGAATGATTCAATTTCATTGGTTCATCCCTTATGTTCCCTCTATCCATGGCTTGAAAATCTTGGATAATACTCTGAACCACCTATTGGTTCACCTGTGGCTCAGGTGAAACCACATTCTCTGAAGCTTTTTCTGGTTGGTTTGTTTTACACCTAATTGGTTCCATTTCTATAATGAAAACAAGTTCCATTAAGTCTCACTCTATATAAATTGAAGGATTAGAAATTTCAAATTTACTACATCATATTTATCACAACAAGGATTTCCAAAATTCAACATTTTCATGAAAATTTCACCATGAATTTTGAAAATCAAGCCATTTTCAAAATACCACTACCATTCCTTTTCAAAATATCACATTTGAAAATGATTTAAACACGTTTCAAAAATAAACTCTTTTTCATCAAATCACAAATCATTACTTAAAATGAAATATGAACTCCTAGTGTGATTTCATTTCTAAAATGCATGTCATGCTCTTCTCATTGGATAAACCAATGATAATGAGGTTGCAACTCCTATAAGTGTCACAAAACACTCATGTACCCAAATCCTTGGTAATTTGAGGTTCTATATAAATAGGTTAGCTATGCATTTTTATTCTCAATGTTTCAAGTTTTGACGATGCTACTCCTTGCCACCATCCCAACTCAAGGACCAACCAAGAATGATTTTCCAACTCTAAGACTAATAAAACAATACCATTTTTCTCAAAATGAATGATGGAACAGACAAGACTAATAGTATTTGTATCATCCCTTCCCTTTTCATTGTATTGAGAAGGTGGTAGGACATTACTAGGCCTCAATTAACACCTCCAAGACACCAAAGGCTGACAATAAATACCAAGGGGTTTAATACAATTGGGGGATGATTTTCCCATTGAAAATAAAACAACCAAAACCCAGCATACCCTAACCAAACAACCACTATATGATGAATGAGAATAATTTAATACAAATCAATGTAATTACAACTATAAAAAATACCAAACTTCAACCAAAACCATATCAGAGTACAATACGAAAACCAAACCCAATATTAGAGTATAAAGTGGAATACAAAACCAATAAAACTCAAAGAATCACAGCTCACAACATGATCCAAGCTCCCACTCCTTAATATATTCTCAAATTATCATGATGCATCACTAAATAAATGAGATACTTTTCCTTTAATCATGTATTGATAAGTAAAATATGAAAACACACCAAAGTTCCCATGCATGGGATGAGTATAAAACTCAGTAGGATTTCTCAAAATGAATCCCATACTCATGCCACTAGGACATAAAAAGTTATCACATTCATGTAAAAAAATTTATATAAAACCATATAGAAGAGTTTCAATATTTTATATCAAAGATAAAGGAAATCCAAAAAAAAACAATTTTCTATACTTAGAAAGTTTCTGAGGAAAGCAACCAAACAATTATTTAAAACCATTTCTAAAATTTATTTGGCACAACCCATTCCATTCCACACAACCACACACACACACACACACTCAAGCTTGGTGTTACCATTGATGTTGGAACTTCATATCCACACTCCGTACCTTTGATGGTGTTACTTTACCACCATTATCCATCCCATTCAACTCACATCCATCCATTAATGCCAAAAACCATTACAAACAATTGTGCAAAACCATTTCAATAAAACACCTTTTATTGAAAACACTTTTCTAACCAATTTTAATCAATAAAAAAACAACCATTTTAAAATTATTATTTTAAAATCATGAAACCAATTTCACTTTCCACCAAAAAAACCAATTTCCACAATTACACAAACCATCACCAAAGAGGGTTTACAAAAATATTTGCATAAAATTTCACAATTCAATTCTAGAAATTAAATCAATTTTAAATCAATAATTCAAGTTATAATAAGAGGAGTCAATAGTGAAACCACATACCTCACAAACTTAGGCAAAAAATAAGATCGACATAAATTCTTCAACAAAACCAGGTTGAAACTCCAAAAACATGCCTTGGATCTTGTTACCTATCATCAACACCGCCATATCTCATCATGATTGGAAAAAAAATCATAGATCTATCACAAACGGATTAGGTATATGAATCCAATAGAGGTAAGAAGATGAAATATAAGGAAAACAACAAAGAACGAAGACTTACCAAGGAATCTGGACCTCCAATGCACAAAGAATCACCAACAGATTTCTCCAGGATCAAGGGGAAGGGTCTCCACAACCTTTGGGAGGAAAGGAAAATGTGTTAGGGTCGACTTAATGGAAAAATAAGATGTTAAAGGTCTAATTAAGATTAGATCTACAATTTATGGAGGGTCACCTTTACGCCGCATTGTTTGTCAAATCGTGTGCCAACCATGTGGGTGCAACTGGCTCAAGCTACCCCTTCACATGGTTAGATCACATGGTTATACAAAACATGCACCGCCTGTTCTTAGATATCCTTTGGAATTTAGTTTCATGCATCCACTAATGAAACCAAAACTTCCTAAGTTCCCCCTCTATCTGTGTCTATGCAGCACAATGACCATGTGTCTCCCTGACATGTGTAGCAACACCGGTTGTCCTTTATGGGTTGTTCTCTTACTTCATATAAGATATCTCATTTCCCTTACTATGGTTTCCAATCCAATTAAACGAGAGGATGAGTCTCCTATATAGAACCTTGGCCATTTTAACTCCCGCAATTATCCTCATTGTCATCCTAGACCTATTTAAACATCGACCAATATAGACAGACTGACTTCTGTTCACTCAGACGCCATCGAGATCGACCGCTGTTTCCCCTACTTGAGTTTCCGCACACTTCTTATCGAACTAGTCCTGTGAATCCAAAAACCATCCACACATCCTACCCTTTTTATTCCCACTCAAGTAATAGTACCCAACGAAGAGGAGGATGACGAAAAATCATATGTATGATTACCCTTTCAATTTATGGTTTTCTACACATAAATATATATATATTAAAATATTATCTACATCATATATATATATATATTTATGTTCACTTAAAAAAATGTATCCCATTTCATATATATATATATATATACATATCTCAAATCACAGTTTAAATTTTATATATCTATCTTAAATGTATATTTTATATACCATACTAATTATATCACTTTGCTAAACTAAATTATCTAATTATAATTTTAGCAACCTAACTCTATATAATCATTCATATCGCTACTATATATATTCCATGTCATGTATATAATTTTAATTTAATTATATATATTAATGATTATTCTGATTCTCTTATAACAATCTATCATTTTTTTTCATAACATTTATACTACTTATATTATATGTAATATTTATATATTTATATTAATATTCTATATCTTATAAAATATATTCATTTCAAATTATTATTTTATATTTTTAGATTAATGTCATATTTTTATTGGAGTTTATATACTATCAATTATTAATAAATAATTTCCAAATCACTAATGATTAATTTTTATCAAAAATTCATTTTATCGACATATCAATCATATAAATTAATTTTAAATATGATTAAAGTATAAATTTTATAGTATAGACTTATTAAATATAATTTTATTCCATAATTTAAGGTTTTCATAGGGAAGGGAATTTAATTTTATGAAATATACATCATGGAAAAATATGTTGTAGTCTATTTTAGTTGTGAATAGAGTAATTTCATAAACATGTATTTAAAAGAAAACTACACTAGAATCATGGGTCATTACATTACCCCCTTAAATAACTTGCATCCTCATAATTTTAAATTATCTAAGATAATTTTTACTTCCTAATTAAACAAAAAGCATAATATATTTGTATATATATTTCCTAGATTTTATTACTCAGAGTTTGGTTAAGATAGTATTTATAAAAAATTTATAGGGAATTACTTCATCAAATATTTTACTCTTAGGAGGGTACCCTAATGATTTATTAATCTAAGATACTAAAAAATTATAAGGTATATGGAATTCTTACTTAGATCATAAAGTCTTTTTAAAATCACTTTAGTAAAAAATATCTTTAATCACATAAAATCAAAATCTTAAAATTCTCTAAATTTGACTATCCCCAGAAGACTCTAACTATTAATTTATTAATAACTGATAATCATATAAATCTCCAAATTTTTCTAAACCTTTCCTCTAATACCAACTGTTACACCCCAGAACAACACTCTGGGGTCTGATGCTAAAACAATGTATATTT
Organism: Viscum album; assembly: GCA_963277665.1. Classification (NCBI taxonomy): domain Eukaryota; kingdom Viridiplantae; phylum Streptophyta; class Magnoliopsida; order Santalales; family Viscaceae; genus Viscum; species Viscum album. The sequence continues at coordinate 70,490,118 of OY728159.1, forward strand.
GTTTCTTTCAAAATTAAATATTTAACTTCACTAAATAATATATAGTCCATACATTCCTAAGGATATTTTAGGTCTAAAAAATTGAAGGATTAAGAAAATTAAAAACTCAACTATCTCTATCAAAAATACATTTTTTACAAAATCTAAATAATTCTATTACAACTTTGATTCTGTTCCAATTAAAACACATAATCACTAGACAACTTCAAAACTGTATTTACTCAGCAAACTGCCCTGTGAAAAACATTTTCAAAACTCAGGGTGTGAAACATGGACAATAAGGGGTTTTAAAATCGAGTCACCCAATTTTTGAAAATTCTTGGAAACTTCTTTCAACACATTTTTCCTCCAAAAAAATTTCTCAAATTTTAATAAAACATTTTATAAATCAATAATTTCATATTTCAATTTAAATTCCATAAAGGGGTTTTTAGAAAATAAATTTTAAGAACCTTTTTGAAAACTTTTTAAAATACTGAAAAATTACTTCTTTAAAATAAAACCTTTATAAAACAATGATTTTTTTTGAAAATATAATTTTCAACTTTTTAAATACTTCAAAATATTTCTTTATAAATGATTCCAATTATTATTTTTTTAAATAAAAATACTTGTAAATTTCTAAAAATTGAACCTTGAGATGACCTAGAACATTGAAGGATATATAGGGCCTACCAATCCCATGGCACTCAAATCCCCTTGATGATTGAGTTCACTCCCCATTCCTATCTATTTTAAAAGATAAAGTTCTATATTTCAATAATTTTTTTGTAGATTTATATTTTTTTCATTGGATTTTTCAATAAAAATCATATTTCTAAATCATTATCAATGGATATATATATAGACTAAATCTATGAAAATAAATCACTGAACTGAGATATATTTTTCAAAACATACATGGATCGTCAATAAGAATAAACTAGTGCATGCCTGTACAATAATTTAAACACAGACAACATCCATGAAAGAAATGGTTTCATGAGGATAAAATACTTCCAATGGTAATCATAATTTAAATAAATAATAAGGATGAGAGTTTTTTAAATAAAATGTCTAAACATGAAATGATAATTTCAAAATTCTTAAAACACAAAATTTTGAAATTAATTAAAAAATAGAGAGTTTAATTTAGAAACACTAAAATAGATCATCTTAAAACAAATATTCCTTATACATAAAATGATAAACTAAATTTATTAAAATACATTGGGACTCAAATATTTTTAAAACACATCACTCTTAAAAAGGATTTTTTTTTAAAAAAATTTGAAAAAATTTTTCCACATAAAATGATAATTTTGAAAGAGTATCCCCCTATCAAGTGTGTTTTTAAAAATAGATATTTTTGAAAATGAATTAACATAAATTGATAATTTTAAAATTGACTTTGATTTTCAAAATATATTTAAAACATGATCCACTTACATTCATTGCTAATTGAAACTCTCTTTATAGGGCCTCCTTCTTAAAATTAATATCTTAAGAACTTGATCACTCTCCTATCTCTCCCTATCCCACTCTTTCCCTCTCTCTATAAAATAGTGTACCATGTGCAGCATAGACACCCATATATTTTTATTTCCATGAACACCCAAGACCTCTGTCGCCTCCAGCCAACACAGAAAGACCGATTACTGTGAACTTATATGTCGTCGATACTGACTACCGCCACCCTTATCAGAGTTATCATGCCCTAACTATTGAATAGGTCATATGAAGTCAGACACCATTCACATGTCAGTCCCTATATATGAACGCTTCGGTAATAGTACCCAATGAGGAGGAGGGCAGTGACAAAGAGATAGGGAGGTCATTGGGGAATTCATGTCGACATCGATAGGGGAACAAAGAAGATGACAACACCATCCCCCTTTTATTATTTAATTTCCAATTTTCATTTTTAAACCCAAAATACATACATATGTTTATACACTTCATTAAACATTTATTAATTTAAATTCTAATCTAATTATTTTTTTTTATTTTTTTTCTACAATCATAATCTTAAATATCATAATCCATTAAATATAGTTATATACATATACATATATATTTATATATATTAACACATTCTCTCTCTATATATATATATATATATTTATATTTATATGAACTTAAAAAAATGTATTCCAGTTCATATATATATATATATATCTCAAATCATATTGTAAATTTTATATATCTATATTGAATTATTATTTTATATATCATACTAAGTATATCACTTTGCTAAACTGAATTATATAATTATAATTTTAGCAACCTAATTTTATATAATCATTTATATCGCTACTATCGATATTCCATGTCATGTATATAATTTTACTTTTATTATATATATTAATAATTATCATGATTCTCTTACAACTATCTATCATTTTTTTATCATAAGATTTATATTCCTCAAATTATATGCAAAATTTATATATTTATTTTAATATTCTATATTTAATAAAATATATTCATTTAAAATTACTATTTTATATTTTCTGATAAATGTAATATTGTTATTGGAGTTTATATACTATCAGTTTTACATAAATAATTTCCAAATCACTAATGATTAATTTTTATTAATAATTCATTTTATCAACTTATCACTGATGTAAATTAATTTCAAATACAATTAAAGTATAAATTTTATAGTATATACTTTTTAAATATAACTTTATTCCATTATTTAAGGCATTCACAAGGAAGGGAATTTAATTTTATGAAAGATACATCATGATAAAATATGTTATAGTATATTTTAGTTGTGAATTGATCTATTTAATAAATAGTTATTTAAATGAAAACAACACTAGAATCATGGGAAATTACAGATCCCCTATCACTAGTATGATCTCTAACCTTTGAATGGAATTGGAGACACATATTTATAATGAAAAGAGGAAGCATATTTTCCCTCCAAAATATTTCTCTTGAATTGAAAGGCCATTTAAACCACTAAGACCATCAAATCTCCAATGGTGATAATCTCAAAAGTTTTTTGATGTTTTTTTAACAGGAAGGGGGAATCCCCCTTTTTTATTGAAATATATCCCCCTCTTTTTTTCTAGGTAGAGGGATACTATTACATGGATTTATTAGAAAGACCAATGGGATGGAAGCCCTAAACATGGCCCGAATACCCAATAGAAAATTAATCCTAATTCCTTGACCAATAGGGCTCAGACTATCAGGTCACCATTTCCCGTGGGAGTCCCCACCACCAGTATCAATGCTTCCTTGTCAATCATCCATGCTTCGCACATCCTTGTCACCATCCTCCTACTGTACCACCCCATCGATGTGATCATTTTCCCCATCGAAAATGGATCACTAGAACATTTCTCTCCATCGCTGAATCATCAGCGCCATTGGAGGCCAGTTATGTCCCTCATCTCTACCACCTAGTGCTATGTCCAACATATCCCTACTACCTCACACTTCTCTATATGAAAGACCCGAGCAATCACATCATAAGCACTAGTCAGCTCTGCCACTGCTTGTAACATGGACGCCGACCCCAACCAATCACCCACTGAGAAGGCCCCTCTCCATGCTAAAGGAACCTACGTAATAAATAATCTCAAATTAAGGTTGTCTGGGATTGAACCTTGGTCAAGATACAATTTAACAGGGCTTCTAAAATTTCAAGTCCTTTTGAAATATGGAGAAAAATCTATATTCCAATTACTATGGTAAACTTTTCAGGCCGAAACGACTCTTTAGTTTTCTCTATTTTCATAAATCCATTTACTTCCTTAGTGATCAAATATTTACATGATATTTTATGGATTTTTGATTCTAAGTACCATTTTATTTTTAACTAGAATAAACTCATTAGGAGTTATATATCCCATGTTATACCTTATTTTATGAAGGTTGGTTAGTTTTTTTCACCCAAAAGTTTTCCAATTTTCATAATTTATTTCAGCCTCACATGGATAGATTAAACTCTAGGTATAATTGATTGAAATGAGACCTAATAAACATAAAATAAAACAGAATATATATTTTTAAATTTGTATTAGTTTAGAAAAAATTATAGTAGAGATATGAAAATGATAAAACACTTAAAAATCATGAATTTTTCTATTTGCTCAAAAATTCCCTAAACATCCCTGAAAATAAAAAGTGATTCAATTTCACATATTATGAAAAAATAATGGAGATTAAATCATTGAAATTCAAGGAAAATGTAATTAAAATTCAAGATCTATCAATTCCCCCACACTTAAGGCCTGGACTCCTAGAGCCCAAAGTAATTACAAAACACAAGCCCATAAGATTCACTAATTTAACCCTAGGGAGCCCGAAATTAACATGCCTCATCAATAAAAATTATTTCAAATTATAAATTTGGTTCATTAAATACATTACCACTTCATTTATCTACCCATCAATACAAAAAACTTACCTCATTGAATTTCTTTCTCAGGACAAAAATGTAGATTTTCTAAGAGGTCCACTTCGGGATATACTAGACACTAAGAGGTTTAAGGGGAGGGGATGTATTAGTGTTGGGAAAATTTTCAACAATTATAACTTTTATCCCTTTTACCTCTTAGACCTAATTGGATCTTGATTCTATTATTCTATTTTCTTCATCATATGCAAGTATATTAAAGTAGATAAATATTAAACATTAAATTTTTACATGGTTCACTACTCAATAAGAGATGCTAGTCTTTAGTATGGTTTTGAAATAATCTAATACCACAAAAACCATTAGAAAATTATACTTTGTATGTGGTTAAAACAAGAAGGGAGTATCCTGACACTTGTTTTTCACTTTATTCAACTGAAAATACTTGTTTCCATCTCCTAGATAATTCATTATACTACCAATGAAGGCCGTATTCAAATTTTAAGGTTCTTTGTAAAACCAAGAAAGTATTGCACCTAATGATACTTTTAATAGATGTCACAATGCTTCTTTTCACTACACTTACTTATTCTTCACTTGTTACTTTCACAACATCAGGCAAACAATTATCCTTATTCTATTCATAGTACCAAAATTATATGCTACTCCTTCCTTCTCCTCCTCTTCTCTTCTTCTCTAATTCTTTATCAGTCAGAATAATATGAATGTGTAGTAGACCATATATATTATAATTCATCTTCAACCCTAATGATAATAAATGTAATAAAGATTGGTCACTCACTTATTATTCTTGCGATATTTGACAAATAATAATATGCAATAGATTAACAGTGCCATATTCACATTCTTTGATACACAATAATAAAAATTGAGTGTAGTATCAATTCTACTCCATTATTTATTCTTGAATTCTCAATTTGGTTTATTTAAAAACACTTCATTCATAAAGAATGATGAATGTGATATGAATAAACCTCATCACACACATATAAATTAGTATTAATATTTCATGTGCTTTTATTATCTTCTTCTTTACTGCCTATTAGGAGATCATGAATTTTATTAGATTCTGTTTTCTTCAAATGTTTCAGGTATATAAAAAGAAATATTTTTGTGAACCTATTATGCTTGTTAATATATGTATTACATGAATGCATGAATTTTATCCCTCATGAAAGCAATTTGTGTTCCACTACTCCTTCTTTTTTATGATCCAAAAGGCCTTTGCATGAGACTCTGATAAACACACCATCTTTGAGAAATAGTGTGAATACACTGAGGATTATCTTCTTCCTCACCATGTATCTCTTAAAGTTTAAAATGAACTGATGTGTATGGAGAATCATTATTTGAAAAATGAATAGATATTTGTGTAACTCTCTTCATGATACCAGAAGTAACTTGGTCATTCTTCTTCATGTAATTGATTACACGATTCACCTTTTCACAACATAGTAGAAGTATGCTACTCAAACATTAAACCACAGAACTATTCTTCTTCACACTATAGCTGAGCATGGAAATCTCCTTCTTTATGTGGCTGTGAGGCTTTGGAACTCTCTACTTCCTCACATAAGATAATTATTGGAGATTTTATATTTTTATAAAACAATATATCTCATAGAAATAATGAGTGGTAGTAGTGACCCTTGACCTTGGGTACTTCTCCTTTTATAGGAAAGGATCACCTCCTTTTCACTGCCTTAGAAACCTAAGAAATTTATTTCTTTAAGGATGTTTTAAAATCCCACAAAATATATCATATCGATGCTTTTGGTATTTTAAACACCACATGGTTTTCCTTATTATATGATGAAAAAAATCATGGTATCACTTCCTTCATGATCGGCTTCTCCTCATAGTAAGAATCTCATGTTCATATGATGATATATGAACACCCTTTTATAGCTCAAACTTTATCCATGAATATCAAATGAATGAAATGGCCTCTATAAATTCATTTTACTTTGTATCAATCTTATTCTTTGCATTATTTTATGCATGAAATACATGAATTGCATGCATGATGTTGAGATTAACTTGCAGGTCTCATTATTTTGGAATGATCATTGGAGTTGGCCAGAAATGTAAACATCGAGCGCTGGAATCAAATTACACAATAAAAACATCATCAAGAAGTTGAAGGTGACCAAAATATTTGATCAAATGAAACATATCAAATAGATTGGATGACTGATATTTTGTCCATATGTTTTAATGTTAGAGGACTAATACATGTGTATTTACAATCCCATATCAGATATCGACTTGGTCAAGATCTACTTAAAAAATAAAGTGCCCCCACTATCCTATTGATTCATAAGTGGGGTTCAACACCCACAATACTTCACACATGCTTGACACTATCCATGCCAGACCCTCATGCTATCCATCTAGGCACTCTGCATGCACCATTCACACACTATACATGCTGTATCCTACTTATGAAGGAACCATCTATGAATCCTCAAATACTCCTCTTCCACCACCATGGATGGATAAGGGTTGAACCTACCCAACTAAGAAGTGTATGTGGGGTCCCCTTGGATAGCTAGGTGGTTATCCTTGTAATGATCCAGTGTTTATTAATAATATTTGTTTACTGAAAATATGTGTGTTGTATTACATTATACAATATTATGCACATACAAAATATAGAGAAAAAAACGAAAAATTTATTTCATAACTAAATATTGTTACATTAACTAGCAATTAAACCAATTAAAATTAAAAACATTACAAGGAGACAAAAAATATAAAATTGTAAAGCTAAAATGGGAAAATATGGTTCTCCCTAATCTACTATAATCATCACCCCCACTATAAACACTATAGAAAATAAACAAAACATTAGTAAACCAATCAAAATATTAGAAAATGGAAATATATAATCTTGAGTGGAATTGAGTTGAATATTGAGTGAAAGAAGAAAGTGGTATTTATAAGAGGTAATGTTCCTGTTGGAATAGTAACATGACCATTGAGAATAGTAACCTGACTATTGGGAATAGTAACCTAACCGTTGAATAACAATTTTACCTCAAAATAATAAATTATTATATAAATAATATTTATCATAATTAATTTATGTAAATATGAATTTAATAATTCTAAAAAATAAACATCATGATTAAAAAACTCAAAGAAAATATAAGCACATTTTAATAAACTGTATTTTAAAGTATTTCGTAAAAATCACAATTTTTATTTTAAAAGTTAAAATTACATATTTTTAAAATTTATTTTGATAAAATAAATATCATTTTTTGAAATAATCATGTCATAATTTTCCAAGGGTTATCATTTTGGCAATTTTCTAAAATAATTTAATTTTTAGGTGAATAGTAAAAATATAGTTTTTCACATAACCGATGTTTGTTAAATTACATAATTCATGATGTAATAATGAAATAATAGTTTATATAAATATATGTTCGTCCATGATATATTTTATTTCCTAAATGAGTCCTTAAAATATGATAAAATTAATTTCTAAACCTAAAAAGAACTTTCCAAAACCTAAAGTCAAAAGTGATTCCTTAAAATAACAAGTTTTCTTTCTTTCCACTTTCCTTTTTAATAAACTAATGAATTCTAATTATAAAGGGGATTTAAAGTATTAAAAAAATTATATTTTATTAACATATGATTTATATTTTAAAAAATTCACTATTATATGTTTTACCTTTGATACAATATTTTATTCTAAAAATACCCCTCTCTTCAAGTATAAATAACCCTCTCCTTTCCCTTTGAAAACCACCCATCCCACCCATTCCAAATCCCAATATCTTCCCCAATACTCCCGATCAATTCCCTTAGAATACTTAGGGTAATTCTATAGAAATATAATTCCAATCACCATTGGAGTTATAGTGTTGTATAAGAGAAGTTACACTAAGGAGAGAGTAAGTCTCTATTAACTTTCCCTCTTTTCTTCTTCTCTTTCTTCTTTTTCCAAATTCCTTTCAAAACCATATACTATGAAATTAACTATGAAATAATTTATATTATATTAATTATTTTAACCTAATTTAATTATTATATTTATAATAAATATAAATGTCATACCTCCCTTTCTCGCTCTTTCGACAACGTCCCGTCAATGTTCAGTTAACCACATACGGAGACATTTCTATGTCAATAAATTTAACCATCATCATTGATGGATATTATAAACTATATATAATATATAAAAACTTAACTATATGTATTAAAATATTCTATAATTAATTATACTAATGTATAAATTACTTTAAACGAAAATAGATAAATCAAAAGAAAACGTGAAATTTTTATGAAAAAAATGATATCAAAACACATCAATTTCACCAAAGGAAATTAAGGAATCTAATAAAATTATTATAATTGATAAATATTTGTATAAATTAATATAATTAAACTTTGTATCAATTCTTTAATAAATATAAGTAAATTATTTAGGAGGCACAAAAGTGATGAAATAAATACTGAACTAAGGTTATAGGATTCTCAAACCCAACTCCCTTTCTTTGGGTTTTCCCTATTTTTAAACAATTTTAGTATGTATATTAAATTAATTTTACTTAAATATAATTTAATTATTCTTTTATTTTATTTTTTAGTATATACATGTTTCCAACATGGTTTTATGAAAAAAATAAATATTTTTCCAAAAGAACTCTTCTTTGCAAAACACATCTCAACTACCTTGAGATTGTTTCTTCTTCACTCAAGATTGATGGTTCTTATATGAATTATGTTTTTCCCTTTTTAATTTGGGAACCCCAAATTTTATTCATTAATGTATGATTTATGAAATTATTATGAAACCCATTCCTTTTCATGGGTTATTTTATGACTACAACTGTTATACATTCTATGCAGAATTCATGAATGTGAAATGTTATGATGTGATGGGTGTGCCCACAATTATATATCCCTACAATTAATTGGGAAATGTGATGTATATCATGAGATAATGTGCATTATGCATGAACATGATGATATATTATTTTATAATGATGATGTTATGATTATACATATATGTTATGCATGAACATGGTGCTAACTTTGTTCACAACTATGTGTGGTGTTGACCACTAAGACATGATGTTTCATTTTTATACATTTCAACATTCCATTACTTTAGAAATTGTTTCCCCTAATGATGTTTATGATAATCTTATGATTAAGTTGTTACGATGATGATTATTCTCACTCATGTTATATTTATTCATATCCCTTATTCATTCTCTTACTAGGATTTTAGCTCACCCCTTTCATTGATGTATATCCTCAGATGATTACTTGTACTAAGGAGAACATTTGGGAACTAAGAATATAGATCATAAGGAATTAAATAATTTTTATGTTTTTTATGTAAAAGTTATGTATAATCCTATTTTTTTCAAGACAATAAACCTTTGGATCCTAGATTTATAATGATATTATTTTGTTTGTCTTTAAAATGTTGTATTATTCATGTAAAAAAAGTAGGGTTGCAATATTTGGTATCATAGCATGGACTAGTTAATTTGGGAATTAGGATTAGAGAACATTAGTGACAAAATTTAGTATAAGTCTAATTATATGTAAATATTCAAGAAGGTTTATTTTAGAAAAAGGATAAACATAGGGATCCCATAAGATATTCCTTTAGGGTTAATTACATAAAAGAATAAATTATTTATTCATGATTTTTTGACTTACAATATCTTCAAACCATTTCTATTTTAGAAAATAGTGGGAATAAGGTGAAACTAGACCAATAAGATATGTGAGGGAAAATGCAATGATTGTCCAAATGATATCCCCAATTCCATTTTAGGTGGAGTTCAAAACTTTATAGCAATACTTACCCAGATATCTCTAGCTATGAACAATATCTTAAAACATGTGGAACATCCTTCTTCACCCAAAATGGATCAACTAGACCTTGATTCCTTTATGAGACAATAACCACCGATGTTTAGTGGAACTTCTATTCCACTTGTCGCAAAATAGTGGGTTAACTCAATGGAGAATATCTTTTCTATAATCCATTATTCTGAGAAGGAGAAGGGGACTCTGGCCATCTATCGTTTAGATGGAGAAGATGATCAATGGTGGGAGTTGATAAAAAACACTAATCCAAATGATGAAATGGAAGATATGGGGTGAGAAGACATTAAGAAAATATTTCTTACCAAGTACTTCCCTCAAACTCTTTGAAAAAATATGGAGAGAGAATTCATAGAGGTAAATCAAAAGGAAGTTGATTTTTTCATGGATTACAAGTAAAACTTCATAAGGATTACAAGATATGCCTTGGGTTTTGTTATAAACAATGATAGGAAAATAGATAGATTCATTAGTGTTTTAAAACCACACATTTATAAGGATCTAGATATCTGAGACTTTGGGAGTTATGAGGAAGTGGTTCGATGTGATCACAAAGTAGAGATGGAGTTCATAGAATGGTCCCATGGTTATGGAGATAAGAAAGAAATAATGGAGTTTCAAGATGGTGGGTCAAATGAAAAAGTAGGAAAGAGGATCCAACTACCCACACGTCAAAAATGTGGGAAAAAGAATCATGGGAATTTTCTCAAAGGGATAGGTAAATGCTTCAATTGTAAGAGAGAAGGCCATCGAGTTCATGAATATAAAAGAGACATAAAGAAGCTGGAAAAAATGAAGGAGGAAATAAGGGAACCTCCTAATGCACTACCTATGGTTCAATTATTTAACTATAGGGATAAAAGGAACTATGAAAGATAGTGTACTAAACCTCTAGTCTTTGAGGGTAATTAGTGTCAGTAGCCACCAAATCCAAAGAAGAAAGGGAAAGCTTATGCCACCACTAATGCTGAAGTGGATTAATAAAATGAATTCATACAAGTTACACTTCCTATTCACTCAATAATGGTATTTTTTTATTTGATTATGTTTCTAGTAATTCTTTTATATCCAACATGTTTTCTAGAACTATTGAATCAAAGCCCCGATACCTTGAAGTAGAGATATCTGTAAAAACACCTAGTGGTGCAATCATTAGAACCTATGTGTTGGAATCTTCTCCTTTTAGTGTATGTGGGAATATTATTCTAGAAAATCTAATAAATCTTCCCTTGGTGGAATGAAACACTATACTGAGCATGGATTGGCTCTCATTATATAGAGCACACATTAACTATCGAGAAAAGGAAATCTCTTTTAATATTCCAAACCATCTAATGATACTCTAAGAATGAAAGTAAGATCATGAAAATCCTTTGAAAAATTACTCAACAGTGTGGGTGTTGATACCCTATAAAGAATCACACCTGGCCCAAATGGTTGTGTCAAAGGAAAGCATCAAACTTGAGGAAATTCCCATTTTTAGGGAATACACTGATGTATTTCCCAAAGAGTCACCCGAACCTCACCTAGATCATGAAGTAAAGTTATCAAAAGAGATCATACCCAGATATACTCCTATCTCAAAATTACCCTACAAGATGGAACTGATTGAACTAGAAGAGTTAAAGAAGTAGCAACAAGAGCATTTGGAAAAAGGGTTCATACGCCCTAATGCATCCCCTTGGGGTGCACCAATGCTCTTTATCAAGAATAAGGATGGATTAATACGGGTGTGTATCGATTACTAGGATCTCAAAAAGATCACTATAAATAAAAATTATCCTCTACCAAGGATTGATAAAATTTTCAATCAACTACAAGGAGCTTAGTACTTATCAAAGGCGGATATTCATTCTGGATATCATCAGCTGAAGGTAAATAAAGAAGATATTCATAAGAATTATTTTTGTAAAAGGTATGGGAACTATGAGTTCATAGTGATTACCTTCAGACTTACTAACTCCACTAAAATATTCATGGATTTGATGAATAGAGTCTTTAGATACTACCTTGAAAATTTTATGGTAGTATTTATTGATGATATTCTCATTTACTCCAAGAGAAAGGAGGAGCATGAATAGAATCTAAGGATTGTGCTTACGAAATTATGGAAGGATAAAATGTATTCTAAGTTTAGAACATGTGAATTTTGGATACAATAAGTTTCATTCTTGGGGAACGTGATTACAATTGAGGGAATTTCAGTGGACCCTTCAAAAAATAGAGGCAATTGAGGATTGGACCAGACCCACTAGTGTCATATAAATCCTTTTTCTTCTTGGGTTAGTAGGGTACTACCAATGTTTTGGGAGAAATTTAACATGATTTTATAGATCTCTAACTAAGTTAACATGAAAAGTGGTAAAGTATGTATGGATGAAATAATGTGAGGAAATATTTAAGGAGATAAAGAAGAGGATAATCACTATGCTTGTAATCACACTACCAATAAGTGGATAAGGTTTTATGATATAAAATTATGCTTCAAAGAAAGGATTGGGTCATGTACTCATGAAGAATGATAAAGTGATAGACTACACCTCATGAAAGTTGAAGATCCATGAGCAGAACTACCCAACGCATGATCCAGAGTTAGCAGCTATGATATTTGCTCTAAAGATTTGTTGGAACTATCTCTATGGTGAATAATGTGACATATATACCGATCATAAGAGTCTAAAGTATATATTTACATAGAAGGATCTTAACATTCCTCAATGAAGATGGTTAGATATAATCAAGAACCATGATTTCTCTATTCACTACCATCTTGGAAATGTGGACAAGGCAACTAATTCTCTTAGTATAAAATAACCTGATACTCAATCCATGTTACAGATTGAGAGAGACCCTATCTTCATGGATATACAAAGTATGGATCTTGAAATCATAATGGCATGGAATACATCCAACCTAGACTAAATGATTATCCAACCATCTATCCAAGTAAAGATCAAGGTGGCATAAAGGGATGATCTAGAGTTATAAAATAAGGTGAAATAAGTAAAGGAAGGTAAGATACATGTGTTCCATATCAATGATGATGGTGTGATTTGGTTTGGAATAAGGATTTGTTTTTCTATATCACCTGAGATAAATAAGGAGCCATTGGATAATTCACATAGATCATATTTCTATATCCATCATGGAAGTACCAAGATGTATCATGATATTTAAGAAAACTTTTAGTGGGAAAAAATGAGGAGATTTTTTATTACATCTCAAGGTGCTTGGTATGTTAGCCAGTTAAAGCAGAGTGACATAAGTCCAAAGGGATGATGCAACCATTGCCTATAACCATGTAGAAATGGGAGAATGTCACTATGGACTCCTTTACTAGTCTCCCCAAAACATCTAATGGAAACAATGCGATATGTGTTGTGGTGGGTCGACTCACCAAGACTGCCCACTTTATCACTATTAAGGAAGATTTTTTTTCTTGAAAAACTTTCCAAGATATATGTGATGGAAGTGGTGAGGCTGCATGGGGTACCACTTTAAATTGTATCTAATAATGATCCAAGGTTCACTTACAAATTTTAGAGGTTTATTCAATATTATTTGAGTACTAAATTGAATTTTAGCATAACCTATCACCCCCAAACTGATAGAAATATGAAAGGAATATTTAAATTCTTGAAGAAATACTAAGAACCTACTCAATGGAATTTAGAGGATGAGATCATCATCCCCCATTGGATAAGTTATCATATAAAAATAACTTCCAATCAAGTACCCAAATGGCTCCATATAAAGCTCTATATGGTAAGTGATGTAGAACTACAACTTTTTGGGATGAAGTTAGTGAATGAAAGCTACTTGGACCTAACCTTGTGCAAGAGATGACAGGGAAGGTTCAATCCATCCAAAAGAATATAAAAGATTCTTAGAGTCGACAAAAGATCTATGATGATGATTGTCGAATGGACTTGGAGTTTGATATTAGAGAAAAAGTTTCCCTTCGAATATCACCATGGAAGATATTCATGCAGTTTGGAAAGAAAGGGAAGCTTATACCAAGACATGTTTCCCCCTTTGAGATCCTTGATCACATAGGTGCAGTGTCCTATTAGATTACACTTCCACCAAGTATGGATCAAGTTCATGACTTTTTTTATGGATCACTCATGAGGAAGTAAATTCCTGATCCCTCACATGTAATAAATATGAAGGTGATACAATTGTTGAATGAACTCTCATATGAATAGAAGCTAGTGAAGATATTGGATCATAGAGAAAAAGTTATACGCAACAAGAAAACTCACCTTGTCAAAGTATTGTGGAGGAATCATAAGTATGAAGAGGTAAATTGGGAACCATATGAAACAATGAAACAGAAGTACCCTCATCTATTATCAGTTGAGAATATGATTTGAAATTTTGGGGATGAAATTTCTAAAGGGGGGAAGAATGTAATTACCTAGTGTTTATTAGTAATATTTTTTTCCTGAATAAATTTGTGTTGTATTATATTATAAAATATTATATATATAAAAAATATATAGAAACCAAAAAAGACTTCATTTTAGCAATAAATACTATTAAATTAAATTGAAATGAAACCAGTTAATATTCCAAACATTACAATTGGACAAAAAATATAAAATTTAAAATATAAAATGGGAAAATATAGATCACTCCAATCTACTAGAATCATCTCCCCCACTATAAACACTATAGAAAAGAAACAAAATATTAGTAAACTGATCAACATCTTAGAAAATGGAAATATATAACCTTGAGAGGAATTTAGTTGAATATTGAGTGAAATAAGAAAGTGGTATTTATAGGTGGTAATGTGATTGTTGGAATAGTAACCTAACCATTGGGAATAGTAACCTAACCATTGGGAATAGTAACCTAACCATTGAGAATAATAACCAGACTGTTGGAATAGTAATTTTACATAAAAATAATAAATTGTGACATAGATAATATTTATCATGATTTATTTATGTTAATATAAATTTTATAATTCCAAATAATAAATATCATGATTTAAAAACTCAAAGAAAATATAAGCACATTTTAATAAACTGTATTTTAAAGTATTGTATAAAAATCATAATTTTTATTTTGAAAATTAAAATTACCTATTTTGGTAATTTATTTTGATAAAATGAATATAATTTTTGAAATAATCATCTATAAATTTTACAAGGGTGATTTATTCGTAATTATTTGTAATATTTCATTTTTCAGGTGAATAATAAAAATATATTTTTTCACATAATCAGTGTATCTTAAATTACATCATTCATGATGTAATAATGAAATAATACTTTATATAACTAGATTTTATTCCATGATATATTTTATTTCATAATTGATACATTAAAATATATTGAACTCAATTTCCAAACCTAAAAATAACTTTCTAAAACCTAAAGTCAAAAGTGATTCCTTAAAATAACAATTTTTCTTTCTTTCCACTTTACTTTTTAATAAAGTAATGAATTAGAATTATAAATAGGATTTAAAGTATTAAAAAAATTATATTATATTTTTATATGATTTATAATGTCAAAAATTATTATTAAAAGTTTTACCTTTGATATAATATTTGATTCAATATTTTATTCTAAAAATACCGCTCTCCTTAAGTAAAAATAACCCCCTTACCTTTGAAAACCACTACTACCACCCATTCAAAATCTAAATATCTACCCAAATCCTCAATATAAAGACCCTTATAATACTTAGGGACATTATGGAGAAATAAAACTCCGATCACGAAGGGATTTTTGGTGTCATATAAGAGAAGCTACACTGAGGAGAGAGTAAGTCTCTATTAACTTTACCCTATTTTATTCTTCTCTTTATTATTTTTACCAATTAATTTAAAAAAATATACTATTAAATTAATTATTCTATAAGTAATATTTTTTTGAATTTTTAAAAATTACTTTAATTATCATATTTATTATAAATATAAATGTCATACCTCCCTTGCCCTCTCTTTCGACAACATCCCGTTAAAGGTTGGTTAACCACCTATAGAGACATTGCTATGTAAACATATATAACCATCACCATGGATGGATATTATAAACTATATATAATATATAAACATATAATAATATTTATTATAATATTATGGAATTAATTATACTAATGTATAAATTACTTTTAATGAAAATAGAGAAATCAAAGCAAAATGAGAAATTTTTAAGAAAAAAATGATATAAAAACGAATAAATTTCATCAAAAGAATTTGAGAAATATAATACAATGATTATAATTGATAAATAGTTATATAAATTACTATAATTAACTTATGGATCAATGTTTTAATAAATATAATTTTATTATTAAGGAGGACCAAAAGCGATGAAATAAAGTGGGAAATAAGGTAAGGGGATTCTCGAACCCAACTCACTTTCTTTGGGTTTTTCATATTTCTTAACAATTTAAGTATTTATATTTATTTAATTTTCATTAAATATAATTTAATTATTATTCCCTTTTATTTTCAAGGATATACATTTCTCCAACTTGTTTTTATGAAAAATATAAATATTTTTCCAAAAGAAACATTCTTTCCAAAACACATCTCGACTCCCTTGAGATTGTTTCTTCTTCACTCAAGATTGGTGATTCTTATACCAATTATTTTTCACCTTTTTCATTTGGGAACCCCAAAGTTTATTCATTAATGTATGATTTATGATATTATTATGAAACCCATTCATTTCAATGGCTTATTTTATGACTTCAATTGTTATACGTTATATATGGAATGCATGAATATGTAAATGTTATGATGTGATGGGTGAACACAAAATTATATAACCCTCTAATGAACTATGTAATGTGATGTATCTAATGATAAAATGTGCAATATTTATGAACATGATTCTATATTTGTTTACAATAATGATTTTATGATTATACATATATGTTATGCATGAATATGATGCTAAATTTATTCACAACTATGTGTGGTATTTGACCACTAAGACATGATGTTTCATTTTTATGTATTAGCACATTTCATTTCTTTATCCATTATTTCCCCTCATAATGTTGATGATAATACTATGCTTATATTATGATGATGATGATTATGATCACTCATGCAATATTGATTCATGTCCCTTTTTCATCCTCTTAGTGGACTTTTAGCTCACCCATTTCATTGATGTATATCCTTAAGTGATTACTTTTACCAAGGAGAATGTGAGATACACTAATAATATAGAGAAGAAGGAATTAAATAATTTTTATGTTTTTTATATAAAATTCATGTATACGCCTAATTTTCTGAAGACATTAAACCTTTGGATCATGGATTTTTAATTATATTATGTTTTTTATCTTTAAAATGATGTAATAGTCATGTAAGAAAAATTAGTGTCATTATAGGACTTATTTTTAAAAAAAGTCTAACTAAAGTGATTATCCAATCCAAAAGTAAATTCCATGCAATATGAATTATAATTCTCACTACCAAATTCCAATCCACTTAAATTCCTTTACTTATCCACAAACCATCCTGAAAAATATAATTTTTCATAGTCTTCATTAATTACTATTATTATTTGCATGATATTCATTAATTCTTATTTTTCTTTTGGTATATCAATTTCAAATATATATTTAACATCCAATCAATTTTCTTCACATATTATTCATTTTTTTAAACAATATTTCAAATAACATAGTGAAACATGTTCTAAAAATTAGGAATAGTGAAACAATTTCTAGAATGATAAACTCAAAGTCTTAAAAAGAACTTCATTAAGATAATTAGACATGAGTACTTTCTTCTTAATACATTTATCCAAGAAAAATTAACTTTATTAGCAAGATTTGATATCTTGTATACTTAAACAACTTATTTATTTGTAACTTATTTAACACGTTGACATCATTTGAAATCATTAGAATCTTTATGTTTTATTGACCAACATTGAATAGAAATAACAACCATTGATAACAAAGAAAACTCAAAAACAAAGTGGGATCTTCAATCCAACCTTTGTATTTGTTTGAAATACCTTCAAAGTTCTTTCCAAATGAATATTTTAATATCTGAATCTCTCCCCTTTACTTTTCCAAAATTTCTTTACAATTTATCTCCCCCTTATTGAAAAAATAAAAAGTTTGTGGGAAAAGGGTATTAGTCCATACGTAATTAATGTTCCACCCATCATTTCACTCTAAGTATATGTGAGCCATGATCAGTGTAGAAAATAAGAGGATTTTATTTAGACAAAAAAAACTATAATTTACCCACTGATCTTGATAACTTAGGAAATGATAACTCATATAATTGTATTCAAGGTTTTTCCTATTTTATTCTAGGATTAAGATAGTAAATTATATATAAAACTTTCATAAGAACAATAAATCTAAAATAAATGTTCTCACTTCAACAAATATATCAAAAACATTCAAGTGTAACAAGCAGGACAATAATCCTCAGAGAATATTCATAATTACACTTTTCTTATGTCATTTATTAATTCAATTAACCCCCTTTTAATTAAGTTTATTATTTCTGATAACTAAGGATAAATGATTAAGAAAAAATACCTTTTTTAATGACATGATCTTCGAGCAATTTCTAGAATAATTAAATTTGTATGAAACAATACTTTATGGAATTTTATTTATATTTTATCATTTGTATCCCCCACAAAAGAAACACTCCTCAACATATTCATAATGTTTTATCTCTCCAATAATGTATTTCAAGATATTCTAATATGGAGATTACACCAAAATGGATCTTTATCTTGTGACTATCCAGATTTAAGAACTTTCACAACTTCACCAATGATGATCTTCTCCAACACTTGTTCTTTAGGATACTAAATATAAGATCAAACCAAGAAGTTATCTTATTTATCCTTTCTATATAGATTATTAAATAATACTCTTCAATTTCATAAAAGATGAACCTCTATCATATTTTTATTTGAATACCAATTGAGGAATAATTTAAGGATGATTAATTCTTTAGCTTTACTATCAAGAATTAAAATCACTCACTACTTCTCGGGTTCCCCCCTGAGAACTTGATTCACTTTCAATTATTTTCATTATAAGAAAAAATACAATACAAAAAGATTAATGTAATAAGGTGGATACTTCATTGATTATAAATGTAAATAGTGTGGTTGATATAGTTTTCTCAAAAAACTTTCCCCATTTACTCCAATCATCATTCTTCCATATCTATTTTTTAAAAATGATTTTTTGGAACCATGGATCTTTTCACATTATCATATACTTTGTTTGTAGAAATTTTCTTCTTAACAACCTTCATGGATGGTACATTATTACTTCTCTTAAGGACTACTTCTTGTTCTGTAATAATAGTTAAAAAACCTTTTGCACAATGTAAAAATTTGTCACATCCCTCAAACAAAACATATTTAACATAAGAGTTATATTTTATTAAAAAAATATCAAGTATTTTTTCTTGATAACCATAATCATGTAAATTTTTATTCAAGAAGACAAAAGACCAAGAACAAGGGCAGACCAAAACCAAGACGGAGGCCTAAGGTGGCCGAATGTAATGGAGACCGAGGGCATCCCCTCTGATCAGGTTGACCCCCTCTAGCTTCATGGAAATCACAGTATGAAAGAAAATGGGATCCATACTGGGAACGTCAATAGAAGCTAGATGGTCCACGACTTTATTCCCCTCACGCCAAGTATGGTTCACACTCATGTTCTTCTAATCATGCCTTTTCACTTCTTGATGATGTAAATGATAGACCAAGGGATAGAGCCACTACCTTGCATGGCGTTGTGAAGAATTTGGGAATCGGATTCAACCGCAGTTAGGATGATCCCTTTTTGACTGCATAAGAGGAGCCTGAAAAACATTGCCTTATCGTCCACCTGGATTGAAGATCCATGCCCCAGACGACCAGAGAACGTCATGATGACCGACCCCAAGGAGTTGCGAACCACCCCTCCTCCATGAATCATTGGGGATATTGGAAACAAGTTTGGATTTTCTACATGGATTATTTTAAGTGGAATCTATATAAGCAGTTTCTTTGAATGCTGCACTTTTCTTCAACTTATTGGAATTGGAACCCAAGGTTTTCTCACCTTATTCTTTGGTACCTTTTTTGGAGATTTTTTGTTTATATTTTTTTTTATTTCTTCCCAAGGTCTCTTCTTCTTTATTTTCCAACTTTTACAAAAAAAATTCTCACTAGATTTGGACACATGTAAAGATGTGTATGAAGCATTCTTATGATCACTACCATTATATACATCACATGTATTTTCATTTTTTCAAAATATTTTTGAATTATATAGATTTTTATTTACCTTTTCATGTTTCCTCTTCATATTTGGATTTCTCCCTATTGAAATGGAATTCCTTTATTATTTTCTATTTATTGGATTTTACCAACAATCTAATGTACAATGCATGAATCTGTTACAACAACAACATTGACTCACAAACCATGATCTTCTTATAGTTTCTGTAGGATGTTTTTGGATTTTATTTATAACTTATTGGGATATTAATGGGGAAACAACTACCATACTATTTTTTCTATACAATATAGTCACAATGGAAGGCTTATCATCACCTTTATTTATCCATACATTTATAGTTTTTGTTTTTCAACCTGTACTATTCATGATAAAAGATTTAGAAACATTATTACAAGATGGTATGGATGTCCCCTCTTTCTTCACAGATACATGATATAGATCATTAAATGATGTAACTATGACAACCCTGCTTTTTATTACAACTTAAACATGATTCATTACATAAAACTTCACTTGATACAACAAAGAAGATCGAGAGGTTTAGTGTCTTTGGGGCTTAGGATCATTACATAAAAACTTAAAACATTAAATACAACATCTTTATTGAAAACTTCCTTTACATGACCACTACATTCCCTCATACTTAGCATTGCATGGGATAACCTGAAGACATGCATAAAAAAAGGGTGAGCTATAAAGCCCAGTAAGGGAGTACACATGGAATAACATGAGGAGTACAATACATGTTAGGCAATAAGAATATCAATAGAGCATAAAAGAAACATGAACATAAAGGAATGATAAATCATGATAATCATAACATGGAAATGTGGCAACAACACTTAACATTGAATTAGCATGAGCCAAGGCTCATTGCACATGGAGCATGAGTAAACCCTCATTGCACATGAAGCACAAGTAAACCCTAGTTTCACTTTAATTAGAATGAGTCAACACTCATTGCACACTACGTATCATGATACTATACTTTACCCAATGCATTGGAGCGCTATAAGGGTGCACCCTTCTTAAACATTTCATTTCATGCATAAGTGTGCCACATGGGTCATAAAACATGGATTCATAAAACATAATCATTTATTCCATGATAAATGAATGTGGAATACATATATGAAACTTTATATTCAATAAGTAAATGTGCATAAAGGTGAATACCCTTGATGGAGAAATGAGCATGGTATTCACTACACAATGACATTGGCTTAGAAAATCGGTGCGATTTCGGCAGCGTAACGGCGTGACATAAGAATTCATAAAAAAGGTTGATGAGAGAGAAAGGGGTTACTAATCATATTTACATGTAATTTATAGTAAGGAGGTCATATAGATACATGTCTCAACAATTTTAATGGAATTTAGGTTCATGATACAAAATTATTTGCTTGAATGTAAAAGAAGAGAGAGAAGTTCCTTTCGGAATTTCAGCATAGTAACGGGTGTACATGGGAGGCATTTAATGAGAGAGAAAGGGGTCTCCCATAATTCAAAAAATAAGAGGGAAGTATGGGGGAGGTGCAAAACCATACCCCAACATTCATAATTAAAATTAAAAGGGAAAAATAACTTAAAGAAAATTGACAAAAATGAGAAAGGAAGAAAAAAAAACACTTACTTGGAAGTGTGATTCCAAAGGCTAGAGAGAGGCTTGTGAGAGGCTTTTTGGGAGCTTGGGGCACCTTGGAAGGATTATAGAGAGAGTAGGGAAGAGGTTTGACAAACTACAAAGGATTTTAGTGAGGAGGAAGTGGGAGCTTGGGTTGGTTTATATAGGAAAGGTGAGAGAATTCTTTATTATTTAGGTTTGGGACCCCTTATATTAAACTAATCCAAACCACAAACCATCCCATAGTTTTTGCCCATGGTTTCTAGAAAAGGAAATAGGAAAACAATATTTTACAAGGCCAAGGTCCTAACTTATTAAAATAATAAGGTTTCTTATGTGGATGTGAGTCACACTCCCATGGAAATTAATTTAAAAAGGCAAAGTGTTGAATAAGTCTTGAGGGGTTCATTAATGCTTTGAAAAGTAAGTCAAACAAACCCAAAATCGCATTATTTTAATGATAAAACATATATTGTCCGAACACAAGGATTATGGTATTTTATTACATCACCATTGGGGCATTATGATGTCATAAAACACATTATATATTTAAATGGTATTTAATTTTTACCCAAAAATTTGACTGTCTCAGAAAATTATGAAAAATTCACCGTTGGATAATTTCAATGTCCTGATTCCAAAAATAACATTTATTTTATCTAAATAATTTTCTAAAAATGTGAATTTTTACTTTTAAAATAAAAACCGAAATTTATAAAAAATTCACGGGTTTTGACAGAAATGGATTTCAAACCTTAATAAAAATTTTAATTGCATTCATAAAATTATAAGATCATTTATATTTAATAAAAATTAATTTAATAATAATATTATTATTTTATTAAAAAATTATTTAATTCAAAAATATCTTAATTTAATAAAATAGATTTCTTAATTAAATAATAACTAAAAACACCATTTGTACTTTAAAAACTATTTACAATGTATCAAAAATGAATAGAAATTATATTCATTATTATATAAAAAAATAATGTACATGAACATAGTACTACTTATTTGTTACATAACCCCTTAGAACAGCCGCATAAGACCTAAGGGTAAGGTGTGCGATGGTGACAGACTCTTGGGGTGGCTCGGATAACATCGCTCGAGTGGTAATTTCAATCAACTTCCACTTTTCCCATAGACGGTCACGTTCGAGCTTGAAATAATGAAGCTCAGCTTGGGCTTGGTCAAGGGTGAAGCCCAAAGACGCCACCTCTTTTCCGAGCTCTGAAAGATGGGCTTCGTATGGGGCAATTCTACTAGATGAGGCCATCGCTTCCTTTGTCTGAGTAAAAAAATTGGGTTTGTTAAAGCCTTATATTTATACTAATCATGTGATCACTGTTCAATGGGTATATTAACAACGGTTAAAATTATTAACATAAAACCAAAGAAGTTGATATCTTATAAATTTTTTTTTCATAAAGATACATTTAACTGGATCAAGATGGATTTTCCATTAATGAAACTTTGGGTCGTTACAATATTCCCCCCTTAAAAAATTTCACCCTCAAAATTTTCCTTTTCCCACACTAAAACAAATGTGGGTAACTCAGCTTCATCATATCCTCTGAATCCCAAGTCTCTTCTTCAAACTTGTGGGTTCTCCATAACACCTTGACGAGGGGCATTGTCTTATTTTGTAGAACTTTTTCTCTACAATCTAATATCTTCACTGGTTGCTCCTCATAAGAAAGATCATCTTCCAATTGTACCACCTCAGAAGAGAGTACATGTGAAGGGTCCGGTATATACTTCCTTAATAGGGATACTTGAAAGACATCATGCACCTTGGCCATAGCAGGTGGAAGTGCTAGTTGATAGGCCACATCCCCAACACGATCAAGAATCTCGAAGGGGCCGATGTACCTTGGACTTAACTTACCTTTCTTTCCAAACCTCATGATCTTCTTCCACAGAGATATGCGTAAAAACACCATGTCTCCAACTTTAAACTCAAGGTCTCGTCGATAATTATCTGCATAACTCTTCTATCGACTCTGGGCTGCCTTGATATACTGCTGAATGGTTTTAACCTTCTCTACCATTTCTTTGAGTATTTCTGGTCCAAGTAGCTTACGTTCACCGACCTCATCCCAACATGCCGGTGTTCTACACCTTTTCCCATACAGGGCTTCATATGGTGCCATTTGGATGCTCGAGTGGAAACTATTATTATAAGAGAACTCAACCAGAGAAAGATGTTGATACCATCCTCCTTTAAAGTCCATTGAGCATGCTCTCAACATATCCTCAAGTGTTTGGATAGTCCGCTCAAATTGACCATCAGTTTGAGGATGATAGGCCATACTAAAGTTCAGTTCAGTATTCAGAGCATGTTGAGGACTCTTCCAAAACTTAGAGGTGAATCTTGGATCTCGATCAGATACAATAGATAGTGGTACTCCATGAAACCTTACTACTTCCATGATATATATCCATGCCAGTTGATCCAATGAGAAATCCTCCTGAATAGCAATGAAGTGTGAAGTATTTGTAAGACGATCCACAACAACCCAGATTGCATTTTTGCCTTTGGATGTCCTTGGAAGTCTGGTGACAATGTCCATGGTGATGTTCTCCCATTTCCATTCTGGTATGGGCAATGGTTGCATCGTCCCCTTAGACTTCTGCCTCTCTGCCTTCACTTTCTGACACACCAGGCACTTTGATGTATATTTAGTGATCTCCTTCTTCATATTATCCCACCAATAGTTTTCTCAGAGATCTCGATACATATTTGTGCTCCCTGTGTGAATAGAGAAATTTGAACTATGTGCATCATCCAAAAGTTCCTTTTTCAGCTCCGGACTTTATAGAACACATAGTCT
Source organism: Viscum album (assembly GCA_963277665.1). Classification (NCBI taxonomy): domain Eukaryota; kingdom Viridiplantae; phylum Streptophyta; class Magnoliopsida; order Santalales; family Viscaceae; genus Viscum; species Viscum album. The sequence continues at coordinate 70,515,073 of OY728159.1, forward strand.
TTTCCCAAACCGCACAATTCCTTCTTCATTAACATTAAACTCCGAGGATTTCCCTTTTTTGATAGCTCCCACTTTTTCCTGAATTCCCACATCATCCTTTTGAGCATCCTTTATCCTTTCCAAAAGAGATGGTTGAGCAATCATTTGTGAAAAGATTTATGATGTTCCCTTCTTTATGATTCCCACATCCATCTTCATCAAGTCTAAGAAGATTGGATCCTTCTAAATTCTCATCATTGATAGAATCACTGGGTCCTTTCTACTTAGGACATCTGCGACCTTGTTCGCTTTCCCAGGGTGGTAATGTATTGAACAGTCATAATCCTTGATGAGCTCTATCCATCTTCTCTGGCGCATATTAAGCTCTTTCTGTGTGAATATATATTTAAGACTCTTGTGGTCAGTATATATCTCACATTTTTCTCGATAGAGATAATGCCGCCAGATTTTCAAGGAAAAGATCACAACCGCCAAATCCAGATCATGCGTTGGATAGTTTCGCTCATGGATTTTCAACTTCCTTGAGGCATAGGATATCACTTTATCATTCTGCATCAGCACACAACCTAATCCCTTCTTTGAAGCATCACTGAATACCACAAAAAGTTCCCCACTTGTGGGTAAAGTGAGCACGGGTGCAGTGATAAGCCTCCTTTTCAACTCCTTGAATCTTTCTTCGCATTCATCACTCCAAGAAAACTTTACTTCCTTTCGAGTTAGCTTGGTAAGAGGGTTGGACAATCATGAGAAATTTCTCACAAATCGTCGATAATATCAAGCTAACCCCAAGAAGCTACAAATATCCGTTACCGATGTTGGCCTCAGCCATCCCTCAATTGCATCTGTTTTGGAGGGGTCCACAGATATCCCATTGCTTGTAATGATATGGCCCAAGAATGAGACCTCCTTCAACCAGAACTCACACTTTCTATACTTTTCATAGAGCTTCTCCTTGCGCAAAGTCTCTAGTATAGTTTTTAAATGCTCCTCATGATCCTCCTTGGTTTTGGAGTATATTAGAATATCATCTATAAATACTACCAAAAATTTGTCAAGGTAATATCTAAAGACTCTATTCATCAAGTCCATGAATATTTCTGGAGCATTGGTGAGTCCGAAAGGAATTACTAAGAATTCATAGTGCCCATACCTTGTACGAAAAGCAGTCTTGGGGACATCTTCCTTCTTCACCCTTACTTGATAATATCCCGACCGCAAGTCCACCTTGGAAAAGTATTTTTCTCCACATAGCTGATCAAACAAGTCATCAATTCTTGGGAGAGAATACTTGTTCTTTATCGTGATTTTGTTAAGTTCACAATAATCGATGCAAAGCCGCATTGACCCATCCTTCTTCTTGACGAAGAGGACTGGTGCACCCCATGGTGAAGCACTTGGGCGTATAAACCCTTTATCCAGATTCTCATGTAGTTGTTTCTTCAGATCTTCAAGCTCTACAACAGCCATTCTATATGGATTCTTGGATATTGGTAGCTCCCCAGGTATAATTTCAATTGAAAACTCAACATCTCTTCTTGGAGGAAGACCGGGCAGTTCCTTGGGAAACACTTCAGCGAATTCCCTCACAATAGGCATTTCTTCAAGGATGGTTTCTTCCTTGGACTCAATCATCTAAGCTAGATATGTGTGCTCATAAGGCAGTAATATCCATGCTTGAGATGATGGAGCTAAAGGAGATTCATCTTCCTCCTGACACTTGTAAAGAATCGGGGGTCGATTCTCTATATGGAGTGTGATTTCCCTCTCCCGACAATTTATATTGGCTCTATATAAGGAAAGCCAATCCATGCCAAGAATTGCATCAAATTCCACCAGAGGGAGTATGAGGAGGTTTTCCAGGAAATTCAATCCACAGATTATAATAGGGGAGGACTTATATTCATGGGATGCATTGATTGCCCCATTTTCTGTACTCACCGACATCTTTACTTCCATGATTTGTGGTGGTGCTGAGATTGTTCTACTAAACTTTCGAGATATAAAAGAATGCGTAGAACCTGAATCAAAAAGTACATTCTCTATTCGTGAATGAATAACTAGCGTACCTTTCACCACTTCATTGTCAGGGTTCACTTCGGCAGAAGTGATGGCAAAAGCTCTTCCTTGCTGTCTTGGAGGTTGTTGGTTGCCTCCGATAACCCTTGGATTAGGGCACTGATTTGAAAAATGACCCGGTTCTTTGAATTTGTAGCATTGAACAATGCGTTGAGGTTTGAACGGAGCGTTCCTCTCCTCTATCGCAGCCGTGGGTCCTTCTTGCCGATAGTTAATAGCTGGTGCCCTTCTCTTCCATACCTGAAGTATTTTCTCGCCCCCTTAAGGCAATTTCCAGGGTTCTTCTTTCCTTACTTTTGGAAAGTGGAGTGCTAGATCTTCTTAGCACCGTTGGATTTATCCATCGGACCACCATAATTTAAGTCCACCTTACGCTTCTTGTCCCCATGATACCCCTGTGATTCCCCGATCTCCATTTCAACCTTGAGGGCACATCGGACAATTTCCTCATAGCTGTCAAAGTCACGGATCGCTAATGCTTTCCGCAAGCTAGGCTTCAGCCCACCAAAGAAGCAGTCAACCTTGCATTCGGGGGTAACGACAAAACCAGAATTGTATCATGCAAGCCTCATAAAGTTTGCCTCGTATGCTCCAACAAATTCTTCATCTTTTTTCTTGAAGGAAAGGAAGTCCCATTCCATCTTAAGCTGGTGGGTGCACGAAAAATATTTATCGAAAAACATCTTCTGAAAATCCTTCCATTCTAACGTCTTGATCTCCTCCTCAGGCTTCGTATTTTTGATCAATGTCCACCATTGATCAGCTTCAACCTCTATACGATAATCCGTTAGGAGAACCTTCTCTTGTTCAGAACATTGGAGGATGGATAAAATCTTTTCAATGGAGTTGATCCATTGTTCAGTGATTGTGGGATCGGATGATCCACTAAAAGTAGGAGGCCTTTGTCTCATCAAGCACTCGATAGTGACTTGTACTTTCTTAGGGGGGTTGAACATTCCTCTTGACCCGTGTTTCTATTCAAAACTTGAGTTAGCTGAGAGAGAATCATGACAAAGTTTGCAATTCCCGCTCCTATTGGATTGGGCATCTCATTAGTACAATCATCACACTGATCTTCACAATGGTTGTTAGCCCGAGTCCTCCTATTACCGGCCATTGGCTGGAATAAAAGGAAAGTTAGGGGTAACACATAAAGGGTAATCCAAAGACAAAAGTTGATGACTTATAAATAAACTTTAATTTCTTTAACTCATGAGTCTATAGGATTCAATCTAGGCTTTTTATTATCTACTTTATAACATATATTCTTAGGGGAATTTTTCCCTTAATAAGGGTTCATACCAAGATTGTGAATTTATCAAAACATATCCCCCAGGAGTGTTGTAACCAAGAGGGAAGCAAGGCCCGTTGTCGTGCACCAGTTCCCGTTCGAGTCTAGCTCAAAGTGGTGTTTTCGGGTTTTACCCCTAGGATACATCTATGCCAGAGCCACCTCTACCTGCTCGTATCCAGACAGGGATGTATTTTTTTGATAAACCACTTACTTAGTATTTACCAAATCTTAGGGATGTTTTTATTATACTTAGTCTTGTATCTAAGGCTTTACTAGGATTTTCATAATCCCAAAAATAACTAAACCTATCCTTTGATACCAACTATGACAACCCTGCTTTTTATTACAACTTAAACATGATTCATTACATAAAACTTCACTTGATACAACAAAGAATATAGAGAGGTTTAGTGTCTTTGGGGCTTAGGATCATTACATAAAAACTTAAAACATGAAATACAACATCTTTATTGAAAACTTCCTTTACATGACCACTACATTCCCTCGTACTTAGTATTGCATGGGATAACCTGAGGACATGCATAAAAAAGGGTGAGCTATAAAGCTCAGTAAGGGAGTACACATGAAGTAACATGAGGAGTACAATACATGTTAGACAATAGGCATATCAATAGAGCATAAAATAAACATGAACATAAAGGCATGATAAAGCATGATAATCATAACATGGAAATGTGGCAACAACCCTTTACATTGAATTAGCGTGAGCCAAGGCTCATTGCACATGGAGCATGAGTAAACCCTCATTGCACATGAAGCACGAGTAAACCCTCGTTTCACTTGAATTAGAATGAGTCAAAACTCATTGCACATGACGTATCATGATACTATACTTTACCCAATGCATTGGAGCGCTATAAGGGAGCACCCTTCTTAAACATTTCATTTCATGCATAAGTGTGCCACATGGATCATAAAACATGGATTCATAAAACATAATAATTTATTCCATGATAAAGGAATGTGGAATAAATACATGAAACTTTATAATAAATAAGTAAATGTGCAAAAAGGTGAATACCCTTGATGGAGAAATGGGCATGGTATTCACTAGACAATGACATTGGCTTAGAAAATCGGTGCGATTTCGGCAGCATAACGGCGTGACATAAGAATTCAAAAAAATGGTTGATGAGAGAGAAAGGGGTTATTAATCATATTTACATGTAATTTACAGTAAGTAGGTCATATAGATACATGTACCAACAATTGTAATGGAATTTAGGTTCATGATACAAAATTATTTGCTTGAATGTAAAAGAAGAGAGAGAAGTTCCTTTCGGAATTTCAGCATAGTAACAGGTGTACATGGGAGGCATTTAATGAGAGATAAAGGGGTCTCCCATCATTAAAAAAATAATAGGGAAGTATGGGGGAGGTGTGAAACCATACCCCAACATTCATAATTAAAATTAAAAGGGAAAAACAACTTAAAGAAAATTGACAAAAATGAGAAAGGAAGAAAAAGAACCCTTACTTGGAAGTGTGCTTCCAAAGGCTAGAGAGAGGCTTGTGAGAGGCTTATTTGGAGCTTGGAGAACCTTGAGAGGATTATAGAGATAGTAGGGATGAGGTTTGATGAACTCCAAAGTATTTTAGTGAGGAGGAAGTTGGATCTTGGGTGTGTTTATATAGGAAAGGTGAGAGAATTCTTTATTATTTTGGTTTGGGACCCCTTATATTAAACTAATCCAAACCACAAACCATCCCACGGTTTTTGCCCATTGTTTCTGGAAAAGGAAATAGGAAAAAAATATTTTACAAGGCCAATGTCCGAAATTATTAAAATAATAAGGTTTCTTATGTGGAGGTGAGTCACACTCCCATGGAAATTAATTTAAAAAGGCAAAGTGTTGAATAAGTCTTGAGGGGTTCATTAATGCTTTGAAAAGTAAGTCAAAAAAACCCAAAACCTCATTATTTTAATGATAAAACATACATTGGACGAAAATAAGGATTATGGTATTTTATTACATCACCATTGGGTCATTATGATGTCATAAAACACATTATATATTTAAATGGTATTTAATTGTTACCCAAAAATTCGACTGTCTCAGAAAATTATGAAAAATTCACCGTTGGATAATTTTGACATCCTGATTCCAAAAATAACATTTATTTTATCTAAATAATTTTCTAAAAATGTGAATTTTTACTTTTAAAATAAAAACCGACATTTATAAAAAATTCACGGGTTTTGACAGAAATGGCTTTCAAACCTTAACAAAAATTTTAATTGCATTCATAAAATTATAAGATCATTTATATTTAATAAAAATTAATTTAATAATAATAATATTATTTTATTAAAAAATTATTTAATTCAAAAATCCCTTAATTTAATAAAATAGATTTCTTAATTACATAATAACTAAAAACAACATTTGTACTTTAAAAACTATTTACAATGTATCAAAAATGACGAGAAATTATATTCATTATTATATAAAAAAATAATGTACATGAACATAGTACTATTTATTTGTTACATAACCCCTTAAAACAGCCGCATAAGACCTAAGGGTAAGGTGTGCGATGGTGACAGACTCTTGGGGTGTCTCGGATAACATTTCTCGAGTGGTAATTTCAATCAACTTACACTTTTTCCGTAGACAGTCACGTTCGAGCTTGACATAATGAAGCTCAGCTTGGGCTTGGTCAAGGGCGAAGCCCAAAGATGCCACCTCTTTTCCGAGCTCCAACAAATGGGCTTCGTATGGGGCAATTCTACTGGATGAGGCCATCTCTTCCTTTTTCTGAGTAAAAAAATTGGGTTTGTTAAAACCTTATATTTATACTAATCATGTTATCATTGTTCAACGACTATATTAACAACGGTCAAAATTATTAACATAAAACCAAAGAAGTTGACATCTTATAAAAACATTTTTCATAAAGAGACATTTAACTGGATCAAGAGGGATTTTCCATTAATGAAACTTTGGATCGTTATAGTAACAATATTCTTATCCCATATTGGAGGTCTTTAAATGTTAGAATCCTATAGTGATCATTGAGTAGAAGCAACAACTGTCACCTTCTTTTGTGAAGTCTCAATATTCTTTTTCTCAAGATTGTACAACTAAAATTCCAATTACAGACGTTTCATATTGAGGATTATTTTCTGATATTTTTTTATATTCATCTTATCTTCACAATCCTTATTCATTCTTTCAACTTTCGCTTCATGCATCTTAACTTTTTTTTTTTCTGTAACAAAGAGTCTAGTTCCTTGATCTTATTGAATATTACCCCTAATCGTATATCCTTAACATCAATATTGTTTTCAACTATTCTTTAAGTGCATGGATCTTTTCTTCTAGAGTATTCTTGAATCCATTTTCCTCTTAAAATATATTAAGACACTTGTATTCTGTAATTCCTTGACCCTAGTTACCCAGATTCAATGCATTATTACATAACATTGGCATGATCACAAGGGATCAAATCCCGAAAGACTGATCAGTTTAGTATCCTTTGAAGTAATAGATATATACATAAGTTTTACATTACATTATGAAATGAAAAATAGTAACATTGTGTCTCCTTTGAACACATTCATATCCCTTAGACTATACCTATGGTTCAGTCATAACATACTTCTTCGCATCCTGGAAAAAATAAAACATAGAAAGGGGTGAGCTCATATGCTCAGTAAGAATAACAATATAGCAGAAACTATCATAAATAAGCATAAAATTTTAAGGAAATGTATAAGAATAAAAAATAATCCTTTTAAACTTAAAATTCATAATAATATGGAAAAGATAAATCAAATAATTCCATTTACTTATTTACATGGATATTTTACTAGTCGAATAATCACAAGTAATATCAATAGCCAATTTCATAATGATGGAATGCATAATGCCGAACATCATAACCACATAGTCAAGGCCTAGTTCCAAGACTACAAATAAGATTTTGTCAAGACCTTGTGCCAAGAAACTATTTTGTCTCATGAGACCTATTGATTCATCGAGGAGCAATAGTGGGCTGCACCTTCCACTTACTAAGTCCAATGCATTCCTCATATAAAAATATTGAAACATAACATAAACATTCCTATTAAAAATAGCATACGAAATGTTAATAATTTAACCATAAACCATGAATGGTATAAAAATGACACATCCATAGTCAAACATATCACAAAACCTTCAAAACAATATGGAATATTGTATCATAATAAATCAACTTTAAACAAGTGTAAAATCCATTAAATGATGCGAACATTGATGAAATCAAAACTTTTTCAGAGAAATATCTATTTCTATTTTGAAATAATTTAAAAGTCACATAATTATAAAAGAAAACATTTATTTTGAAATTATTCTTATAATCTTGTAAGGTAATATTCAAATGTGTTATAACGGCAGAAAATAGCCACACTCATCGTATAAGTTAAAAAAACATTCTTTCCTTAATTTGGTCTAAAAGGTCATAAAAGACCTTATTTGAAAAATGATGGAAATATTCCTTTATAAATTTTTTATAAAAATTAAAAAAATGGTATAAATGAATTTAAACCATATTCTAGGAAATAGTAAAAATTTTTTGAAATAAATTTTTAAGAATCAAGTACGTGGATGATAAAGCGGTCCCAGTAGATACTCACGTATAAACAACCTCGGATAACAAAGAGATTGTAGAGTTAACCCTTACATTGTACTTTTAATTGGTAGAGGATACATTAACCTCATTTATAATAGTTAAATCATTGTTATTAAATTATAAAATAATAACATACATAAATATGATATCATATAAGATATTATAATATGGCTTTTTAATAATATTTTAGTAGTATCATTGTTTCAGGTGTTAACTGATTCGTTTTCCTTTATATGTTTTGTTACGTAAGTCATGTTTGTTATGGATAGTATGTATTTGATTCATATACAGAATGATATTAAGTTCTGAAACATTATTTGTAATCATAAAATTAAAATTATTCTTGAATGGTTATAATGGGTAATGAATCTTATTGCGTTCGTGGACACGGTAATCCGTACATACTCACGAGCGACAATAACATTCTATTGATGGTGAAATCGTATGTAATTGGATGTTATATAATTTATAAAGAATCATTAACATGTTATATTTATTATTTAAATCAATTATACTCATTATTATACTCATCAAAATAATGAAGTGTTGAATAAAAAATTACACCACGATGTGGAGACGGTAAGCCGTACGTACACATTTATGGTGACTGTTTCATTCATAGGATGGATAGAATAATGAATATGATTGTACCATATTTATAATAACATCATATTATGTATAACTTACTTGGGTTATTATTTCGGTATGGAAACAACAAATAAAGAGGAAGTGTAATAATAAAAGAACTTTGAAAGAGGTGATGAAATAATTACCTCTTCTTCGGGTGCTTCCTTTTGATTTGATCAAAAGGGCTCTTTAGGTTGGTTTTCTGATCAAATTAAGGATTCTAGGTTAAATTGAGGGTATTTTGAAGGATATTTGAGTAGTTTTTGGTAGATTGAAATGGATTTTTAGGTTTTATTTTAAGAGAAGGGGAAGTACCCTTTTATAAGAGAGGTGATGATCACTTTAGGAAAAGATTGAAATCTTATTTTATTATAAAATAATTTTCTATTTATAATGGCTAAAAATAGATTTAGTTAGAGGTTAAGGTGGGTATGTGTCTAAATCCTCTGAACCAATAGGTTTTAGACAAGTTTAGGTCACCAAATTAACCTTATCTTTTAGATTTAACTCTTAGTTGAATAGTTTAACTTTTACAATGTCTTCTTGTGGTTTTATATTACATGGTTAATAAACATATTATAAAATGACAAGTGAACCACAATTGGTTAATTAAATACATAAATATCATTATATAAGTCCTTTGGCCGAACCTTATATTTTTAGGAATATTATATCATTTAATAATATAGTATTTGTTTTAAAAACTCATTTATGTCAATTTTGACACTATTTAGTATTTGGTTTTTTTGAAAGTAAAAAAAACTTGATTACTTCAAAAAAATACATTAAATCAATCCTAAAATGTTATATTAACCTATAAAATTCGTGGAATGCATCAGAAGTCTCAATTTACATTTATTTATATATTTATAATATCAATTATTTTAATATTTCTTTAATAAGGTAATTTCTGCATCATCATTGTGTCATAAATAAATTTAATTATTTAATGTCTAAAAATTAAAAATAAAATACCATTATGTTGGAAATATTTTTAGATTTATAATTAATATTTATAGTCAAATTTATCTTATTTATAACCCTATATTAAAAATGTTTTAGTTATTAAAATTTGAATTTAACACTTTTAACTCTTCTTTAAATAAAATAATAATAAATATCCTAATCTAATACAAGTTGATCAAAGAGGATAATATTTATTACTAAGGTTTTTTTGGTCCAAATAAACTTATAAAATTGAATTAGTACATGTTTTAGGGTAATTATAATATCATTTTTACCTTTAATTACCCTATTTACTTTTAACCGTGGTAAATAAAATCCAAAAGTTACTATTCATCAAAGATTATTTTCATCCTATTGAACAAAATTTTACTTACTGATGTCAATGGTGTCTCTCTAATTTTTTAAATTCAACTCATATAAGTGGTAAAACTATGTTTTATGCAAATTTGCTAACGTGCCTAGAAGGTGGGTAGAAGATGTTAAAAAGTTCAATAAAATTCTATACATCTAATCTTATAATAAAATGAATCCAATGAATTAAATTGATCTAATATAGGTATTATGTATCTATTTTTACTTAAAATAAATTTAAATAAAATAAGTAATTATTTAAATAAAAATCCAGTTTTAAACAATAAAGCAGTGTTTTCCACTATTCATCAAAAATTGAAAGTTTTCAGAAAAATGCTAAAAATTCACCCTAAGACAATTTTGATATTCCAAATCCAAAAATGAAGCCCATTTTGAAAAATAAAATTTATAAAATTTAAAAAATTGGATATTACTATTTATAACGTCTAGTTTGATTGGTCGTGGTGTGCTAGAACACAAAATTGCGTACAATAGATGCTATTGTATTATTCAAAGAGAAGCATACTGTGGAATCTTGAGGTGTTACATTCTTCCCTCCTTAAAATAATTTCTTCCTTGAAATTTCTAGAATATTACTGCATAAAAAGATTTGGGTGGTTCTTCATCATAAGTTCTTCGGGTTCCCATGTAACACCCTGAGATTTTATGAAAAATATTCTTTTAATTTCATTAATGTCTTTGTGTTGTATGCTACACCAAGATTACCTTGCACTATACGCAACACCGTATTAGCTTGCAGTATACGCAACACTATTCTTGGATCGTGTTACACACAATTTTGATAATAGTTATTCTACACAACATTGAGTATATATATATATATATATTCAATGTATAAATGAAATATGATTGGATTCTATTATACGAAACAACGAAGGATTCTTGCACAACACGCAACCTTGACTTGACTTGCATTACACGCAATCGCGACCTTCCTCGATAGCGTGTGTTGTACGCAATACCAGGTTTTATTAAACAACGATATATTATTATAATATTATTATGAACTAGCCGTTATGAATAGTATTAACTAAATTTTGAATTTTATAACATTGTTATTCATCTTACACATTTTCTAGAACATGCTATAAGAACAAAATAAGTTTTTTGGGTAAAATAAGTATTTTTCAAAAAATGCAGTTTTGCCGCCTTTTGACGGCGCACCCACTTTAAATCTAGTTTTTGACATGTTTATAAGTTCAATTTGACAAAATAAAATTCTTCTTTGGAATCAAGAAATAAAAATTTACTTTGGATAAATGTTTCATATTATTCTGGTAACTTTCATATTTTGATGAATAGTAAAAACACGCTATATTTTAATTAAAAACAACTTTTTTCATCACAATAATTTATATGGTAAAATTATAATATTGAATGGTTTTAAAGTATAAATAGAATATATTTTTACCATTTAATATAATGTATTTCATTAGCATTGATTTTACATTAAATTTGTAGGTTAAATCAATTCAATCTTTTGTAATGTTTTAAAGAAAAACCCGTTTTCTTTCGACAACGGGATTAATTTTAATTTAATTTCTGCAACTTTTGTGTATTGAATTTGAAAAAATGGATTACATATTTGGAATCAGTGGGTCCAAATTATGTTAATAAGCTACTTTTTATTTTTGGGAATTATGAATAGTAACTACGGTAAATTTTATTTACCATAGTTAAAGGTAAATCTGGTAATTAAGGGTAAATATAATATTATAAAATTACCCTAACAAATGCCAAATTTATATTGGATGACTAAAAGTAGACCCATATAACCTAAGGGTCGGATTAGATTCATTTTATGGACTTTTGACCATGAAAATAATTTAATTATTATTAAAACCAAAGAAAGTGACAACATGTCACTCTCTTAAATCTTATAAGTATAATAATTTTAATTTAGTGATGAACATCATAAAAATTCGAACATGAATAGTCTCCAGAAATCTAATAGAATTATATACATCATGATAATTTATTTAGAATTTTTAGGGATTATATAATTGTCATTAATGGTGATACATTAATGATATAGAAATTATTTATTAAGTGAAAAATAAGTAATATAGTTTTTATTGAAATAATAATACCCATTAAAAGGTCCAAAAACCTGACCAAAACTTATTGGTAGTGTATATATACACCTTAATCATCCAATTACCTAATATATAACCGTTTAGAGCCTTATAAAAGTGATTATGACACTTATATTATTTTATTTTAAATGATGCCAAAGTTGTCACCTTCATAATTTAATAAATATAACAATTTAAATATTGTGATTTTAAGATGATAAATTCGAGTAAAAGCATTATTGTGAAAGGTAATAGATTTATATTCATCATAGGATTTTATTTTTTATGCAAAAAATCAGTATATTAAATAATTATACAAAAATGTTGTAGTAATTATTTTATTAAGAGCTAAACCAAATAAATGGTTTTAAAAAGAATAAAATAAATATTATATGAACTATTTAATGTGATACACTAATTTTATAGATACATACGAACTTTTATGAATCTATTAAAGCTTTTAGTTCGAACATATATTCTGAATATATTTTATTTAAATTCAAATAAATGAATAGTGTCAAAATTGACACTACTGTTATTTTATAAAAATAACATATTATAAAATTGTTTAAAAATAACAAAAATATTTAAAAATTATAAATTTAAATTTATATGGTCTAAAATGTTATAAAGTAAACAATTATGGAAAATTCACAACAAATAAGTAATCATTTGTTATAATTTAAAATTTAGAATTTTATTACCACAAATAAACTTAAATAGATTAAATAAGGATAAATCAAAATGATAAGGTTTAAAATAAGATCCAAACATGTCTAAATTTTATTGGTTGATGAGATTACAACCCTATCTCATCTAATATTTTAATATGAGTCATTTTTGGAGGATTTTTAAGTGGGGTTGGATTTATTATAAATTAATATTTTTAAGAATTCCAAAGGTGCCCCTCTCCTCCCTTATAAAAGGGCACCTCCTCCCTCTCTTCCACACACCACTTTGAGCCTTCAAGCTCGGACAACCCCTGACCAATTCGCTTCTCCACTTCTCTAGAAACATCCTTGAGGTCTTGGTCTTCTTCAAAGACCAATTTTAGTGCCCTAAGAGGAGGTCTCAAAGAGGCGCTTCAAAGAAGAGGTAATTTCTGTTACCGATTCTTTCACCTTTATTTCTTCTTCCACTTCTTCTTTTTAGGTTGTTTCATTATGAAGTAATAACATCAGTATCACTCATATACTGATATTTTATTATAAGTATGAAACAACCCTATTTCACTATCTATCCATCCTACGAAAAACGAAATCACCGCGCGTGCGTACGTACGGAATACCGTCTCCACGCCGTGGTGTAATCTATTTTCCACCACCACCTTACTTGGATGGGTATAATGGTGTAAATAATAACTATATATGATTATTGTAAAGTGATATTGATTCTGTAATAGTATGCATACACTCCAATAAAATTCCACGATCATGGGAATGATATCATCGCTCGTGCGTACGTACGGAATACCGTCTCCACGACGTGATGAGATTCATTCACCACGTTAACCATTCATGAATGATTATAAAGTATATATAATAAGTAATCATGAAATATATGACATAATAATACTACTAGATTTATGTATATATATATTTATTTCATCTACTTAATTCCACTCAATTCGATAAGGAAACGAAAACAACGTTCATGCGTACGTACGACCTACCGTCTCCATGAAAGGTGTATTTCTTTCCATTTATCGATCTATTATATATATGTATATTATGAATATATATTATATATAAATCATGTTTTACATTCTGGATGTAAGTAATCATGATCTAAGTAATCATATGAATAATTACAAGTCAAAACACGGACGACAAATGAAACGATTTTACCCAAAACGCCCTTTAACATGGAATTTACAAAAGAACGGGTAATATAAAGTCATAAGTGAACCATATATGATATCATAACAATTAATATGATTCTCTAATAAGTCAATAACATTATTTAAATCATTATACAGGAGGTTCGGATACGTACGAATCATATCGGACCTAAGGTAAGGGATATTTTTGCAAATCTCATTTTTATTCAAGATTGCTTATTCGTAAGTATTTACTGTGGTTATTGCTATTATCCATGTCCATGTTTTATAAAAGTGTATTCATGTATGTTTAAAGTAATTTTTACCCATTTTGACATTTATCCCATGGTATGGAAGGAATCTTTCTTTTATTTACCCTACAAGGTACTTTTTGACTTTTCCGAAAAAAGTACGAGGAGAATGTTATTTTTAACTTATACGGCGTGAATGGATTTTTACTGTTTCATAACACCTCATTTTCATGAAGTATACTCTACATGATTTTATGACTATTTTTTTAACAAAATACTTTTATTTTAAATGTGCATGGAATTTTTTGAAAAGAAAATGATTTTGACGAAGAAAGGATATTTTCCTCAAGAATTCATTTCAAATGTTTTATCAAAACCATTTTCCATATAAGATGACATTATTTGATATGTGTATGTTTCAAGTATAATGTCTCTATGATTTACATGGTTCACTTTTCTTATGATTAAATGTACATTTGTTTTATATGGATTATGAAATGATCGGATGATGTTTATGAAACCCATTTTATTCAATGGGTTATGATGAATGTTTTAAGTTTATTTTGTGGCACAAGTAAGAATGATTTCATTATGAGATGGGTGGGACCTATATCGCCCTCCAATGAATTGGGTAAAGATTTATATCTCATGAGATAGACATGGATGGAATGGAAAGTTAAACCAGTTCAGTAATACAGGACTGGAACGAGGAGTGAACTCGATTTAGAAAGGGACTTTGTCCACTAAGATGGTCTTGGAAGCAATGCCTTGGCTACTATGGAAATCATATCATGTGCTTAATGGTTGACACAATTAAATGTTTTATTCCCATGCTATTTTATCATTTTTAATGTTTCTTTGTGATCTATGCCTTACGTACTTCCATGTTTTATGTCATTTCTAAAGCTTTTGATGTTTAAACATTATGTTCATGTTTTTAAGTTCAAATGTATATGGTATGTTTTATTTTATCCATCCTTACCCTTACTGAGCATTTTTGCTCACCCTTTTTATGTTTTTTCCCCAGGATATAAATAAAGGTTTTAGTTAAGAAAAAAATGGGAAGATCTTTATGGGAGATGTTGAAGATCTTTCACCACGATTAGAAGATTACATTCCAAGTTTCCAAAGACACTAAACTATTATAGTCCTTGTGTGTCTGTTTTTGTTATGTATTAAGTATTCCGATAAAGTAATGTAATGTCCATGTACGTCAAGCTTCAGGTCTTTACAATTGGTATCAGAGGAAAGGTTTAGTCAACCTTTGGAAACTAGGATGCGAAAACGTTAGTGAGATCCCTAGAGATATTTCTAAGGTATGTCTAGGGATGTCCCTAAGGATAAGTATACGTATAGGATACAGTCCTAGAACTACGGTAACGATCATAGAATTTAACCTAAGATTTTAGATATTGAGGATACTCCCCCTTTACTATGTTGTTTTCCCTAGCATGATTTTTGCCTCTCACACTATTCTTTTTGGGTTTTAGAAAATTGCTGGAAATAGGAAGATTCACGATAATGGAGGATATGATAGACAATGGAATGATTTTCTTCATGAGAAGCCAAATGAAATGGGATCTGGAAGTCCAAACATCATTATTATGCCTAATCAGCAATCTCATAATATGATCAATAATCTCAACTTTGGTAAGTTTCCCGACTCAGATAATAAGAGAAAGATGGAGTTTCATGATGATCATAGAGGAAAGAAAGTTCAATTTTCCTCATTTAAATCATGTGGGAAGAGGAATCAGGGATATTTTTTCAAAGGAACTGGAAGATGGTTTGGGTGTGGAAAAGAAGGACACAAAGCCAGTAAGTGCAAAGGAAAAGGTTCAGTTAACACCATGGACAAGGATAATGTTATTTCTACGACATCAACAATGATTAGATGTTTTAAATGTGGAATGTACGGGTATTATGCAAACCAATGCCCTAATGGAAAATCTCATGAAGAGAATCAGCATGGTCATATGGGTAGTATTTATGTGGATGATGATGAGGAGACTACAAATGATATCTGAGCTGAAAGAAGTGTTGAAGCTCAGTCAGTTGTTTTAGAAGGTAGTGGAATGATTGTATGTTTATCGAGAGTTATGTTGTATAGTTAATGGTACTATGGAATAAATAATCATCTAAGGATTGTTACACTATTGTTTTTCTTAAAAGTATTTGAAAGTATATGTTGAATGGTACCAGTAACCATGGAAGGTTATTCAGATATTTTTGTAAAGTAGATGAAATACGCATAATGAAGGAATAAGAAGATAATGAGATGTTTGATTGTATTCATGATCTCATGATTGATATAAGGACTAAGTGATATCATGGTTTGAGTATATAGAATTTTGAGGATTTTG
The DNA here is from genome assembly GCA_963277665.1 of Viscum album. Lineage (NCBI taxonomy): Eukaryota > Viridiplantae > Streptophyta > Magnoliopsida > Santalales > Viscaceae > Viscum > Viscum album. The sequence goes on from OY728159.1 coordinate 70,531,554, forward strand.
GTATGTGGAAAGTGTTAACTTTTAACTTCATTAATCTTTTCACTAAGGTTCAATGGGTATTCATTTTTCAAGAGAATACATGATTAAGGCCTTCGAATGTTTGGAATGTGACCAACAAGACATATCTTATGATATATGGGGATCAACGATGGTATTAAATCTCTGGTAATCATTTTCACTATATTATGAAAGTGGACTGCAGTATTATGGATAAGCCTAAAGATTGGAATGGATTATGTTGGACATAAGTTAGTATTGTTTAAGGATAGAAGTTTTTTCGATATTATTGATGGGATGTTATAGTAACATAGTTTTAGAAAAAGGAAAACCTGCAGGACGGGCGACATCCCATCGCGTCGGACAAGGCTGTGGGAATCGAACCCACAACCGAAGTGCGACTGGCCTTTATCGCCTACCACTGGCCTACAAGAAGTCCCTGGTTAGTAGAAACTAGTTTTATTTTATTAAGCGGTATGATATATGAAGTATAAGTTCATTTTTGGAACCATATATGATTAATCTAACCATAAGATGGACTTATAACTTTTGCTAACCTTTTGTTTGAAGGAGATGGAATAACCCATCATTCTATCACATGATCTGCTAACACATCACGAATAACAAATTCAACTTCATTTTTTTAAGGGATGAAGTGGAAATTGTTCAATTCATGAAAAACAGTGAGATTGTACCAAAATCATGCAAGTATTTATTTTAATTCATCAACTTTAGGGAAATGATCTTGAAAACCAAAAATGTTTTCCTAGATCCCTTATATCCGATTAATCAGATGGTACCTTAGATCATCACAAATCAATAGCTTTGTGATTGTTGGTTTTTTCATAGCCATGTTCTATACCACTCTCCCTCAGAACATGATGGTTAGATTTTTATTCCATATCCATATTTTCACTTATATTCTCCTACGTGGAAACCCAATGATGAGTTAATTTGGTTAAATGTTACATTTCATACTTTAGTTCTTAAAGCCATGTTTTGGTATTCGTTTTTACGATGTGGGTTTCTATTAAACAAAATTTCGAGTAGTAAACCATTTATAACCCCGACGAATTTCGAGGGAGAAATTCATTTTAAGGGGGGTAGAATGTAACACCCTGCGATTTTATGAAAAATATTCTTTTAATTTCATTAATTTCTTGGGTTTTATGCTACACCAATATTACCTTGTGCTATACGCAACACCGTATTAGCTTGCAGTATACACAACACTATTCTTGGATCGTGTTACACACAATTTTGATAATAGTTATTCTACGCAACATTGAGTATATATATATATATATTCAATGTATAAATGAAATATGATTGGATTCTTTTATATGAAACAATGAAGGATTCTTGCACAACACGCAACCCTGACTTGGCTTGCATTACACACAATCGCGACCTTCCTCGATAGCGTGTGTTGTACGAAATATCAGGTTTTAATAAACAATGATATATTATTATAATATTATTATGAACTATACGTTAAGAATAGTATTAACTAAATTTTGAATTTTATAACATTATTATTCATCTTACGCATTTTCTAGAACATGTTATAAGAACAAAATAAATTTTTCGGGTAAAATAAGTATTTTTCAAAAAATGAAGTTTTGCCACCTTTTGATGGCGCACCCACTTTAAATATAGTTTTTGACATGTTTATAAGTTCAATTTGACAAAATAAAATTCTTCTTTGGAATCAAGAAATAAAAATTTACTTTGGATAAATTTTTCATATTATTCTGGTAACTTTCATATTTTGATGAATAGTAAAAACACGCTATATTTTAATTAAAAACAACTTTTTTCATCACAATAATTTATATGGTTAAATTATAATATTGAATGGTTTTAAAGTATTAATAGAATATATTTTTACCATTTAATATAATTTATTTCATTAGAATTTATTTTACATTAAATTCGTAGGTTAAATTAATTTAATCTTTTGCAATGTTTTAAAGAAAAACCCATTTTCTTTCGACAACATGATTAATTTTAATTTAATTTATGAAAATTCTGTGTATTGAATTTGAAAAAATTGATTCCATATTTGGAATCAGTGGGTCCAAATTATGTTAATAAGCTACTTTTTATTTTTGGGAATTATGAATAGTAACTACGGTAAATTTTATTTACCATAGTTAAAAGTAAATCGGGTAATTAAGGGTAAATATAATATTATAAAATTATCCTAACACATGAAAAAATTCTATTGGATGGATAAAAGTAGACCCATATAACCTAAGTGTCGGATTAGATTCATTTTATGGACTTTTGACCATGAAAATAATTTAATTATTATTAAAACCAAAGAAAGTGACAACATGTCACTCTCTTAAATCTTATAAGTATAATAATTTTAATTTAGTGATAAACATCATAAAACTTAGAAACTAAATAGTATCCAGAAAGATAATATAATTATCTACATCATGATAATTTATTTAGAATTTTTAGGGATTATATAATTGTCATTAATGGTGATACATTAATGATACAGAAATTTTTTATTAAGTGAAAAATAAGTAATATAGTTTTTTTGAAATAATAATACCCATTAAAAGGTCCACAAACCTGACCAAAACTTATTGTTAGTGTATATATACACCTTAATCATCCAATGACCTAATATATAACCGTTTGGAGCCTTATAAAAGTGATTATGACACTTATATTATTTTATTTTAAATGATGCCAAAGTTGTCACCTTCATAATTTAATAAATATAACAATTTAAATATTGTGATTTTAAGATGATAATTTCTAGTAAAAGTATTATTGTTAAAGTTAATAGATTTATATTCATCATAGTATTTTAGTTTTTTTTTGCAAAAAATCAGTATATTAAATAATTATACAAAAATGTTGTAGTAATTATTTTATTAAGAGATAAACCAAATAAATGGTTTTAAAAATAATAAAATAAATATTATATGAACTATTTAATGTGATCCACTAATTTTATAGATACATATGAACTTTTATGAATCTATTAAAGCTTTTAGTTTGAACATATATTCTGTATATATTTTATTTAAATTCAAATAAATGAATAGTGTCAAAATTGACACTATTGTTATTTTATAAAAATAACATATTATAAAATTGTTTAAAAATCACAAAAATATTTAAAAATTATAAATTTAAATTTTTATGGTCTATAATGTTATAAACTAAACAATTATGGAAAATTCACAAAAAATAAGTAATCATTTGTTATAATTTAAAATTTAGAATTTTATTACCACAAATAAACTTAAATAGATTAAATAAAGATAAATCAAAATGATAAGGTTTAAAATAAGATCCAAACATGTCTAAATTTTATTGGTTGATGATATTAAAACCCTATCTCATCTAATCTTCGAATATGAGTCATTTTTGGAGGATTTTTAAGTGGGGTTAGATTTATTATAAATTAATATTTTTAAGAATTCCAAAGGTGCCCCTCTCCTCCCTTATAAAAGGGCACCTCCTCCCTCTCTTCCACACACCACTTTGAGCCTTCAAGATCGGACAAACCCTGTCCAATTCGCTTATCCACTTATCTAGAAACATCCTAGAGGTCCTGGTCTTCTTCAAAGACCAATTTTAGTGCCCTAAGAGGAGGTCTCAAAGAGGCGCTTCAAAGAAGAGGTAATTTCTGTTACCGATTCTTTCACCTTTATTTCTTCTTCCACTTCTTCTTTTTAGGTTGTTTCATTATGAAGTAATAACATCAGTATCACTCATATACTGATATGTTATTATAAGTATAAAACAACCCTATTTCACCATCTATCCATCCTACGGAAAACGAAATCACCACACGTGCGTACGTACGGAATACCGTCTCCACGCCGTGGTGTAATCTATTTCCACCACCACCTTACTTGGATGGGTATAATGGTGTAAATAATGACTATATATGATTATTGTAAATTGATATGGATTCTGTAATAGTATACATACACTCCAATAAAATTCCATGATCATTGGAATGATATCATCGCTCGTGCGTACGTACGGAATACCGTCTCCACGACGCGATGAGATTCATTCTCCACGTTAACCATTCATGAATGATTATAAAGTATATATAATAAGTAATCATGAAATATATGACATAATAATACTACTTTATTTATGTATATATATATTTATTTCATCTACTTAATTCCACTCAATTTGATAAGGAAATGAAAACAATGTTCATGCGTACGTACGACCTACCGTCTCCATGAACGATGTATTTCTTCTATTTATTGATCTACTATATATATGTATATTCTAAATATATATATTATATAAATTATTTTTTACATTCTGGATGTAAGTAATCATGATCTAAGTAATCATATGAATAATTACAAGTCAAAACACAGACGACAAATGAAATGATTTTACCCAAAATGCTCTTTAACATGAAATTTACAAAAGAACGGGTAATATAAAGTCATAAGTGAACCATATATGTTATCATAACAATTAATATGATTCTGTAATACGTAAATAACATTATTTAAATCATTATATAAGAGGTTCAGATATGTACAAATCATATTGGACCTAAGGTAAGGGATAATTTTGCAAATCTCATTTTTATTCGAGATTGCTTATTCGTAAATATTTACTGGGGTTATTGCTATTATCCATGTCCATGTTTTATAAAAGTGTATTCATGTATTTTTAAAGTCCTTTTTACCCATTTTGACATTTACCCCATGGTATTGAAGGAATCTTTCTTTTATTTACCCTACAAGGTACTTTTTGACTTTTCCGACAAAAGTACGAGGATAATGTTATTTTTAACTTATATGGCGTGAAAAGATTTTTACGGTTTCATAACGCCTCATTTTCATGAAGAATACTCTACATGATTTTCTGACTATTTTTTTAACAAAATACTTTTATTTTAAATGTGCATGGCATTTTTTGAAAAGAAAATGATTTTGACGAAGAAAGGATATTTTCCTCAAGAATTCATTTCAAATGTTTTATCAAAACCATTCTCCATCTAAGATGACATTATTTGATATGTTTATGTTTCAAGTTTAATGTCTCTATGATTTACATGGTTCACTTTTCTTATGATAAAATGTCCATTTGTTTTGTATGGATTATGAAATGATCGGATGATTTTTATGAAACCCATTTTATTCTATGGGTTATGATGAATGTTTTAAGTTTATTTTGGAGAAAAAGTAAGAATGATTTCATTATGAGATGGGTGGGACCTATATATCCCTCCAATGCATTGGGTAAAGATTTATATCTCAGTAGATAGACATGTCTGGAATGGGAAGTTAAACCGGTTCAGTAATACAGGACTGGAATGAGGATTGAACTCGATTCAGAAAGGGACTTTTTCCACTAAGATGGTCTTGGAAGCAATGCCTTGGCTACTATGGAAATCATATCATGTGATTAATGGTTGATACAATTACATGTTTTATTACCATGATATTTTATCATTATTAATGTTTCTTTGTGATCTATGCCTTACGTACTTCCATGTTTTATGTCATTTCTCAAGATTTTGATGTTTAAACATTATGTTCATGTTTTTAATTTCAAATGTATATGGTATGTTTTATTTTATCCATGATTACCCTTATTGAGCATTTGAGATTACCCTTTTTATGTTTTATTTTCCCCAGGATATAAAGAAAGGTTTTAGGTAAGAAAAAAAGGGGAAGATCTTTATGGGAGATGTTGAAGATCTTTCACCACGATTAGAAGATTACGTTCCAAGTTTCCAAAGACACTAAACTATTACAGTCCTTGTGTGTCTGTTTTTGTTATGTATTAAGTATTCCGCTAAAGTAATGTAATGTCCATGTATGTCAATCTTTGGGTCTCTACATCCCACATTGCCTCTTCCATTTTATGGTTTCTCTATAGAACTTTTACCAGACGAGTCGTCTGGTTTCTCAACACTTGTTCTATGGTATCAAGAATATTTATAGGCTCTTCAGAATAAAATAGATCGGGTTCCAGTTTTATTTCTTTATAGATGAATAAATGCATTGGGTTAGGCATGTATTTTCTCAACAGTGATACGTGGAACACATCATGAACTTTGGAGAGACTTGGTGGTATTTCCAAATGGTAAGATATAACTCCAATTCATTCTAGAATTTCAAAAGGTCTGATGTACCTGGGACTCAATTTACCCTTCTTACTAAATCACATAACACCCTTCCATGGAGATACCTTTAAGAAAACATGATTTGAGACTTGAAATTCCAAATCTTTCCTTCGGTTATCGGCATAAATATTTTTCCTACTTTGAGGTTATTTGATGTGGGTTTGGATAATCATCACGTTTCCATTGTTTACTCAATAAGTTCTGGGCCTACAAGGTTTCTTTCACTAACATCATCCCAACAAGTTGGTGTGCGACATCTCTTTCCATATAACACTTCATATGGTGCCATCTGAATACTTGAATGGAAGCTATTATTATAATAAAATTCTACTAGAGGTAAATATTGATCCCACATAACTTCAAAGTCATGTGAGATAGATCTAAACATGTCTTATAAGGTTTGAATAGTCCATTCTGATTGTCCATCAATTTGAGTGTGGTAGGCAGTGCTCAAACGAAGTTCATTATTTAGGGATTTCTGAAGAATTTTCCAGAATCTTGATGTAAAATGGTGATCACAATCAGAAACCATCGATAGGGGTACACCATGAAGTCTTACAACTTAATTAATATATAGTCTTACTAATCATTCAAGTGGTAAATCTTCTCTTATAGAAATAAAATGCACTGAGTTGGTAAGACAATCAATAATGACCCACATTGCATCATTCCTTCTATAAGTCTTTGGTAGCCCCATGAAAAAGTCCATCGTAATATCACCCCATTTCCACTCAGGTATGGGAAGAGGTTTCATGAATCCTATAGGATTTTGTCTTCCAGCCTTAACCTATTGACAAACTATACATATTGACACATAATCAGAAATCTCCCTTTTCATGTTGTCCCACCAAAAATGTTCCATCAAATCTCGATACATCTCAGTGCTACCAGGGTGTATAGAGAAATTGGAACTTTGAGCTTCATCCAACAAATCCATTTTTAGATCTTCTATATCGGGAACACAAATCCTTTTCCCAAATTTAAAAATTCCATATTCGTATACAAAGTCGATCAATATCCCATCATTAACATCTTTAATTTTCTTTTGAAACTCCTCCTCATCAGTATGAGAACATTTTATCCTTTCTAGTAAAGATGGTTTGTCAACCATTTGCAAAAGTATTGATGTTTCACCTTCAATGATTATTTCTATATCTATCTTTACTAGATCCATGAGCATAGGATCCCTTTCAACTCTCATCTTGTTCAGAACTCCATGATCCTTTATGATCAAATCATATTCCACCTTATTTTCCTTCCCTGGGTGGTAGTGTATAGTCTAATCACAATCCTTGAGTAGTTCAAGCCATCGACTTTTCATCATGTTGAGTTCTTTCTATGAGAAAATGTACTTCAAACTCTTGTAATTAGTATATATATCACAATTTTCACTATAGATACAGTGTCTCCATATATTCAAAGAAAATATCACAGCTGCTAACTCAAGATCATGAGTAGGATAATTTTGTTCATGAATTTTTAGCTGTCATGATGCATAGACAATAACTCTATCATTCTACATAAGGAAAAAACCAAGACCTTTCTTTAAAGCATCATTATAAATAACAAACCCGTCATTCCTCGATGGTAGAGTCAATATAAGAGCATTGAATAATCTTTTATTCAATTCTTCAAAACATTATTCACACTCTTTTTTCCAAATAAATTTAACCCATTTACGTGTGAGGTTGGTTAATGGGTTAGCCAATCAAGCAAAATTCTGGACAAAATGATGATAATAACCTACTAAACCAATAAAACGCCATACCTCAGTTATACTCATCGGTGCTGTCCATTCTTGTATTTCTCTTGTCTTAGAAGGATTAATATAGATTCCATACTAAGAGATAATATGGATAATAAAATAAATTCTTGAAGCCATAATTCACACTTTCTAAACTTCCCATATAATTCATTTCTTCTAAGAGTCTTTAGAATAGTGGGCAAGTGATCTTCACAATCTTAGTAGTTTTTGGAGTATACCAAGATATCATCAATAAATATCACTAAAAATTCATTAAGATATTCCTTAAAAAATCTATTCATTAGATCCATGAAAACAAAGGGCGCATTAGTCAGTTCCAAAGGCATTACTGTAAACTCATAATTCCCATACCTGGTATAAAATTCTGTCTTTGGAATGTCTTCCTTCTTCACACACAACTGATGATATCTATATCGAAGGTCAATATTTGAAAAATATTAAGCTCCATGAAGTTTATCAAATAAATCATCAATGTGAGGTAGGGAATACTTGTTATTTATTGTTATAGCATTGATCTCCTTGTAGTCAATGCATAACCTCATAGATCCATCTTTCTTCGTAACAAAAAGAATAGAGGATCCCCATGGAGAAACACTAGGGTGAATAAGTCCTTTATTAATAAATTCCTCTAGTTTTTTCTTTAGTTCCACTAATTACACATTGGCCATTCTATAAGAGGTCTTCGATATGGGCCTTGAACCAAGAATTAAATCAATGGAAAACTCAATTTATCGTTCTGGAGGATGTCTAGGTAAATCCTCTAAAAACACATCAATATATTCTTGCACAATAGGTATGTCCTATATTAAAACATTCCTTTCCTCACCCATAGTTATTTAAATCTCTTACTCCCCAATAATTGAATTTAGTAGAGCTACTAGGGGTGGATCAAGATAAGAATCAGATGGTGACGTTTATGCTATAAAGATAAGGTACTCCTTATCATCATCAAAAATTTTAACCTCCTTCTTCTTATAATAAATTTTTGCATCATGGTCCGAAATCCAATACATACCAAGGATTATATCAAATTCAATCATGGGTATGAAAATGGGATCAAAAGATAAAGCTTGTTTATATGACATTATGGGAACTGATTCAAAAAAATTTGTTGCAATGATACTTCCCTTAAGAGTTTTGACTGAAAACTCAATTGTTAAATCAAATTGTAAATATCTAATTTTCTTATAAAACTGGAAAGATATGAAATAATTCAATGATCCATAATCAAATAAAGCATTGGCTAAATTTGAGGAAACCATTGAATTACTTTCCACCACCTCATTCGGAGCTTTAACCTCAACAGTAGTGATCGCATAAGCTTGGCCTTATTCCCTTGGCCTTTTATGAGGTAATTTTCCTTGGCGCTTAAGAAATTAATTTTCATAATGACCCATTTCTCTACAATTGTAGCATTCAACATTGAAAACTTATTTGTTCCCTTTTCAATCATGATCTTGGTGGCCTTTTTATCCACACTTGTAATAGACTACCGTTATTGTCCGGAAAGTACCAGGGTGTTTCTTCCCACATTTACTGCAGGATATAGATTCAACTTTTCCCTTCTTACCCTTATTTCTATTTCCAGAGTTTTTAGTGGATATCTTCTTCTCCTACTTTTCTTTAAAGTCTTAAGACTTATAGAATTCCTTTTTTGTCTTGATAACACATGAGACAATATCTTCATATGATGAGATGGATTGTGAGACTAATGCTAAATAGAGAAATAGTTTTAAACCATCAGAGAATTGATCAATATTACTACTTGGGTAATGTATATAATCGTCTTCATGACTTTCTAACCTTGTAAAGTTAGCCTCATACTTTGCAACATTCTCATCCTCCTTTTGCCTCAAACTCATAAATTTTCTTTCCATATCTGTTCGATGGTCACAAGGAAAGTATTTTTTTAATAAAAGTTTTTTAAACTCCTACTATTCCATATTTGATACTTCATAATCCTCCTTTGTGTTTTGAATTAATGAACACCATTGATCTGCATCTCCCATGAGGTGATAAACTACCATGAAAACTTTTTCCATTTCACTACTCCCCAAAGCATGAAATATTTTCTCTAAGGAACTTATCCATTTCTCAGCTACAAATGTATTTGTAGTCCCATTTAATGTTGGTGGTTTTTTTCCTCATGAAGTGGTCTAACATTGATCCTCCACGTTGTGGATCAGGGTGCTCCATACGGGTAAGTTGATTATTCATAACCTTAGTGAGTTGTACCAGTATAGTTATAAGCTGTTTAGCACCGGTTTCATCACCAGCTCTACTATAATTATCTTTAGTAGGAGGGAAATACCTACATGGATTACGTGTATTGATACGGTTTCCATTTCTTCCACTAGGTGTCATTTCTAAACAATGACATACACTCTTTTAGTTTATGAATCACAATACATAATTACAAACTTATAAAACACCTAACATAAATTGAACATTTTATGCATAGAATACACAATCATAAAAAAATGTTTTCTTTGAGGAGGTATTTACTCATCAATCCTTTATAATGATATGTAAAGAAAATGTGATTTATCCTAAGCATATCCCCTGAGAGTGTCGTAACCAAGAGTGCAACAAGACCCATTGTTGTGTACCAGGATACCTCAGATCAAGCCCAAAACTCCTTTTCAGAGTTTTCATTTCTAGGTACATCTATGACAGAGATGACTCTACCTTCTCATATCTAGACAAGGATGTATTTTTTGGAAAAATCACAAAATCTCTACATTACCAAAATTTTAGGAAGTTCTTCTATACTAATACTCAAATTCCATCTTATGGTAATGTTATCTAATCTGTGTTTTTATAAATCTAGTTTCCAAGTTTTGTACTAAACCTCCCTCTGATACCAACTATAATACCCTGACCCTATTTACCCAGAGTCGGTGCATTATTAGATAAAATTGGCATGATCACAAGGGATCAAATCCCAAAATTCCGACCAGTTTAGTAGCCTTGGAAGTACTATATACATACATAAGTTTTAAATTACTTTATGAAATGAAAAAAAAACAACATTGTTTATCCTTTGAACACATTCATATCCCTTAGACTATCGCTGCAGGTCATTCATAACATACTTATTCACATCCTGGGAAAAATAAAATATAGAAAGGGGTGAGATCAGATGCTTATTAAGGATAACAATATAGTGGAAACTATCATAAATAAGCATAAAAATTTAATAAAATGTATAAGACTAAAAAATAAGACTTTTAAACTTAAAATTCAGCATAATATGGAAAAGAAAAATCAAATAATTCCATTTACTTATTCACATGGATATTCTACTAGTTGAATAATGACATGTAATATCAATAACAAATTTCATAATGATGAAATGCATAATGCCGAACATCATAACCACATAGTCAAGGCCTTGTGCCAAGACTACAAATAAGATTTTTTCAAGGCCTTGACAAGACACTATTTTGTCTCATGAGACCTACCGATGCATCAAGGAGCTATAGTGGGCTCCACCCGTCACTTACTAAGTCCAATGCATTCCTCATATGAAAAGGTTGAAACATAACATAAAAATTCATATTAAAACTAGAATACGAAATGTTAATACTTTAACCATAAACCATGAATGGTATAAAAATAAAACATCCACAGTCAAAGATATCACAAAACCTTTAATACAATATGGAAGATTGTATCATAATAAATCAACTTCAAACACATGTATAACCCATTAAATGATGTTGACATAGATGAAATCAAAACTATTTGAGAGAAATATATATTTTTATTTTAAAATAATTTAAAAGTCACATAATTATAAAAGAAAACATTTATTTTTAAAATATTCTTATAAGATTGTAAGGGAAGATTCTAAGGTTTTATAACAGTAGAAAATAACCTACTCACTGTATAAGTTAAAAAAACATTCTTTCATTAATTTTGTTGAAAAGGTCCTAAAGGACCTTGTTTGGAAAAAGACGGAAAGATTCCTTTATAAAATTTTATAAAAATTCAAACAAGGGTATAAATTAATTTAACCCATATTCTAGGAAATAGTAAAATTTTTTTGAAATACATTTTTAAGAAACACAGATGTGGATGATAAAGATGTCCTGGTAGATACTCACGTATAAACAACCTCAGATAATGAAGAGATTGTAGAATTAACCCTTACCTTGTACTTTTCCTTGGTAGAGGGTATGTTAACCTCATGTATAATATTAATATTATTGTTATTAAATTATAAAATAACCACTTACATAAATATGATATCATATATGATATTTTAATATTGTTTTGTTAATAATATTTTAGTAGTATCATTGTTTCGGGTGTTAACTAATTAATTTTCCTTTATATTTTTTGTTATGTAAGTCTTGTTTGTTATGGATAGGATGTATTTTATTAATATCCATAATTATATTAAGTTCTTAATTTTTTTTTTAATTATAAAATGAAAATTATTCTTTAACGGTTACAATGGGTAATGAATCTTATCGCGTTCGTGGAGACGGTAATCCGTACGTACGCACGAGCGATAATACCATTCTATTGATGGCGAAATAATATGTAATTGGATGTTATATCATATATATAGAATAATTAAAATTTTGTATTTATTATTTACATCAATTACACTCATTATTATACCCATCCAAATAATGAAGTGTTGAATAACAAACTACACCACAATGTGGAGACGGTAAGCCGTACGTACGCACATATGGTAACTTTTTAATTCATAGGATGGATAGAATAATGAATATGGTTGTACCATATTTATAATAAAATCACAGTATATATAAGGTACTAGATTTATTATTTTGGTATGGAAACAACAAAGAAATTAGAAGTGGAAGAAGAAAAGAACTTTGAAAGAGGTGATGAAATAATCACCACTTTTTCGGGTGCTTCCTTTTGATTTGATCAAAAGGGATCCTTAGGTTGGATTTATGATCAAATTAATGCCTATAGGTTGAATTGAGGGTAGTTTGGAGGATATTTTAGTAGGGTTTGGATGAGACAAATGGCTTTGGATGTGTTATTTTTAGAGAAGGGGAAGTACCCTTTTATAAGAGAGGTGATGGTCACTTTAGGAAAAGCTTGAAATATTATTTTATTATAAAATAATTTTTGGTTTCTAATGGATCCAAATGGATTTATTTAGAGTATAAGGTGGGATGGGTTGAAATACTCTCAAACAATAGGTTTTAGACAAGTTTAGATTACCAAATTAACCTTATCTTTTAGATTTAACTCTTAGTTAAATACTTTAACTTTTACAATGTCTTCTTGTGGTTTTATATTACATGGTTAATAAACATACTATAAAATTCCAAACGAACAGAAAGTGGTTCATTAATGACATATATATCATTATATAAGTTATTTAGAAAAACAATTATATTTCTAGGGATTTTATATAATTTAATAATATAGTATTTGTTTTAAAAACACATTTATGTCAATTTTGACACTATTTAGTATTTGGCTTTTGTGAAAGTAAAAAAAACTTGATTACTTAGAAAAAATACATTAAATAAATAATAACAAGTCATATTAACCTATAAAATTCGTGGAATACATCAGAAGTCTCAATTTACAATTATTGTTATATTTATAATATCAATTATTTTAATCTTTTATAAATAAGGTAATTATTACATCATCATTGTGTCATAAATAAATTTAATTATTAAATGTCTAAAAATTATAAATAAAATACCATTATATAGGAAATATTTTTATATTTATAATGAATATTTATATTAGAATTTATCTTATGTATGACCCTATATTAAAAATGTTTTAGTTATTAAAATTTGAATTTAACGCTTTTAACTCTTATTTAAATAAAATTATAATAAATGTCATAATCTAATCCAAGTGGATCAAAGAGGATAATATTTTATTCATGAGGATTATTTTGGTCAAAATAAACTTCTCCAATAGAATTAGGACATGTTTTAGGGTAATTATAATATCATTTTTACCTTTAATTACCCTATTTACTTTAACCGTGGTAAATAAAATCCAAAAGTTACTATTCACCAAAAATTATTTTCATCCTATTGAACCACATTTTAATTACTGATGTCAATAGTGTCTCTCATATTTTTTAAATTTAATTAACATAAGCAGTAAAATTACGTTTTATGTAAATTTGCTAACGTTCCTAGAAGGTGGATAAAAGAAGTTAAAAAGTTCAATAAACTTTTGTACATATAGTCTTATTATAAAATGAATCCAATGAATTAAATTGAACTAATATAGGTATTATGTATCTATTTTTACTTAAAATAAATTTAAATAAAATAAATATATTTTTTAAATAAAAAGTCGATTTTAAACAATAACACAATGTTTTTCACTATTCATTAAAAATTGAATGTTTTCATAAAAATGAAAAAAATTCACCCTAAGATAATTTTGATATCATGAATCCAAAAATTAAGTCCATTTTGAAAAATAAAATTTATAAAATTTAAAAAAGTAGGTATTACTATTCATAACAGCTAGTTTGATTGGTCGTGGTGTGCTAGAACTCAAAATTGTGTACATCACAAGCTATTGTATTATTCAAAGAGAATCATACCCTAGAAGATTGGGTTGTTACATATTCAAACTTTGAGGAACTTATTTCAAGATCCACCCTTTCTACTCCAAATGGTCCTAATTTCTTGGAGATATTTATGCATTCCAAAATTTTTTCTTTAAAATCTTTCTCCATTACATCTGACTTTTCCTCAGGATGAGTGATATCTTACTACATGCTTTAAATTGTCCAAAATATTATAATTTTTAATTCTTTGGGATAACCAAGATTTATATACTTTAATACATTAATTGAAAAATAAATTGACATGTTATCACTCCCACTAGTGTTTGAATCATTTTCAGGATAGTTTTTACAAGAGCTAACACATACCTCTTGACCACTTGAAGTAGAGAGACTATCCATATACTTTGTGGAAACTTAATATACATGATCTTTGCCTTCCAAGCATGGTCTAACTTAATTATTGGAAAGACATGTAGATACTTCTACTTAATCTTATTTTGATAAAAGTGACTTCTTCAACTTTATTTTCTCTATCTTTCTCCTTTTCATCATGGTATTGGTAGAAATATAATTCTACTCAGATATAATTGAATCTTCACAAAAACCACACTTCATTGTTAATATAGGAAGGAAAATAATATCTTAAAAGGGATAATTAATTCAACATGGAAAATCAAATAGAGGGGAACCTTCCCTCTGATATAAATTGAGAGGAAAACATTAGGATATACTCAACATTGAGAGGGGGTGAACCAGTGTTAAGAATTTTTTTCACTAATTATAACTTTTATCCCTTTTACCTATTAGAACTATTAGGATCTTAATTATCTTATTCTCTTCTATTTATTGTATTAAAGTATATCAAATAAGGTAAATATGGAACTTAATATTTTTATATGGCACACTACTCAATAAGAGTATCATGTACTTGAAATGGTTTGGATATAATCTAATACCACACAAAACATTAGATAACGATTCATTGTGTGTGGTTAAAGAAAGAAGGAAGTATCCTTACACTTTAATTTCAATTTAGTCATATAAAATTTCTTTTTTGAAGCTTCAGTATGGTTATTTATACCACCTCTAAATAAATTCTTTACATTTTAATGTTCTTTATAACACCAAGAATGTCTTCCACCTATTGAGACTTGATGGATTTCATAGTTTTCTTTTCTATTCACTTCCTTCTTCTTAAATTTTTAATTTAATAATAGCTAGAAAACAACTCTCCTTCTATTCACAGTATAAAGTTGATATGAAACTATTTTCCCCTCATATTCTATTATTCTCTCTTTCTTCTTTAATCAGATTAATATGAATGTATAATAGACCAGATATTTTAGAATTCATCTTCAAACCAAATAATAATCAATATAATATAGACTTTCCAATCACTTATTCTTACTATGATCTTTGACACACAATAATATTTAATAGAGTAGCAGTGTCGTATTATCTTTCTTTGATACACAATAATAACAATTGAGTGTAGTATCAATTATCCTCTATTATTCCTTCTTGAATTCTCAACTTGGTTTATTTAAAAACACTTTATACATAAATAATAATTCATGTGATATGAATAAACCTTAGCATATATATATATAGATAATGTTATCATTATTTCATGTTATTTTATTATATTCTTTATCACTACCTCTTGGTAGATCGTATATTTTACCAGATTTGGTTTTCTTTAAATGGGTTGGGCATATCAAAATCAATATGTTTCATGAACCTCTTATGCATGTGCATTCAAAAATTTCATGCATATGTGAAGTGTCTACCTCATGCAAGTGATTAGTACACAACAACTCCTTCCTTTATGCAATCCCTAAGGCCTTCATGTGTAACTCTGATAAACACACTGTCTTTGAGAAATAGTGTGAATACAATGAGTATTATCTTATTATTCATTATGTATCTCTTGAAGTATTAAATGCACTAATGAGTATATGGAAATGTTATTAAAAAAGTCAATAGATCTTTGTGGATCTATCTTCATGAGACTAGAAGAATCATGGTTCTTATTCTTTACGTAACTGAGTACATGATACACATTCACACAACACAGTAGGAGTATTCTACTCAAGAACTAGCTTGAAAAACAATTATTATTCACATTATAACTGAGTGTATAACTCATTCACATAGTCAATAGGCTCACAAAACTATATGTTTCCTCATGTAAGAGAATGAGAGAAGATTCTCTATTTTCAGAAAACAAGATATCCCATATAAATTACGAGTGATAGAAATAACCATCGACCTTGGGTTATTCTAATTTTATAAGCAAGGATCATCGCCTTTTAATTTCCATAGAAACCCAATAAATAATTTTCATCAAGGATATTTTAAAATACCAAAAAAACGCCTTTTCAAATCTTTTATTATTTTAAACTCTATGGGAGCTTCTTTATTCCATGATGCTGAAAATCATGGTATCACTTCTTTGATAATCGACTTCTCCTCATGGTGAGAATCTCACTTTCATGAAATGATAAACACATACCTTTTCATAGATCAAAATTTACCTATACATATTGAATGCATGAAATAACCTTTGTGAATTTGTTTTTATTTTACCTAAGATTATTCTTCACATTATTGTATGCATGAAAGACATCGATTTCATGTAGGATGTTGAGATTAAATCGTGAGTCTCATTATTTTGGCATGATCACTGGAATTAGACGAAAACATGATCATTGATAATTGGAGTCAGACAATGTAATAAATAACTTTTCAATAGTTTAAAGATGATTAGTGGATTTGATCGAACGACATAGATCAAATTGATCAGATGGCTAAGGTTCTATACATATGTTTTAATAACATAGGAATAATACCACTAATTTTATATCCCACATCAGATATCATCTTAATAGACATATTCTTAATAAGTAAATCACTAACACTATTTTATCAATATAATAGTGTGGTTTAACACTATTCACATTTCACACACACCCTTCATGAGCCTCACCACTACTTTAGATGGACCACCCTAGCACCATGAACATGCCATGCATACACTATTCATGCTCTATCCTGCTTATATAGGATCCCTTTATGAATCCTCCAACAATTTTCTACTGACACGATGGATAGAAGAGGTTTGAACCTACCTAACTAAGTAGTGGATACATGATCCCCTTGGATGGTTAGGTGGTTTCCCTTATTTTTTAATAAAGTATAACTAAAAGACTTATCTAATCCAAAAATAAAGTCCATTCCATATTCCTTATAAGTATCACCACAAAATTCTAATCCACTTAAATTATCACAATTTTCTAAAATCCACCATGAAAAATAAAATTTTACATGGGCTTCATTAATTCCTCTTATTCTTTTCATGATCTTTATTAATTCCTCTTTTACTTTTAGAATATCAATTCCAAATATCTCTTATTATCTAGTCATTTTTCTTCACATCTTCTCCATTATTGTAAATAATGTTTCATTAAAAGAACTTAATGACACATGTAATAGAAATTAGGAATAGTGAAACAATTTTTATACTACTAAACTCAAAGTATTACAAACAACATCCTTAAGATAATAAGACTTGAGTACTTTCTTCTTCATCTATTTATCCTAACAACATTCACTTTGTTATCAAGCTTGGATATATTGGATACTTTATCAACCTTTTTCTTTCTAACTTCTTCACTATATTAAAATCAATTAAAATCAATGAAATGTTTCAATTTCATTTACCACCATTGAAAAATAATAACAACCATCGACAAAAAATAAAAATCATGCACAAAGTGGGATATTTATTTTCAATATATATTTTCTCATATAAACACATGAAAGGGTCAACATGGGCTTGATAAGTTTATAAATATCTACATAATTGAGTCAAGAACTTGTATTAATCATGAATAATTTTAGAGATTTTTAGATGTTGAGTGCTGGTAGGTTTTGTATGAAAAAATGATCTAAGGAAGAATAATAATGTTTAACTCTTTTTGAAAAAAAAATGCATGATTTAGCTTTCACTCAAGAATGGTCTCCTACTCACTCCCCTTAGTAAAAAAATTGCTCCAAAAATATAAAAAATCTCAAGGATATACCAAACATTCTTCATTTATTAAGAAACATTTAATACACTCAACATCCATAAAAAAATTGAATTTCTAATTTCGATATTTTTAAATTCCTCAAAAATTGACTTTTAAAGGTAGAGAGTGAGTGCTTCTTGAGTTTCAAATAGTTGTGTGTCTTCTAATATTTCTCTTGAATCATGGCATAATTTTTTTCAGATTTTTAAACATGATTTTTTTTGTTTTTCAAAACACTTTCAACTTTACATCTTTTAAATAATTTTAATTTTTTGAAAACATCTTCAAAATATCTTTTGTAGAACCAATTCAAAACAACTTCTAAAAATATTTATAGCCTTTTATTTTATCCCCAAAGTAGTATAAAATGATGCAAAAAACTACAAGAAAACCTCACTCCACACTTGAGTTCAACCAGATCATGTATTTTAATTTTTATAGAAGGTTTGGATAGAGACTACATGCTTTTAATGTGGCTGACTAATAGGTTGTTCATGACTTTATAAAGGATAAAAAAGATAAAATGTAAATGAAAGGACTGAATACAAGTTTCATTTAAAAAGGGTATTCTTAAATAAAATAATATCCCCAATCATCCCAAAAAAAGTTCCATAACCTCTTAGGTTTTTATTGAAACAAATCAAACAATCATTTTTTGGTCTTCTTAGGAAATGTGGTCAAAATATAGAATATATAAAAAGTGTTCAAAATACTCATAGGAAAGTGATTTAAAAATTTTTACATTGATTTATAGCATGAGAGTAAAAAATTCATTAGTCTTTTTAGGAATTACCCAAAACATTGAATATGAAACAAATTCCATTTATACATTCATTTAAGTTTTGTTTCATAGTTCAAATCAATTCACTCATTGAAATTAGTTTCAAAAATTAAAAAGATATTCATTTGAGATTATAAGTTTCAAAATCAAACAAAATTTGAAAAATAAACGCATAAAATTTGAAAAAAATATTATAAGAGGAAAAAAAGGAAATAAAAAAAATCCCAATATAAAAAAGGACCCCACCTAGAATTATTTTGTGTAATTCACTCGTTATGAACTAGTTTATATGAGAAGTGATAATCAGAAATCATGGACATATAAAAAAAGTGGAATGGTAAGTCAAAACATGGTTTATTGAGTAAAAACCTCTAGTTATCCTCATATCTTCTACTTGGAAACCTATAAGAAAAAAAGAAAAAAAGAATCAAAATTTTATAGAAAATAAAATAAATAAAAATAAAGTGAATAAGGGAAAAAGATTATTGTTTTGAATCCATTATGGTTTCTATGTTTTTACCACCCATAGTTAGGTAGTGACAATGGATTATCCTCAATCTGATGGTGGATGGGGTTTCCATGGAATGAACCAAAACATGAAATTTCTCCCAATATCTATAAGTTAATTCCAAGAGTGGGAATACCCAAAGAAAATATAAATTATACCAACCCCCAAGAGAGAATAAAGAGAGAAGTAAAAGTGAAAAAGGGGAGGTAAGCAAAGGTATAACCCCCCATTATCTATCATGGTGTCCTCCTCTAGTTAAAATGCACATTTATATAACAGAGGTAGTTAGATCACCATAGGCCCCTCATGCTCTTATCATTTTTCTTCTTCAAATTATAACAATATTTTTTCCACAACGGTGGCTTATTTTTCTTCATCACTCTTTTGAGCTTGCACTATTATAGAGAAATCTACAATTTCAGTTTATGGGATTTCAATTTGTAACTATAATTCAATAAAATAAAATATGAATAGATTCTAAAAAATTTATCTACCTTATAAATTTCATCCTTTAACCCTTTCTACTCAAGAAAATAAACGAGGAATTAATTTTTTGAAGAGGTAAGTGGATATTCTAAGAATTATTTATCAGCCTCTAGTTCTTCAAAAATGACTATTGGTGAAATTATATTTACTTATTCTTAAACAAGTTTTTATTATTGTTCCAACCAAAAATATTTTATTTCCTTAACCAGAGTTTTCTTATATTCCACTTCTCTTCTCACTACATGAATGGTTTTGAAATGATATTTCACTTGAATATTTAAAATCTTCCCCATAAAATTCATCCATTTGGTAGTCAATAGGCCAATAATAGTAAAAATAACTATGAAAATACTTCTTGATAGAAAAAATAAATAAAATTAGGGAACGTCATTAGAAATAATGAAAATTGAAATAATGGATACATCATGGATAACTTTTCAATAAATTTAATCCACTAATAAATTCATTATAGTGGTACCTAAGGTTTTCTCACGTGGAGGTTACATAATAAATTCAAAACTATATATATTTTTTAAAGTTAAGGAAATTTAGAATTTAGAAAATGTGATGAAATTTAAAAGAAACTAAATTATTATTGATTTGGAAATTAAATTTCAAAATTAGAAGTAGAACTGATTAAATAGTATAGAGAAATTGGATTCAAGGTAGCATCCATAGACAAGATTTTACCCTTGAACCAACCCTTTATCTTGTCTAATTGTATATTATCAAATTGAATTACTTGATGTATACTTAAAAACCTAAAATTATACACCTAAATCCACCTAAAAACCATATTGTGACCTCAAATATGGGATTTTATCCCCTTATGAAAGTCATTTAATTTTCCAAAGACCTTTGAGTAACCAAAACTGATTAAAATAATTATGCTCAAAGGAGATACCTATCGAGAGAAATTTAAATAGAAATAGAGACCATTTTTCTTTCAGAATTTGAAAAAAAACTATATAATCTTAGAATAAAGTGATTTTGAGAAAGAAAATTTCCATCTTAATTCAAGAAAACTATTTCCAGAATAATTCACAAGATTACAATGAAAATTATGAAACTATAAAGATAAAATTACTTGGATCTATACAATCCATGAACTCTTGGAAATTCATTAGGACATAGATAGATTACCTTTATGAAAAATACTATTCTATAGATGATCCTATCCTACCAGCATTCTCTCTAAAATTTTAATGGAAGTGGAGGTACATATTTATAAATAAAATTTGAGGAAAATTTTCCCTCCAAAATCTGGTTGTTGACTTTGAATTCCATTTCAACACCCAAGACTATCGAATATCAATAGAGATAATATATATATATTTTAAAATATTTATCCTCTATGAGTTCAAAAAAATTCAAATCCTTTTTGACATATGTAGAAAAAATTTGTGTTCAAATTACTATGGTATACTTTTCTAGAAGAAATGATTATTCAATTTTTTCCAATTGCATGCATCCATAAACTGTATTAATTACTGAATATAGCTATGATATTTTATGGATATATGATTCATCAAATCCTATTTTTTTCCAATTTAAATCAACTCATTTAAAGTTATATAATCTGAGTTATGCCTCATTTAATGAAATTTGGTCAATTATGTACACCCAAAAGATTTCCAAATTTTATGATTTATTTGGGGCTCATATGACTCAATGTAGTTCTATATTCAGGTGAGTGGAATGAATTATAATACAATAGAATCCAAAAAAAATTTGATTTGAATTAGTTTAAAAAATTTAATGGAAGATATATGAAAATTATAAAAACACTTAAAAACATGATTTTTTTTCTATTTTCATTATAATTCAAAAAAAATCCTTGAAAATAAAAAAAGATTCAATTTCAATTAATATGAATAATGTAGAGGATTAAATTATTATAATTAAAGAACAAAATAATTAAAATTCAAGATCTATTAGTAAGAATACAAATATGATGTATTAATATATTACCAAACCTAAAGTAGTTATCATGCATCTCATTTCACTCCACATTGAACATATCATCAGATATTAACAATAAATTATCATATTATATGGAGAATATTTATTGAAAATTTTGAAAATATAGGGAAAAACCAACCATTCATCAAATACCATGGTATCATCCTAAACACATGAAGGGTAAAAGCATAAACATCATTATGAAACTTCGCACTTTTCTCCAGATAGTGAAAGGTTGACTTAACAATCCCAAAGAACCCATAACTCAATTTTTATCATATAAATAATGAAATAAAAAATTAATATGTCAAAACTTATCATGATCAAACATCATAATCACTAAATTAAAAATTATATATTTACAACATTAAAAATGCCACTATTTAAAAGTGTGAGATTTTATCAACACTTCCAAGCATAACTTAATAAATTTAACAATTCATATTTTGAAAATAATAAACTACCCACCTTTAAGAAGTATCCCAAAGGTTTATCACCCAAGAATATCTAATCATTCCATGGTTCATTATAAAACTTTTACAAATAAGTCACATAACAAATCAATAATTAACAGAAGTAAACATAACTGTAAAGTCCCATGTTTTTGGACGGGGCTAAAATATAAAGGTTTTTGAACTTTTTTGTTTACTACATAGTTCGGTTTTAAAATCAAGTTTTGGAAAGAAGTTTTGTGAGTTGGGTTCTTTTAAAGTGTTGATAACAGGCTTGGTTAAAGGCTCGAGGAGTTTCTGAAATGACATGATGGGTTTCGGGAGAACTGGACTAGGCAGTGATGTTCGTAAGTGCTGTGTACCATTTAATCAAAACCCTGTGGGTCATCCGTGCATAATAAAGAAGGTTTTTAGTAGTGGATTCATGGTTTACGCACAGTCTGTCAGACCGTGCTTGTCAAACCATACGGTCTACCTAGTTTTGAGTTCCAGGTTAAATTAATTTAATTAAATTCATGGTTGAAAGGAATTTAATTAAATGATTTGTTGGGAGTTTATTTTAATTAAATTATATTTGAGAGAATTTAATTAAATGAAATTGATATGTAGAAGTTATTTAATTAAACTTATATGAAAAGAATTAAATTTATTTTAAATGATGATGAGATGTAGGCTTTATTAAATTAAATCGAGATTAGAAGAATTTAATTAAAACAATGGTAAATGAGGAGTTGGGGTATATCAATGAAGGGAAATATTAAATGGTAAAATTTAAATGATGTATAAATGAGGAGTTGAGGTTTCATTTAATTAAATTCAAGGCAAAGAGGAATTTAATTAATCAATGAAAAATGGAGGTTTTATTTAATTAAATTAAATGTTAAGAAGAATTTAATTAGTCATTGTGAAATGAGAGTTTATTATTTAATTAAATTGAGGTTGAGATAATTTAACTAAATAATGTTGATGAGTTGGAGTTTTTAATTTAATTCAATTGTGTTTAAAGAATTTTATTAAATAACATGAATTATAGAAATCATTTAATTAAATTTAGTTAGAATGAATTTATTTAAATGGTGATTAATGAGGTGTCAGGGTTTTTTTTAATTAAATTATGTGGATAGAATTTAATTAGATAATAATGAGTTGGAAAATTTATTTAATTAAATTCTGTTGGAAAAAAATTTAATTAAATGATTTTTTAAATGTGGAGTTGGGGTTTTATCTAATTAAATTCAATTTTAAGATGAATTTAATTATTTGATGAAAAATGGGGGTTTTATTTAATTAAATTGTATTGAGATAATTTAATTAAATAATTATGTGCTGTAGAAATTATTTAATTAAATTTATTGGATAAGAATTAAATTAAATGATGTGTTAAATGTGGAGTTGGAGTTTTATCTAATTAAATTCAAGGTTAAGATGAATTTAATTATTTAATGAAAAATTGGGTTTTTATTTAATTAAATTGTATTGAGAGAATTTAATTAAATATTGATGTGTTGGAGAATTTATTTAATTAAATTAATTGTAGAAGAATTTAATTAAATGATGTGTGATTGAGGAGTTTTTAGTTTTATCAAATAAGTGTTTTATTAAATGATAATAATAATAATGGTTATTATTATGATGATTTTATTTAATTAAATTGAGGTTGATGAATTTAATTAAATGAGATGAGATGAAGAATTTTATTTAATTAAATTAAGTTAAATAAAATTTAATTAAATGATCTGAAGTTGGGGTTTTATTTAATTAAAGTTGTTGAGAATAATTTAATTAAATGATGTTTAAAAGGGGAATTTCGGATTTTATCAAAGAAGAGTTTTATTAAAAGATAATAATATTAATGGTTATTATTATGGTAGTTTTATTTAATTAAATTTAGGTTTAGTAATTTAATTAAATTACGTGATATGGATAGTTTTATTTAATTAAATTGATTTAAATGGAATTTAATTAAATGATGTGAAATAAGGGCTTTATTTAATTAAATTCAAGGTTAAGAAAAATTAATTAATTGATAAAAATGGGGGTTTTAGTTTAATTAAATTTAATGTTGAGAGAATTTAATTAAATAGCATGATTTGGATAATTCGTTTAATTAAATTCGGTTGATGAGAATTTAATTAAATAATTTGTAAATGAGAGTTTAGAGTTTATTAAAGGGGTGTAATATTAAAGGGTAATAATAATAATATGATGGTTATTATTATTATATTAATTATTATATTTTAAATTATAATTTTAATTTATTTAAGGAAGAAAAGAAGAGGGAGGTGCACCTCTCCCTCCTCCTATAGGGGTGCGACCCACCCATGGTGAAACACCCATCAGTGGTGCACCACCCTATTCTCCGGCTCCATATTTGCGCAGCTGTATCCTCCCAGAGTCTTCACAGAAGTTGTCTGTCTCTTCAAGGTAAGTCCTCCGCATGTTTTTCTCTTCACATCAGCCGTTATGGCACTCCTTCTCCCAGGTTTCATTAGACCGAAACCCTAGGTTTGAGATTAACTCGGATTTCTTGTTTATTCTGATCCTTGGTGGTGTAGAATATGTCCCAGGACACGTTGGGTTGTATTTCAACAACTGCCTCTAAAGGCGTGATGATTCGGCTTGATTTGATTCACCACCATCATATTCAGATAAGGCTATAATCTCGATAATTGGTTTTTCAACCCTTTAAATTAGATGTTTATGGTGTATTTGAGTTGCAATGAATTAATTGCAGGTGTGTTGGTCCTCACAGAACTAATTTTGGGTTCTAGTTATCCTTGTAGGGTGATGCAATCAATTCCAAGTAGGCGCGCACATTAATGTCGAAGTACGTATGCATGAACAAATCATGGTTTGAATTAGGATGCTTCGGATATTCCAAATTCATTGAGGTAGGGTTCTAAACTTTTCCAAATTAAAAAAATTCATTTTTTTATTTATTACTTTTGATAAAGTTGACTATAATTTTGGATTAAATTGTTTATTGAGGGAATGAAATGATCAATGATTAATTAATTTTATGCTTTGAGGTTGTGAAATAGATAATTAATCGGGTAATTAATTATTAGTAATTAATTTGGTTAAGTTGAGATAATTAAATATGAATTAATTATTTTCATTGAAATGATAATTAATCGGGGGATTAATTGTGAGTAATTATTTTGGTTGAGTTGAGATAATTAATTATGAATTAATTATGTGCTTTGGGATGATAATTAATCGAGGAATTAATTATTTGATATTAAGTTGATTTAGTTGAAATAATTAATTATGAATTAATTATGTGCTTTTAAATGATAATTAATTGGTGGATTAATTATGAGTAATTAATTTGGTTAAGTTGAGATAATTAGTTATGAATTAATTATGTTCTTTGAGATGATAATTAATCGAGAGATTAATTATGAGTAATTAATTTGGTTAAGTTCAGCTAATTAATTATAAATTAATTATGTGCTTTGAGATGACAATTAATCGATAAATTAATTATGAGATATTATTTTGGTTAAGTTGAAATAATTAATTATGAATTAATTATGTGCTTTGAAATGATAATTAATCAGGGGATTAATTATGAGATATTAAACTGGTTAAGTTGAGATAATTAATTGTGAATTAATTATGTGTTATGAGATTATAATATAGATAATTAATCGAGGGGTTAATTATGAGATATTGATTTGGGATTAGTTGATATAAATAAATTGCAAATTAATTATGTTATATTGAAACAGATGCCTTGAGATAATTAATTTGTGAATTAATTATGTGATATTGAAACAGTTTCTTTAGAGATAATTAATTTGTTAATTGATCATATGATATTAGGATGGCTTCCTTGAGATAATTAATTTGTAAATTAATTATGTGATATTGAAACAGTTACTTTAGATATATTTAATTTTTGAATTGATTATATAATATTGGGATGGTTTCCCTGAGATAATTATTCTGTGAATTAATTATGTAATTTTGAGATGGTTGACATGTGATAATTAATTGTAGAATAATTATATTATTTTGAGAGGGTTTCCTTTTTATTAGTTAATTATTAAATTAACTTGATAAATTTATGAGATTAATTAATGGTTGAATTAATTATTGTTATAGTTATGATTAGTTAATTGTCTTGTTAATGAATCAAATTATTGTGTTTAACTAATTGTTGAGTTAGTAGTGAATGCGATTTTGTTAATTAGTTATTGAATTAATTAATTGAATTGATTAATTAATTTATGAATTAATTAATGGATGGGATCTTGGGGTTCTAGACATTACTTTCTACACCAATGATAAATATAAATGTATAATTAATCAATGGGTTGTGAGATAGGAAATGATGTTGCAAACAATCCCGGGGTGCTAGAGATGGTGTTCTACACCCATCATGCATGAAAATATTCTTTATATGACATGGACTAATGCTCCAAATACCCATGGGTTGTGAGACAAGAACCAATGCTCCAAATACTCACGAGGGTGCTAGAAAAGACGTTCTAGACCCATTAATTGACATTAGTTTGTGGGTCCAATTAGTCATACATGAACTAAATTACATGGTTAATGAAAGCTGATGTGATATAATGATTTTTGAATTGAATATGAGAAATAGTTTAGACTCCGGCATGACTGAGACAAGTATTGAGATACGGGTGTCCAGGGGAACCTGGGGATTTATGCGGTTAAATAAATAAAATTCAAATAATGTGTTAAATAGTATATTTATGAATTATATATATATATATTTCCTGTTCAGACTCTTATTTCTGGCTATGAGACGAAGCAGGTATCTCCGTTAGGTGTCCCTTAGGAACCTGAAAGGGTTATAGTTTATTTATTCAATTCAGTTATTACTTCATTATACCTACACACCATTTATTTATATTTAATTATCTAGATTAAGCTAGACACTGGTGGTCCCAACCTACTGAGATTTATATCTCATTCCCTACTCGGCTTCCATTGCAATTGGATACCTGAGTAGACTCTACTTGTTTACAAGGCATCAGATTTCTATTGTTGTTGTTTTCTCTTACTTGGGAGTTAGGAGAAAGGGACTGAGCGGGATCTCGGGATGCTCATGGTGAACACCCTTGGGGATTTGAGTATTTCCTTATTTCTGTACTGAGATGTAAATTATGCTGTTTTGTTTACTGCTTTCACTTATGTATCACCATGACATGCATTCATTTTATAAACCATCATTAGCCATTTTCATTATTCAGTTAATTATTGCCTTATATTTTCTTCTACTATTGTCTAAGTTTATTATCTCTTTTCACTACTCACTCTTAATATGAGGGTATAGTCCCCCCCCAATAACTATCCATAAACCCTTACTGCTAGTCAGCAACCTTGGGTATATGGGGAGATGCACTTGATTTCATGTGGTGACCAGTTCGGCTACCGGTTCGAGGGTAAACCGGGCCAGAACATTACAAAGTGGTATCAAAGGATTCGAGTTATCTTTGTTTTTTCCTTTTTCTTTCTGTTTTGGGTTGGTAGACAGGAGACTAGAAAAGTGTCGGTTCTCAGTTAATATCCGTGCTTGGGACTGATCACCCCATGTATGGGAAATGACCAGGTGGTCAGAGATGGGAATTGATGTTTATACTATTCATGGTTACAATTGATATGATTTCACATCGAGTGACTTGTGTATTTTCTGCTGCTTATTGATTTGTGAATTTTTAAATTTTTCCTTAGCCTGATATGAAAAGGAAATCACATTACATGCATCATCTTAGACACTTATAGATCTACATGCCATGCATATGACATGCCACATAGTTTCATTAGTAGGATGCCTAATAATTTTGATTGTGTGCCTTGAATGAAATTCCATGTTTTGATTTACTTTAGCATACCCCTTTAGATAGAATGTTTTAGTGATAAATATAACATTCTTGGGTGTTTATATGCCATGATTCCTATTTATTAGCATGTCTTTCTATTGTTCCAGGATTTTTTGTTATAACATGCTGTTGTGTCACTTTTTATGAAAACATGCCAGTGATGTTTTAATATGTAAATGGTTTCATGAGTGAAACATTGATTTGTTGCATTTATAACAGGACCTGGTTTTAGTTGTAAGGTGTATGAGTGCCTTATAACTCAAAAAAGGGTAACCTATGATTTCAAACAATTGAAAAAGGGATACTAAAGATAAAAGGCTAAATGGAAATTTGATGTGATAAATGAAATCCAAATACTAGCGGTAAGGTGTATGGGTGCCTTAAAGGTGCGTTGGGTGTTTGGGAACACAATGTGATCATTCAAATGAGACTTCTTGACCTTGGTGTGATAGTTAGTGTTGTAGTATCTTCCGATGGATTCTCGGGGATGATAAGTTTTTAAGGTGGGTAAATTGTAAAGTCCTATGTTTTTGGACCGGGATAAAATACGAAGGTTTTTGAACCTTTTTCATTTACTGCATGGTTCGGTTTTAAAACCAAGTTTTAGAAAGAAGTTTCATGAGTTGGGTTCTTTTAAAGTGTTGATAACGAGATTGGGTAAAGACTCGAGGAGTTTCCTGGATGGCAGGATGGGTTTTGGGAGAACCAGAACAGGCAGTGACATTCGCACAAGATACTCACAGTTAGTCAAAATTGTGTGGGTTATCCATGCATAATAAATCAGGTGCCCAGTAGTGGATGCACTGTCTGTGCATAGTCTGTTAGATCGTGTCTGTCAAACCATATGGTCTACCCAGTTCTGAGTTTTGGGTTAAATTAATTTAATTAAATTCATGGTTTAAAGGAATTTAATTAAATTAGATGTTGGGGGTTTCTTTATTTAAATTAAATTTGAGAGAATTTAATTAAATGACATTAATATGGAGAAGTCATTTAATTAAATTGAGATGGAAATAATTAAATTTATTTTAAATGATGATGATTTGGACCCTTTATTTAATTAAATTTATATGAGAATAATTTAATTAAAAGACTGGTAAATGAGGAGTTGGGGGTTATCAAAGAAGAAAAATATTAAATGGTAAAATTAAGTGATGTGTAAATGTGGAGTTAGGTTTTAATTGAATTAAATTCAAGGGAAAGAGAAATTTAATTAATTAATTCAAAATGGAGGTTTTATTTAATTAAATCCAAGGTTAAGAAGAATTTAATTAGTCATTGTGAAATGAGAGTTTATTATTTAATTAAATTGAGATTGAAAGAATTTAACTAAATAATGTTGATGAGTTGGAGCTTTTAATTTAATTCAATTGTTTTCAGAGAATTTAATTAAATAACATGAATTAGAGAAATTATTTAATTAAATTGAGTTAGAACAATTTTTTTAAATGATAATTAATGATGTGTTGGGGGTTTTGTTAATTAAATTATGTGAAGATAATTTAATTAAATAATAATGAGTTGTAAAAATTATTTAATTAAATTTAGTTGGAAAGGAATTTAATTAAATGATGTGTTAAATGTGGAGTTGGGGTTTTATCTAATTAAATTCAAGTTTAAGATGAATTTAATTATTTGATGAAAAATGAGGGATTTATTTAATTAAATTTTATTGAGAGAATTTAATTAAATAATTATGTATGATAAAATTTATTTAACTAAATTCATTAGAGAAGAATTAAGTTAAAAGACATGTTAAATGTGGAGTTAAGGTTTTATCTAATTAAATTCAAAGTTAAGATAAATTTAATTATTTGATGAAAAATTGGGGTTTTATTTAATTAAATTGTATTTATAAAATTTAATTAAATAATTATGCATTGGAGAATTTATTTAATTATATTCATTGGATAAGAATTTAATTAAATGATGTGTAATTGGTGAGTTTCAGATTTTATCAAAGAAGCTTTTTATTAAATGATAATAATAATAATGGTTATTATTATGACGGTTTTATTTAATTAAATTGAGGTTGAAGAATTTAATTAAATGAAGTGAGAAGGATAATTTTATTTAATTAAATTATGTTAAACAAAATTTAATTAAATGATGTGAAGTGGGGGTTTTATTTAATTAAAATCATTGAGAAGAATTTAATTAAATGATGTTTGAAATAAGAGTTTTGGGTTTTATCAAAGAATAATTTTAATAAATGATAATAATATTAATGGTTATTGTTATGGTGTTTTTATTTAATTAAATTCAGGTTGAAGAATTTAATTAAATGACGTTAGATGAAGAGTTTTATTTAATTAAATTGATTTAAATAAAATTTAATTAAATGATGTGAAATGGGGGATTTATTAAATTAAATTAAAGGTTAAGAAAATTTTAAATAATGGATGTGAAATGAGGGTTTTAATTTAATTAAATTGAATGTTGAGAGACTTTAATTAAATATTATGAGTTGGATAATTAATTTAATTAAATTCTGTTGAGGAGAATTTAATTAAATAATGTGTAAATGAGAGTTTGAAGTTTATCAAAGTGGTATAATATTATAGGGTAATAATAATAATATGATGGTTATTATTATTATTATTATAATATTAATTCTTATATTTTAAATTCGAAATTTAATTTATTTATGGCAGAAAAGAAGAGGGAGGCACACCAGTCCCTCCTCCTACAGGGGGCGTGACACACCCATGGTACAACACCCATGGGTGGCGCACCACCCTCCTCTCCGGCTCCCTCTTCACGCAACTATCTCCTCCCAGAGTCTTCATGAAATTTTTCTTTCTCGTCATGGTAAGTCATTATCCACATGTTTCGTTCTTCACATCGGTTGTCTAGGCACTCCTTCGACCTAATTCTGTTGGGCCGAAACCCTAGGTTTGGGATTAACCAGGATTCTTGTTTCTTCCGATCTTAGGTGGTGCAGAAGATGTATCAGGACTTACTGGGTTTTATTTCAATAACCACTATCAGAGGTGTGGTGGTTCATCTTGATTTGATTCACTGCCATCATTTTTCGGTAAGGCTATAAACCCGATAATTGGTTTCACACCCTTTAAATTAGATTCTTATGGTGTATTTGAGTTGCAGTGAATTAATTGGAGGTGTGTTCATCCTTACTGCACTAATTTTGGGTGTCAGTTATCATTGTAGGTTGATGTGATCAATTCTAAGTATGCACACACATTAATGTTGAAGTGAGTATGTGTGAGTGAATCATAGTTTGAATTAGGACACTTTGGATAAGCCAAATTCATTGAGGCAGGGTTCTAAACATTTCCTAATTAATAAAATGAAGTTTTGTTGATTTATTACTTTTGATAAAGTAGACTGCAATGTTAGATTAAATTTTTTATTGAGGGAATTAAATGATTAATGATGAATTAATTTTATGCTTTGAGGTTGTGAAATAGATAATTAATCGTGAAATTAATTATGATTAATTAATTTGGTCAAGTTGAGATAATTAATTATAAATTAATTATGTTCTTTGAAATAATAATTAATCTAGGTATTAATTATGATTAATTAATTTGGTTAAGTTGTGATAATTAATTATGTGGTTTGAGATGATAATTAATTGAGGAATTAATTATGAGATATTAAGTTGGTCAAGTTGAAATAATTAATTTTGAATTAATTATGTGCTTTGAAATGATAATTAATCAGAGGATTAATTATGAATAATTAATTTGGTTAAGTTGAGATAATTAATAATGAATTAATTATTTTCTTTGAGATGATAATTAATCGAGGTATTATTTACAAGTAATTAATTTGGTTAAATTGAGATAATTAATTATGAATTAATTATGTGCTTTGAGATGATAATTAATAATGGAATTAATTATGAGATATTAATTTGGTTAAGTTGAAATAATTAATTATGAATTAATTATGTGATTTGAAATGATATTTAATCGGGGGATTAATTATGAGATATTAAACTGGTTAAGTTGAGATAATTAATTGTGAATTAATAATGTCATATTGAAACAGCTGCCTTGAGATAATTAATTTGTGAATTAATTATGTGATATTGAAATGATTTCTTTAGAGATAATTAATTTATGAATTGATTATATAATATTGGTATGGATTCCTTGAGATAATTAATTTGTGAATTAATTATGTGATATTGAAATAGTTGATTTAGAGATAATTAATTTTTAAACTGATTATGTGATATTGGGATGGTTACCTTGAGATAATTATTTTGTGAATTAATTATGTAATTTTGAGATGAATTACATGTGATAATTAATTGTAGAATTAATTATATGATTTTGAGAAGGTTTACTTTTTATTAGTTAATTGTTAAATTAAATAGAGAAATTGATGAGATTAATTAATGTTTGATTTAATTATTATTATAGTTATGATTTGTTAATTTTCAAGTTAATGAACCGAATTGCTACGTTTAACTAATTGTTGAGTTAGTAGTGAGTGAGATGTTGTTAATTAGTTATTGAATTAATTAATGGACTCAATTAATTAATTTATGAATTAATTAATGGATGGGATCTTGGGGTACTAGACATGAATTTCTATACCAATGATAAATATATATGTATGATTGATCAATGGGTTGTGAGATAGGGACTAATTCTCCAAATAATCATGGGGTGAAAGAAATTGCATTCAACACACAACATGCATAAAAATATTATTTTATGGGATAAATACTAATACTCTAAATACCCATGGATTATGAGACAGGGACTAATGCTCTAAATACCCACGAGGGTGCTAGACATGACGTTCTACACCCATTAATTGACATTGGACTTTGGGTCCAATTAGTCATACATAAATTATATTAAATGGTTAATGAAAGCCGATGTGATGTAATGATTTGGGAATTGAATTTCGGAAATGGTTCAGACTCCGACACAACCGAGACTGGTATTGAGATATGGGTGTTTAGGGGAACCCGAGTATTTATGCGGTTAAATAAATAAAATTAAAATAATGTGTTAAATAGTTTATTTATGCATTATATATATAGTTTCTATTCAGACTTTTATTTCCAGCTACAAGCCAAAGTAGGTATCTCCGTTAGGTGTCCCTTAGGTACCTGGATGGGTTGTAGTTTATTTATTCAATTCAGTTTTTACTTCTCTATACCTACACACTATTTATTTATATTTCATTATCTAGATTGAGCTAGACAATAGTGGTGTCAACTTACTGAGATTTATATCTCACACCCTACTCGGGCCTCCATTGCACTGGGGTACCTGAGTAGACTCTACTTGTTTGTAGGACCTTGGATATTGCTTATTGCTGTTTGCTTGTACTTGGGAGTTAGGAGGAAAGGATAGAGTGGGAGCTCAGTATGCTAATGGAGAACGCCCTTGGGGATTTGAGTCTCTCCTTATTTCTGTACTAATATGTCAATCATGATATTTTATTTAATACTTTCAGTTATGTATCACCATGACATGCATTCATTTTATAAACTGGAATTGACCATTTTAATTATTCACTTGATTATTGACTTATATTTTCTTCTTCTGTTTTCTAAGTTTATTATCTCTTTCCACTATGAACTCTGAATATGAGGGTATAATATCCTCACTAACTATCCATAGACCCTCACTACTAGTCAGTAGCCTTAGGCATACAGGGAGACATTCTTGAGGTCATGTGGAGACCGGTCCAGCTACCGATTTGGGGGTAAGCCGGGTCGGAACATTACAATAAAATTATATGGAACAACCTCACCATATCAACCAAAATAAAAATTTATAACAAAAACATCATAGTAAAACATCACATAATAACTCATCCTCCTATTTAATTAAACTAACCACTAATTGAAATTCAAAAATATTTAAACAATGAGTTAGAATCATGTCTGCTTACCTTTAAATCACAACTTTAAACCCTCATCATGTCTTATGGTTCATCACTTCAAATGAAATTTATTCAAAGGGACAAGGAATATCATACACATACATGCATGTGTAAATGTATTCATATAATAAAACACACATTAAACAATCTAAAATAACATAAAGAAAAGGTCCCCTACACACTAACATGCACTGGCTATATTAATGTCATTCCCAACGTCATACATCTTATAATATAAACTTGAATCCTATCATGGGTGAGAGGGAACCAAATAAAAGTTAACTAGTTATTCAATTATTCTTCTCCATATTGGATGTTAGGTTTTACCTAGCCTCAGGTCTCAAGTGGTGGTTTCATGTCAAATGAAGGGCACTCATCATGTTTAAACTCATATCTATTCCCATAACCACCATCACTTCTTATTAAATCTCTATCTAATCAACCATTATTAATTCTCTGATCATGGATAATAACCCTAATTATTAATTTACACTATTTATAATTGTAATATTCTCGTGTTATTCAAAATTATTATCACCCTAAAAAACCACATCACCCTTGTGATTATCCAAAATTATCCCCGTATTATAAAAATAACTAGTCCTATTAATAATTTATGAAACTACATCCATATCTATAATAGTATTCATATCCTTCTACCATATCCACATTATATCAATCTTTATCAATTTAGTTTTACATCATCACCACCATCTTGAATTCTATCATTTATAATAATTAGCTAAAATTATTAACTTTTCACTTATTGTTATCATATTACATTCATTGTTTCCATATATTCATAACCAAAATTACCAAGTCACATTCCATGATCAAATCCAAATTATTCAACCACCCTTTTGAGTATTTCATAAAATAACTTCCCTATTTAATTTTTGAATTCTCTTGATAATAAAATTACACCATATCCAACTAATTACACACTTCCCCAAGTAAATAAATAAATAAAATAAATAGTGGGTTTCATGACACTTGTACTGAATTTAGAATGGTCTCATAATTTTAGTTGGTATTTATAATGATATCTTTGTTCTAACCATTAATAATTTTTTTTTGTCGATCATACCTTCATAATCAATCTACTAGTGGTACTTATAGTATTAATTTCTCACCTTAGTCATTGGTAAGGTAA
Source organism: Viscum album (assembly GCA_963277665.1). NCBI lineage: Eukaryota > Viridiplantae > Streptophyta > Magnoliopsida > Santalales > Viscaceae > Viscum > Viscum album. Next base: position 70,567,152 of record OY728159.1, read on the forward strand.
AAAAAATATAGTGTATTCGATATTCAGTCCTGGTTTTCAATAATATATTTATATAATTCTTTGAAACATGCAATTATTATAGTAATAAGCCTTTATTTTCAATAATAATTACTTCCAAAACACAAAATTTTATTTTCAAAGACTTTTTATTTAAAATTTTCTCTCTAAAACCATTTTTATACTTAAATAAAACCATTAGTGAAAAAATAAAGTTTTTTATCATCAAAACCAAGGTTAAGAGAACTATTTAAGTTTAACATAAATTTAGTACCTTAGGAATACTTAAATTTGTTTTTTTAGTCAAGTTTTACTCATCGATAGGTGTCCTAAGAGCTAAATTGATTTTTAGAAGCATTGGGCACTGAAGGAACTGGTTTTTAGAGAAACAAAATTTGGTGTAAATTTGGCACTTGGTTAATTTAACTATCTAGATCAACTATGACACCCCCCTTTATTAAGGGGAATGGTTTGTTTAAATTGTGAAACTAATTAGGAATAACCGTGTGACATGGTTTAAGTGTGTAGGGGTGACCCACATGGGTTGTGTACGGTTTTCCAAAAACTTCTTCCAAGCCCACACCCTTAGTCCCACTTAACTAGTAGCTATGTGCAATTAGGCACATAATTTTTCAAACAATGTGACTAGACTTTGTGAGGTTCTTATACCTTGGACAATAGCACTAAATAGTTGGTGAAGGGTTTTCCAAATCGTGCGACCAAAATATTATACTTCTAAAAACGGAAAAAATATTCCCCCTTCCTTATTTAAAATTATTTCCTCCTGTTTTCCTTCCTAGCCATGAACAACATCTCCCCCACACACAGGAGATTCTCCTTGGACTCTCTTCTAGGCATAGAGAGATCTCCTCCATCTGGATCTAGAATCGACCACCATCAATTGAGTTAGATATAATTCATTATGCATATCAATCATATTTCTTATCTTATTCATTTATCTCTCTATATATAATTCTAAATCTATGTCAGATAAATTTCTATATTTTCTGGGAATTTGGTGATTCTTTTAATTTATCACATTCTGGATTGAATAAATGCCTGATATTGGACAAGTGGACAGTCCTAAGTATGAAATAGGTGGTTTGTTTTTACATAAAGTTTCATTCGTTTATAATATTTTTCATTATTCTATGTGTTTTTCCAATGCTTTTCCCATGGTACCAATTTCCTTAAAATAGATATTTTTTTGGAATTTAAGTCCCCTAATAGACCCTCTCGTTATCATTAGAGGTTAGTGATATCAACATGATCCACCCCTTGAGTGTGACATGCTTATTCATATGTCCCCTCATACAATTTGATAATTTAAACATCTATTGGTGTGTTTGTTTTTATTTCCTAAAATTATTTAATTAATTTAAATGGTTGAATTAAACCCTTAGATTTGAGAAATAATGTTTTTATTAGATCTCTTCACCTAAAATGGAATGTTAACAGGTATAAAACCTTTTATAACATTTTTTCATTATTGATTGAAACAATTGAGACTTGAATTAAATAAAGTAAATTAATTGAAAAGATTGATTGGCATAACATATCCCATTGACCCTTGTCACTTTTTAATGAATGGTTAACAAATTAAATAAAAAGAATTGGTACAATGGAATGATTATTACATGGATAATAATATTCATTAAAATTAATGTGCCTATTTTTACTATGGATATTTTTATTATTATAGGAGTTGTCTGACTTGATCCATCCTTGGATTCCTGAGGTAATTACTTGATCACTAAGAGGAAAATACCTTGATTAATTAGACTAGTTTCCAAGGGAGATACCAACCTTGGAATTTGATCAATGTCTTATCATACATGAATACCTCAAAATAGTACTTATGATTCACTTGAATCATTTATAGATATTATATTGCATTATATATACTCCTTGGATTCATCTTAATGTCCCCAGACATGCTATTCTAAGTGATACCTCCTTTGGCTTGAAATCATGCTTAGGATGAGATTACTTGGGACATGACTCCTAGAATAGGTTAAAACTTTTTACAGTGGAATTATAAGGATCTTTAATGTGGATTACACTCATAACCCCACTTGGTTCCTCATTTACTGAGGCTTACCACATGAGATTCTTGTCTCAAGTGGTTGACATCTTCTTCAGGTGCTTCATCTCCCAATGGTTTATGGTCAGATTTATGAGTCTCAGTTGTGTATTTTTTAAGGATGTATGTGTCCTTAGACAAGGATACCCCATGTATCCTAGTGTTTTTTTTGATGGTGAAAGACTCCCTTATTAGGTGTCTAAATCATTCCATGCATGATGGATCCATCCTCCCTTTCCGGTTTAGGAACAATTTTAATGGATTATTACATCTTCTCTTCACTGATGAAATCATGATTTTTACCAATGGTTGTAGAAGATGTATTTGTGTTGTCAATAAGATAATCTATTAATATTGTAAGTATAAGGCCCCAGCCTTAAACGTTACTTAATCTTGAGTTATTACAAGATTACACGTTGAGGATCTTTTCAGGTTTAGAGTTTTAGAGAATTAGATCATAAAACTTGCATTACATTCCACATATAAACAAAGTGGTTACATAAAGATAGTATTATTCATTCCCATCAATGGAAACACATTTAAAATAAAACATGTATTATTTCTTGACACATCCTTGACTCTATCATCTTATCATGTACCTTTCCCTTGACCTGTGAAAAACATTTCAAAAACTTGGGATGAGCATAAAAACTCAGTATGGGTTATAAAAAAAACATGGAAAGGAAACATGAGTTCATATATACATAAGAATGAAATCATAATTTACCCATAAAACATAGGCACTTTAACATACCTCATAAAATCATGAATAAATCATAGAAATCATAAGACATAAATGTAACTTGAGGCATTCATAACATTCTTACGTAGGGAGTAACCCTCTTGGTTACGTTTGGAATACCCATCACAGTATATTCCCTAAAATCTCTTCGGAGAAACCTTAACGTTTCACTCCTTCGCGTTACCCAATGCATTGGAGAGCTATAACGGGCTCACCCGCCCTTAGTTTATCACGGAACCACCCGTCTTCATAATAATGCCCAAGAACCATAACATAATCATATCACATAAACCATGCATAAAGGAAACATAAAATTTCCACATTTCAATCACGAGATATCAATACAACACATTGATATAAAAACATTATGAAAAACATTTTCAATACTAAAATAAAAGAAAAGTAAAACATGATATTTATTTTTCTTTTAAAAAGAAGGTATGGCTTGTAAAAGAAGCCGAAACTCAAATAACGGTCACGACGGCGGAGAAGTCGTTGTCGCCGCATACGTACGACAAAGACATTCCCTTTTGTCATTTAGTAAACGCTTCGTATAAAAAATATTCCTTTTGAATAAACGTAAAAGTCAAAGGGGTTTATACACCGTATAAAATAAAGTTGTGTATAAAATAAAATATGCCTCAATGAAAGGAGATTGAGACGAAGTCCCATACCTCGTATCTGACTTGACCCGACCGTTCTTTAATCTCCTGAATAATAAACTTGAGTTAATCTCTACTTGCTTAAGAACCTTTTTCAAGTTCATTATTCCTTTTATACCATGTTATGAACATCATGTAATCATTTAAGTTAATAATGTTCATTTTGTCGGTATTTGGTTCTTAAGTCAAAAATAGACTTCTTACACTTACATGTTGTTAATTTGGTCATAGGTTCATTATATCCAGAATGATATTAATGACTTGGATAACATATACATCATATATATTCATAATATACATATATTTATAATATTACATCACATTTAGAGGTAAGAAATGAGATGCACCGTTCATGGAGACGGTAAGCCGTACGTACGCATGAACGCTACTTCCATTTCTATTTCGTATTTTCTGGAATGGAATCATAATGATATTAGAGTTTATTATAATTCAAGTATAATAAAATATATAATATCATTAACTTTATCCTTTACACATCCCACATATGGTATTAACAAATCAAATCACTTTCAGGGGGCGGTAGTCCGCACTTCCTAAAATGAAGATATCGTGTTTACCCATAACGGAAACCATAAAGGTATGCCCAAAATGAAAAAAAAGAAGCTTAAGGAAAACATAAACATATTATATATCATATATAAAAATAGTGACATCATAATGGCCACCTTTGATGGTGTTAAATGAGTGTTGAACAATCATCGTTTCGGGAGGCAGAATTTCGCCATCCACGGAAACCGTATGTTCTTTAACCATTTGATGTAGTTGTGTGAGAGTGTAGCTCAAATAAATATTATAACAAAATCCTTGTATATTTAATATACTGGTGTTGTTACAAAATAAGTAAATAAAGAGAGTTTAGGGGGTTGGAGAAACAAAATAAAACAAATGAACATGAGAGAATGAATTACCTTTAAAAGTGTAACTCCTTTTGATTTGAGCCTAAAGGCTTCCTTTGAAAGGATTATGCCCAAAGGGAATATTCTAGGATGAGGAGAGGGATGTGGAGAGAGTAAATGGGCAGGGGTTGGCCGAGCCAAAGGCTTGAGGTGTGTGTTAAATGAGGTAGAGGTGGGTGCCTTTTATAAGAGGAGAGGAGGGGCACTTTTGGAAAGTAAAGAAATATTACTTTATTTGAAAATGTGTTTCGGTTTCAAAAGGTCCCACATTGATATAATTCGTGGATAAGGTGATAAGGCTTCGAAATACACTCATCCAATAAGTTTTGGACATGTGTAGTTCATAGATTTTACATTATCTTTCCATTTTATTTAAATCGTCAAATAATGATGTCATCGCTGCATCATTATTATGTCATAAATAATTTAATTTATTTAATGTCTAAAAATCATAAAAAAAATACTATGATGTAGGAAATATTTTTAGATTTCCAATTAATATTTATAATCAAAAATCCAATCTTTATAACCCCATATAAAAATTGTTTTCGTAAAACATATTATGTTTGTGTCATTTTTACTTTTACATTAAATAAAAAGTTATTTATGTCATTTCCCAACCAAAATGTCTCCATGGGGTCCCCAAGTTGACCCATGGCTTGTCTTGGTCGGCCATGACACAACCAATAAGGTTGGGACATGTGTCTTGGTCATTTCATATTATTAAAGCATTATTTATACCTTAAACTACACTAATTACCACTAATCGTGATTAAAAACTTAATAAGTTACTATTCACCAAAAAATTATTTTAATCTCATTGAACCACATTTTACTTCTTAATGACAACCATGTATGTCGGATTTTCAAAATTCAATACACATTAGTGGTAAACTTTCATTTAACTGAAAAATCAGTTTGCTTGATTACCACTTAGTGGTTTCACTATTCATCAAAAATTGAAGTTTTTCAAAAAATTACCAAAAAATCACCCTAAGCTATATTTGATATTCCGAATTCAAAAATTAAGTCTATTTTACAAAATTCAAATCATATAAGTCACATTAATTAATTTAATAATTAATTCCCGCTGCCAGAGCAAATAGCGCGTTTTTACAAAACAATAAGTATCAAAAGATTGACACCAGTTTAAGTCTAATTTCAAAGTGAAATTGATTCCAATGACCACCATTGGATAAAATGGTAAAAATATATTCTAATTTCACTTCAAAACCAATTCAAAACATAATCTAATCATATAAATAAATTAGATTAAAAAGCAGTTTTGATGTAAAATGCAGTATTTTTCACTATTCATTAAAAAATGAACATTGTCAGAAAAATACTAAAAATTCACACAAGGTAAATTTTGATGTCCCAATCATAAAGAATAAGTTTATTTTGACAAACATAGTTTATAAAATTGTCAAAATATAGATTCAAAAATGGTTTGCCATCAAAAGGCAGTAAAACAATCTTTTAAGAATATTAGTGTATTCCATGCATAAGATTGTATTTATTTTCATTTTAAGCCTCTATAACACTATCTTAATCATTAATAAACATAGATAAAAATATCTATTATTCATTACTTACTTGGGATGTTACATCCTTCCCCCCTTTAGAAAATTGCGTCCCCGCAATTTATTTACTTATCGAATAAATGGGGGTACTTATCCCTCATTGCATTTTCAGATTCCCATGTTTCCTCTTCAATCATGTGGTTTTTCCACAAAACATTTACCTGGTGAATCACCTTATTCCGTAACACTTGCTCCCTGTGGTCAAGAATCTGGACCGGTTGTTCCTCATAAGATAGGTTCTCTTCCAGCTGAACTACCTCTGGACTCAAAACATGAGATGGATCTGGCATATACTTTCTCAACATCGAAACGTGAAAAACATTGTGTACCTGAGATAAACTCGGAGGTAAAGCCACTCGGTATGCAACTGATCCAACTCTCTCCAGAATTTCGTATGGTCCAACAAATCTTGGACTCAACTTTCCTTTCTTACCAAATCTCATCACGCTTTTCCAAGGAGAAACCTTGAGAAAAACATGATCACCTACCACGGAAGATAGATCCTTCCTCCGGTTATCCGCATAACTCTTCTGCCTGCTCTGAGCTGTTCTCATGTGTTTCTGAATCAGCTGAACTTTTTCTGCCATCTCTTCTACCAATTCTGGTCCCATCAACTTCCTTTCACCCACTTAATCCCAGAAAGCTGGAGTTCGACACCGCTTCCCATATAATGCCTGAAATGGCGCCATCTGTATACTGGAATGAAAACTGTTATTATATGAAAACTCAACCAAAGAAAGATGTTGGTCCCAACTTCCCTGATAATCCATAGAACAATCTCGTAGCATATCCTCCAATGTCTGAATTGTTCGTTCTGACTGCCCATCTGATTGAGGATGAAAAGCTGTACTAAAATTTAATTCAGTACCCAACGACTTCTGAAGGCCTTTTCAAAAGTTAGAAGTAAACCTGGGATCACGATCCGATACAATGGAGAGAGGAACTCCATGTAACCTGACTATCTCTTTAAGATACAAACGGGAAAGTTGATCAAGTGAGAAAGTATCTCGTATAGAAAGGAAATGAGCAGATTTGGTCAAGCGATCAACAATAACCCAGATTGCATTATTACCTCGAGATGTCCTCGGTAATCCCACAACAAAGTCCATGGATATATTCTCCCATTTTCACTCTGGCACTGGTAAAGGCTGAAGCATCCCTTTCGGTAACTTCCGCTCTGGTTTAACCTGCTGACAAGTCAAACACTTCACAGTAAAATCAGCAATATCTCTTTTCATTCCATCCCACCAGTAATACTCCCGCAGATCTCTATACATCTTAGTACTGCCCGGATGAACTGAAAACGGAGAACTATGAGCTTCACATAACAACTCTCTCTTCAACTGTGAATCACAAGGCACACACAATCTCTTCCCAAATCTCAAAACACAATCATTATCAATGTTGAATTCAGGAAACTTACCTTTCTGAACCAGCTCTACCTTTTTCTGCAACTCACTATCTTGCTTCTGTGCTTGCTTGATTCTATCTGATAGAGATGATCTCACTGATACCTGAAACAAAACAGAAGGACTTCCTACACCAACAACTTCTATGCCAAAGTTCATCAAATCCTTAACCAAAGGATCACGTTCCAACTGCAACATTGTTAATGAAGGATTACTTTTTCGACTCAAAGCATCAGCCACTTTATTTGCTTTTCCCGGATGGTAATGAATTGTACAATCATAATCTTTGATTAATTCCAGCCATCTCCTTTGTCTTATGTTTAACTCTTTCTGAGTGAATATATACTTTAAAATTTTGTGATCGGTATATATTTCACACTTTACTCCATACAAATGATGCCTCCAAATTTTTAAAGCAAAAACAACAGCAGCTAATTCCAAATCATGTGTAGGGTAATTTACCTCATGAGTTTTCAACTGTCGTGAAACATAAGCAATTACCTGATCATTCTGCATTAGGACGCAACCAAGTCCTTTCAATGAAGCATCACTGTATATAACAAACTCACCATTCCTGGAAGGTAGTGCCAAAACAGGATCATTCACCAATCTTCTTTTCAATTCCTGAAAACAATCATCACATTCTTTTGTCCAGATAAACTTAACACCCTTCCGAGTTAGCTTAGTCATTGGACTAGATAACCGTGAAAAATTTCTAACAAACCTTCGGTAATAGCCCACCAAACCAAGGAAGCTACGAATCTCGGTTACATTTGTGGGTCTTGGCCATTCTTCCACAACTTTTGTTTTTGCAGGATCAACAGTTATTCCATCTTTAGAAACAATGTGACCAAGGAAAGAAATTTGTTGCAACCAAAACTCACACTTGCTGAATTTCCCATACAGTTTCTTTTCTTTTAAGGTTTGCAAGATATCCCTTAAATGTTTTTCATGCTCCTCTTTACTTTTAGAAAACACCAAAATATCATCAATGAAAACCACCACAAACTTATCCAAGAACTCATGGAAAATTCTATTCATTAAGTCCATGAATACAGAAGGTGCATTGGTTAGCCCAAAAGGAATTACTATAAATTCATAATGGCCATATCTCGTACGGAATGCGGTCTTCGGAATATATGCCTCCTTTACCTTCAGCTGATGGTACCCCGATCTCAGGTCAATCTTTGAAAAAAACTGAGCTCCCTGGAGCTGATCAAACAAATCATCGATATGAGGCAAAGGATATTTGTTCTTAACAATGATATTATTCAAGGCTCTATAATCAATGAAAAGTCTCATAGAACCATATTTCTTTTTAACAAATAAAACAGGAGCACCCCATGGTGATGTGCTAGGTCTAATGAAACCTTTCTCTAATAAATCTTGCAATTGATCCTTCAACTCTAAAAGTTCAATTTGTGCCATTCGATAAGGGGGTTTTGAAATTGGCTTAGCATCAGGAACTAAGTCAACAGTAAACTCAACTTCCCGATCTGGTATTATTCTTGGCAACTCATCAGGAAAAACATCAGGATACTCATTTACCACTGGCACATCATTAATCTGAACAGTTCCTTTATTTTCAACGATGTGTGCAAGGTAACATTCATTTCCATCTTTTACAAGTTTCTCGGCCTCTTGATATGTTATCAAAAGTAAGGGTTCATTCCTTTAAACAAACTGAAAGTCTTTCTGAAAAGTAACTTCTTTAGCTCTACAGTCAATCATAGCATGGTAAATAGAGAGCCAATCCATACCCAGGATAACATCAAACTCTACTAGAGGTAGAACAATAAGGTTTGCAAGTAGGTTCTTTCCACAGATAAGGATAGGAAGATTCTTATAAATTCTTTTTTCCTCGACACTTCCCCCAGGTGTTTTTACCAAAAGTTCAGGAGTCATTTCTTGAGATGGTATTCCCATTTCACTAGAAAAGGTTTCAGAGATGAAAGAATGTGTAGACCCCGAATCAAACAACACACTGACATAATCTGAAAAAACAAACAAAGTACCTGATACAACTTCATTTGATGGCCCGACATCTGCTGAAGTAGTTGCAAAGGATTTCACCACCCCTTTATTCTTGTAGTTTAACTGCTTCCCATCACTCAAGCTCCTTGTCGGACACTCGTTTGCATAGTGACCCATCTCATTGCACTTATAACATTTCACTAACTGTAAATCAAATTTGTTCTTACCTTCACCTTGATCCTTTTCAGTGCAATCACGAGCCTTATGTCCCATCTTACCACATCGGTAGCACTTCCCAGAATTCAGAAGACATTCCCCAGCATGCCTTTTGCCACATTTATCACAAACTGGAAACTTAGTTCTCTTACCATCAGACTTTTTTGAAGAATTCTTACCTTTCTCCTGCCACCTCGGTCTCTTCTTCTGCTGGTTGCTATAGAAAACTTGGTCGTCGGCAAACTCCATTTCCACCTTCTCAGCACATCGAACAAGCTTTTCATAACTTTTAAACTCACGAGAAGCTAATGCCCTTCGATACTTTGGCTTTAATCCTGAGTAAAAACGATTGATTTTACTATCAAGGTCCCAGATAAAATTTGGAGCATACCTTGCCAATCGAGTGAACATTTCTTCATAGGCAGCCACTGAGTCTTCCTCTTGCCTCAATTCCAAGAATTTATTTTCCATACTAAGTCGAACAGCCTTAGGAAAATACTTCTCAAGAAACATACCTTTGAATTCATCCCAGTCAAGAGCATCAATCTCATCGGCATCCCGGATATTTTTAACCATAGACCACCACTGATCTGCTTCACCCTCCAAACGGTAAATAGCAACACTAACCTTTTGATTGTATGAACACCCCATGACATCAAAAATCTTCTCCAGTGCTTTAATCCACCCTTCAGCTAGCACAGGGTCAGATGATCCTCTGAATGATGGTGGATGTTGCCTCATGAAATGTTCCACCACTGACATGTTCCTCTGCGGTTGTTCTGGCTGATCTCGTGCATGGATACCACCGCCATTTATCGCTTGAGTCAACTGCGCCATTACTGCAACAAACTGTTCAGTTCCAATTCCGACCATTTATGGATGCTGATTCAGAAGGTTATTTCCTTCTGTATTCCTTCCTAGCACTGCTTCCCTGTTTCCTCTGCGGAAAACCATTCTGAACAAACATGCCTTAGATGAAGCAACATGGTAATCTTTAAATGCTATATCATTTCAAAAAAAATATTTTTGGATAATCATTTAATAGAATTCTAACTCCTAAAGTTATCTAAACCGACCTCTGATACCAACTATAAGGCCCCAGCCTTAAACCTTACTTAATCTTGAGTTATTACAAGATTACACATTGAGGATCTTTTCAGGTTTAGAGTTTTAGAGAATTAGATCATAAAACTTGCATTACATTCCACATATAAACAAAGTGGTTACATAAAGATAGTATTCTTCATTCCCATCAATGGAAACACATTTAAAATAAAACATGTATTATTTCTTGACACATCCTTGACTCTATCATCTTATCATGTACCTTTCCCTTGACCTGTGAAAAACATTTCAAAAACTTGGGATGAGCATAAAAACTCAGTATGGGTTATAAAAAAACATGGAAAGGAAACATGAGTTCATATATACATAAGAATGAAATCATACTTTACCCATAAAACATAGGCACTTTAACATACCTCATAGAATCATGAATAAATCATAGAAATCATAAGACATAAAGGTAACTTGAGTCATTCATAACATTCTTACGTAGGGAGTAACCCTCTTGGTTACGTTTGGAATACTCATCACAGTATATTCCCTAAAATCTCTTCGGAGAAACCTTAACGTTTCACTCCTTCGCGTTACCCAATGCATTGGAGAGCTATAACGGGCTCACCCGCCGTTAGTTTATCACGGAACCACCCATCTTCATAATAATGCCCAAGAACCATAACATAATCATATCACATAAAACATGCATAAAGGAAACATAAAATTTCCACATTTCAATCACGAGATATCAATACAACACATTGATATAAAAACATTATGAAAACCATTTTCAATACTAAAATAAAAGAAAAGTAAAACATGATATTTATTTTTCTTTTAAAAAGAAGGTATGGCTTGTAGAAGAAGCCGAAACTCAAATAATGGTCACGACGGCGGAGAAGTCATTGTCGCCGCATACGTACGACAAAGACATTTCCTTTTGTAGTTTAGTAAACGCTTCGTATAAAAAATATTCCTTTTGAATAAACGTAAAAGTCAAAGGGGTTTATACACCGTATAAAAGAAAGTTGTGTATAAAATAAAATATGCCTCAATGAAAGGAGATTGAGACGAAGTCCCATACCTCATATCTGACTTGACCCGACCGTTCTTTAATATCCTGAATAATAAACTTGAGTTAATATCTACTTGCTTAAGAACCTTTTTCAAGTTCATTATTCCTTTTATACCATGTTATGAACATCATGTAATCATTTAAGTTAATAATGTTCATTTTGTCGGTATTTGGTTCTTAAGTCAAAAATAGACTTCTTACACTTACATGTTGTTAATTTGGTCATAGGTTCGTTATATCCATAATGATATTAATGACTTGGATAACATATACATCATATATATTCAGAATATACATGTATTTATAATATTACATCACATTTAGAGGTAAGAAATGAGATGCACCGTTCATGGAGACGGTAAGCCGTACGTACGCATGAACGCTACTTCCATTTCTATTTCGTATTTTATGGAATGGAATCATAATGATATTAGAGTATATTATAATTCCAGTATAATAACATATATAATATCATTAACTTTATCCTTTACACATCCCACATATGGTATTAAAAAATCAAATCACTTTCAGGGGGCGGTAGTCCGCACTTCCTAAAATGAAGATACCGTGTTTACCCATAATGGAAACCATAAAGGTATGCCCAAAATGAAAAAAAAGAAGCTTAAGGAAAACATAAACATATTATATATCATATATAAAAATAGTGACATCATAATGGACACCTTTTAAGGTGTTAAATGAGTGTTGAACAATCATCGTTTCGGGAGGCAGAATTTCGCCATCCACGGAAACCGTATGTTCTTTAACCATTTGATGTAGTTGTGTGAGAGTGTAGCTCGAATAAATATTATAAAAACATCCTTGTATTTTTAAGATACTGGTGTTGTTACAAAATAAGTAAATAAAGAGATTTTAGGGGGTTGGAGAAACAAAATAAAACAAATGAACATGAGAGAATGAATTACCTTTAAAAGTGTAACTCCTTTTGATTTGATCCTAAAGGCTTCCTTTGAAAGGATTCTGCCCAAAGGGAATCCTATAGGATGAGGAGAGGGATGTGGAGAGAGTAAATGGGCAGGGGTTGGACGAGCCAAAGGCTTGAGGTGTGTGTGAAATGAGGTAGAGGTGGGGGCCTTTTATAAGAGGAGAGGAGGGGCACTTTTGGAAAGTAAAGAAATATTACTTTATTTGAAAATGTGTTTCGGTTTCAAAAGGTCCCACATTGATATAATTCATGGATAAGGTGATAAGTCTTCGAAATACACTCATCCAATAAGTTTTGGACATGTTTAGTTCATAGATTTTACATTATCTTTCCATTTTATTTAAATCGTCGAATAATGATGTCATCGCTGCATCATTATTATGTCATAAATAATTTAATTTATTTAATGTCTAAAAATCATAAAAAAAATACTATGATGTAGGAAATCTTTTTATCTTTCTAATTAATATTTATAATCAAAAATATGATCTTTATAACCCCATATAAATGTTTTTTTCGTAAAACATATTATGTTTGTGTCATTTTTACTTTTACATTAAATAAAAAGTTATTTATGTCATTTCCCAACCAAAATGTCTCCATGGGGTCCCCAAGTTGACCCATGGATTGTCTTGGTCGGCCATGACACAACCAATAAGTTTGGGACATTTTTCTAGGTCATTTCATATTATTAAAGCATTATTTATACCTTAAACTACACTAATTACCACTAATCGCGATTAAAAACTTAATAAGTTACTATTCACCAAAAAATTATTTTAATCTCATTGAACCACATTTTACTTCTTAATGACAACCATGTATGTAGGATTTTCAAAATTCAATACACATTAGTGGTAAACTTTCATTTAACTGAAAAATCAGTTTGCTTGATTACCACTTAGTGGTTTTACTATTCATCAAAAATTGAAGTTTTTCAGAAAATTACCAGAAAATCACCCTAAGCTATATTTGATATTCCGAATTCAAAAATGAAGTCTATTTTACAAAATTCAAATCATATAAGTCACATTAATTAATTTAATAATTAATTCCCGCTGCCAGAGCAAATAGCGTGTTTTTACAAAACAATAAGTATCAAAAGATTGACACCAGTTTAAGTATAATTTCAAAGTGAAATTGATTCCAATGACCACCATTGGATAAAATGGTAAAAATATATTCTAATTTCACTTCAAAACCAATTCAAAACATAATCTAATCATATAAATAAATTAGATTAAAAAGCAGTTTTGATGTAAAATGTAGTATTTTTCACTATTCATTAAAAAATGAACATTGTTAGAAAAATACCAAAAATTCACACAACGTAAATTTTGATGTCCCAATCATAAATAATAAGTTTATTTTGACAAACATAGTTTATAAAATTGTCAAAATATAGATTCAAAAATGGTTTTCCATCAAAAGGCAGTAAAACAATCTTTTAAGAATATTAGTGTATTCCATGCATAAGATTGTATTTATTTTCATTTTAAGCCTCTATAACACTATCTTAATCATTAATAAACATAGATAAAAATATCTATTATTCATTACTTACTTGGGATGTTACAGTAAGTGGAGTGTCCAGTAGGTTAATTGTGGGAAAAGAAGTGTGTACTTTGAAAGATCATGCATCGATAGAGGAATTAAGAGAATCGAGGATATCCTAGGTTTCAAAAGGCAGGGCCTTCCTATGGATTATTTGTGAGCTCCCATTACTGATGAAAGTCATTGTATCTACCACTTTGAGGGGATGGTTGGAAAAATCTTGAACTGTATCACTAATTAGAATAATCAATTTCTATCTTTCATAGACCACATCACCCTTGTTAACAGTGTTATTTCCTCCATTCCAATGCGCATTTTGGCGGCCCTCAGAGTCTCGAAGATTATTATCAGGATAATTGAGAAAACTATGTCTTTATTCATTTGTGATGCTCATTTGGAGGGGAGATTTCATTAGGTTTCTTGGAGTGGGTTGTCCATACCAGTGGAAGTCGAAAATATCAATATCTGTAGTGTGGTAGACTCCATGCAATGCCTCTAGTACAAACTTGCATGGGATGTTTTAGAAGGAATCTCTCCCTGGGACAAGCTTATTGTTCAGAAATATGGGGGTCACATGGTTTCTCCAAAAGGGAAGGTGTCCGATTTATGGAATATATTAAGTAGTCACCTCCCAAAACTGGAGCAACAAGATTAGTGGATGGTGGGGTGTGAGGAGATTAACTTCTGGTGACATAACTGGGTAGGTGTCAAGTTGTTGTTTCTAAGGTGCTGGGTACCTGATATCTCATTTGTTTAGGATTCCTACCATCCCTCCTTTATTGAGGCCATGTTGGAACCCAAACAAATTTATTTTTATATTAGTATCATTTTATCAGAGGTCCATGATAAGCTCATTTTCACTGGAGCCCCATTTGGAGACTTCTCTGTCAAGAATTTCTAGCACTCTATGCAAAATAATCCTAGCCACACGGGATGAGGTAGCATCCTTTTGTTCAAATAAATCCTAGTTAAATTCAACTTCCACACCTAGAGAATCTGAAATGAGGCCCTCCCTACAAATGATGCAATCAGGAAAAAGGTGTTAATTTGGCATTGAGGTGTCTCTGTTGTAGCAACCCTAAGTAAGAGACTCTGTACCACCTATTCTTAAGTAGTGAATGTTCATTGACTATCTGGAGTGGCCTGAGGATTTTTAGAGATGGTATTTAGGAAAATACCAGTGATTCTTTTTTTCTTTATTGTCTCAATGGTGTGGATAGTAATTCTCTGGAGGCTAAGGTAAGGGCCACTATTTTGTATGCGAGATGTTGGTGGTTATGGTTAGTCAGGAACCACGCTCTTCATGATAACATCATCAATTCCCAGGTGGCCATGTATGCTCAAGCTCCTGGCCTTATCGTTGACTTGGGTAGACTCTTAAAGAATTGGGATCAATCTGCTATATTGGGGAGAGTGGTGCCCCATGCGAGAAACCTTCATCCTATATGGAGAGTGCCTTATCTCATGCATTTGGTTTGGTGGAGGTGTCCTTCCTATGGTTTCAAACTTAAGATGGACGGTTCCAGTCAGCTCGGTCTCATGCACGGTGGCAGAGTTGTCTATGGCTCCATTGGATCAGTGGTGGTCTCCTTCAGAAAATTCTATGGTAAAGGTGACTAACTTATGGCTGATGAAAAAGATCTCTTAGATGGGCTTGAGGTCTATATATTTATGAGAATTTCAATTTCAGACATGAGTTAGATTCTACAGTTCCCATATACTCCTTACAGTGGAAGATCACTATCCTTTTGTTGATCATGTACATCATCTCCAAATGCATGCATCTCATTGACCAAGCTACTCTGACCCATACATAGAGATAATGAAACAATGTGGCTGAGTTTTTGGATTCAAATCATAATCAATGTAATTATAAATACATTTTTTTATTGGTTGGGTTCCCTCCCCCCTAAGTGTGCAAATCTGGTTTGAGATGATGCCCTTGGATTGTACTATTTTAGACCTCCATGAACTTATTTGTTTTTGAGTCCTTTAATATTTTTTTTACTTTGGATGGGATTTTTGGATCGACCCTCTATGGTGAAGGATTCCTCAGTTACATATTGGATCCCTCCTTATAATTATCATTACACATCATATAGTCCCTTGTTATACATGATGCTAATAGGCTTACCACCCCTTAATTTTAAATGTAAGATCATGATATTATCCCTCAATGAATTCCCTTGTTACTAAATCATGGGTCCACACTAGTGCATGTATATCTATGAAAATTATTGTTTGATGTATGAATATATATATATATTATGGAAGGTGTTTAGATACATGTAGGATTATCTCGAAGTAGGTATGGTCGACCGGGTGTCTTTGAGGAACCTGATCCTAAGATGTTATTATTCATCGTTTACCGCTTCATTTTGATATGCCTGCACACTAATTATTTTATATACATGAACTAGATAGATTTAGACACCATTAGTGGTGGACTAATGAGAATATATGACACCCTATTTGGGCCACCATTACACTGAGGTACCCAAACAGACCTCTTGGTTGCAAGATCCTGTTCATGGATTGTGCTTGATTTCTATTATCCTTATAGGCTAGGATAAAGTATGGGAGAAAATGATAGAGCTTGTTCTCATTATTCTACCAGATATAATCACCATGTATTTTATTTATTTACATCTTTTGTCTGACTTTCCATGTACTGTGTATACCTTCCTATTTTTATGTTAGAGCATGTTCATGCACGATCATTTATTCATCCATTATTTATTTGAAGTTATTATTATATTAGGATTACTTTTTTATTATTTATTATACTATATTTATTATTGATCCAGAGGGTATAGTATATACACTGTACCTACATTAGATCCTGTATACTAGTTGGAAACCTCTGGAATATAGGGAGGCGTGCTTGAGGCCTAGTGGCCAACTGGATTAGGGCATTGTTTTAGTGGCTCTCCATATAGGAAAATACAAGCAATATTAGAGATTATTTTCCTCTTTTGTATTACTATTTTGGGATGATATATAGGAGGATAAGAATGTGTCATCACTTGGTAAATAACTCGTGTCTAGGTCTGGCCAACCCAAGTATGTGGGAGAGATCAAGTTACCTGAGAAGGGATTCTCGTTCAATATTATAGTTGTTTATTATTTCAACTTGGGTGATTATTTTACTTCCACTAGTTATTGATTTATTGGTTTAAGGATATATAACTATAGACCGTTATATAAAGAAAGTGTTCTTACATGCATCATCATAGGAACATAGAATTCACATGTAAGGCATATACCAATTCACGTAGGTTTCATCGTAGGTTTCCCGTTGCATAATATTTTGTATTACAAAATTTTGTGATTATCAACATGATTATTTGTATCCCTACTTAGGTAATTATATATATATATTTTGTTTTTCTGTATACTCTTTTTGGGTGATTTTTTCCATGATTATACATGTTATCTTATTAAATAGTAGATTTTCATGATTACTACCATGATTTAATGATTATTAGCATGTCTTGACCTTAATTATGATATATGGTCAGTTAAATAAAGTTTCTACATCAACCTAAATGGTGTTTTCCTATAAAGATTGATGGTGAAATTCTATTTATCCAACCAATTATAATTATTTTGATCCACAAACCATTGGTTCATGGGTTGAAATATTTATTATTGTGATTAAATGGGTCCCAATAAAAATTTATAAAGTGTATGGGCCTTTATAAATTGGTAATGGTAACCC
The DNA here is from genome assembly GCA_963277665.1 of Viscum album. Classification (NCBI taxonomy): domain Eukaryota; kingdom Viridiplantae; phylum Streptophyta; class Magnoliopsida; order Santalales; family Viscaceae; genus Viscum; species Viscum album. The sequence continues at coordinate 70,585,090 of OY728159.1, forward strand.
ATATAACCAAACCATCATATATGGAATTATTTATTTTGAAAAAAAATTGGAAACTTTGTTACAACTACATGAATATAATTTGTGAATTATAAAGGAAGGTACCCATATAAATTGGGAATTTTAATTCATTTAACTAAACCATGATGCTTACAAGTATATGATAAATTGGAATTATTATAGAAAATGGTTTCCTTTATGAATTACAATACCTATAATTAGGGTATGATAACCCATATGAATAAAACCTTAAATACACAACTAGACCCAAGTAGGCCAGTTGGGGCAAGTTGCTTATGAGATAAATTGGAATCGACCCAATTAGGTCAGCCTTGGCATGTTGTTATGTGGTAAACCCATTAAGGGTGTTTGAAATTTCAATAATATAAATTGTTAAGGGTTTCAATTAAAAGGGATGCTAACTATAATGTATAGAGTTGAATCAATAAATCAGGACTACATAACCATATAATTGAACCCAAATTGACATGATGGGTCCCTCATAGCCCACCTTTACTTTCTTATGTTCTTAGTACTTAAAACCCATAGGTTATGTTTATGAAAATAGAATTATTATTTAAAATTTACACAACAACTTATATTTTGTTACATATAAATGTATGGTGACATCTTATTTGAAAAGTTCCCTTAATTAATAAAAGACCAGTTATATGATTTTGAGCCTTGTTATTATTAAGAGTTAGTTAATTAAATTTTCAATTATGAACTAAATAGTGTTTTTCTCTATATATGGTAAATTCAATTTTTCTTTGACTGAGTGTAACATCCCAAGTAAATAAAGAATAAGACATTTTTATATTTCTTAATATTTCTGAATTAAATATTAATTTTACTGTAAAGGGTATTCTATGTTTGATGTCATACCCAATACGCAACAACATGTTTCTTTGAAATCTTATGTTGCACACAACATGGAGTTATACCGAAAAATAAAATAATAAAATAATATTATTTTAAATGGTAGTTAACGTTTAGCCATTATAATGGAGGTAATGAACAGAACTAACTAAAATATGATTATATATATTTGTTAAATGTTTTTACATTTATGCAATAAATTTTAGTGGATTAAAATAAGAATGAATCAAATTCTAATCATAAATACTCTAATATTCTTTAAAAGGTCATTTTACTTCCTTTTGATGGTGAACCATTTTTAAATCTAGTTTTGTCACATTTATATGTTCTATTTGAAAAAATAAATTTTTTATTTATAATCGGGACATTAAAATTTACTTTGGATGTAATTTTTCTATTTTTTTGATAAAGTTAATTTTTTTATGAGTACTGAAAAATACTATATTTTAATTCAAAACTACCTTTCAATCTAATTTATTTATATGGTTATATTATCTTTATAAATGGTTTTAAAGTGTAATTAGATTTTGTTTTTACCAATTAATCAAATTTTGGTCATTGGAAGTAATTTCACTTTGAAATTCGAGATAAACAAGTGTTAATTTTTTGATAGTTATTATTTCTTTAAAACACACTTTTTGTTTTGACAACGGAAATTAATTTTAAATTAATTTCTGCCACTTCTATATTTTGAATTTGGAAAAAGGATTCCATATTTGTAATCAGTAGGTCCACATTTTGTAAATAAGTAACTTTTATTTTTAGACATTATGAATATATACTTTAGTAAATATTTTATTTACCATGGTTAAAGGGTAAATCTGGTAAATAAGGGTAAAAAATAATATTATAATAATATTTATTTCCCCTAACATGTGTCCTAATCATATTTGATGATATATTTACGACCTTTTTCATTCTTGGGTCTATTTTGGGACCCCATGGAGCCACTTGGGATTAATAATGACACTTTATATTAATTAATTTAATTAAATACAAAAATGACATAAAACATATATCTTTCAGTAAATCAATTTATATATGGTGTTATATAAGTTATATATTTGAATATAAATATTATTTTGAAATATAAAAATATTTCATACATCATGGTTGTTTTTTTATAATTTTTATACATAAAATAAATTAACTTATTTATGACATAATAATGATGTAGTGTTTACCTCATTAATGAATGATTTAAATAAATAAGATTATAAAAATTAAAACAATATCCAAAACCTTTCCAATTATTATTGGATGATTTTATTTCGAACAAGAGTCATATTATATTAGACTTTAATGAGTTTCAGACCTTTAGAAACTGAAAATAATTATATAATAAAATAATATTTTCAAACTTTTCTAAAGAGCTCCTCCTCCCCATTATAAAAGGACACCACTTATAACCAATTACTCACACTTCTCAAGAACCTTGTCTCATCCAAACTGTGCCCAATTAAGCTACATACATCACTATCTTCCTCATAAAAGCCTTCTCCTATGAATAATGTAACTAAAGTAAACCTTTTGGTTCAATCCAAAGGGAGTTACCCGATTTAAAGGTAATGTCTTCTCTTAAGTTCTTTTCTTTTATCTTACTTCTCCACCCCCCAAAATCCCTTTATTTATTTATTTTATAAAAAAACAGTATATTAAATATACTAGGATGATTTTATGATAATTATTCTAACTACCCTTCCACACACCACCATCTAATGGATACAAACATATTGTTTCTGTGGACGGAGAAATACTGCCTCACGAAAGGATGATTGTTCAAATATCTCCAACCACCTCTCATGGTGGCCATTATGATGGAAATATATTTATATGTGATATATATTATATTTATATTTTCTCTTTACTTCTTTATTTTTCATTTATATCATACCTTTATGTTTTCCATATTTGGTAAAAGCGATAATTTCATTTGAGGAAGTGCGGACTACCACCCCCTCAAAGTGATATGACTCGTTCATGCCATAAATGGGATGTATAAAAGATGAAGTTAATGAAATTATATATGATATTATACTGGAATTATAATATACCTATGTATCATTAAGTTTTAATTCCATTAAAATACGAAATATAAATGAAAGTAGCGTTCATGCATACATACGACTTACCATCTCCATGAATGGTTCATTTCATTTATTATCTCAAAATGTTATGTACTGTTATAAATAAATATATATACTAGATATATATGATATATAAATCATTAATATAATTTTTTAGATAATGGAATTTTGACCACATGGACAATTTATAATTATAAAAAGTTCATTTTTAACTCAAGTTCCGAACATCGACAAAATATCCTATATGAACTCAAATAATTAACTAATTGTTATAGAAAGGTAATAAGTGATATTAAAGGAATAATAAACTTGAAAATGGTTCTTAATCAATTAGAAATTAACTTAAGTTTATTATTCATGAATTTAAAGAACTAACGGGTTAAGTCAGATATGAAGTAAGGGACTTCGTCTCAATCTCATTTCATTGAGGCATGTTTTGATAATATACACCTCCTTCTTTTATACGGTATATAATAAAACCCTTTGAATTTTAATTTCATTCAAAGGGAATATGTTTTCTATGAAGTGTTTTACTAAACAACAAAAGGAATGTTTTTAATGTTTTCAGAGACATTGACCTCTCCATTGCCGTAATCGTTAGTTGGATTCCTCTATAAGCCTTAATGTTTTTAAAAGGAATAGAAATCACTTATTCTATTTTTTGGGTGTTTTGGTATTGAAAATGGTTTTTGAAATGGATTGATTCTTTCAATATCTTGAAATTATTTCTTGTGATTTCAAATGAAATGTTATTAGTGAAATTTTTATATTTGTAATATTTTATGCGTTATGATTTTATAATGGTACTTAGACATTTGACAGGTGGTTACATGATAAACCAAATGAAGGGTCGTGCTATGATAAACCAGGATGGGTGGTTACGTTATAACCTCTAATGCATTGGGTATGGAATTCGTCCGTATGGATATTCTATTTAGTGATATGTGTGGAAGTCAACCGTATGGTTATTAAATCTAAGTATGTTTATGTCCCAAGTTACCTTTATATGTTATGTGTGATTTCTATGGGTTTTATGGTAATATTTTGGTTACAATAGGGTAAGAAATGATATTTTATTCAATGAATATTATTTACTACTTCATGAAGGTGAAAAGTATTTATTATGATAAAGTATTCATGGTTTACTTGTTGTTTTGAAAAACTAACAGTTTTCATTATTTGTGTATCCCTTAATAAGATTTTTATACTCATCCCAAGTTTTTTTTGAAATGGTTTTCACAGGACTTAAAGATGAATAAGGTCAAGGATGTGATCAAGGAAAAGTCATGATGTCTAAAATATGGAACTAGACATGACTATTTTTTTTCAAGAGTTTTTATTTTATGAAAAAATGGATACTGAGTAGAAGTGTCTACATGTAATAGTCAAATTGTTATGTATATGTTATGGTCTAATTCTGTAAAACTCTAAAGCTGAAAAGATCCTCAATGTTAATTATTAACTTAATTCAAGATTAAGTAATGTTTAAGGTCGAGTCCTTATAGTTGGTATCATAGGTCGGTTTAGAAAACTTTAGTAGTTAGGATATTGTTAAATTAGTATCTATAAATTAATTTATGGCATGATTGAAATGATATAGAATTTACAAATTACCATGTTGCATCGCCTAAGATATTTCTGTGTTCAGAATGTTTTTCCATAAATTAAATAGGGAAACTATGTTGGGAAGGCATACAGAGGAGAATAAAGTTCCAAATAAGCCACCTGAGATGGTCAGAATCGGAACTGAACAGTTTGTTACAGTGATGGAACAATTGAATCAGGCTATAAATGGTGGTGGTATCCATGAATGAAATCAGCCAAATCAACCACAGAGGAACATGTCAGTAGTGGAGCATTTCATGTGGCAATGTCCCCCATCATTCATAGGATCATATGACCTTGTTCAAGATGAAGGGTGGATAAAAGCACTAGAGAAGATTTTTGATGTCTTGGGGGTGTTCAGAACATCAAAAGGTTAGTCTCACTGTTTACCATTTTGAAGTTGAAGCGGATCAGTGGTGGTCGATGGTGAAAAATATCAGGGATAGTGAGGAGATTTATGCTCTTGATTGGGATGAATTCAAAGGTATGGTTCTTGGTAAATATTTTCCTAAGGTGGTTTGACTTAGGATGGAAAAACAATTCTTGGAATTGAGGTAGGAGGATGACTCAGTGGCTACTTGTGAAGAAAAGTTAACTCGAATGGAAAGGTATGCTCTAAATTTTATCTGAGATCTTGATAGTAAGATAAATTGATTTTACTCAGGACTGAAGCCGCGATATCTAAGAGCATTAGTCTCTCATGAATTCAAAAGCTATGAGAAACTTGTCATATGTGCTGATAAGGTAGAAATGGATTTTTCTGATGATCATGTGTTCTAAGAGAGTAAACAAAAGAAGAGGTTTAGTTGGTAGGAAAAGGGAATGAATTCATCAAAGAAGCCTTAAGGTATGAAAATTAAAAATCCATCTTGTGAAAAGTGTGGTAAAAATCATCCTGTATAATTTTTATCAAGATATGGAAAGTGATTTCATTGTGGTAAGTCTGGTCATATTGCTCGTAATTGTAAGGAAGATGATTAAGTAGGCAATGAAAAGCCAATGAAAAGATGTTTTAAGTGAAATGAAATGGGTCATTATGCAAATGAGTGTACAACAAAGAACTTAAATTAGAGAAATAATCAAAACTACAAGTAGAAAGGGGTGGTTAAATCATTTGCAACTACTTCAGCAGATGTTGGGCCATCGAATGATGTAGTATCAAGTATACTATTTATTTATTCAGATTATACCAATGTGTTGTTTGATTCAGGGTCTATACATTCTTTCATTTCTGATAAGTTTTCTAGTAAATTGGGAATTCCATCTCAAGATATGAATCCTGAACTTATGGTAAAAACACCTGGAGGAAATTTTGAGACAAAAAGAAATTATAAGAACCTTCCTGTCCTTGTGTGTAGAAATAATCTACCTAAAAACCTTACTGTTTTGCCTCTAGTAGAGTTTGTTGTTATTTTTGGCATGTATTGGATTTCTATTTATCATATAGATATTGAATGTAGAGCTAAAGTGGTTTCTTTTCAGAATTAGTTTTATTTTGTGTACAATAATTAACCCTTACTTTTGATAACATATCAGGAAGATGAGAAACTAGTAAAAGATGGAAATTAATGTTACCTTGCACATATTGTTGAAAACAAAGGAACTATTCATATTAAGGATGTTCCAGTGGTAAATGAGTATCTTAATGTTTTTCCTGATGAGTTGCCTGGTATAATACCTAATCGAGAAGTTTAATTTACTGTTGACTTAGTTCCTGATTATAATAAAATTTTAAAACCCCCTTATCGAATGGCTCAAATTTAACTTTTAGAGTTAAAGAAGAAATTGTAGGAGTTATTATATAAAGGTTTCATTTAACCTAGAACATCACCATGGGGTACTCCTATATTTTTTGTTAAAAAGAAAGATGGTTCAATGAGACATTGCATTGATTATAGAGCATTGAATAACATCACTGTTAATAACATGTATCCTTTGCCTCATATCGATGATTTGTTTGATCAGCTTCAGGGAGCTCAGTATTTTTCAAAGATTGACTTGAGTTCGGGATACCATCAGTTTAAATTAAAGGAATAAAACATTCCAAATACAACATTTCGTACTAGATATGGCCATTATGAATTTGTAGTTATTCCTTTTGGGTTAACCAATGCATCTGCTGTATTCATGGATCTTATGAATAGAGTTTTCTGTGAGTTCATGGATAAGTTTTTGGTTGTGTTCATTGATTATATTTTTATTTATTCTAAAAGTAAAGTGGAGCATAAAAGTCATTTTAGGGTTGTCTTGAAAACTTTAAAAGAGAATAAATTGTATGGTAAATTCAGAAAGTGTGAGTTTTGGTTACAATAAATTTCATTCCTTGGTCACATTGTTTCAAAAAATGGAATAACTGTTGATCCTACTAAAACAAAAGTTGTTGAAGAATGGCCAACACCCACAAATATAACCGAGATACGTAGTTTTATTTGTTTTGTAGGTTATTACCAGAGGTTTGTTGAAATTTTCTCACGGTTATCTATCCCATTGACTAAGTTAACTCGAAAAGGTGTTAAGTTCATTTTGGACAAAATAATGTGATGATTGTTTTCATGAATTGAAAATAATATTAGTGAATGATCCAGTTTTGGAACTGCCTTCTAGAGATGGTGAATCTGTTATTTACAGTGATGATTCGTTGAAAGGACTTAGTTGTGTCCTAATGAAGAATGACCAAGTAATTGTTTTTTCTTCACGTCAGTTGAAACCTCATGAGTTAAATTACCATACACATGATTTGAAATTAGATGCTGTTGTTTTTTCTTTAAAAATTTGGAGGCATCATCTGTATGGAGTAAAAGGATAAATATATAATGAACAAAAAAGTTTGAAGTATATATTCACACAAAAATAATTGAACATGAGATAGAGGAAATGGATAGAATTAATCAAGGATTATGATTATCTGATTGATTACCATCCAGGAAAGGAAAATAATGTGGCTGATGCTTTGAGTCAAAAGAGTAATGCTAAATTAACCATGTTATGTTTGGAACAAGATCATTTGATTAATGATTTGATGAACTTTAGCATAGAATTTATTGGTACAGAAAATTACTCTGTGTTGTTTCAGGTGTCAGTGAAATAATCTCTATTAGACAAAATTAAGCAAGCATAGAAGGAAGAAAATGAGTTATAGAAAAAGGTAGAGTTGGTTCAGAAGGGTAATTTGCCTAATTTTAACATTGATAATGATTTTGTCTTGATGTTTTGGAAGAGATTATTTGTGACTTGTGATTCACAGTTGAAGAATGATTTGTTATGGGAAGCTCATAGTTCTCCGTTTTCAGTTCATCCTGGTAGTACTAATATTTACATAGATCTTCAAGAGTATTACTGGTGGGATGTAATGAAAAGAGATATTACTGATTTTACTGTGAAGTGTTTGACTTTTCAATAGTCTAAAGAATAGCGGAAGTTACCAAAAGGGATGCTTTAGTATTTACCAGTGCTAGAGTGGAAATTGGAAAATATATCCATGGATTTTGTTGTGGGATTACCAAAGAAATCTCAAGGTAACGATTCAATCTGGGTTATTGTTGATCGATTGACTAAATCTTCTCATTTCCTTCCTATTTGAGATACTTTGTATTTAGATCAACTATCTCGATTGTATGTTAAAGAGATAGTTAGGTTTCATGGAGTTCCCCTCTACATTGTATCTGATTGTGACCCCAGGTTAACTTCTATCTTTTGGAAAGACCTTCAAAAGTCATTGGGTACTGAATTAAATTTTAGTATATCTTTTCATCCACAATAATATGGGCAGTCAGAATGAACAATTATTATATTAGAAGATATGTTACGTGTTTTTTCAATGGATTACCAGGGAAATTGGGACCAACATATTTCTTTGGTTAAATTTTCTTATAATAATAGTTTTCATTATAGTATAAAAATGTCTCCATTTGAGGCATTATATGGGAAATAGTGTCAAAATCCAGATTTTTAGGATGAAGTTGGTGAAAGGAAGCTGATGGGACCATAATTAGTAGAGGAGATGGTAAAAAAAGTTTTGTTGATTTAGAATCACATGACAACATCTTAGAGTAGGCAGAAAAGTTATGCAGATAACTAGAGGAAGGATCTTTCTTTTGAGGTAGGTGATAATGTCTTTCTCAAATTTTCTCCATGGAAAAGTGTTATGCATTTTGGTAAGAAGGGAAAGATGAGTATGAGATTCATTTGAACTAACGAAATCTTGGAGAAAGTTGGACCAGTTGCCTACAGAGTGGATTTACCTCCAATTTTATCCCAGGTACACAATGTTTTTCATGTTTCAATGTTGAGAAAGTATTTTCTAGATCCATATCATGTTTTGAGCCCAGAGGTAGTTTAGTTGGAAGAGAATCTCTCTTATGAGGAACAACTAATCCATATTCTTGACTGAAGAGAGAAAGTGTTACAGAATAAGGTTATTCATTAGGTAAATGTTTTGTGGAAATACTATATGGTTGAAAAGGAAACATGGGAATCTGAAAATTCTACTAGGGATAAATACCCCCATTTATATGATAAGTGAATAAAAATTTCGAAGACACAATTTCCAAAAGGGGGGAAGGATGTAACATCCCAAGTAAATAAAGAATAATACATTTTCATATTTATTAATATTTGTGAATTAAATATTAATTTTACTTTAAAGGGGATTCTATGTTTGATGGCGTACCTGATACACAACAATGGGTTTCTTTGAAATCTTACATTGCACACAACATGGAGTTATACTGAAAAATAAAGTAATAAAATAATATTATTTTAAATGGTAGTTAACGCCTAGACATTGTAATGGTGGGAATGAACAAAACTAACTAAATTATGATTATAAATGTTTTTAAATGTTTTTACATTTATCCAATAAATTTTAGAGGCTTAAAATAAGAAAGAATCCAATTTTAAGCATAAATACACTAATATTCTTTAAAAGGTCGTTTTACCGCATTTTGGTGGCAACCCCTCTTTAAATCTAGTTTTTTCACTTTTATATGTTCTATTTGAAAAAATAAAATTTTTATTTAGAATCAGGACATCAAAATTTACTTTGGATGAAATTTTGATATTTTTTCTGATAAAGTTTATTTTTTTATGAATAGTGAAAAATACTGTATTTTAATTCAAAACTGCCTTTTAATATAATTTATTTATATAATTAGATTATCTCTATAAATTTTTTTAAAGTTTAATTAGATTATATTTTTACCATTTAATCCAATTTTGGTCATTTTAAGTAATTTCACTTTGAAATTTTACATAAGCAAGTGTCAATCTTTTGATAGTTATTATTTCTTAAAAACACACTTTTTGTTTTAACAATGAGAATTAATTTTAAATTAATTTCTGTCACTTCTGTGTTTTGAATTTGGAAAAATGGATTCCATATTTGGAATCAGGGGGTCCAAAATTTTTAAATAAGTAACTTTTATTTTTAGACATTTTGAATATTTACTTGAGTAAATATTTTATTTACCATGGTTAAAGAGTAAATATGGTAAATAAGGGTAAAAAATAATAATATAATAATATTAAATTACCCTAAAACGTGTCCTAATTATATTGGATGATACATGTCTAACCTTGTTCATCCTTGGGTCAATTTGGGGACCCCATGGAGCCACTTGGGAGTGATAATGACACTTTATATTAATTAATTTAAAGTAAAGACAAAAATGACGTAAACATATATCTTTCAGTAAATCAATTTTCACATGGGGTTATATAAGTTATATATTCAACTATAAATATTAATTTTAAATCTAAATATATTTCCTACATCATGGTATTTTTTTATAATTTTTATACATCAAATAAATAAAATTATTTATGACACAATAATGATGCAGTGTTTACCTCATTAATGAATGATTTAAATAAATAAGATTATAAAAATAAATACAATATCCAAAAACTTTTCAATTATTATTGGATGATTTTATTTCAAAAAATAGTCATATTATCTTTTACTTTAATGAGTTTTGTACATTTAGAAACCGAAAATCATTATATAATAAAATAATATTTTCAAACTTTCCTAAAGATCCCCTCGTCCCCCTTACAAAAGGAAACCACTTCTAACCAATTACTCACACTTCTAAACCACCTTAGTTCTTCCAAAATATGAACAATTCATCTCCCTACACCCCTCGCTTCCTCCTAGAATCCTTCCCCTAGGAAAAAGTCAATTCAAGTAAACCTTTTGGTTCAAACCAAAGGGAGTTACCCGATTTAAAGGTAACATCTTATCTTAAGTTCTTTTCTTTTATTTTAATTCTCCAACCCCATAAACTCTCTTTATTTATTTATTTTATAAAAAAACCATTATATTGAATATACTAGGATATTTTTATGAGAATTATTCTAACTACACTTCCACACACCTCCATCTAATGGATACAAACATACTGTTTCTGTGGACGACGAACTACTTCCTCACGAAATGATGATTGTTCAAATATCACCAAATGCCTCTCATGGTGGCCATTATGATGGAAATATATTTATATGTGATATATATTATATTTATATTGTCTCTTTACTTCTGTATTTTTCATTTATATCATACCTTTATGGTTTCCATAATGGGTAAAATCGATAATTTCATTTGAGGAAGTGCGGACTACCGCCCCCTCAAAGTGATATGAATCGTTCATGCCATACGGGGGACATAAAAAGGATGAAGTTAATGAAATTATAGATGATATTATACTGTAATTATAATATAACTATGTATAATTAATTTTTCATTCCATTAAAATACAAAATAGGAATGAAAGCAGCGTTCATGTGTACGTACGACTTACCGTTTCCATAAACAGTGCATTTCATTTCATATCTCCAAATGTTATGTAATGTTATAAATACATATATATTAGATATATATGATATCTATGATATCTAAATCATGAATATTAGTTTGGAGATAATGGAATTTTGACCACATGGACAATTTATAATTATAATAAGTTCATTTTTAACTCAAGTTCTAAACATCGAAAAAATGTTCGATATGAAATCAAATAATTAACTAATTGTTATAGAAAGGTAATAAGTGATATTAAAGGAATAAAAAACTTGAAAATATTCTTAATAAAGTATAAATTAACTTAATTTTATTATTTAGGAAATTAAATAATGAACAGGTCGAGTCAGATGAGGTAAGGGACTTCCTCTCAATCTTCTTTCGTTGAGGCATGTTTTGATAATATACAACTCCTTCTTTTATACTGTATATAATAAACCCCTTTGAATTTTAATTTCATTAAAAGGGAATATTTTTTATATGAAGAGTTTTAATAAAAAAAAGGAATGTTTTTAACATTTTTGGCATCATTGACCTCTCCACCGCCGTAATCGTTAGTTGGATTCCTCTATAAGCCTTAATGTTTTTAAAAGGAAAAGAAATCCCTTATTCTATTTTTTTGGGTGTTTTGGTATTGAAAATGGGTTTTTAAATGGACTGATTATTTCAATATCTTGAAATTATTTCTTGTGATTTAAAATGAAATGTTATTAGTGAAATATTTATATTTTCAATTTTTTATGTGTTATGATTTTATAATGGTACTTGGACATTTGACAGGTGGTTACGTGATAAACCAAATGATGGGTGGTGCTGTGATAAACCATGATGAGTGGTTATGTTATAACCTCCAATACATTGTGTATGGAAGTCGACTATATGGATATTCTATTTAGTGATTTGTGTGGAAGTCAACCATATGGTTATTCTATCTAAGTATATTTATGTCCCAAGTTACCTTTATATGTTATGTGTGATTTATATGGGTTTTATGGTAATATTTTGGTTAAAAAAGGGTAAGAAATGATCTTTTATTCAGTGAAGAGTATTTACTAATTCATAAAGGTGAAAAGTATTTCTTATGATAAATTATTCATGGTTTACTTTTTGTTTTGAAAGACTAACAATTTTCCTTCTTTGTGTATCTCTTACTGAGATTTTTATGCTCATCCCATGTTTTTTTGAAATGTTTTTCATAGTACTTAAAGATGAATAGGGTCAAGGATGGGATCAAGTAAAATTCATGATTTCTAAAATATGGAACTTGACATGACTCTTTTTTTCAAGAGTTTTTATTTTATAAAAAAAATGGGTACTGAGTAGAAGTGTCTACATGGAATAGTCCAATTGTTATGTATATGTTATGGCCTAATTCTATAGAACTATAAACTTGAAAAGATCATCGATGTGAATTATTAAATTAATTCAATATTATATAATTTTTAAGGCCGAGTACTTATACTGAGACAGTTTTGAAAACTCTTGAATTAAATAAACGGTTAAAGAGGAAATTATAAGATAATTTTCCAAATGATGCATGGCGTTAGGTAAATAAAGTGAAAGGTATGGTTTCTCTAACAACATGTATTTGATATATTCATTATAAAAACCATTTTAAATGTTGAAAAGAATGAGAATCATTTAAATAACTTAAAATTAAACCTTTTTGTAAAGCCCTGAGCCCAGTTACCCAGAGTTGGTGCATTATTACGTATCATTGGCATGATCACAAGGGATCAAATACTGAAAGACTGATCAGTTTAGTAGCCTTGGAAACACTAGATATATTCATAAGTCTTACATTAAATCATAAATTGAAAAACTAAAACACATCTTTTCTTCATATCCCCTCATACTATCCCTATAGGTCATTCATAAAATACTTCTTCACATCCTTGGAAAAATTAAACATTGAAAGGGGTGAGCTCAGATGCTCAGTAAGGATAAAAATATAGAAGAAAATTTCATAAATAAACATAAACATTTAAGGCAATGTATAACTAAAACAAAATCCTTTTAAACTTGAAATTATACATAATATGGAAAAGATAAAATGAAATAATGCCATTTACTTATTCACATTGATATTCTACTAATCGAACAATCACATGAAATAATAATAACCACTTTCATAATTATGGAATGCATAATTCCAGACTATCATAACCACATAGTCAAGGCCCTGTGCCAAGACTACAAATAAAATTTTTTCAAGGCCTTGTACCAAGACACTAGTTTGTCTCAAGAGACCTAACGATGCATCGATGAGCTATAGTGGGCTCCACCCATCACTTACTAAGTCCAATGCATTCCTCAAATGAAAAGGTTTAAACATAACATAAACATTCGTATTTGAAACTAGAATACGAAATGTGAATAATTTATCCATAAACCATGAATGGTATGAAATAACACATCCACAGTCAAACATATCACAAAACCTTCAATATAATATGGAAGTTTTGTATCATAATAAATCAACTTCAAATAATATTAAAATCCATCAAAGGATGTTGACATGGATGAAATTAAAACTATTTAAGAGAAATATATCTTTTTTTTGAAATCATTTAAAAGTCACGTAATTATAAAAGAAAACCTTTACTTTGAAAATATTATTATAAGATTGTAAGGTAAGATTTGATGATTCTATAACATTGGAAAATAACCGCACCCACTGTATAAGTTAAAAAAGACATTCTTACATTAATTCTGTCGAAAAGGTTAAAAAGGACCATGTTTGGAAAACGACAGAAAGATTCCTTTATACAAATCTTATAAAATTTCAAACAAGGGTATAAATGAATTTAACCCATTGTCTATTAAATATTAAAGATGTTTTGAAATAAACTTTTAATAAACATGGATGTGGATGATAAAGAGGTCTCAGTAGATACTTACGTAAAAACAACCTCGGATAATAAAGAGATTGTGAAATTAACCCTTACCTAGTACTTTTCCTTGGTAAACAGTAGGTTAACCTCCTATATAATGGTGAAATAATTGTTATTAAATTATACATGAATCATATACATTATTATTATATCATATATGATCTTTTAACATTACTTTGTTAATAATATCTTAGTATTATCGTTGTTTCAGGTGTTAACTGATTCGTTTTCCTTTATATGATTTGTTATGTAAGTCGTGTTTGTTATGGATAGGTTTTATCTTATTCATATCCAGAATGATATTAAGTCTTTAAAAATTATTTTTAACCATCAAATGAAAATTAGTCTTGAATGGATACGATGGGGAATGAATCTCATCGTGTTCGTGGAGACGGTATTCCGTACGCACGCACGAGCGACAATATCATTCTTTTGATATTTAAATAACATATAATTGGATGGTATATAATATATACAGAACCATTATCATGTTATATTTATTATTTACATCAATTACACATCATTATTATACCCATCCAAATAATAATGTATTTAATAACAATTACACCATGACGTGGAGACGATAGACCGTAAGTACGCACATATAGTGACATGTCATTCAAAGGATGGATAGAATACTGAATATAGTTGTACCATATTTATAATAACATCACATTATATAGAAGATTCTGGAGTTATTATTTTATAATTTAAATTACAAAGAAAGAAGAAGTGGAAGAAGAAAGGAACCTGAAAGAGGGTGGTGAAAACATTACCTCTTCTTCGGGTTCTTCCTTTTGATTTGATCAAAATGACTCCTTAGGTTTAATTTCTGATCAAACTAAGGCCTCTAGGTTGATGGTAGGATATTTGAGAGAGTATTTGTGCAGGGATTGGATGATCCAAATGGATTTGAAGGTGTTAAACTGAGAGAAGGGGGAGTGCCCTTTTATAAGAGGGGTGAGGCGCACCTTAAAAAAACCTAGAAATATTATTTTATTATAAATTCATATTCGGTTTCTAATGGCTATAAATTGACTTATTACAAGGATAAGGTGAGGATGGGTCGCAAACCAACCAACCAATAGTTTTTAGACAGGTTTGGTTCACTATATTAAACTTATCTTTAATTTTTAACTCTTAGTTAATTAGTTTGGCATTTACCACGTCTCTTTGTATTTTTATATTATATGGTTAATAAAATTACTATATACTTCCAAGAGAACCTCAAGTGGGTCATTAATGATAAAAATATAATTATATAAGTCTCTTGGCCTAACCTTAGATTTTTAGGAATAGAATATCAATTAATAATATAATATTTATTTTACAAACTCTTTTATGTCAATTTTGACACTATTTGGAAATTGATATTTTTGAAAATCATAACAGAATTATTACTTAGAAAAAATTTAATTAAATAAATACTAACATGTCATATTAACATATAAAATTATTTTAATTCATAAAAAGTCTCAAATTATATTTATTTGGGTATTTATAATATCAATTATTTTAATATTTCATTAAAAATTTAATTAATGCATCACCATTATGTCATAAATAAATTAAATTATTTAATGTCTAAAAATTATAAATAAAATATAATTATGTATGAAATATTTATATATTTATAATGAATATTTATAATCGAATTTATCTTATGTATAACCCTATATTAAAAATGTTTTAGTTATTAAATTTTATTTTAACTCTTTTAACTCTTCTTTGAATTAAATAATAATAAATGTCCTAATCTAATCCATCTGGACCAAAGTAGTTCATATTTTATTCCTAAGGTTGTTTTTGGTCGAATTATACTTATCCAATAGAATTAGGACAAGTGTTAGGGTAAAAATAATATCATTTTTACCTTTAATTACCCTATTTACTTTTAACCGTGGTAAATAAAAGTAAAAAGTTACCATTCACGAAAAATTATTTTCATCTCATTAAACCAAATTTTACTTACTGATATCAACCATGTCTCTTGGATTTTTGAAATTACACTCATATAAGTGGTTAAATTAAGTTTATTGAATAAGATAGATCGGGTTCCGGTTCTAATTCCTCATAGATGAGTATATGCGTTGGGTCAAGCATGTATTTTCTCAACAGTGATACATGGAACGCATCGTGAACTTTGGAGAGACTTGGAGGCATTAACAAATGATAAGATACATCCATAATTTGTTCTAGAATTTCGAAAGGTACAATGTACCTGGGACTCAATTTACCCTTCTTACCGAAACATGTGACTCCCTTCCATGGAGATACCTTCAGGAAAAAATGATCACCAACTTGAAATTCCAAATCCTTAATTAGATTATAGGAATAGATCTTCTACCTAATTTGAGATGCTTTTATGTGGGTTTCGATTACCTTTACCTTTTCCATTTTTTCCTCCACATGTTCTGGGCCTATGAGTTTTCTTTCACCAACATCATCCCAATAGGTTGGTGTGTGACATCTCTTTCTGTATAACGCTTCATATGGTGCCATCTGAATACTTGAATGAAAGCTATTGTTATAGGAAAATTCTATCTGAGGTAAATATTGATCCCACATACCTTGAAAGTCATGTGAGAAGGATCTCAACATGTCTTCTAAGGTTTGAATAGTTCGTTCTGATTGTCCATCAGTTTGAGGGTGGTAGGCAGTGCTCAAACAAAGTTCAGTATCCAGGACTTTTTGAATACTTTTCCATAATCACGATGTGAAATGGGGATCACGATCAGAAACAATCAATAGGGGTACTCCATGAAGTCTCACAACTTCATTAATATATAGTCTTGCTAGACGTTCTAGTGGTAGATTTTCTCTTATAGCAAGAAAATGTGATGACTTGGTAAGACAATCAACAATGTCCCATATTGCATCATTCCTTCTAGGAGTCTTTGGTAGTCCCATGACAAAGTACATCATAATATTATCCCATTTACATTCAGGTATGGGAAGATATTGTATGACTCCTCCGGGCTGTTTCCTTCCAGCTTTCACTTGTTGACAAGCCATACATCTTGACACATAATAAGCAATCTCCCTCTTCATGTTGTCCCACAAAAAATGATCCTTCAAATCTCTATACGTCTTGGTACTCCAAGGGTGTATAGAGAAATTGGAACTATGGACATCATCCAACAAATCCCCTTTTAGATCAGGTATGTAGGGAACAAAAAGTCTCTTCCCAAATTTCAAAATTCCATCTTCATACAGAAATTCACTCAATCTCCCATTATTCACAAATTTAATCTTTTTTTGAAACTCTTCATCATTGGCCTAAGAAATATGTATCCTTTATATTAAAGATGGTTTGGAAACAATTTGAAAAATAATTGATGTTTTACCTTCCATGGTTATTCCCATATCCATCTTTACTAGGTCCATGAAAATAGGATCCCTTTCAACTCTCATCTTGTTCAAAACTCCATGATCCTTTCTGCTCAAAGCATCTGCCACCTTATTTTCCTTCCTTGGGTGGTAGTGTATAGTGAAATCATAATCCTTGAGTAATTCAAGCCATCTAATTTTCCTCATGTTGAGTTATTTATGTGATAAAATATACTTCAAACTCTTGTGATCGGTATATATATCACATTTTTCACCATAGAGATAATGTCTCCATATATTCAAAGAAAAGATTACAGCTTCTAACTAAAGATCATGAGTAGGATAGTTTTTCTCATGATTTTTTAGCTATCATGATACATAGGAAATAACCCTATCATTCTACATAAGGAAACAACCTAGTCCTTTCTTTAAGACATCACTATAAATAACAAACCCATAATTCCTCGATGGTAGAGTCAAGATAATAGCATTGAATAATATTCTATTCAATTCTTCAAAACATTCTTCACACTCTTTTGTCCAAACAAATTTAACCCCTTTACGTGTGAACTTGGTTAATGGGTTAGCCAATCGGGCAAAATTCTGGACAAAACACCGATAATAACCTACTAAATCAATAAAACTACGTACCTAGGTTATACTCGTTGGTGCTGGATATTCTTGGATTTCACTTGTCTTAGAAGGATCAATATAGATTCCATACTTAGAGAAAATATGGACAAGAAAAGAAATATCCTAAATCCAGAATTCACACTTGCTAAACTTCCCGTATAATTCATTTCTTATAAGGGTTTTCAGAATTATGTGCAAGTGATTTTCATGATCTTCATAGATTTTGGAGTATACCAATATATCATCAATAAATACCACTACAAAGTCATCAAGATATTTTTTGAAGACTCTATTCATTAGATCCATGAAAATAGAGGGTGCATTAGTCAATCCAAAAGGAATTACTGTAAACTCTTAATGACCATACCTGGTTCGAAATGCTGTTTTCGAAATGTCTTCCTTCTTCACACACAACTGTTAATATCCAGATCGATGGTCAATCTTTTAAAAGTATTGATCTCCATGAAGTTATTCGAATAAATCATCAATGCAAGGAAGGTGATACTTGTTCTTTATTTTTATATCATTGATCTCTCTATAGTCAATGCACAACCTCATAGAACCATATTTTTTCTTAACAAAAAGAATAGGGGCTCCCCATGGAGAAACACTAGGGTGAATAAATCCCTTATTACTAAATTCCTCTAGTTGTTTATTCAGTTCCACTAATTCCACATTGTCCATTCTATAAGGGGTCTTCGATATGGGCCTTGAACCAAGAATTAGGTCAATGGAAAACTCAATTTATCATTCTGGAGGATGTCCAGGTAAATCCTATGGAAGGACATCAACATATTCTTGCACAATAGGTACATCCTCTATTAGAACATTCCTTTCCTCATCCACATTAATTTCATTCTGTTCCTCCCCAATAATTGAATTTATTTGAGCTACTGGGGGAGGATCTAGATAAGAATTAGGTGGTGACATTTCTGCTCTAAAGATAAGGTACTCCTTATCATCATAAAAAATTGTTACCTCCTTCTACTTACAATAAATTTTCGCATCATGGTCTGAAAGCCAATCCATACTGATGATTATTTCAAATTCAATCATGGGTATAACGATGAGATTAGTAGATAAAGAACATTTATATGATCTAATGGGAACTGATTCACAAAACTTTGTTGCAACGATACTTCCCTTAGAAGTTTTGACTGAAAACTCCCCTGTTAAATCAAATTGGAAATATCTAATTTTCTTAGAAAACTGGGAAGATATGAAACAATGTGATGATCCAGAATCAATTAAAGTACTGGATAAACTTGAGGAAACCATTAAATTACCTGCCACTATGCCTTTAAAAGCTTCAAACTCAGTAGTAGTGATAGAATAAGCTTGGCCTTGATCCCTTGGCCTCTTCTGAGGTAATTTTCCTTAACTTTTAGTACATTCATTTTTATAATGTCCCATCTCCTTACAATTGTATCATTGAACATCGGTAGCTTCTTTCTTTCCCTTATAATCACGAGCTCTGTGGCCTTTTTCACCACACTTGTAATAGACTCCCATACCATTTAGACAAGTACCAGGGTGATTCTTCCCACATTTACTGTAGGATAGATATTCAACTTTTCCCTTCTTCCCTTTATTTTCATTTCTAGAGTGATCAGCAGATCTCTTCTTCTACTGCATTGCTTTAAAGTCATAAGACTTATAGAATTCCTTTTCTGTCTTGATAGCACATGATAAAATGTCTTCGTACATTGAGAAAGATTGTGATACTAATGCTCGATGGAGAAATGGTTTTAAACCATTAAATAAACAATCAATCTTACTCCTCGGGTTATATATATAATCTGCTACATGTCTCACTAACCTTGTAAAGTTAGATTCACACTTTGCGACATTATCATCCTCCTTTTTCTTCAGACTGAGAAATTGCCTTTCCATATCTGCTCCGTGGTCATGAGGAAATTATTTTTCTAAGAAAATTTATGTAAACTCCCTCCATTCTATTCTTGATACTTCTTCATCTTCCTTTGTATTTTGAATCAAGGACCACCATTGACTAGCATCTCCAATGAGGCGGTAAACTGCCATGAAAACCTTTTCCCTTTTTCTACTCCCTAGGGTGTGGAATATTTTATCTAAGGAATTGATCCATTACCCAGATACATGTGGATTTTTACTCCCATTAAACGTTGGTGGTTTTTTCCTCATGAAGCGATCTAACATTGATCCTCCACGTTGCGGACCAGGGTGCTCCATATGGGTAAGGTTATTATTCATAACATGAGTGAGTTTTCCCAGTATAGTGATAATCTAACCAGCACCAGTTGTATCACCAGCACCACTATAATTATCTTGAGTAGGAGGGAAATACCTACATGGAGTCCATGCATTGATACAGTTTCCATTTCTTCCACTAGGTTTCATTTCTAAACAATGGCATAAACTAGATTAGTTAATGAATCAAAATACATAATTCCATACTTGTAAATCACTTAACATAAATTGAAAAGTTTATAGATATAATCAATAATCATAAAAAGTTTTTCTTTGAGGAAGTATATACTCATAACCCTTCATAATGGTTTGTAAAGAAAATAAGAATTATCCTAAGCATATCCCCTAGGAGTGTCATAACCAAGAGTGCAGCAAGGCTCCTTGTCGTGCACCAGTTCCCGTTCAAGTCTAGCTCAAAGTGGTGTTTTCGGGTTTTAAACCTAGGTACATCTGTGCCAGAGCTGCCTCTACCTGATCATATCCAAACAAGGATGTATTTCTCATAAAACTCACAAAATCTATACAATACCAAAATTCTATGAAGTTATTCTATACTAATACTCAAAGTCCATCTTATGGATTTGTGATCTAATCAGAGTTTACCTAAATCTAGCTTCCAAGGTTTATTACTAAACTCCCTCTGATAGCAACTGTAACACCCCGACCCCAGCTACCTTGAGTCGGTTCAATATTATGTATCATTGGCATGATCACAATGGATCAAATCCCTAAATACCGATCAGTTTAGTAGCCTTGGAAACTCTAGATATATTCATAAGTCTTACATTACACTATAAATTGAAAAACTACAACACATCTTATCTTCATATCCCCTCATAAAATCCCTGTAGGTCATTCATAAAATACTTCTTCATATCCTGGGAAAAATAAAATATTGAAAGGGGTCAGCTCAGATGCTTAGTAAGGATAACAATATAGCGGAAACTTTCATAAATAAACATAAACATTTAAGGCAATGTATAACTAAAACAAAAGCCTTTTAAAATTTAACTTTAGAATAATATGGAAAAGATAAAATGAAATAATTCCATTTAATTATTCACATGGATATTCTACTAATCAAATAATCACATGCAATAATAATAACCACTTTCATAATTATGGAATGCATAATGTCAGACTATCATAACCACATAGTCAAGGCCTTGTGCCAAGACTACAAATAAGATTTTGTCAAGGCCTTGTGCCAAGACACTAGTTTGTCTCATGAGACCTACCGATGCATCAGGGAGCTATAGTGGCCTCCACCCGTCACTTACTAAGTCCAATGCATTCCTCATATGAAAAGGTTTAAACATAACATAAACACTCGTATTTGAAACTAGCATAAGAAATGTCAATACTTTATCCATAAACCATGAATGGTATGAAATAACACATCCACAGTAAAACATATCAAAAAACCTTAAATACAATATGAAAGTTTTGTATCATAATAAATCAACTTCAAATAAGCTTAAAATCCATCAAAGGATGTTGACATGGATGAAATCAAAACTATTTGAGAGAAATATCTCTTTTTTTAAATCATTTAAAAGTCACATAATTATAAAAGAAAAAATTTAATTTTAAAATATTATTATGAGCTTGTAAGGGAAGCTTCGACGATTCTATAACATTGTAAAATAACCACACCCACCATATAAGTTAAAAAAGACATTCTTACCTTAATTCTATTGAAAAGGCTAAAAAGGACCTTATTTGGAAAATGACAGAAAGATTCCTTTATACACATCTTATAAAAAGTAAAACAGGGGTATAAATGACTTTAACCCATTTTCTATTAAATAGTAAAGATGCTTTGGAATAAATTTTTAATAAACATGGATGTAGATGATAAAGAGGTCCCAATAGATACTTATGTAAAAACAACCTCGGATAATAAAGAGATTGTGAAATTAACCCTTACCTTGTAATTTTCCTTGGATGGGAGTAGGTTAAACTCCTGTATAATGGTGAAATAATTGTTATTAAATTATAAAATAATCATATACATTATTATGATATCATATATGATCTTTTAACATTGCTTTGTTAATAATATCTTAGTATTATTGTTGTTTCGGGTGTATACTGATTCATTTTCCTTTATATGATTTGTTATGTAAGAAGTGTTTGTGATGGATAGGTTGTATCTTATTCATATCCAGAATGATATTAAGTCTTTTAAAATTATTTTTAACCATCAAATGAAAATTAGTCTCGAATGGATACGATGTGGAATGAATCTCATCGCGTTCGTGGAGACGGTATTCCGTACGTACGCACATGCAACAATATCATTCTTTTGATATTAAAATAACATAGAATTGGATGGTATATAATATATAAATAAATATTATCATTTTATATTCATTATTTACATCAATTACACATCATTATTATACCCATCCAAATAATAATGTATTGAATAACAGTTACACCACGACGTAGAGATGGTAGGCCGTACGTACGCACGTATGGTGACATGTCATTAAAAGGATGGATAGAATACTGAATATGGTTGTACCATATTTATAATAACATCACAGTATATATAATATACTGGAATAATTATTTTAGAATTGAAATAATAAAGAACGAATAAGTGGAAGAAGAAAGGAACTTGAAAGAGGGTGGTGAAAACATTACCTCTTCTTCAGGTTCTTCCTTTTAATTTGATCAAAAGGACACCATAGGTTTGATTTCTAATAAAACTAAGGCATCTAGGTTTAAGGGAGGAGAGTTGAGAGAGTATTTGGGAAGGGTTTGGACAATCCAAATGGCTTTGAAGGTGTGAAATTGATAGAAGGCGGAGTACCCTTTTATAAGAGGGGTGAGGGGCATCTTAGAAAAAACTAGAAATATTATTTTATTATAAATTTATATTCGGTTTCTAATGGCTCCAAAGTGACTTATTTCTAGGATAAGGTGGGGATGGATAGAAATCCACCCAACCAATAGGTTTTAGACAGGTTTGGATCACTATATTAACCTTATCTTTAAGTTTTAACTCTTAGTTAATTAGTTTGACATTTTCCATGTCTCTTTGTATTTTTATATTATATGGTTAATAAACTTACTATATACTTCTAAGAGAATACCAAGTGGTTCATTAATGATACACCTATTATTATATAAGTCTCTTGGCCGAACCTTAGATTTTTATGAATAGAATATCAATTAATAATATAATATTTTTTTAAAAACTATTTTATGTCAATTATGACACTATTTGGAAATTTATTTTTGTAAAACTCATAACAGAATTATTACTTCGAAAAAAGTACATTAAATCAATCATAACATGTCATATTAACCTATAAAAGTAGTTTAATTCATAAAAAGTCTCAAATTATATTTATTTGGGTATTTTTAATATCAATTATTTTAATATTTCATTAAAAAGGTAATTACTGCATCACCATTGTGTCATAAATAAATTAAATTATTTAATGTATAAAAATTATAAATAAAATATAATTATGTATGAAATATATTTATCTTTATAATTAATATTTATAATCAAATTTATCTTCTTTATAACCCTATATTAAAAATGTTTTAGTTATTAAACTTTGATTTTAACTCTTTTAACTCTTCATTGAATTAAATAATAATAAATGTCCTAATCTAATCCAATTGGACCAAATATGTTGATATTTTATTCCTAAGGTTGTTTTTGGTTGAATTATACTTATCCAATAGAACTAAGACATGTGTTAGGGTAATAATAATATCATTTTTACCTTTAATTATCCTATTTACTTTTAACCGTGGTAAATAAAAGTAAAAAGTTACCATTCACCAAAAATTATTTTCATCTCATTGAACCACATTTTACTTACTGATATCAACCGTGTCTCTTGGATTTTTGAAATTACACTCACAGAAGAGGTAAAATTAAGTTTTGTGAAAATTTGCAAAATCTCCTAGGAGGTGGGTAAAAGACGGTGAAAAGTTCAATAAAATTTTTATATATCTAAAATTAATATAAATTGACTCCATTGAATTACATTGAACTTATATATGTATTATTTATATATTTTTACCTAAAAAAAATTAATTAAAATAAATAATTATTTAAATAAAAAGTCGGTTTTAACTAATAACTCAGTGTTTTTCACTATTCATCAAAAATTGAAAGTTTTTAGAAAAATACCAAAAATTTACCCTAGGCTAATTTCGATATTACGAATCCAAAAATTAATTCCATTTTGAAAAATAAAATTTATAAAATTTCAAAAAGTGGGTATTACTATTCATAACGACTAGTTTGATTGGTTGTGATGTGTTAGAACTCGCTGTTGCGTACAATACACGCTATTGTATTATTCAAAGAGAAGCGTACCATGGAAGCTTGGGGTGTTACAATTTTAGAGGTTCTTGTTGTTAGGAACCCTCCTGTAGGGGTTAGTTTTGGATGTTTCTTTGGGAAAACAACATGGATGTTTCCAGTAGATCCCTATTGAATTCATCATATACTATGTTGGTCCTAGAGGTTAGGTTCTAAGGCCTAGTGATATTTTCATGCATGAAACTATTTTAGGCTTGGTTCCTTGTTTATGTAAGGTGATAGCTGGTTATGGTAGAGGCTTTTGAACTTAAATCATTGATAAATACTTCTTTTTAGTTTTTAGACAGGAGGTCCTATTCGGGTGCAAATTGTATTAAGTAGGACTCAAGATAATGAAAGGAAACCCTTGGGTTGTTGGGTGATTTTCTGGTAACACCACTACAAAAATGGGTTTTAATAGTTCTAGTAAAGTAACTTTAATAGTTATTATAAAGTTCTATCTATATGGGTGCTGTTAAAGGGTAGGCTTTAATAGCACTTGAAAAAAAAGCTGTTAAAGGGGACCTTTAATAGTGCTAAAAAATCACTGCTAAATTCCCCATTTAATAGTTCTTTTTAGGGCTATTAAAGGACCTTTTTAAACATGGTTTTTTAGCATTATTAAAGGATCCCTTTAATAGTGATTTTTTGTAGTTCTGTTAAAGGACCCCTTTATAAGCACTAAAAAAAGCACTGATAATGGGTGTAAAATCTTATTGTTTTGAAGCAATATGAGCCCAAACGTATCAGCGCTTCCATGACCCCTTTAATAGCGCTCCACCCTCCTTTATCAATGCTTTTCAACCCACCACCCCTTTATCAGTGATTCCCAAATTTCACAGCCTCCTGCGCCCACCTAGATTCAAACCCTGCACCTCTACTTTGAAGATAGAATGCCTTTACCACTACACCATGTTGTTTTGTTATCTGTAAAATGATATTTTTGTTTGTATATGTATATATATTTAAATATATATTTTTTATTCATATATTTATATAATAATTTTTAAATACATTTTTAAATATATTATATATTATATTCATTTACATATACTAGAATATAATATTAATATATATCTGTTTATTAATACACATATATGTATATAAAAAATATATATATATATATATTTATAATATAAAAAATAGTTAGATATTGTTTTTAATACAATTTTAGAATATTTATTTATTTATAGAAATTAAAATATACATATACATATATATTTGTTAATTATTGACACACACATGTTTATATATAAGCATTAACTATATAAGTATATATACATGTTAATGAATTTTTATAAGGTAAATAAAATGAATAATTTATTTACTTTAAATAAAGTGAATAATAAATATTTATTTTATATATTTAAAAATACATTTATACATAAATATGTTGATATATGTATTTATAAAAGTGATTTATTATAAGAAAATATAACAAAATATGCATGTATTTATTTATAAATAAAACTAAATTCTGAAAAATGATAAAATTTTAAAACCATAATATCAATAAAAATTTAATACATCGAAATAATTCATTCCCCATTAGAAATAGGAAAAAATAACCCCTTAAACAAGGCTGACATTCCATGAAATGTTTAAAAAATATGGGTAACCCGATTAAACACTCAGTTTTGGAGGTCTTCTGGGCCTTTTTTGGCCTCGAAAAATGTGAATGAGTGTTCCTCTAAGCCACTAGGGTGTATAAATCATCATAGAACTTGATTTAATATTTGTTAGAGACCAAATAGACATCTGGATCAACATTTATGGCCGTTTGAAGTTCGATTTTATATTTTCAACTTATTTTAGATATTTTATTAATTTTTTGATTTTTTTACCTTCAAATTTTTATTAAATGAATTTTACTCTATAATAATTAGTAAATAATTAATTAAAAAAATTTTCTAGTTATTTTATAATCTATTTTCACTAAATATATTATATATTAAGTGTAAATTCCTGCTTATAATTATCTAAAACACAATTAAAAAATATATTTTATGTTTATATCAATATAATGATATTTATATATGAATATATTATTTTTAATGATTTTTTTGATATATACCCTTTATTATTACAAGTAAAAACCACTGATGGGGGGGGGGGGGGGTGGGGTCTTTATTAGTGCTTATAAAAAAGCGTTGATAAAGACCCCCCTTTATCAGCACATTTTATAAGCATTAAAAAAACCCCTTTATTTGTACTTTTTTACTAGCGCTGATAAAGGGACCCCCTTATCAACACTTGTAAAAAAGCACTGTTATTTCCCTAACACTAGATAAAAAAAGTTTTTTAGTAGTTTAAGTTTAAATTATAAGGGTTATTCATGTATATAGATACAACTAAGCACTAGTCCTTTATTCTCAATGTTTTCATTTTATGATTTTAGTGAGTTTTACCCTGTTCGAATGATTGGGGATGATCAGGGCCTGGTAGATTGATGTTTTTCAAGTGATTACATTATGTCCATGATGGTAGTTTCTTACCCGTATAGTTCGATGATTCCTTACCTACATTATTTCTAACCTCTTCTGAAATAGGGTGTTCATGCACATTAGAAACTATGTAATAAATTCTTTTGAATGGGATGTGGTTCTCAAGAAAGAGACCTTAGGGGTAGGTTGGAGGCCTATGGATAATCACTACTAACTCATAGTATTGTAGGTTAATGGCATGGTTCTATTAAGGAAAACATATGTAAGATATTGGTATTGAACTACATCATCTTTTTTAGTGAGATCCATTTACACTCTTTTCTAGACCAATGCATGAAAGGTTCTCAATTATTTTTATTATGGAATGATAATGAAATTTATTTTTAAGATCAACTTGATTTATTTTTAATAAAAAATGGATACATTTGGTAAGAATATTCAGGTTCCTGGCCTAGTTGACCAGTTCTTATGCTGTTAATGATTTCTTCTCAGAAACGAATCCATGAGGCAGGTGGTCATTCAAAAAATCATGGCACATGTGAGATGTCTACTTTTGAAGTGGAGTTCCAAGGGAACTGGAATATTCAAATACTAACATGTATAGTATAATGATCAGTTTAACCTGATTTAATAACAAATCTCAGAAGCATGAGTTGAGTTTATGAATTGAGGGGTTTGAGATGTATACCCATCATGTATAGTAAGTTTAGCCTATGCCTGTCGTGAACAGAAGCTATTCTAATTGAAAGTAAATGAGTGGATGAGTAAGGGTCAAGGATTTATAGTTTCAAATGTGATGCTTGTGGGCAATGCGACCCAGAGCTTTGGGCAAGTTAAAGGAACTGCCTAGGATGAGGGATAAACTAGAATGGACATAGACAAGTATAGTTAGGAGACATGGTGTTAGGAGTTGGAAAAGGCAGGTGTGACCTAGTTGATGAAATCATGGTTTAGAGGAATCTATACACGTCTATAAATAAAGTCTCTGTGTACTCCTATTTAATAGGCGATCATGCCTGTTATCTTTTCATTTCCTTGAGTATGAAGATAGAGTGTCATCTATACACCAAACTACCTATTTAAATAGATTTTGTGGATAATTAAATAACTATATAATAGTTTTTCTCAAGGATTGGTTTCAAGATAACATAAATAGTGAACATTACACCATTTTACATTAGAAGGTGATGACCCTCGTTATGATTCAAGTTTGGCTTTCGCCATGATAACCATTCATTGGAAATGTTAATGGATGACAGTTGAAATTTACGATGATGCTCAGGATAAGTAGAATCCTATAAATTTTAGTTGGTACATCTAGTATGATAGGGTATGTGATGAGGTAATAAGTTTTATATTCATTGATGAGATGAAATGTATGCTCCTAAGGTGGGGAGTGGGATGCCAGTAACTAGTGGGTGACCCTTAGGAGAGTAAGGTTGTGGGACTTTGTGACCAATCATATGATGGTCATTTTGGAACTTGTATTACACTTAATAGATGAAGCACAATGCAACTAAAATCATAATTATAATCTAGGTGTGATTTGATAATGGTTTGGGTGAAATTGAAGAAGTTGGATTTATGCCTGGAGTAGCCCATGAAAACCCTTGAATATTGGATCAGGAAATAGTTGGTGCTGGGGTTATAGAATGATGGCATTTTTGGATTAGGATACAGTTCTATGAGGAGAAGTCACTTTGATTCGAGTACGGGCTTTAGAGAGATAACTTAGAACGATCTTGGTATACCTTGGGGTAAGGATTTAAAATTCAGTTTTGGTAATGCGTCAGTCGTAAGAGATAATAATTTTTAGAAAATAGTTGACCTGAGTTGGTTCATCTTGTTTACTCTCTTTTAGATGGATGTAGTTGGTGAGGAAATCACATCGGGAATGTCGTCGGGATGAGGCGGGTAAAACTTAAAGAGTCATCTAGGGTTTTTAAGGAAAATCTAGTGTGACCAGTTTTGGCTTGATCGATTAGTGTTCAAACATTTTGATTAGATCAAAGACCAAAAGTTGGGTCCTCACATGTATTCTTATAAATTTTTTGGGAGTGTCGTAAGAATGCTATAAATGTTTTTTAGTAGGAAATTACAATGGTTGGAGTACCGTGACTTAGAATTGAATATTTCAAACTAGAATCTATGGTGGGGAATTTTATAGGAAGGATGATAAAGTGATGATGATGTGATCATGTATTAGAAATGATGATCATGTGTAAGTTCCATCATGATGTTTTGATGGTATTTTTGAGCATTGGATTGAGTTTTATCTTCATTATTACCATGTGATTTAAGTGGTTCCTAGAGGTGTGCTGGGTGTTCGGAAACACAACATGAATTTTTGAGAAATAATTCAGGCCCCAAGTAAGTTGGGTGATGTTTTATTTATTCCAAAAGTCTTCTCAGGGATGAGAATTTTTAATTTGGGGAGATTGTAAGATCCTATTTTTTTGGATTGAGTTGTAAATTACAAGGGAATTTGACATTACTCATTTGATGGGAAAGTTAAATTTTAAGTTGATCCTAGGATTATTAAACTGAATTTTAGAGAACTTAAATGAATTTTTACTCAAGGTTTACTCCTTAGGAGGTGTCTCGTGAGATCGATTGAGTTTTAAAATCATCAATCTCTGAAAGCATCAACTTTTGGAGAAACAGAATAAGGTTCACAGTTGGTACACAGTTAGTTTAACCAAGATGATCAACCATGCAACCCATTTTCTTAAGGGGAATGATTTTTTTAAACCATACAACCAATTAGTAATAAGTGTTCAACATAGTTCAGGCGTTCAGTGGTGACCCACATGGGCTGTACATGAGTTTTCCAAACCGTGTGCCCAGGTTGCACCGTTAATGCCACTTAACAAGTAGCTACTCAAAGTTAGGTACATGGTTTATCAAAACATAAAAATAGACCATTAAATGTTCCTATCCTTTGGAGTGTATCATCACACAGTTTTAAAAACCACATGTACAAAGCAAACATATTTTAAAAAGGTTCAAAATGATGATTTTTCTCTACCCTATTTAAAGGAATTTCCTCCCTTTTTCCTTCCCAGTTGAACACAATGCCTCCCCCATGCATAGGAACTTCTCCTTGGACTCTCTTTAAGGAATGAATATATTTACTCCATATATACTAAAAAAATTGGAAACCTTTAGTTGTGTTGGATATCCTTTGACATGTCTATCAATCCACTTGTTTTTATTTTTTTTCTCACCATACAGAATTATAAATCTGTGGGAGCTAATTCACCATATTTTTTGGATATTTTATGGTTCTTTTGATTTCTACCATTCCAGATCAAATCAAAGATTGATATTGGATGAGTGGACCATCCTAAGTATTTGGTAGGTGGTCTAGTTTCTTTCCCCTAAAGACATTTTAATTTATAATATTTTCTGCTGTACAACACGTTGGTTTTACCCACACTTTATCCCTAGTACCAATTTTCCTTATAATAGACACTTTTTTATAATTTAAGTGACCTTTTAGGCCCTATCATAATCTTTAGAGGCCAATGATATCAACATGATCCACCCCTTAGGAGTTGATCATGTTGTTGAGTGTGTCAAATTAAAAGTTTTGTTTTTACTAGATTTTTTATTGTATAGAAGGAACCCTAGGCCGTCTCTCAATGGAACCTTTGATAATTAATTTAAAAAGAATGTTTTGATTATGAAAATAATAGGGGAATGAGATTTTATAAAAATTGGTATTTTATGATTCTAAAACAGAAATCAAAACTGTATTACTAAGTGAGAGAAATTGGTTGGAGAAATCGTGATCAATTCGGGTGAGTGTCCCTTGATGCTCAACCGTCATCGTTCTCAAGGGAAGTGGAAAAGATCATTGATTCCCTGACTTATAAAAAATGAAACCAGTACAATATTTAATTTATTATATTGTTTCTATGTAGAATTTTATTTATTGATGATATTTATTACTAGTGACCACTCATAATCAATAAAATTATGTCAATGTAAGAACCAAACATAATCAAGGTATCAAATCAACAACACGACGATATGTACAGATTTGGGTCTATCTAAAAATTTTTATCATGAAAAAAACATGAACAATAATTCTTTATACATTCTGGATTTCATCAAAAAATGAAATCCACAAAACACTCATTAAATAGAAGAGGTGAGAAAAGAAGTAAATATGCTCAAATCATTACAAGATCTGATTTATACATGGAAACATGAGGATTATTGTTCCTTAGACTTGAATTATATCATACTAGAATAAAAAAACTAAAAATGTATAAATTAAGAATAATAGACAAAAAACCTGGAAATTCAATTACCTTCCATTGATTTCAATCATGGAGCTCACAATTACAACAAAGAACACCCCCAAATTGATCACTAAGAGGTTTAGAAGTACATGATGCATAAGAGGAAGGAAATGGATGGATAAAGCTCTCAAATTCAACTCACCCTTAACCTTGGTATTTCAACATCAGAAAATTGATGGAGAGGGGTATTGTTATGGACCAATACATCAATATTTCCACAAAAGAACTCAAGTGCCTAAGGGACTAGGTAACTATTCATGGAAGACTTTTTACTCTTTATCCGGCTTGTTGACTGACCAAAACATGTGAAAATGTATTCAAATTCAGTGGAGAGGTGGGAATTATTTTTATCTATCCAATGGAGTCAAATATGCCTAATTGGAGGTCCAAGACCCTCGTTATGGCCCAAATACATAAGGGTTGTACAATCCAGCCTACCCAGAATGTCTTTAATTGTGGGCCTCTTTTGGACCCCTTATGATCACATTTAGACTTTTTTCCAGTTAGATGAATTAAATCCCAATGACCATAGAATCCTAAAAAAAATTAATTTTTACATTTGTATTATTTTAGTGAATTATATGATATAAATAGTGAACTGTTGTCAAATTGGGCCATTGTGAAATTGCATCTTTTTAAGCATATTATCAAAAAATGAATTCGAAATAAATAATGAGTGGAAAATGATTTAATAATTGGATAAAAAAACCCAAAAAATATAATAAACAACTATAAGTGTGATAATAAATGTTATATCACTATGCAAGCACACCCCCAAACCTAAACCATTTTACTCATGGGAAAAGTATTATATCCTAATCAAGTCCTATTCCTAAATAAAATTTGATAAAACTCCCAGGATTGTTTTGAAATGAAATTCATCATGTATTATTTATGAAATCAACTTCCTTATCATTTTTACTCTCCCACATTAATTTTTTTTGGATTATTTTGTTCACCCATGTGACATGTCACAACCTACCTCAGTTATAAATTTTCTCTCTTCACTCAAGGAACATATGAAAGTGGAGTTATGCTCTTTTCCTAGAATTCATGTGATATTAACATATTATTGATTCGATTCTAATTTATCTACTAGAAGAAACTATTTTTCCACTAAATTTGACTTCTAACATGTTGTTTTGAGGTTCAAGGGTTGGTAGTATTTAATGTTTAAAAACATGAGGAAAAATAAGAGTGTTTAATATCTTAAGTAAAAAAAATGTTGAAAATAAAAAATTATTCATAATGAATGTAAAAAATAAACCCCTAACAAAGAATATAAATTCCAAATCACAATCCCCATTGTCTATTTGTATGGTTAAAAATTGATCAATGAATGATAATGAGTAAACTTCCACTTTTATCTATTTTTTTATTTTTTTTCTATTTTTTTCAATTCATAGAACTATATATTTTTTTACAATTTTCATTGGATATAAATAGGTAAACTTGTATAAAATAATGATACAATATGTATTTTGAACCCAATTACCAAAGAAAATATAGGAACCATTTCTCTCAACCCTTAATAATGAATCTTTACTGAGAATTATAATGGAAACACCCTCCCCCCACACTTTCTAAAAATAAAACAAGAATTTACACAAGAGATGGGTAGGTAGGGATAAATTAGCTTGTAATGTGGCTACCTAATATGAATTTCATGATCTCTAAATCTTAATAAGGGTAAAATTTAAAGGTGAAAAAAATATAGGTTAATTGTACAAAGGTATTTTCAATGAACGATAACCTCTATCATGAATGTAGTACACTTAAATCTTATGGATTAAAGTAGAATCAAGGAGAGTTATTGTTTATATGCATGACCTGAGACTATCTAGAAAGTGATTAAAAAGAATAATATGTAATAAAGGTCCTAGAGTGTCTCCCAGGCATGTGATTACAAATATTAGTCAGTGATAATGAGTCATGGGTTTCAAAAATTCATTAAGCTCATAATAATGATTTAAAAATACAAATTCTATAAAAAGATTCCATATCAAAATTTATTTGAAAATAAATTTTCCAAAAAAAAAAAATTAATTTTCTATAGAATCGACTTAGTCATGAAAAATGTTTTTTGATATTCTATTTAAGATCATTTTTTTAAAAAATAAAGAAATAAAAGAAAGAAAAAATGGAAAAACAATGATTTTTTGATTTTTTAATTGAAATCTTAACTATCCTATGTCACCCCCTACACATAAAAACTAAATTATCCTCAATAAAAGTAGTTTAAAAAAATATAAAAATAAATAAAGGTTGGGATAAGGGAAAACCTGATAAATAGTGTCATATACGACATCAATCAGTTAGATTTACTCCACCAGATTCTTTGGAAAATCTTTATAGAAGTTCTTGAGCCTCTTCCCATTAATGGTAAACCAATATCCACTCTGCTCATGAAAATCCTATATATCACCAAAAGGGTAAACATTAGTAATAATATAAGGACCAACCCATTAGGAATGAAGCTTACCTAGGTAGATCTTTAGCTTGGAATTGTAGACGAGGACCTTCTCACCAATATGAAACTTCCATTGTTGAATCATAAAATCATGGGTGATATGCCTACACCAGGAGGTAAAAATCCTTTTTAAACACAATCCTATATGGTGAAATTCTTATTAGGGTGTTAAAAAGAGTACGATACACCCAAAGTGTATCATCTAAGTGAAAACTCCAATATTTCCTATTGGGTTGTACCATTGTTTTCCAAGATTCAATTAACTTCCTAATTTGAGATTTCAGCTTGTTCATTAGTTTGGGGGTGATATGAAATAGAGAATTTATGCACAAACCCATACTTATGGAGCATGATTTTGACGTTTTGATTGAAAAAATGTGAACTCTGATAACTAATGATGAATCTTTGAAAAACAAACCTACTGAAAATATGGGATCTAAAAAAATAAAAACCACTATAGAGTCATCATTATTGGTGTAATTTTCTTCCACCCATTTAGATACATAGTCAACAACAAATAATATGTACAAAAATCCAAATGAATTTGGAAAATTCCCCATGAACTCAATGCCCCATACATAAAATATATTACAAAATAACATGGGTTGTTGGGAATTTTATTTCTCTCGGAGATATTCCCTATGAATTGACATTGAGTACATGAACTAAAAAATTGATGGGAATATCTATACAGTGTTGGCCAATAAAGTCTCGAGTCAATGACCTTTCGAGTTGCACATTGTGAGCTAAAGTGGCCCCACAAGAAAAAGTGTGATAAAAACTCAAAATAGAGGTGAACTCATGGTTAGGGACACACTGATGAATAACCTAGTCACTAAAAATTATCCACAAGTATGGGTCATCCCAAATATACCATTGTGAATCAGGCTTATGTATTTGGGATTGTAAAGTGCTAAAATCAGTGGGGACCTTATATGCTGCAAGAAAATTCATAATGTATGTATACCAAGGGTAAGGTCCAAAACATCACAAAGGTTCTTATGAGGAAAGAATTATCTAATGGGGAGAGAGGAGTCAACATAGAGGTCTAATGGTGGGGAAATCCCAATAATGTGGTTAGATACCACATTTTACACTCCTCTCTTATCTCGAATCTCAAGGTCATAATCCCAGAGGAGGGGAATCCATCGAATGAGGCAGGGCTTAGATTTTGGTTTCTTAAAGAGAAAAATAAAGGGAAACATGATCAAAAAACACAATTATTTTTGATCCAATAAGATATGAATTGAATTTTTCCAAATGAAACATATTAGAAAGAAGTTATTTTCAATGTTTATATAGTTTTCCAGGGTAGGGTCAAGGGTACATTAGGTATACACAATGACACGAGGATCCTTATCAAACCTTTATAATAAAACCACACCAACTGAAAAGATAGAGGAATATCACATAAATTCAAATGGTAGATCCAAACTTTGTGGTTGGATGATTGGAGGTGACTTGAGACCCCTTTTAGTTAATTTAATGCATCCCAGCCATTTTTTAAACATAAACTCAAAAATCTATTTCTAATAACTAGGATAAGGGAAGTGCAATATTACTAAAGTCTTCACTGAATTGGTGGTAAAAACAAGGATGAACCAAGAAATATCACACATCACAAACACATTTTGGATATAAAAGGTATTAAATTAATT
The DNA here is from genome assembly GCA_963277665.1 of Viscum album. Lineage (NCBI taxonomy): Eukaryota > Viridiplantae > Streptophyta > Magnoliopsida > Santalales > Viscaceae > Viscum > Viscum album. The sequence goes on from OY728159.1 coordinate 70,620,758, forward strand.
GAATTTTTGATTTATTCACTTGAATTACCTCATTTGAAATGAAATTTTCCAGAACTATGCCCTACTCAACTATGGAATAGAATTTATTATAATTAAATATGAGATATTTTTCAATGAAATGGTGGAGGATAGAACCTAGGTGTGCTAAATGGTCATAAAATGAAGAGACATAAACTATAAAATCATCTATAAAAACTTTTATATAATTTTAAAGGTAATCAAAAAAATATACTCAACATACATTGTTGAAATGTACAAGGATAATTACATCGAAAAAAAATTCATCCAACTATATGCAAATGAGATGAATGGATAGGTAAATTTTGTCATTTCTTGATCCTCAGGGGCTACATTATTTTGAAAATAACCCAAATAGACATCAAGGAAACAATAATGGGACTTACAAGCCAATATTTATAGCATTTCTTCAATGAAAGGTAAAGGAAAGTGGTCCTTTTGTGTGGCTTGATTCATTCAATGGTAGTCAATATAGACTCTCCAACTGTTTGGAACATGTGTTGGAACCAATTAATTCTTTTCATTTTACACAACCATTATTATAGTTTTTTATGCACAATTTTCACCAGGACAACCCATTTACAATCAGATACATGATAGATGATCCAAGAAACAAGTAATTTACTGAATTCTAATCTTACCACTTCAAGGAGAGTGGGATTTAACTAGTTTTGATCTTTCCTTATGGGTTTAGCCTCATCATCTATAAGTATATGGTACATAGAAATATATGATCCAATCTCAGGAATATCATCCAATTTCCATCCTATCACATTTTTATACTCTCTCAAAAGGTCTAACAGTTTTGATTCCTACTTTAGAGAGAGGTTTTTGGCAATACTGATGAGGAATTGGTCAATACCCTTAAGATAAAAATATTTTAAATTATATAGAAGTTATTTTAATTCAAATGGGTTCTACGATTCAAAAGATACCAAAGTGAAAAGGGTTTTAAGATATAATCTCATCATTTATCGATATTGGTTATGTTTATACTTTTGATGATAAAATATTATGATCCTTCTCTTATGAAACTAATGAATTTTATTTTTCTATGGTTATTTCATGGGAATACATGTTTTTACTTCATTTCCTCTATTTATGAACCCATGAGTTCAAATAATGTTTTTATGAAAAACCTTATATATTTCACTCTTTGATAGAAAAACCTTTGTCTTCCAAAATCTAGTTTTATAAAAATGTTATCTAAAATATTTTTAAAAATATCCAAATTATTTATTACAAGAATATTTACCCATGTTTAAATTTTTTACAAAATGTTTTGATTGTAATATTCATGTCATTTTCAAAACAATTAATGTTTTTATTTTACTGAAAACATGGAAGAAATATTTGTTTTAATTTATATGGAATGAATGGTATTGTCTATCATCATAGACAACTCATTGTTTTTAATATATACATTGTATGTTGAAAATATTATATTAAATGAAAAATATTTCCAAAATTTTTTAAGATTTTTTTATTTATAAATTTATTTTAAAATAAAGATAATTTCTCTCAAGAAATATTTTAAATAATCATTAAAGAAATTTTTTAAGTTTCCAAGGTTATTTTCAAACAAAAATATTTTGAGAATGTTTTATGATTTAAAAAGTTTTTTTAATGTGGAAAGGGTATTTTCCTCAAGAAATGTTCCATGTGATATTTCAAATTTATTTTTCCATCAAAGATGACATCCTTTCAGGTTAATTTTGATTTAATTACAACATTATATAAGGATAACCATATTATTATTCCTCTAAAGGATTTATGTTTATGAGGAAAATATTTTTATGAAAACTTTTTATTTCCCTGAGTTAGACCATGATATAATTATTATGAAACATACTTCTTTCTCCATGGGTTATGCTATATTGAAATGATTATGAAACCGATTTCTTTTCATATGTTCTGATATATTGGGTTTTTATGATCTTGTGTCACACATATGTATGATTTTTTACCATGTGAAGGGTGGTACCTATATCTCCATCCAATTCATTGGGAAATTATTAGTGTTATATGAGATGAAAGGGAACACCAAAGGTTATTAAAATCCCTAAATAGGGTGCATGGGAGGTTATCCCAATCCCAAAAGAGGGTACAAAAAAGGTTACCCCAATCCCAAAAGATAGTACATGGGGGGTTATACCAAGATAAAAAAAGAGTAAACTTGAGGTTATCCCAAGCCTAAAGTATGTACATGGGTGGTTATCCTAATACTAACTTGTTAAGATTTTATTAGTGGATATCCTTGACATAATATTTTCTATGAAAATGTATACGAAACAAATATATGTCTTGTTCCAATATTATGATCTCGTGACTTATGTACAATGATTTTATTTATGAACCATATCTTATGAACTACTAATATTCATGAAATGACTCATGTTTATGGTCTTTAAAAAAAGTGTCTATGAATTTTTCAATTTATATCCATGATCTCATACCCTTATTCTTTTTATGCTTGCATATGATCATAGATTAATATCTCCCATGTTTAGGCTATCTAAGAATCTCAGCTCTCCTTTCTTATGTTTTCTTTCCCCAGGCTTGAAGATTTTTTTAAGTTGTGTATGAGTATGAAGAGCTATAAATGGGGATATCTTTGTGGGAGATATAGAAGATCGTTTATGAAATAAGAATATTGTGTATCTAGAATATAAATAAACCAAACCTATACAAACCTTTGGCATGTATTTGTGAAATATAATGAATATTCATCTAAAAAGATAAAATATTTATGTATGAGAAGTTTGGGTCTCTACAAGTCACATGGATTAAAGGGGGTAGTGTTAACATACATGTATACTAATTTTTCCATTAAAAATTTATTTTAGGCACTAATGGTATGATGAAGGTAGTGATGCTTGCTTATGGATCCCTGGTTGTCCTAGAAAGATGTTAAAGCTTCTGTTTTGGTGATAAATCCTAAATTTGAAGTCATTTCTAAGACCATTGAACTTATTTTAGAATTTTAACTTCACAAGTGGATTCTTCTCACTTTTATTATTTTATTTGAGGGTTAGGTTATAAGGATTTAGTTCTTCCCCCTTATAAACCATGTTGTGGATGGTCTATAGTAGTGTCAAATTAATCCCAAAACCATTTTCAATTACTTCCTGTTGGATGTAGACAACAACCAATATTCCACATATATATATATAATAACCTAATGATCATGTGCCTATCTGCTTCTTGGTCTTGATCCATTATAGAAATGTTGATGTTGACTCAGTAGGACTAGTCTCTGCATGATATTCCTCAACTATAGTGCATTCATCCTAAAAGTATTGAGTGATTTAAAGGGACTCAATAAGTGGTTCCATGAGGTATTGGGAATGGTCAAAGCCATATAGAATAGAGATAATGGTCAGAATGATGGTCATCTATTTTAGGATATTTTATTTATAGGTCAAGGGTATATGCTTCATTTCTTGGGGATGTTCCATAGCATTGGGTATTGTGGTCATTATCTCCTCCTGCCAAGGTTCTTGATCGGTACTTCCAGGTAAAAATTAGCCTTCTTTTTAAAAAAATGAGGTAATAAATAATTCATTGTTAGGATCATAGTTAGGATAAGCATTCATTTTAATTTTGAATTTTCTAGAGTTTTGGGTAGTAACCAACTAATGGTGTGGTGAATTATTGGGTAAATTGTGAATTTTTTCAAAATTGAGTCTTCCAGAAACGTACGGTTAGATTCACAGGTTTTATTCCATTCATTCAAACAGTGCATTCAATAAAAAGTTCATGATTTTTTAAAAACCTCATATTTTCCTCTATAGACTCCTATTAGATGTTATAGTGTGTTGGATTTTTTTTTGTTAATCATGATATATATGTGATGAGGTTGTATCATCATTAAGATGTGCAATGATGTGGGTTAATTGGAGGTGAGTGATGATATATGAGATTTTATGGGTTATTGTGAGGAGTTTATTTCCCTTTAATTGATTGGTTCATAAAACATAAGTTGGTGCTCCATATATTACGTAATTGGAATTGGTAAAGTAAAATGTTGGTCTTGGATTTCCGAGTTGGTTATTTAGTTGGTATTCTCTATCAAAAGTGGGTATATCACTATTGACTATGGGTGTATTTTCCAATTGACCAATGTATTTATTAAAATGAACATGCAATACACATTTCTCATAATATAAAAGCACTACATAAATCATAGATAGACACTGCACACCACAAGACACCCATGGGAGACACCCCTAGACATCTATAGATAGTTAAGGGGCCATTAACTTAGGAACTGAAGTCGATTGGCACTCCAGCCTTGAGAAATTACCATTGTTGGTAGAACAGATACCAACACCTTTATTCTTAGTATAATATAATGAAATGGTTTACACCCTCATGACGAATTACACCATCTGGTTCATGGACTGGTTCCCAACCAGGTTTAAGAGTAGGATCAACTACTAAACATTGATTTTGGTCCCTATGATGTTCTTTCCAGAGTGAAGAGGGTTATGTGCAGAATCTTTAACTAAACTAATGTATCATAGGTTAATATTCAATGGATAATTGTACTAGTATGGTGTTTCCAACAACGTGCTATATAAAGAACATAATGAAAAATTAAGATATTATTAAATGGAATTGTTTTCCCCTTACTTGCAGAAACATGATTTGACCCATGGGGCATTGTGGTTATTATATATTGGGAGGTGACATGTATAGTCACAGGATACAAGTATGTTTTTTTAGTTTTTATTTTATTTTCTTTATCGCATTGTACACTTAGGTATTTTACTTCTTTCTACGGACGGAGGGTAGTGATGCTATCCTTACTAGTTGACGTAGATCACTTGTATACTGTAATACCATGAGGTGTCAATGTGAGGAAACATTGGAAGCTAGAGGAGCCTTGGGGTCTTCTATGAGATGGAATTTTTTTTTCTAAAACATTGTTTGGGAACATTTATGGAGTATGTTGGAGTCATGAAATAACCCCAAGTGTCTCCATGAGATAACATAAATAACCCCAAGTGTCTCCAAGTGTCTCCATGCATCGTATCATCCTTGCATGGGTTGTCCACTCACCCAATACTATCAAACCTATCCTAGTCTATCCTCTCAGTCACATAGTCTAGACTCATCTCTCAAGGGTTATCCCATGCCTCGATGCACATCCCATCATCCAACTAGACAAAGAAGATTATTCACCTTATGATCGTCCTAGTCACAAAAGCACACCATGTCGAACCCATATACATTATATTCTCAATAATCCAGTCAAAAACCTCATCAAAATCATGTATTATAACCTAGACCCACTAACCAAGTTCCATCATAAGCTAAATCACACCAAGCTTCTTGGCATTATAATGCCAATCTATCCGACAATACCCAATACCCACACTAGCATCTCATCCTTCATCTCTTTAGTTGAACTCTTGAATCATTAAATGGAGTAAAACCTTTCATAATACATTCTATATACTCATAGGGACCATCCCACTCTAAGAGCCTACCAAGATTCCAATCCATCCTCATAATTATTTCCTCATCAAACGCTAGATGTACAATTTCCACACCTATCACTACAAGGCCCAATCCTCTTAGGAATATTTTACTTGATCTAAATCCTCATCTAGTCCATACACATATCATCCTAATTTTAAGACATATGTTAGACTGGTCATATCCCAATTGATATCTTATCCACTTGGATACCTAGTGACAGGGTGATTTCATTTCCATAAAATCACTAAAGAACATTCTCTAAACCTAGGTGGCTTATGAACACCATATCTATAGGTCTACTATGTTAATCTATTTCCTTTCATTTACCGTACTTAGAGTCCATGACTCCCATGGAACATAGTTATAATCAAATCCTTGGAAATCAATGACCGAATAATCATGTTAGTGTTTAAGTCTCTACATAGGCTCTTAATACTTTCTTTATACAAGAAGAGATACTTAAGAAATTTGATTATTAAAGTCAGAAAACACACTACTTTCTTAATGAATTTGGGTGAGGTTTCTTAGCTGACTACCTGACACATTTCCTATTGTATTTATTCTTTGAGGGAAGTCATTTGGAAGGGGATGGAATTTGATGAGTTGGAGGTGGCACCAACGGAGGTATACATCCCTTTCATGGTGAGACTACATATCAGATTCATATGAACAACATGAATAAACCATAGAGAGATGTTAAATGATTTCATATATTATATAGAGATAATCTAGCCATCAATAATGAACTACTTATATAATTAATTTATAGATAACTCATTGAATATTATCTTGTAATATAAAATTATTTTTGGCTCTGTAACTACAAACACCAATGCCCAGTATTCACCAAGGGTCAATATACATCCCCTGCATAGAGAGACTATGTAGTCGTCATCAAGGAAAATCTCACCATATGATCCATAATACCATTAATTAGAAGTAATATTGTGGTTCAACTATGTAGAATACTTCCAATAAGTTATATAAGAAAACACCATATAGTTTTTTAATTTAAACAGTTGAGTCCTCATCATTAGTGACATCAATCATATTAAGGCGCATAAATGTCAACTGAACCATACATTCCAAGAATTATTAATGTGGATAGGCCCCATGACAACATTATAAGAACTAAAAACATAAATAATAATGCCGAATACATGCATCATTTTTAAATAAACTTCTCAAGTGTAATCATAAAAACCAATAATAATAATACCTCATCCCTTGTATCGAACAAAACCAAACTAAGTTGAAACTCAAGGAAAATTGATTATATACCATTAATAGGAAGAGTAATTGTTAATTAATAGGAATGTATTATTTGATAGTATCATTTTGAAACATTGATCTGTTTCCCCTTTTCTTGCAGGAACATTATTTGACCCATGGGGTGTTGTGGTTCTTATATGTTTTGTGGTGACATGTATAGTCACAAGAGATAGGTATGTTTTAGTTTGGTTTTTATTTTATTTTCTTTATCACATTGGTCACTTAAATCTTTGACTTCTTTCTATGGAAAGAGGGTAGTTATATTCTATGAAGGGGTCTAGAAGGAGTTCAGATTAATTCAGTCCACCGGATTTGATCTGAGGTAAGATTTTATTTTTACAACTTGTCTCACACATCATTTTTTTGGGGATTTAGTATTTTTGACTACATATTATGTTTTCGATAGGGCGTTTGATCATTTTGTGTTGGTTCGGGTGGATTTGGTTCTCCACTGATAATCTAGGTAAGGATTTAATGCCATTAGTTGGTTTCTCACTGGTTATGTAGCGTCATTCATGTGTTTTAAGGTTCTTAATATTATTTTTGTAGTGCATTGATCCTTGCTCATTGGTTTCGAGTTTCCAAGTCAAGGGTGACTCACCTGTGTGTGCATAGGTAAGTAAGTATATGTATGTGGGTTCGCCCGTTATGTGTATAGTCACCCATGGAAGTGATTATGCACGTATGGGGCTAGGTGTGCCCATTTATATATATATATATATAAATGTATACACAGGTGAGTGGAGACTGGTATATGCATATAAGAATATGTGTAAGGATCCCCTTTCACATGCTCATGGCCATGTGGGTGTGTTCATAGGGGCTAGATGTCCTTGCATGTGTGTGAAGGTACGTATACCTAGTGGAGGGGAATCAAATTTTAGTTAGAAAGCTCCAAGAGCCGAAGTGGACGGATTGGTTCCACATTGAGGCAGAGTCCCTCTCGTAGCGTCTTTAATTTAAGAATGATTTAAATTGAATTTAGCTTCTTTCTTAATTATGCTTAATTATATTGAATTGCATATATTGAATAAGTGTTCTTTAATATAATTATTTCATTTGATAAATAAAGTTATGTTTTTATAATAAAACCCCTCCAACGGAGGTGCGATGTCTGTGAAAACTCATAGTCCCTCCCAATTCATGTCATGACCACTTGGTTCCATGTTCTATAAGAGTGGAGTCCTATCTTGATTTTCCCATTCTAGGGATTCATTAATTTCATATGAAATTATATAACCTGATTTATAAAAATAAGAATAAAATATTTTCTATTAAAATATGATTAATTAAATTTCTCAACAGAGTTGATAAAACCATTTATGTATTGTTTTCTGTTTTGTACTTGTCCTTGTCCTTCAGAGTTTGATATTTTTATGATTCCGATGATCTGATGAGTGTTTTGACCCTTATAGAGAAAATGCTTCTACATTATATTTTTTTCTGTATGAGAACAGTAAACAACACACACGTCATATAGTATAGTTGGAGATTTATACAATAATGGGGAATCTGATGGATGATTAGCTCTGTGACAGTATTTCATGAGTCTTGTGATCAATGTTGAGACTGAATAATCACAATTTATACCAGTGGGGTGATGAACAAAATGTTACCCCACCTCCTCCCACTCCCTTCTCTCCTTGTCAGAAGATGGTGCCCCACAGATGTCGCTGGACCGGGCCAACATGCCGCGATCTCGCCGCGGTCACACCGCGGTAATGCTGTGATTTGGCCCTGCTCTAGGACGACACCCTGCGGCAGTTCGAAGTCCTGTCGAAATTCGATGTATGATACCTAGATAGAGTTTTAGATACATTACCCACCCATAGTTAATGGGGACGAAGGAGATGACCGGAATGTTTCCCCACCTCCTCCCTATCCCATCGCTCCTAGCCGGAAGATGCTGCCCCACAGATGTCGCTGGACCAGGCCAACATGCCACAGTCATGCCGCGGTCACGCTGTGGTCACGCCACGGTAACGCCGCGGTCACGCCGCGGTCACGCTGCGGTCACGCCGCGGTCACGCCGTGGTCACACCGCGGTCACGCCGTGGTCACGTTATGGTAATGCCGTGATTTGGCCCTGCTCCAGGATGACACCCTGCAACAGTTCACAGTCCTATCAGAATTTGATGTATGATACCTAGATAAAGTTTTAGATACATTACCCACCCATAGTTAATGGGGGAGGGATGCGATGACCGAAATGTTTCCCCATCTCCTCCCACTCCCTTTTCTCCAGGCCAGAAGATGCTACCTCACAGATGTCGCTGGATCGGGCCAACACGTCATGGTCACGCCATGGTCAAACCGCGGTCACGCTGTGGTCACGGCACGATAATGCCGTGATTTGACCCTGCTCTAAGATGACACCCTGCGGCGGTTCACAGTCCTATCAGAATTATATGTATGATACCTAGATAGAGTTTTAGATAAATTACCCACCCAAAGTTAATGGGGAGGGAGATGAAGGATGAAATGTTGCCCCGCCTCCTCCCGCTCCCTTCGCTCCTGTCCAAAAGATGCTGCCCCACGAATGTCGCTAGACTGAGGAAATACACTTTGGTCACGCCGCGGTCACGCCGTGGTCATGCCGCGGTCATGCTGCGGTCACACCACGGTCACACCGGGGTCACGCCGCGGTCACACCAGGGTCACACTGTGATTTGGCCCTTCTCTAGGATGACACCCGACAATGGTTCAAAGTCCTGTCAGAATTCGATGTATGATACCTAGATAGAGTTTTAGATACATTACCCACCCATAGTTAATAGGGAGGGAGGAAATGGATGGAATGTTGCCTCGCCTCCTCCCGCTCCCTTTTCTCCTGGCCGGAAGATGCTGCCCCGCGGATGTTACTGGACCGGGCCAACACGCTGCGGTCACGCTGCAGTCACGCCACGGTCATTCCGCGGTCATGCCGCGGTAATTATGTGATTTGGACCTGCTCTAGGACGACACCCCCACAGTGGTTTGCAATCCGTCAGAATTCGATGTATGATACCTAGATAGAGTTTTAGATAAATTACCCACCCCATAGTTAATGGGAGGGAGGCGATGGCTGGAATGTTTCCCCGCCTCCTCCCGCTCCCTTCTCTCCTGGTAGGAAGATGCTGCCCCGCAGATGTTGCTGGACCAGGACAACACGCCGTCGTCACGCCGCGGTCACGCCGTGGTCATACTGCAGTCACCCCACGATCACGCTGTGGTAATGTCATGATTTGGCTATACTCCAGACGAGACCGCAACAACCACCATCATCCCGCCACCAGCAGAAAAGAAGCATTCTCCACACGAAGAGACGCAAAAGAAACACACAAACATCAAACAAACATCCAAACGGAGACCCGAGAATCACACGAAACCTCCCACCATCATGAAAGCACCAATGTACACTAGACGCAAGTGACAACCAAGAGGAAAACACACACACCCACCCCACAGAGAGCACACACTCCGACACTCGAAAACACACGCAGGCACCCAACCACACGAACACACTCTCCCAACCACCAACACAAGGAGGCCGCCACAATCCACCTACGAACCATCAGCCACCACAACCACCACAATCCAACCTACACCAGTCACATCCAGCCCACACTAGCCCCCTTCTAGCTCATTTCAGCCAACTACCATCAGCATTCCAGCCCACAGCAGCCACCCTTCCACCTTTGAATCAGCCCGCACCATACCCCCCCAACCTGTAACCAGCCCCCTTCCACCAGCATTCCATCCCCTTTCCACCTGCATTCGAGCCCGCTCCATCCCCCAGACACTTGCAATCCAGCCCGCACCGGCCACCATACTAGCCACCACACCAGCCCCCACCCCCAGCCTCTTGCAAAACACTCATGCTAGCCCTCTACCACATACAAAACATCCCCAACCACTAGTTCCAGCCCTCACCTGCCCACGACCTCCTACATCCCAGCCCGCACCAGCCCCTACCACATGCCCAATATCCCCCAACCACCTGCAATCCAGCCCACACCAGCCCCTTCCCCCAATTCCAGCCCGCACCAGCCCCCTTCCGCCTACCTTCCCGCCCGCACCAGCCACTCCATCCCACAACAGCCACCGCACAAACCCCCCATCCTCCTGCATTGTAGCCCGCACCAACCCCATGCCACCTAAAAAACAACCCCATACCTCCTTTTTCAACCCACACAAGTCCCCTTCCATCGCCCTGCCACCTAAATTCCAACCCGCACCAGCCACTCTAGCCCAAACCAGCCACAAACACCAACCACAACAGCCAAAAACACCATCCCTTGCACACCACTAGCCCACACCTAGATCTACAACAAACCAGCACCCCATCCACTAGAAAACCACTGCCACTACATAAATCCAAAAGAACCAACCTACAAAACCATTACTCCAGCCCCCATCCAAACCATACCTCCAGCACATAAAAAACAGTTGACCACCCCCAGAGGAAGCCATCGAAGGACCTTTCCAAAGAAAATTCCTAAGGGTGGATTTAATGTATTTGACCACTATCTTGGGTAAAATGAATTGATAACACCAATAAGATTGTATACTAAAAAGAACTGATTGAACAAGCTGTAACCACCCGACATAGGAGAGAGAGTTATTAGTCTAAACTTTAACTCTTCAAATAATTTCTCTTCCAAGACCACACAATCAGAAGATCCAATCTTGGAAGTGATGAGGGGAACTCCCTGATTACAAAGAGGGAATATACCCCTTCCTAACTCCCATAATATCCTCAATAGAATCACAAAACTGAGGAGAGATACCAGCCGAAAACAGTAGGGACTTAAAAAGATTAACATTCAATCCAGATAGGGGAAGAAAAAATATCCAAAGCATGCTTCGAGACTAAAAATGAATCCAAATCACCATAAGAAAAGAAGATAAGGTCATATAAAAAACAAGGTGAGAAATAAAAGTTTTACCACATCGCCAATGAAACTTGTAAGCATCTAAAGATAAAATAAGGGAGTCTAGGATGCACGAGAAAAACTCCATGCAAATCACAAAAGGAAAGGCAAAAGAGGATCCCCTTGCCTGAGCCCTCTTTTCCTGAAAAAGTAGACATGTAAACTTCCATTAATGTTCACTGAGAAAATTGGGGTAGAGACACATCTTTTAACCCAAGACGAGAACCTAGCCGGAAAGCTGAGCAGATCGAAAGCATCCATAAGAAGTCCCACCTGAGCGAATCAAAAGCCTTGAATAAATCGATATTGAGGGCACACCTAGGAACCCTATAATCAAGATGGTAGCCCCACAATAATTCATGGGTAACAAGATTCTTATGAGGGGTTGTCCAGGGAGGGTGTCCAAGGGCTGTTCGGGGGGGTGGGGTTCCGGGGGGTCTGTAGGGCAGGGGGCAGGGTGCAAGTGGGGTGTCTGGGGGGGGGGGGTGTCTAGGGGGTGTACAAGGGCTGTTTGGGGGGTTGTCCAAGGGTTTTCAGAGGGGTCTAAAGGGTAGTGGGGAGGGTGCAGGTGGGGTGTCTAGGAGGGGGTTTCTTGGGTCTATTAGGGGGTGTCTAGGGGGGGCTGTCCAGGAGGGGTGTCTAGGGGGGAGGAGGTGTCCAGTGGGGGTGCAAGGTGGCTGTCTAGGGGGGTGCAAGAGGGTTGTTTAGGGGGGCATGGGGGTATTCAAGGGAGGTGCAAGGGGGTTGTCTAGGGGGCATGGGGGTGAAGGGGGGTGTCTAGGAGGGGTGTCTGGGGGGGGGGGGTGTCTAGGGGGGAGGGGGTGTCCAGGGGGTGTCTAGGGGGGAGGGAGTGTCCAGTGGGGGTGCAAGAGGGCTGTCTAGGGGGGTGAAAGGAGGATGTCCAGGGGAATGGGGTGCAGGGGGCTGTCCTGGGGGGTGCAAGGGGGGCTGTCCAAGGGGTGCAATGGGGCTATCCAGGGGGGGTGCAAGGGGGCTGTCCAGGGGGGCATGTGGGTGCAGGGGGTGCAAGGGGGCTGTCTAGGGGGCATGGGGGTATAGGGGGTGTTTAGGGGGGGGGGGTGTGGGTTTTTTTTGAATTCTATACATTGTATGGTCTTCAAGAGTCTTTTTTAAAAAATTTTATTTTCAGGTGTTGTAGTCATCGTTGTATATTGTCTGCATGGGTGTTTCTTTTTGGTATTCATCATTATTCTATAGGTTTGTACTATAATTCTAGAGTGGATCCAACTACCTGCTGCTTGTTGGAATTGCAGTACTAGAATTGGAGAGGGGAGCAGCTGAAATTGCATAAGAGGGGAGGCTGTATGCTGGTTCTGGCTGGCTGGAAGAGGGGCTGGTAGGAAGAGGTTCCCATGTTTTTTTTTGTAGAGATGACTAATACCAATGGTTCATAGAATCGTTGGTATATAGATCCATACAGTCTAGATTATGGAAACAATTCACTTTGAACCGTTTCAATTGGTACATACAAATGGTTTTTAACCATTGGTGTGGTTGTATAAACCCACGGTTATTTACCGTTGGGATAGACATTTACCAACAGTTAATACTAAACTGTTGGTATTTTGAAAATACAAACAACCTATCCCAACGGTTCAGCTTGAATTGTTGGGATATTTCTATCCCCACGCCTCATATCCCAATGATTCAGTGAACCATTGGGGAAGAAATTCCCAACAGTTTTGGGGGCTTTTACCAATGGTTTGAAACCATTGGTATAAGCTTAATATATAGTAGTGTATAGTGGAAACAATGAATTCTCTTAGCCACAAGGATCAGATAAACTGATCGTATAAAATTAAACCTAACTAGAGGACATGTTTTTAGACTCTTCAATTACTAGTGAAGAAAATCCTTCATGTTGGGTATGAATTAGAGGGACACACTATCCTCTTCCTCAAAATATTACTCATAAGTAGTATTGCCTTTGAGTAATTCAATATTTGATCCACCAAAACTCCTCAATATCAGATTTATATATAGATAATCTTTCCTTCATAAAAGAAACCACCCTCATATGGTGGTGGTCATTCATAGATTTTGGAACACCTATCCAAATACCATTGTATAAATCTCCCTGATCAGTCTATAGATGGGTTTTGGAATGAAATCCCCAAACATTATGATGACATCTATTTTTGGTTACAAACATTTTCTTCATAGAATTTATTGTAGACCATGTTTGAAGTATAAATTTCATTATATAATCATTTTAATTTGTTTTCATGATAAAGGTTATATATGATTATTAATACAATGAAATTTAAAAATACATATCATGTCGTGGAATTCTATATACATTAGATTCATATAGGGATCTATCTCCCTCTAAGTATCCATTAAGTGATAAATTGTTATCATCCTTGATATTTACTTTCATGGTGTAGTTTTTTTGGATTACAGGCCCTATGAAGATTCTTCTTCTGTTCTCAATGTATGGTGACCATGATACAGTCTCTAATTACATTTACAGAATGCGATTTTAATTAAGGTGATAGATCAAAAAATGGTAGAAACTATGAGGGTACCTCCTGTGAATATGACCTCAATATAGAGAATCTTGATTCTTCATATAGGTATATTGGATAATAATACCCCCTTCCCTCATAGATGGGGTTGTATTGGTTCTATGAACACTATGTCTTAGATCAACTTCCGTATTGGGGAACTGAAATGGGGTGGTGGTGGTAAGAATTTATTCAACCTTCTATATTGTAGATTTCATGAACACAACCCAGGACATCCTTCCTTTGGATTCTAGATCTAGCCCCAGACTCACCCAGATCCAGTTCCAATCCCCATGTGTGGTCACAAGTTAATGGGAAACAATGAAACATAAGTTAGAAATTATTTAAACTAGGAAATTAGAGATTAATATCAATGAAAAAAATTAACATGACCTATCTATATGACATATTTTGAATGATAAATAAAATATGAAATATTAAATAAAATGGAATATATAAATAGATAGAAAATAAACACTTGAATCACCCCCTAAACTTCCTCAGCAATCAAAATCCAAGTTCCACTATGACCAACATAGGTATAATAAACCTTAAAAAGTAAATGAAAGTAGTAAAGGCCTATTTGGATAAAAAAAATATTTTAATGTTTCACACATTATAAATTATATAAAAATAAAATAAATCCTACAAAATCATTCGAAATGCATAATTTTCAAATGTGATAAAGTAAGCTAAAAATAAATGATCACATTCCACTGTGTAACTTTAAAATACACCATCCAAAACTAAAACCTCAACAATAAAATAGAGTTAACAAGAGAATAATAAACTGAAATTCAAATGATGACATGCATGAGAAATAATCTCAGTAGGAATTCCTAATAAAGCCATACCACAAATGTATGCATTTAAATAGAAGATCATTTTTATGATAGTTTGAAATACAATACATAAAAATAGTTTTCTATTCCATCATACATAAAACCCAATATAAAGATCATTGATCATTGATCATATATCAAATTAATTTATTTTTAACTAAAAACAATCACTTGAAAAATGTTTGAATGACTTATACTATTGATATTGAAAACCCCATTTGAAAAACACTTTATAATCCTTTTGGAAACATTCATTTAACAAAACCTTTTAAAAATATTTCAAAGAAGAAAATAAGAAAAACTATTTTTTATAATTTATAAAAGAGATTAAGTTCCATAATATATAAATTTTAATAAAAAAATTTAGATGGAAAAAATTTAAATAATATCATAAATGTGAACCATGGAAAAATTACTAGGTCATTTATGGTTAGTGAGCCCTCTAGTTTATTATATCAACAATTAATCAAATTTGATCATATCCAATGTGTGTAAAACCACTTATTAGAACTTGTTCTTTCCAAGGGTTATAGTATTTTACACCTATGGAACCACATACAATCAAAAAGGCACACATGCCTTGGTCTAGGGTTTAACCACTAGGTGTACATAACTTAGTCTAGTGGTATGGTGTATTTTATACACAAAACCACACCAAATTCTCCAGTTAAGGTGTGGATGTCATGGACTAGTGTCATGGTGTCACAGTTCTACAACAACCTGACCTTCATCTAGTTTAGTTTAGTTAATAATGTTTCATAATCCAAAAGAGATACTTAAAGTAGTCTTATTGATTAGATTCTTAGTTTCATTTGTTCATTACATAGTTAAAATACCACATTAAATTTAAAATAAATGTTCCTTCATCAACACATCATAATCCATTTGGGTCATTAGAATCAAAACATTCCCATTTAACCCATTTAATTTCCAAAAACAAGTATAAAAGACTTCAAATATCCATGATAAATAGGATAAATCATTAAATTATCATAACATGGATTCAATAAATTTAAACACCCTATAAAAAATATTTAAAGAAAGGTATATCATTCTAGAAATCCCTTTACAATTTATTTAAAAATCAATTAAGAACTCATCTAATAATCATGATTGAGTACCCTGATTAAGTTCCAATGCATTCCACCATAGTTATGACCATATAAATTTACAGGTATATATAAATGTCTCTCATTTCACAAATTCACATATTCTGAAGTGAATTTATACACACACATATATATGTTCCTATTTATGTCTACCCTTGTATATGAGTATAACACTGGAATGGAAAAAGGCTATTTAAGAACACACAAATTTTATAATCATTTTGAAAAAAGGAGAAAAATAAAATTTTAAATATAAAATAACTTATAGAATATAAAAATTATTATATAACACCATTCAACATTTTATTAAACATATAGTGTAAAAAATAAATCAATTTTTTTTATAAAACATACAATTAGATAAAAAAATTTGAATTGAAGAGAAAATCAAGTAAAACATGATTTTTCATTCATATACTCCTTAAATATATTTATTATTATCCTTTTATATCAATGAAAAAAATTAAAATGAATTTAGTTAAAGGCACCAAAATTTAAATCCCTAAACATGGGAAATCCTACCTCAAAATGAAAACAACATGCTTCCTATAATTAATGTCACTAAAACGAGCCTTGAACCATGCCTTTAGAACCCTTGACAAACACCTAATCTCAATTAAGGGTTTGTATATGGAATGAATGTAGAAAAAATGGAAGGAAATATCAAGAAGAAATTAAGGAGGAAGGAAGATAAGGGGAAGGGGTATTTTCTAGTATGATTTCCACTTATAATAGAATGATGATTTCCCACAATTGAAGGTGTATAAGAGGAGAAAAACATAAGGGGGTGGGGTTAAATTTGGAATGATTTATGTCAAAAATGGATAAGGGGAGTTATTATATTTATATTAGGGTAAAAATAATGAATAAAAGGGTAAATATGAATTATTTTTTATAAAATCTATAACCACGCATGGTTTAGTCACATGGTTGACCAAACCATGCGCAGACTATACAATCCTTATTGGTGGTTCTAAAAAACCCAGCATAGCCAGGATGCATGATCAAACAAACTATCTACAAACTGTGAATTTTTTGTCTATTAAAAAATACGCACACTCACATAGTCCTTCAAATTAAATTTTCTTAATTTTCACACACTTTTAAGGGAAAAGTGAGAAACCACACATAGTTGAACCACATAAACATCATGCACCAAAAGAAATAGATGAAACATCAGAATCAAGTTTGAGCCTATTATAAGAATTCTACCTAAATAATTTCCAATGAAAACTATTTAAATTTGTATTTGGGAATTCCTTGAAAATATCTTCAAACCAATAATCCATATTGTCCCACATTTGAATGTACTTCGGCACAATTATCTTCCTTTTTTTTGAATACTCTTGTCAGAATAAGGTCTTGCTTATTGATCCAATAACACCTCTCTTTGTTGGTGTCCACTAGAATGAATCTCTCATACATATAATATACAACCTATGTGGGGGAATTGATAAAAAATTCATCCTCAAACATTTTTTCCTCTGAATGGTTGATGATATCTTATGATGTCCCTTTATATGTGAATGCTAAATGATTTTCCATAATCTTGTTCCATTGTTGAATTTAATTTTTTTATATAATTTCAATAAGTTCCAGATCAGAATTAGACATGGATTAAAAAATCAATTAAATAAAATAAAACATAAAATATTGGGGTCTTAATTGATAAAAGTCCCCACCATAACATTTTCCTCCCTAGAAATCCTTGGATAAAATGATCGATTCATGAAGGAATGAAGTTTAAGATTTATAATAAGGAATCACCTCATGAAATAAAAATATAGAATAGAATTTATGATAACTATGAGCAAATTTGTCATAAATATTGATATAGAACACACCAAAATTCATAATTTCCTCATCAAAACAACTATAATGTAATACCAAAGATTCAATTAATGTAATATTTTATTATTAAAGAATCAATAACACAATACACATAGTTTTATTTGAGAATGCGATTGAAACCTAAATTCTCAAATTTTATATGTTTATTTTGACTAAATTAATTTTATTGTTGAAATTAGAATATGATAATTAAATTAGGTTAAATTTTTTTATATTTTTATGAATTGATTCATTTGTTAATAAATAGTGAAAAATATCATTTTTTCAAATACTATCATTTATTTTAATTATATAATGAAATTTTAAAGACCAATTATATATTGTATTTTTTATTAAAGTAATATACAATTCATTTAATTTAGAATAATCTAATTTTAATCAATAATTTTAAAAATTTTGATGAAGAAAATTTTAATGCTAAAAACACATTTATTCCGAAAGCATTTTTTCATTGAGATTTATATATTTATATTAAAATTAAATTCATCCACTTCTATAAAATGAATCATGAGGAAATAGAAACCATATTTGGAATTAAGAGGCTAAAATTTTGTTAATATATCACTTTAAGCTTTATACATTATGAATAATAACCGTGGTAAAAATTTACTTTGTCAATAAAGGGTAAATCAGGAAATTATGTTTAAAAATAATGTGATAAGGAATTAAAAATCAAATCCAAACATTACTTTATTTCCTTGTATGCGATGAATTCATCCATATACATACAGAATTATAATATATATCATTTTGGAACTATTTGATAATGGTAATGACATTTATATTATATCATGTAAAGAAACGTAAAAAATATCCCTCTATTTCTTTTAATTTATTTTATATATTAGCATAAGGATAAAAATATGTTATGAATAAATATAAAAGTTTATTATAAAAATAATTAATTTATATTTATCATTTTAATTTATTTTAAATTTTTAATGATTGAATAATTAGCTTAAATGCTTACGCGACACCAAAAATTTATTTATTCAGTTAATAAAATAATAAAATAAATAATTTTAAAATCATTTAATGTAATAAAATATGGTTAAATTATTTTATCCCAAAAATTTTATAGATAAATATAACATTTTAGATATGTTTTAAGGGATTATATTATAATTATATGTTTTTCATGATGTTTCTAATGTCAAATTAAATAAAAAATTATCAAAAATGATATTAATGATTTTTTAGGAAAATAATATATATTTAAATTATTTAAAAATCATAAAAATATTAAACTAGGAAAATGGGAAAATATATAGTCAAAATTAACATCCATTTTCCATTTATGTGAAAAATGTCCTTTTATGATTTATTTTTGGAAACTATAGTGTAAAACCCAATGAAATCATGGCAATTGAAAAAAAGGTAAATGGGGGTGTTAAAATAATGAGAAAAGGTTGAAAAAATCACCAAAACTTATCAAAATTTTATAGTATGAGAGTATTTACACTCATATTAATCATATCAAAAATCTATATCATTTAAATCCCATTTGAATATTAATATTAATTAATATTAATTTAATACTTTCAGAATTTCAAAGAATTCCCCTCCCCTCACTTATAAAATGAATCCCTATCTATCTTTTATTTACACCACATTGATCAACTAAGCTTGAAAAAAACCCTAATCATTTATCTTCTAAAAATCATAATGCATGTTATAGTGGTTTGAGTATTTCTATGGGATAGACCTGAGGTCCGTTAGGGGGACATCTAAATAAATTCTACCGAAGAAGAGGTAATCATCTTTATTAACTAATTAAAATTTCATTCTTATTAAAATTATTCTAAATATATTGTATCCATTAAAAATTAATGATTCATAAATATACTGAGATGTTATTATTATTATGTTGAATTAATTTTCCACATATTTTATATCATATGGAAATAAATAACATCGCTCGTGCGTATTTATGGATTACCGTCTCCACACAACGGTGTAAATCATTTTTCATCACCATATTACTTTGATTCATATTAAGATAAAACTAAGAAATATATATGATATTTATGAAAGAATTATTATTCAATAGTTATAATATAATATCTACCTCTTTACCTTCCAATCCATTGGAAAACAATAATGACTCTCATGGGTACGTGTGGACTACAAAATCCACGAAGTGATGAGATCTGTTTTTCATTGACTGTTTACATAGATGGTTGTAATGAGAGATTTAGCTAATAAAAATATATATGATATTTAAATAATGATTAATATTATGTATATGATGGAACCATAATAAAAATATGAGGATCATAATTTTCATGACAAAACATATATGTAAAACTAAAGTGGTTAACACCAAAAACAATGATAATGATGAAACTTTGTTAATGAATGTGTGGTAATATATTATAAGTATAAGGAATCGACTTGAAAAAATTACTTAATCTTGAGTTAAATCAATAATTCACATTGAGGATCTTTCTAGGTTTAGAGTTTTAGAAAATTAGACCATAAATATTACATATCAACTTGAATATTACATCTAGAGACTACTACTCAATATCCATTTTTTCATAAAATAAAAACTCTTAAAAAGAAACATGTCTAGTTACATGTTTTAGAAAACATGAATTTTCTTTGATCCCATCCTTGACCCTATTCTACTTTATGTATTGTGAATTTTTTTTTCAAAAACTTGGGATGAGAAAAAAATCTCAGTAAGGGATACACAAAGAAAGAAAACTGTTAGTTTTTCAAAACAACATGTAAACCATGAATAATTTATCATAAGTAAAACTTTTCACCTTTATGAAGTAGTAAATACTCTTCACTGAATAAAATATCACTACTTACCCTTTTATAACCAAAATATTACCATAAAAACCATATAAAGAACATATAAAATATAAAGGTAACTTGGGACATAAACATACTTAGATGGAAGAACCATACGGTCGACTTTCACACATATCACTAAATAGAATAGCCATACGGCCAACTTCTATACGTAATGTATTGGAGGTTATAACGTAACCACACATCCTGGTTTATCATGGAACCACCCATCATTTGGTTTATCACGTAACCAACCATAAAATGTCCAAGTACCATTATAAATCATAACATATAAAAAAATCATGAAGGAAAGATAACATTTCCACATTGCAATCACAATATATCATTTCAAGATATTGATGTAATCAATGCTTTATCAAAAACATTTTTAAAACCATTTAAAACATTTAATAAAGAGATTTTTTAATCAAAGTACCTCATACCACTTTGAAACTTTTAAATGTATTAAAATTTTAAAACATTACTGTCTATATAAATAAATCCTTAAAACCAATTTAAAAACATGGACATTAATGAGAAATATTTATAAGAATAAATCTTTAAATATTTTAAAACTATGTTTTAGTTAAATAGTCTCGTAACACTTGATAAAAACTTGATTAAACATAATTAAGGAATAAAATAAAACTTATAATATCATGAGAATAATTATATTCATGATATAATATTTCAAAATGTATTATATACCCCATATAAAAGTGAATTGGTGCATAACACAAATAAGTCTCAATGGAATGTAAATTGAGACAAAATCCCTTATAAATATTGTATCCTTAGATTAAGGATATATTAATTACATAATTATGTGTGAAAAATATAAATACACTCAATATGATTGTATATTTAGTGTAAATAAATCATATTACATTCACACATGTTATGTTAAAAACAAAACCAATGACTTGGATGTTTAACTCAATGAATGGAAATTGAGTTAAGATTACCCTTATCAAGTTTATATCAATGACTTGAGAAATTATCAACGGAGTTATTATGTGTATAAAAAGTATATCCACACAAAGAGGAGTGTAAATTACTACATAATTAAATAAATAGTGATTACACACATAATCTTGGAGTAAAATAATCAATGAAGTATGTGTAAAACCCAATGAGTGGGAATTGAAATTAGAAATTCTCTTAACAATTTGGTAACTTATGAAACATGCACCCCAAAAAGGAAGGAGTATAAAATTAAGATGTAAATACCCATAAATTAAAGTATATTACACAAATAATACAATAATGGGAAGTACATACACACCATAAGAGTAAATATTGGAAAATATAGCATGAATCTCATAGGAATAAAAAGTGAGATGAAAACCCTTACCTCAAGTACGACTTGTCTTGTACATTCCTTGTTCTTACTATATAATAAAATTAAGTTAATTTATTCTTTATTAAGAACATTTTTCAAGTTTCTATTATTCCTTTTATATCACTTATTATCTTTCTATAACAATTAGTTAATTATTTGAGTTCATATCATACATTTTGTCGATGTTTGGAAAATGAACATGTTATAAATAAAAATTTTCCATGTGGTAAAAATTATATTATCTCCAGAATAATATTCATGATTTAAATATCATGTATATCATATATATCTAGAATATATATATATTTATAATATTAAATAACATTAGGAGATAATAAATGAAATTCACTGTTCATGGAGACGTAAGCCGTACGTACGCATGGATGCTACTTTCATTTCTATTTCGTATTTTAATTGATTTAAAAATTAATTATACATAGGAAAATTACAATTCCATTATAATATCATATATAATTTAATTAAATCCATCCTTTATACATCCCACATATGGCATGAACGAGTCATATCACTTTGAGGGGGTGGTAGTCTGTACTTCCTCAAATGAAATTATCGTATTTACCCATTATGGAAACCATAAAGGTATGATATAATAAAAAATACAGAAGTAAATAGATAGTATAAATATAATATATATAAAATATAAATAATGTTCCATTATAATTACCACCATGAGAGGTAGTTGGAGATATTTGAACAATCATCATTTCGTGAGACAGTAGTTCATTGTCCACAAAAACAGTATGTTCTTTACCCATTAGACGGAGGTGAGTGTAAGAGTTTTTTGAATCCTTATCATAAAAAAACATATTATATTGAGTATACTAGTGTTCCTATACAATAAAAGAATAAATAGAGTTTAGGGGGTTGGTGAAGTAAAATAAAATAAAAGAACTTAAGAGAAGATGTTACCTTTAAATCGGGTAACTCCCTTTCGTTTGAACCAAAAGGTTTACTTGAATTACCTTATGACTAGGGGAAGACTTCTAGGAGGAAGATATAGATTTAGGGAGATTAATTGGGTAGATGTTGGATGATCCAAGGGTCTTTAGAGGTGTAATTAATGGGTTAGAGGTGAGATCCTTTTATAAGGGGGAGGATGGGCCCTTTAGGAAAATTTAAAAATATTATTTTATTATAAACTTTTTTTCGGTTTCAAAAGGTCCAAAACTCATTAAAGTAAAATATAAGAAGACTCTTGTATGAAATAAAATTATCAAATAATAATTGTACATGTTTTGGATATTTTTTTAATTTTTATAATCTTAATTATTTAAATCATTCATTAACGAGGTAAACACTGCATCATTATTGTGTCATAAATAATTTTATTTATTTTATGTCTAAAAATTATAAAACAAATACCATGATGTAGGAAATATTTTTATATTTCTAATTAATATTTATATTTTAATAGATAAATAATATAACCCTATGTAAAAATTGATTTACTAAAAGATATATGTTTATGTCATTTTTGTCTTTACTTTAAATCAGTTAATATAAAGTGTCATTATCACTCCCAAGTGGCGCCATGGGGTCCCAAAATCGACCAAGGATGACCATGGTCGGAAATGTATCAAAAAATAAGATTAGGACCCATTTTAGGGTAATTTAATATTATTATAATATTAGTTTTTTACCCTTATTTACCAAATTTACCTTTTAACCATGGTACATAAAATATTTACTGAAGTAAATATTGATAATGTCTAAAAATAAAAGTTATCTATTTACATAATTTTGACCTCCTGATTCAAAATATGGAATCTATTTTTCCAAATTCAAAACACAAAATTGGAAGAAATTAATTTAAAATTAATTCCTGATGTCAAAACAAAAAGCATGTTTTTAAGAAATAATAACTATCCAAAGATTGACACTTGTTTATATCCAATTTCAATGTGAAATTACTTAAAATGACCAAAATTGAATTAAATGGTAAAAATATAATATAATTAAACTTTAAAACCAATTAAAAAGATAATCTATCCATATAAATAAATTATATAAAAAGGGAGTTTTGAATTAAAATACAGTATTTTTCACTATTCATTAAAAAATGAACATTATCAGAAAAAAACCAAAATTTCATCCAAAGTAAATTTTTATATACATATTATAAAGAATAATTCTATTTTGTCAAATAGAACATATAAAATTGAAAAAAACTATATTTAAAATGGGTTCTCCATCAAAAGGAATTAAATCAACCTTTTAAAGAATATTAGAGTATTTATGCTTAAAATCAGATTCATTCTTATTTTAATACTCTAAAATTTATTAGATAAATGTAAAAACATTTAACAAACATGTGTAATAATATTTTAGTTAGTTCTGTTCATTTCCTCCAATACAACGACTATGTGTTAACTACTATTTAAAATAATAATATTGTATTATTATTTTTCAGTATAACTCAATGTTGTGTGCAACATAAGTTTTCAAAGAAACCCATTGTTTCACATCAGGTACATCATTGATCATATCATCCCCTTTAAAGTTCAATTAATATTTAATTTAAAAATATTAATAAATATAAAAAATGTCATATTCTTTATTTACCTGGGATGTTACACCCTTCCCCCATTTTGGAAATTTCAACCTCGCAATTTTAAATTTGGGATTGGAAACTTCATTGAAATTACTACATCGAAAAAAGAGTAAATAAAACTATCAATTTAAAATAAATAAAGATATGTACAAAGATCACCTGAGATAAACCATACTAACATTCTATGAAAACATTGATATGGAGGAGAAACTAAGGGTCAAGTTCTGATGGAGAGTGATAGAAAACATGATTTGGAGAAAGTTAACCACCAGGAAATCACAAAATTGTGATGGGTTAAACGGTATTTGATTCCCCAGTAGGAAAAGTTAACAGAAAAAGTTTTTTTTAAGTTACTTTTCATAAAGTTAAGGAATTTATTTACGAGCTTAACTAAAAATATAAGGAAACATACTTACTTTTCATGTATAATTTCATCCTTTACTAAATTACTACCATAAACTCATCTATTCTCCAAACGACGAGTATTCCAGATGACTTGGTCACACTTGAAGTGCTAGAATCAACTTCTAGAGTATCACATAATCTACAAAAGATGAACTGTATATTTACACCGTATTTAGACACCAAACAAAACCAAAAAGTTCAGTATAATATCAGATAACCCCAAAAGGATAATTATTTATAAAAAGAAATACTACTCTTAATCTCCAAAATTCAACAAACAGTACCCAAAGTTCTATAAAGACCATTCAATATACAACTGTTATTAAAATTCATCAAAGTAATTCAAACTGAGATTAAAACCCAAAATTCAGAAGGATTTAATCACATAGTATTCCATAGTAAATCTTAACATTTATCTCCAAATAACATTGACTACTCTTAAAGTCTCATACTGAAGTGTAATTAACCTAGTCACATATTCTCAAAGATCGGTTAATCATTTCCATAAATAAACTGAATAGCCATATGTCCAAAATAAAACATAGATTCTTCCAAAATAAAATTCCACCGTTACTCATCAATTGAAATCCCAAAGTATTATATTTTCCATAGGTATATAGTGTTTCCCCAAAATAGAGAACATCTTCCAAAATAACCTTTATTACTTAATCAAAAAATCATTTTCCTATATTAAGGATATCCATTTGACAAAACATAAGTTCCCACAATCAACTTATTGTTGATCCATAAAATCATTTAATTAAAAAGAATAAGTTATACTAACTAGGGACTTAATGTAGGTTAGTGGTAGGTGATGCGCCCTTATCTCCCTTTGGTTGTGGGTTCAATTCCTGCGGCCTTACTGGACGTGAAGGGTTCTCACCCATCTTATAGGTTTCCTTTTTTATAAAACTCTAAAATAACCCTAACATGTTTTAACCACAAGGGTTTTATTATACCTTTCATTTTCATCCCACCACATTAAGACCTCAACATATTATATATTTTCATTTTTTCCACCTCCATATGATAAAATAAAAATATTCCTAATAGAAATAACATCATACCTTGATCATGGTGTCCATATGGTTTCATCATCATCTTGTTCACGTAAGCAGAAGGTCCATGCATTGCAACAATGATTTAGAGATTCTTCAAAATCATTGATTCCTTCATCCTAATACACTTTGTATAACTTGGGTCATATGGGTGTTCATAGAATTTTTTTTTGCTAAATAATCATGTATGACATATAATTTCAAAACATCTAATAAAACATGTTTTTTTATAAAACCATCAGACCAAGTTTGAGTTGAAACTTTCAATCAGTGTCCCTTTTAAAATACCATAAGTATGTTCTGAGAGACTATATTGAAAAATTAAATATAAATAGGTTTCCAAAGTGTCTTCTTCTTCAACACCTTTTTTAAAATCATAATATGCTTTAAAATCTTGTGATAAGGTAAAATATTTGAAAATGCCTTGATAATATTTACCTTTCTTGAAAATATGAGAATATTGTGAAAATAGTATTTGATTAAATACAACCCATGATCCACGATGATATCTAGGTATAATGGAGGTGTTTGATATCTCAAACAACTGCTTTCAAGTGAGTTGTATGCTAGAGAAAGTTTCACAATCATCTGAACATGACTTTGCAATAATTATTGCAAGCATGCCATTAGGAAGAGATAGGAATATCATTTGAGATCCTCCTCCTTCCATTTATAACCTACATTCCTTGATCTAAAAAAGTTATAAAACAAGGATTTAACTGAAATAATATAAATAGGGATTAACCATGTGTTTAATAAAAACTCATAATCCCTAAAGTTGTCTAAACTGACCTTTGATACCAACTATAAGGATCCAGCCTTATAACATTACTTAATCTTAAGTTAAATCAAGAATTCACATTGAGGATATTTTTAGGTTTAGAGTTTTAGAGAATTATGCTATAACTATTAATTATCAACTTGAATATTACATGTAGAAACTACTACTTAGTATCCATTTTTTTCATGAAATAAAATCTCTTAAAAAGAAAAATGTATAGTTACATGTTTTAGACAGCATGACTTTTCCTTGATCCCATCCTTGACGATATTACACTTTATGTCCTGTGGAAAACATTTCAAAAACTTGGGATGAGAAAAAAATCTTAGTAAGGGATACACAAAGAAGGAAAACTGTTAGTTTTTCAAAACAAAAAGTAAACCATGAATATTAATTAATACTTCTCACCTTTATGAAGTAGTAAATACTCTTTACTGAATAAAAGATCATTTCTTACCCTTATGTAACCAAAATATTACCATAAAACCCATATAAAGAACACATAACATATAAATGTAACTTGGGACATAAACATACTTAGATGTAATAACCATATGGTTGACTTCCACTCATATCACTAAATGGAATAGAAATACATCCGACTTCTATACCCAATTCATTAGAGGTTATAATGTAACCACATGTCCTGGTTTATCACGACACCACCCGTCATTTGGTTTATCACGTAAAAACCCGTAAAATGTCCAAGTACCATTATAAATCATAACACATAATACAATAATTAAGGAAATATAACATTTGCACATTGCAATCACAATATATCATTTCAAGATATTGACATAATCAATGATTTATCAAAACCATTTTCAAAACCATTTAAAACATTTAATAAAGATATTTTCGAATCAAAGTTTCCCATACCACATTGAAACTTTTAAAGGTATTAAAATTTTAAAAAATTAAAACCAATTTGAAAACATGGACATTAATGATAAATATTTATAAGAATAAATATTTAAAGCTTTTAAAACTATATTTTAGTTAAATAGTCTCGTAACACTTGAGAAACACTTGAATAAACATAAATAAAGAATAATATAAAACTTATAATATCATGAGAATAAAGATATTCATGATATAATATTTCAAAAGGATGTATATACCCCATATAAAAGTGAATTAGTGCATAACACAAATAAGTCTCAATGGAATTTAAATTGAGACTAAATCCACTATAAATATGGTATCCTTAGATTAAGGATAAATAAATTACATAATTATGTGTGAAAAATATAAATACATTCAATATGATTTAATATTTAGTGTAAATAAATCAGAGTACATTCACACATGTTATTTTAAAAAAAACCAATGACTTGGATGTTTAACTCAATGAACAGAAATTGAGTTAAGATTACCCTTATCAAGTTCATATCAATGACTTGAGAAATTATCAAGGGAGTGATTATTTGTATCAAAATTATATCCACACAAATAAGAGTGGAAATTACTACATAAATAAATAAATAGTGATTTCACACATAATCTTAGAGTAAAATAATCAATGAAGTATGTGTAAAACCCAATGAGTGAAAATTGAAATTAGAAATTACCTTACTGATTTGGAAACTTACAAAACATACACCCCATGAAGGAAGGTGTATAAAATGAAGATGTGAATACCCATAAATTAAATTATATTATACAAATAATATAATCATGGGTAGTACATACACAACAGAATATGAAATATTGGCAAATATAGCATGAATCTCACGGGAATAAAAAGTGAGATGAAAACCCTTACCTCAAGTCCGACTTGTCTTGTACGTTAGTTGTTATTCCTGAATAATAAAATTAAGTTAATTAATACTTGAATAAGAAACTTTTAAAGTTTTATTATTCATTTTATATCACTTATTATCTTACTATAACAATTAGTTAATTATTTGAGTTCATATCATACATTTTGTCGATGTTCGGGAAATGAACTTGTTATAATTACAAATTGTCCATGTGGTAAAAATTATGTTATCTACAAAATCATATTAATGATTTAAATATCATATATATCATATATATCCACTATATATATGTATTTATAATAGTTCATAACATTTTGAGATAAGAAATGAAATGCACCGTTCATGGAGACGGTAAGCCGTACGTACGCATGAAAGATATTTTCATTTTTATTTCATATTTTAATGGATTGAAAAATTAATGATACATAGGTATATTATAATTTAATTATAATATATTATATAATTTCATTAACTACATCTTTTATACATCCCACGTATGGCATGAACGAGTCATATCACTTTGAGGGAGCCGTAGTCCGCACTTCTTCAAATGAAATTATCGTATTTATCCATTATAGAAACCATAAAGGTATGATATAATGAAAAATACAGAAATAAAGATACAATATAAATATAATATATATCACATATAAATATAGTTTCATCATAATGGACACCATGAGAGGTGTTTGGAGATATTTGAGCAATCTTCATTTCGTGAGGCAGTAGTTCACCGTCCACAGAAACAATATGTTCTTTACCCATTAGACGGAGGTGTGTGTAAGTGTAGTTTGAATAATTTTCATAAAAACAACCAAGTATATTGAGGATACTTTTGTTTCTATAAAATAAATTAATAAATAGAGTTAAGGGGGCTGGAGAAGTAAAAACAAATAAAAGAACTTAAGAGAAGAGGTTACCTTTCAATCACGTAACTCTATTTGGTTTGAACCAAAAGGTTGAATTGAATTTTCTTATTCCTAGTGGAAGGATTATAGGAGAAATATAGGGATGTAGGGAGATTAATTGAGCCAAGGTTGGATGAGAAAAGGGGATTCAGAGGTGTGAGTAATGGGTTAGAGGTGATGGATTTTTATAAGGGGGAGGAGGGGCTCTTTAGGAATTATTGAAAATGTTATTTTATTATAAACTTATTTTCAGTTTAAAAAAGTCCAAAACTCATTAAAGTAGAAGATAAGATGGCTATTGTTTGAAATAAAATCATCCAATAATAATTTTTCTGGTTTTGGATATTTTTTTAATTTTTATAATATTATTTATTTAAATCTTTCATTAATGAGGTAAACACTACATCATTATTGTGTCATAAATAATTTTATTATTTGATGTCTAAAAATTATAAAAAAAATACCATGATGTAGGAAATTATTTTAGATTTATAATTACTATTTATATTTTAATAGATAACTTTTATAACCTTATGTAAAAACTAATTTACTAAAAGATATATGTTTATGTCATTTTTGTCTTTACTTTAAATCAATTAATATAGTGTCATTATCACTCCCAAGTGGCTCCATGGGGTCCCCAAATCTACCCAATTATGTACATGGTCGGAAATTTATCAACCAATAAGATTAGGACACATGTTAGGGTAATTTAATATTATTATAACATAATGTTTTCCCTTATTTACTAGATTTACCTTTTAACCATGGAAAATAAAACATTTATTGAAGTAAATATTCATAATTTTTAAAAATATAATTTACCTATTTAAATAATTTGAACCTCATGACTAAAAATATAGAATATATTTTTCCAAATTCAAAACATATAAGTGGAAGAAATTAATTTAAAATTAATTCCCGTTGTCAAAACAAAAAGCGCGTTGTTAAGAAATAATAACTATCAAAAGATTGACACTTTTTTATGTCCAATTTCAGAGTCAAATTACTTCTAATGAACAACATTGGATTAAATTGAAAAAATATAATATAATTAAACTTTAAAAATAATTAAAAATATAATCTAACAATATAAAAAAATTATTTAAAAATGAAGTTTTGAATTAAAATAAAGTATTTTTCACTATTCATTAAAAATGATCATTATCACAAAAATACCAAAATTTATTCCAAAATAAAATTTTATGTCCCAATTATAAATAATAATTTTATTTTGTCAAATATAACATATAAAATTGGAAAAAAATAGATTTAAAATGGGTTCTCTATCAAAAGGCGGTAAATCGACCATTTAAAGAATATTAAAGTATTTATGCTTAAAATCAGATTCATTCTTATTTTAATACTCTAAAATTTATTAGATAAATGTAAAGACATTTAAAAAACATGTTTAATAATATTTTAGTAGGTCTGTTCATTTCTTCCAATACAATGGCTATGCGTTAACTACAATTAAAATAATAATATTATATTATTATTTTTCAGTATAACTCTACTTTGTGTGAAACGTAAGTTTTCAAAGAAATATATTGTTGCATATCAGGTACAACATTAATCATAGCATCCCATTTAAAGTAAAATTAATATTTAATTTACAAATATTAATAAATATAAAAAATGTCATATTCTTTATTTAACTGGGATGTTATTCCATGATTATTGAAAATGTCATTCCATGATTATTTGTGAAATTAAATCTTACTATATTATGATTTCTTTCAACTTTTTTAGTGTGTAATCACATTTTTAACATATAATTACTTCATGGATTAATTCTCCCTTCAATGATATAATATTTTTAAATTACTTCTTCTCAATTTCCACTCTATTAATACATATTTGGTATTATAAACCAATTTAATATTATATGGTGTATATACTTCCCATTTTAGGTATTTAATAGGAATATATATTTATTTATGATGATTAACGATTCAATAAATTTCACTATTTCAAGAGGAATGTTTAAAATAAAGTACATTCTTATTTCTTTATTTATCACTTATATTTTTAATCAATGTCAAAATTTCTCATTTTTTTACAAAATAAATTTTTATTATTAAAATGATTTATTAAGTAATTTTATGTTATCATTGAATTTTTATTGGGTTTGAAATGAAAATTTTTAATTCTTTACAAAAGGTTCATTTTTAACTTTATTTATAAAATTCAAAAGGATTGTTTTCTTTTTAACATATACATCATTAATGGAATTTGACGCTGCTATAAATATTTTACACTCTTTATCTTCTTCTACAAGATTTCAATGATTTTAAAAAGAAAAATATCTATGAAAACCTATTTTAAATTTTACAATTCCAATTTCTATTATTCCTTAATAGACTTGATTTTAAAACAAAATATTATTTCTAATGAATTGATGGTTATCTCTCATATTTTGATTAATTCTCGAGTCATTGAATTTTATTGAATCATTCACTTTCTTTTGATCATATTTCATAAAAAATAAATTTATACTTAATAAGTATTTTATTTGTATCACGGGTCTTATTATTTACTAAAACATATACTATTTATATATATGGTGTTTTATATTGAAAGTTTTTTAATTTATAGGAAAAATATTGGTATTCAATATTCTTTATTCAATATGAAAATTTATTAAAAAATCATATAGTTTATGAAATTAATTGATCAATTAATATATAAGGAATGCATTATATATAAAGTGATAGATGGGGCCTGGAATTATTTAGGCCCTTGATTCATTAATAGGTGTCATGAGAAAAACTAATTGTCTAGCTGTAATAAATGTTTTTCTTGTGTATTCCTACCAATAATCTAAACTGACCTAAAGGAATTTATTAATGGTAAAGATATCATGATGGATGGGATCATGTTGTAAAATATTAAGAATTTCCTTTATTTAGAATTTAGTTAATATTATTCATGAGGTGACATCATAGATATTATCTACAGATGAAATTATTTTCTCAAGTTACTGTTTAAATGACATGTGTTTTCTCTTATATACATTTCTATATTGATTATATATTATTTAATCATAATAGATTCTATTGTAATGAACCATTTCAGATTATTTTATCTCACCATTATTTTATTTAATTTCCCTATAATATGAAGAATAAATCATTGTAAGATTTTCAAGGTTCCTGTGCATTTTATTTTGTTATGTTTTATATTTTCTTTTCAATATGAAATGAGAATCATGAATGTATCTAGTTTTTAATACTAATAAAATGATAGATCCCCTCAGATGAGATCCCTTATATATTATTCCAATGCAATAAAGTAGAAACTAACTTTGGGTTACAATAATTATAAATGTTACAGTTGGTATTGAAGAAATTTTAGTATAAAGCTTGATAACTAGATTTTAAATCAATAATGATAACTTGGGAATTATGATAACCCATTATAGTATTTGATAAATCATACCATTAATTTGATTTTTATCTCATCAATCTCCATTAATGATGATTATGAGATAAATATTGTTTTCTATTATTTATTTATGGCACCTAATGGGAGAAATGGAATAAATACCTATTGATGTAGGTATCTACCAACTGAACAAGACAATACAATTTGTGTTGGATTTGAGTAGATCATGAAAATTTTAGGGCATATCACCCAGGTTATGAAAATTAACTTTTCACATATGGATCAATGTGATGTTCCATGAAATGATACTAAAAAATTGGATCATTTCATGTGAATGAAAACTTCATCCATTAGTATAAATAGAAATCCAGAGTTAGATGATAAATTTTTTAGGTATCTCAAAAATATATTTATAGAATTGAGATGAAATTAAAGTAAAAAAGGTTATGTTGGTAGTGTATTATCTTAGAGGTGACAATGAACAATTGTGGTAATTGGTCCTAAATTCTATAGAAGATGAAGAAATATAACATATGGATTAGAGATCTTTTAATGTAACATTATTCGATATATATATATCCCTTTTAAGAAAAATTGAAATAAATAAGTTTTCCTCATCATAAATTAAAATTAATAGGATTTTGGTTGGAATATGAATCTAACCTTATAGAAATAGAAGTGTATATTATCGATCACATACGTAATAGAGAGATCAAGATTGACCATTTCTTTAAATTCCATAATCCAAACCACTAGAGGGTACTGGTTTCTCAATATTTTTCATTATATGATAAAATAATATTACGTTCCATCAAAATCGATATGGGAGTTTTTAATCCTATATCCTCAAGGTAAATTGAGATAAGAAATGGTATATTGGAAACAAATAAAATGATAAAGCGTCAAAGATGAAGAAGGGAATGAAGAAATTCCCTTCATATAAAAATTGTGTAAAGAAACAACTTAGAAGATGTTTTAAGGGAATAAGAGTTTGTGACAAGTGTAAATAAGGTTCATATGGATTATGAATTCTAGGGGAAGAATTAGACCAGTTATTTTGAGTTATTTAAGTGTAGATAAATGGGTCACAATTCACAACAATTTTCCCAGTGTTACAGGAAACTACTATAGAAGAATATTTGGGGGGAAACCTAATATTTTTCAGTCACTATAGCTAGAGTTGAATTTCCAAAATTCATGGTGATAGGTAATTCAATTATAAAATAATATTTAGTGAAGGATTTATTTTATTTAGGATATTTTAACTTTTTTATCATCTATCATTTCCTATAAAATTGGATATATTCCAAGAACCTTGAGAAGGGGGTTTTCATTCAAAAATCGTAGTGGAAAACTCACTGGAACAATTATGCGTCAGTCAGTTTCTATTATTACACATAAAAATTATATATTTTAAGACTTTATTATTATACCGACGGTTGAATTTTATATAATCCTTTGTATGTTTTGGCATAAAAAATATAGTATAAAAATTTATTTCCAAGTGAAGGAAATTATTATCTGAAATGAGGATATAGAATTCCTTGCATTTATAAGGGAGACTTTATTATCAGATGTATCTTTAGATCCAACTCAAGTAGATCTTCTAAATGAGATTCTTGGGGTAAGAAGAGCATATATAATATATCAATAGGAAGGTTAATCTTTAAATTAAGAATTTTCCTATTATATATAAATACATTGATGTATTTACTAATATATTATTTAGATATCCACTAGAACATGAAGTTAATTTTTTTATTTATTTAATCCCTAATGCAAGACCTGCATCAAATACTCCCTATAAAATTGACACTGTGGAATTAATGGAGTTGAAGAAAGAACTACAGGAGTTATGTCATAAGGTATATACATGCCTTAGTGTTTAACCTTTGGGTAAACATATTCTCTTTATTACAAATAATGATGGATCTATGAGGACCTGAATTGATTATTGGAAAATAAATGCTATTACATTAAAAAATAATTACCCTCCACCTCACATTGATAACTTTTTCAATCGAATTTATGGATCTCAATAATTTTTAATAAAAAAACTTTCATTGTTTCTTTCATCAATTATAAGTAAATAAGGAATATATTATGAAGATATATTTTCATACCAGACTTGGACATTATGATTTTTCAGTAATTCCATTTTGATTAGATAATGAACCCTTTATTGTTATGTATAATGAATAGAATATTCAAGAAATATCTATAATTTTTTTTGTGTTATTTATTTATGATATCTCGAAGTACTCTAAAATATATGAGGACTATAACGTGACTTAAAAATAATTATTAATAAAATTAGAGATAATGAGTTACCTGGGAAACTGGCCAAGTTTGGATTTTGGCCTCAAAAAGTTTCTTTTAAAGGATATATTGTCTATAAGGATGGAATCTCAATTGATCCTATAAATAAAAAGTTAGTCAAATAATGCATTTAACCAATGAACATAACCTTGGTACATTATTTAATTGGTTTGTCTAGATACTATTAGCGATTTGTTCAAATTTTTTTCCTGATTGGCTAAACGATTAATCAGGCTTATAGGTAAAGGGTTTAGGTTCACATGAAAAATTGAACGTGAATAACATTTTTAAGAATGGAAGAATATATTGGTGAATAAACATATTTTGACTCTACTATCTATAAAAAATGTATTTGGTTATAAAGTCATGTATTGAAGAAGGTAAATGGTTGTGTACTTATAAATAAGGATAAATTTATTTTCTATGCATCAAGGTAGATAAATACTTGTGAACAAAAATATCGAACTCATTATCTTGAATCGAAAGCCATAATATTTTCTTTGAAAATATATATTGTGATATATGTGAGATTTATATAAACCTAAATAGTATAAAATACATAATTTCATATAAATTTATCAATATGAGGCATAGTTGGTGGATCAATCTACTTAAGGATTACTATTTCTCAATACAGTACCACCCAGGGAAGGGAAATTTGGTGGAGGATGCATTGAGTAGGGATGATCATGGATTATTGACAAAAATGAGGATTGATAGGGATATTGTGTTCATATATCTTTTAAGGATGGATATTATAATTATTATGTAAGGGTAAAAATCAATAATTTTTAGAATTATTTCTTAAATACCTTTATTAGAAAAGATAAAATGTTATCTGAATGATGATGAGAACTTTCAAATGAAAATTAAAGCTGTGAATAGTGGGGAATTTGAATAATTTGTATATGAATATTTTATTCTTAAATTTGGAATGAGTTTATGCATTCAATTTATATATTTTCTTGAAAATTAATTATTAGATGATGATCATAGATTAAATTTCTTTATACAGTATGGTAGCACCAAGAAGTGTAGATATTTGAAGGAACATTTTTTATGAGATAATAAGAATCAGGAAACATATTATTATTTATTATGATGTTTTTTTTTCAATAGGTGAAATATAATAGAAAAAAATCTTATATGTTTCATGTAACTTCTACATATTATAATGTGAAAATGGGATGACATTACTATTCACATTGTCACAATATTACAAAAGGACCCTGAAAAAATGACACAATATGGGATGCTATTGGACACCTTAACTAATATATGCATTTACTCACTATAATAGGATATTTACATCTTATGTGCCTTGCATGAATATATATTAATGATGTTTTAAGTCTTTATATGGTACCTATTTCAATAATTTATGATCATGAACCATAAATTATATCTAAATTCTATAAAAAATATTTAGAAGGCTCTAGATATAGAGCATCATTGACCACTTCCTATCACCCTCAAATATATGGATATTTTTAGAGAACTATTAAAACATTATAACTCATGTTGAGATCACACTCAAATAACTTTCACGGTATGTGGGACTAGTAATTAACTTTAGTGGAGTTTTCCTATAACAATAGCTTATTTTCAAGTATTCAAATGGCCCAATATGAAGCATTATATAGAAAGATATGTTATACTCCAACTTACTAAGATGAAGTTGGTTATTGAATGATTATGAGCCCAAAACATGAGGTGGAGAAAATAATTAATGTAATTACTATTCAAAACCATATTAAAGAATCTCAATATAGGAAAATATCTTTGATAACAACAGATGGAAAAATTTTAAATTTCAAGTGGGGGACCATGTTTTCTAAAAAGTATCTCTATGTAAGGGTGTTATGATGATTGGAAAGAAAGAAAAATTATCCCAAAAATATCAGAACTTTTGAAATTTTGGAAAGAATTGGAGTTTTGGATTACCATTTTGAAATTCCACCTATCATCTTTAAAGTATATCATGTCTTGAATATAACTTTATTAAATAAGTACATTCCAGATACAACACACATTATCACCTATAATTAAATATAATTGGAAATTTATTTAACTTATTGTTAATAACCTATATATATTCTGGATACTTGTGAACAAGTATTAAGGAAAAACATGACTTGGATTGTAAAGGTAAAATTGATGTATCAGAAGATTGAAGAGGTGAAAAGGGAAATTGAAAAAAAATCAAGATGAAATACCCAAATATATTAATGAGGTGTCATTCTAGTAATTTCACGAAAAAAATTATTTGATAGATGAAAGTATGTAAAACCCAAGCTTCAATTATAGTATGATTTTTTAAAGAAAAAATAGCACAATACACATAGTTTAATTTATGAATGTGATAAAAACCAAAATTATTAAATTTTATAAATTTAATTTTCATAAAACAATTTAATTTTTAAAATAATAATATCAAAATTAACATAGGGTGAAAATTTTGAATTTTTCTAAAATGATTGATTTTTTAGTGAATAGTAAAAATACCCAATTTTCAAATATTATCATTTCATTTCATTAAGTCAAGTAATTTATAAGTCCCATTATATTTTTTATTTTTTAATTAATTTTAATATGATCCATTTGATTTATAATAATCTAATTTTAATTGAATATTTTTAGTACTTTGATATAAGATAATTTTTATGCTTAAAAATTCATTTTTATAAAAATAGTTTTTTCATTAAATTTGAAAAATTTATATTGAAATTATTTTTTTCCAATTCTATAAAATTATTTTTTAAAAATTTATACCATATTTTTACTTAGGAGGTTTAAATTTTAATAATAGGTCACTTTTATTTTTAGACATTATGAATAGTAACTGTGCTAAAATTTATCAAATCAGTAAAAGGTAAATCAAGTAATTAATGTTAAAAATAATTTGATAAGGCATTAAAAATAAAATAACAACTTTCCATTATTTAATTATATGGGATTAATTTATCCATATCCATCCCAAATTCATGGAGCCATTTGACCTTGGTAATGACATTTATATTATTTTAAGTATAGAAAATTCTAAAAATGTCCCTCTTTTTCTTTAAATTTAATTTATATTTTCACATAAGGATAAAAATATTTTATAAATGAAAAAATTATTTTAAAATAATTTATTCATTTTTAGAATGTTTTTTTAATTTTTCTTAATTAATAATTAGCTTAAATACTTACGTAACACCAACACAATATTTATTCAAATAAAAGAAAAATAAAATAAATGATTTTAAAGAATATGAAAAGTAATACATTTTTGGAATTATAGTGTCCCAAGAATTTTATAGATAAATATAACATAATAGTTATTTGTAAAGGGATTATCTTTTAATTCTATCTTTTATTTGATATCTTTAAATTCAAATTAAAAGAATATGTTTCAAAAATGACATTAATGATTTTTTATTAAAATAATATTTTATTAAATTATTCAAAAATCATAAAAATATTGAAATAGAATAGGGGTGATAATATATGGTTTAAAATTTCTTCACATTTCCATTTATGGACCATATTTTTTTTATGGTATCTTTCTTGGCTCCTATAATATATGGTTTAAAAAACCTGTTTTTAAACCCAAAAACAAGATTATACTAAAAATATATAGCATTGATTAAAAATTATTTAATATGATTAAATATAACTAAATAATTCTTATGTTACTTTAAATAATATTTTTTTTAATTTTAAAATTCTTAATTTATTGAATAGAAAATAATTTTTTTACAATAATCAGTATTTTAACTATTCACTAAAAAATCAATATTTTCCCAAAAATACCAAAATTTTACCTTTGGTAAATTTTTATAATATGATATAAAAAATGATAATAATAATTAAAAATTAAAATTAATTTTTTTTAAAATTAATCATTTCAAAAAAACCTTAGAATAAAATGG
This sequence comes from Viscum album, assembly GCA_963277665.1. NCBI lineage: Eukaryota > Viridiplantae > Streptophyta > Magnoliopsida > Santalales > Viscaceae > Viscum > Viscum album. The sequence goes on from OY728159.1 coordinate 70,660,032, forward strand.
TTAGTTAATACTATTTTCTTTTAGATTTTAAAATTTACTTAATATTTTATAATGAATATAACTATTTAATTCATAATAATATATATTAAAATTATTTATTATATCATTACCTATGTTGTTAAAACTACATTAATTTATCAAATCCATATTTAAAGCTTATAAATATTGCAAAGAGAAAGAGAATATAATTTAATTTTTTTTAAAAGAGAGTGAGTTCCATACTTTAACAATTTTAATAGGAAGGAAATAAAAAACAAAAATGGTAATCATATCATAAATGTAAACCATATAAAAAATCCATAGGTCATCTAATGTTAGAGGTTAATGTAGTTCCACATATCAAATTTTGATCTAATCTAGTCAAATACAATGTACGCACAACCGCTATAGAGAACATGTCATGGATTTTTTGGGGTGGAATCATTCGTCAACAACACCATATTCAACCAATTAAGGGGAATATGACTTGTCCTAGTAGTGCACCACTAAGGTGGCCATGTATGGTCCTAGATATATGGATTAAACTTTCTATGACACCAAATTTAATTTACTAAATAAAGAGTTATTTTCATGTCTTAGTAGGTTGAATTTTCCTATCCATGACACTATGAACATAATATAGATTAGTTTAGTAAATAATGTGGTGTAATACAAAAGATATATTTAAAATAGAAATCCCCTCAGATTAGTTGATTCAAATGTTCTTTACCCAATTCAAAACATCTCATTCCATTTAAAATAAATGTCATTTAATTAATCTATTATAATCCATTTCATTCATTAGAATCAACACATACCCTTTTAAAAAAATTCATTTCTAAAATAAAGAATAAAAAATTAATAAAATCCAAGATAGATAGGATAAATAATCAAAACTATCATTAAATGGATTTAGAAATTTCAAACATAGTTTTTAAAATATAGCAATAAATGTGTATCATGAAAACTAGCACTTTAAAATTTATTTTAGAAATCTATTAAAACACATTTAAAAATCAAGATTTTGTATCACATTTAAGTTCCCAAGGTTTACCTCCATCATTATTCTCATATTAACTTACATTTATATACATGTCTCTCATTGATAAAAATTTACATATTTTATTTTTAATTTATAAACATGTATATATATATGTATACTCACGTGCAACTGTATAATACAGGAATTATAAAATACATTTTAAGAACACACGCCTTTTATAATCCTTTTTAAAATAAGAGAGAACAAATATATTTAAGATAAAACTTATTATATAACATAAAAATTATATTATATAATGAAATTCAATATTATATAATACATATTGTTCACAACATCAATTAATGAATATTTATCATAGGAGTTGAGGGCTGTGAGATTTTTGGGCACTTTAAAATTTTCTCGGTGTGTTGAAAATTTAAGAATAACTCCCTGGGAGACACCAGGGTGAATGAGAATACGACTTAAAAAAATTAAGTATTTTTATTCTTGAAATATTATCATGGAATGTAATATATCACATGTTTTTGTAAATTGGGATTCTATTGTTCAAGGAACTAAATCTTTAAATAACACAATTATTTTACATGTTTTCATACCAACGGGTGTGAAGTCTTAGGGTTTTAATGATTTATCAAGGATAATCCTGAAAGCATGGTGGTTCTATAATTGGATGATGAAATCAATAGGACATAGTTTCATTCATCCTTCTATTTAAAGATATAATGAGGAGATAATGATGCATTGGATAAAATATATTTAACCCCTATAATCACCTCATTCAATAGTGTGATCCATCATTCAACCCATTTGTAGCTCATAACATGATTTCCCAAGTATAGGGTAATTTTTTTTAACATAGTTGGTTTTATTAAAATCCTATAATTCTAAGGGATGTTGCATTATCTATTGAAACCCTGATAAAAATGGATGTCTAACTAGTAGAGATAGATCTAAGCACTGTGATTGGATTTTAGTTCAAGTTAATTCATCATAAACCCTAGATCATCATGTTGCTATACCTAACACTAAATTTAAGAATAATTTGGAAAATGATGATGCCAATAGTCATAAATTTATTTTAAGTGAAAATTGTACTGATGGGGGATCTGATGATGGAACCACCAATGGATAGACATCATTGTCAAATATTTTCTCATAATTTCATGTTCAGGAAGATAAAATAAACTTAATGGTCCCTGTTATAAGACAAGGAAGTTCATGTATTCCTCTAGAGGTTGATAAAAGTGACTCACCCATCCTAGGTGAAGGGGAAACACAAAATGATCAACTGGAATGTCTTTATACTTTTCCATAAGATAACATTTTTGATGAAAAAAAGAAATATGGTTCCCAATTGGAGTATAAAGATTAACATTATATCATTTAATACCAGTTAGAAAATGGAAATTAGTCAGATTATAATGAGAAGGAAGAGTGACCTTATCTCTCTAGTTCCACTAAGGATGAAAATAAAATACCTGATGTAGGAGATTCTTACTCTTTAAAATAGGATAAATCTAAATCTTATAAAGATTTTTCAAATTCATAAAATAAAATTGACAAAGGATCCTCTACATTTTGGGAAATACTATTTCCAAATTTATCTGATTAAGAGGTGAAAGAGGAAATTATTTGTTCACAAGAGATTTAAGATGTCCTTTTGAAGATTTTATTCAATGTATTGATGAATAATACTGAGTTTTTTATAAAACAATATGAACATGGATTTATCATATTTGATATTTATCATCAAACATTGGATCACGTGATCTTTAAAATTGAGGACGAGGTAAAATCCACTCAAAATTTGTATTTTAAATCCCTTACCTGGGAATGTTGATTCCTTTGGTTTGAAGGGGTGTCTTTGATAGAAATATACTTACAGTGTGTTTAATTCCTAGATAGAGTCATATTGTAATGTCTAATTGGGGAATCCTATTAATAATATTTCTTAGATATGTAATATGATGCATAGTTTTGGTACTCAGAATATAATAGTATATATTTTTCTATATGATAATTTTTGTATCCATTTTACTGAATTCCATTCTCATATGATGTCTTCTTTATAGGGAGTCCGATTATGGTGGTACAAAATTCATGAATAATGGATGGTTTCCACTCCAGATGGTTATTGGTTTATCTATAGATGAACTATGAAGCTTCATTTGATAAATAATGTGGTGCACGCAGGTAAACTATTGGGTAATAATCATTGAATCATTTTATTGGGATACTTTCATGTGATTTAGATTAGATAGGTGCATAATTATTTTTTAGGAAGGTATTATGTGCACTTATATGGAATATTGATAAATGAGAGTATAATTTTTATCATCTATTGAAATTGTTTTTATTTATTTTCTATTGTTTGGTTTTTTCTAGGTAATTATTTCATTATAATCCTTGAAACATTGCATATATTTTTTTAGTAATTTTTTTATAGTTCATGGATCCAGTTCTCTAAATCCATGGATCAAGATGTTTGGATTCCAATTATGGGAAACAAATTGAATTAAAGAAAAAATCAGCTGAAACATGATTTTTCCAATATATACTCATTGAAAATTATTATTATTATCATTTTTATATCAAAATAAATAATTTAAAACACATTCAATTAAAGGTTCTAAAATTTAAATAACTAAACATAGTTCAACCTTCCTCCAATCGATCAAACTCATCGCCTATGATGAACATCATTAGAATGGTGATTGAATAAAGCCTTATAAAACCTAGACACAAAAAAACTAATAAAAAACCCCAAAATTGGGTTAGGGTTTGTATAGGGTGTGTATATAGTGACTGATAATGGAAATATCAATAAGAAATAAAGGAGGAAGGAATGAGAGGTAAATGAATCGTATATAGATTCATTTCTACTCAAAATTTGATGATGAATAACCCATGATCTAATGAGGAGAGGGGGAGTATTTAACATTATGGGATAAGGATTCACTCAGTCAAGTCGCATGACAAAAACTAGGAGTGGAGTCTTGTCTCAATTTTAGGGAAAAAAAGAAGGCTCAATGGTGCAAAAAGGCATTTTTTAAATCTTGAACTGTGCACATTTTGGCCACATGATTGTCCAAATATGGGAAGACTATGAAATCCATATTGGAGGTTTTATACCACCTTTCTTGGGTATGATTAATTTTAATATAAATAATGCACTAATCCTGATATTTAGGCTCAGTTAGCACGTAGAAGCACTCATATAGTCAAAACATGTTTTCCACCAACCGTGCACAAAAACAACAATCTAGTTATAAACATCAAAAAATGAATAACTATAAAATAGTATGATATGGAAATAAATATCAAGAATAAAAATAATTAAATAAACAAAATAAAACTAGAAAAAATAGCGTTAGGATATGAAATGGTTTATCTTGTATTAATACAGAGGGAGCTAAAATTATGAACTTATTGATTTTTTGAGCCTCTCCATAGTCATGAGATGGATGAAAAAAAATTTCTAGGAGAGAGATTATTATTCATAGTGAATTTTCTATGGAAATTATATTGTATTTATTCAATTTGGAATATTTTTTAAAATCCTTAGTATCCTGACGTATGAGTCGAACAATAGTTATATCCTTCAGAATATGTTGTTTTTGGACCTTGTGAGTAAAAGGGTTTCATTAAATGGACCAACTGACATATGTGGATCTCAAGCTCGAGTCCCATCTTGGAGTAGTGATATTTTATGTTGGGATTCCTAAATAGTGGTAATGACTTGTGAAAAAAGTATATTTTTGGCCCACATACTCTCCCCAACTCATGATTTTTACATCGGGTGAAGCATCCCTAATAATAAAGTAGAGTACCAATATAATGTTGATGCATCCCTATTAGAGTAATTGTTATTGTATCTCCAACCAAGACTTCAATAAAATAAGAATGAAATGAAATAAATTTTATAGTAGACTATTCTCATCACCTTTTAGTGGTTAGTATAATCCTTATAAGGGAGAACTCTTACATTGAGATGGAAGTGAGTTTCCCACATGTCATGGTGTAAATATAGTGTGAATTACCCTTTTAATAGATCTAAAATTTTATACCTAGGAGTGTCCATGGTAAAAAAACATGATCTGTATGTTACCCTCATCTAATTCCTTTCACTTGATCATATTTTTTTTCTCATCTTAGGTGAGGTATTCCTCAAGTTTATAAGATTGTAATGGTTGTTCCCCATTGCTATATCAGAGGAATGGATTTCATTCAGAATATAATCCATTGTATTAGATGTTAAATTATCTGGGGGTGAAGTAAATGAGGGAGATCACAATTGGATGTCCTTTGTATGGGATGATATTTCACTCATCAATGATAATTAGGTTATTCTATCCATCCATGCACTCTCAAGTGCCTCTCGATATGATGGTAACGTCATTAAAGATTTTATAAAGGGTGTACCTTCTTGTTGAGAAGATATATCCCTATGAAGAGTACCTCTACAATGAGAACCCTGGGGAGGACTAAACATGCAGTTGTCTTGGATTCTCTAGGGGAGGATCTATATGGTTTCCATCACATGATTAGTTTAAAGGTGATGGACCTTCTTTTCAATTGATATTAATGTTTTGGGGATGAACTTCGTAACTTTTAATATACGCATGAGAACCTTTATTATTATTATGTGGTGGAAATCCAAAGATACTAACATATACACTATGGGGATAACCATCAAAACCACCATAGCCTTGTCATATTTATTAGGATTCAAAAATTCCATGGGGTTTATATATAAATTTCTTAAAGGTACTAAATTTTTTTAGTATTGATCATAGAAGAAATAGGGGTATGATCTTGGATAATATGACTCCCTTGATGAGAGATCTTAGATATTCATGGTTGGGTGACCATGGAAGAAACCACGATCATGATTAGAGTCACAAAATATTGTAAAAAGCCTTACCAAATAGATACCATCTTAAGAGACCCTGTTTTATTGTATGAATATTCCAAAGACTCACTATGATAGATACTAGTTTATAGAGATTTGTATTACAAGTGTTGGAAAGAATAGGGATATGAGACATCTTCTAGTGTTTATCTACTTTCAAAATATACTGACATGATTCTTGAGTGATTTTCGAATATAATATTGCTTTATAATGGGTTCAATAAGAATATTTTGGTGAGGCATTAATAAAGGGTAGAAGTATGAGCCTGACCCAATTTTATCTTTAGAGAATGTTTTCAAACTCCTTTAGTGGGAGCAGTGATATGATCCCTCTTCAGATCAATTGTTGTGTTATTCCAATGAATTCATAGAGTGATGGAAATGATATGGGATTTTACAAGAATGGGTATAGAGATATTGTGAGAATATCTAGTAGGAAAATTTATGTAAGCTCACCCTTTATATTTAAACTATATTTAGGTATACCAATGATCCTCCTAAGTGGAAGAGACAATTTTAGCCTAATTTTTACTCGTTAATAGAATATAAAAAGGATCTCCCTTGATGTTGGAAAGAAATAGAATATGGATCTACCCCTAAAGATTATATATATATGATCATGTGTGACGTATGTCACTACTGAGAAATACTGGTAGGCTTAAGAGGTATGAGTATTAATATATGCCTAATTTTCTCTCATTTTTATACGATGTTGACCGACTTCATTTGCTGGAGAAATTATATTTGTGATAAACCTGGTATTTTTAATAAGATATCACTTTTATGGTTTATTAATATTCATGATTATGAATTTATATATTTTATTTAAACATGTATATATATTTGTTAAATGTTTTAAATGATATTATATAATCAATTAGATACTAGTTATATATTTATACTTATTTTGATTTTTTTGGGATAAAAAATATTTTTTATATAAAGGATGAATATATTCATTAAAATTATTTATAATTATATATGTTATAAATTGATATTTATTTTAATTATATAAATTAATATTGATATTTATTATTATAATAATTTAAGAAATAGTTCTATCAAGGTATGAGACAATAATATGATTTTACATTTGAGGTAAAATTGTTCTTAAAATAATTTTTTTTCATGTGTTATATTATTTAATTAAAAAGTGAAATTTATAAATTTTAGAATTTTAATTTGATAAAATGAAATTCATTTTGGTTTCATCAAATTTAAATTATCTTAGTATTAATTTTTTGTATTTTTCTAAATGATTTTATTTTTTGAGGAATTGTTAAAAAATATAGTTTTTTTTGAATACCATATGTTTTTGGATGTTATCATGATATAAAAAATGGATTAAATTCTTATGATAAATATATTTCAAAATTAAGAGATAAATATCATGATTTTATACTTAATATATCATATAATTAAAATAAATTAAATTTTATGTGAAAAAAAAAATTTATTAGTGCTAGCGTTGTGCCTGTACAACATTAAAAAAGTAAAGACGATTGCCATTAAAATACTATTTAGAAGTGGATAAGTCTATAAAAATATATAATTATTTGTATGATTATGAGTAAATTATTTTTATGTAGATTTATTAGTTATATATTTAAAAAACAATATATTTATCTAAATTCTTGCACAACACTTGAGTAAAAAATGAAAGGTAAAAAATAATAACTTAGATATATTGTCATGATAAGGATAAAAGTTAATATACAAAATAAATTACTCTAGAAAAAAATATTTATGAATCATAGACTATAATTTAATTATTAACTTATTTTTAATATTAATTAATAAAATTAATACTCAAAACACTTACATAACATAGATGCAGTGCATGTGCAAGCATGTGAAAAGTCAAAGTAAATGGATTTTAAGATTTTATAATTTTCATGTATTGGATTAATTAGGGTATTTCATGATTTTTATAGATACATATGAAATATAAGTATTTATTTTAGTATTTTAATTTTAATTTCATTGTTATATAATTAATATTAACGTGAAAACATAAAAACAACACTAAAATGACATTAAAAAGTATTTAATGTTAGAGCATATATTATAAATTGATAAAAAATTCAATCTTATCATGATTCAAGAGGGTTTTTGAATGGTCTACAATTTCACCCATTTCCCATTTCTTAACCACTTTCCCTTTTAAAATTTCATTATTGATTGTAAAATAATAATATTTTTGAAAATGCTAATGATTTTTTTCTAAATGGGGAATCATTATAACCTCTTAAAAACACATATTAAGTTAAATTTTATCTAAATATTATTAATAATAAAAATTCTAAAAATCTATTTACATGTTTATAATCCACTCTACATTCAATAAATTTATTATCTAAAGGCTTTATACTCAATTTGGAGGAGGAAATTCAAAGAGAAAGGTATGGGTTTCTGATGCTCTTTCCCATTTTTTATGATTATTTATCATAATAATATTTTAAATATTCTCTTATTCTGATTCCTCAATTAAATTATCATATTATTTCAATCATTTTTATCTTAAAATGATTATAGATCAACTAATACCTCTCACAAAACTCTTTTCATATGTTTTTACTATGTCAAGATATCGGTTTTCCCAAAATTGTGTCTTTTCATCTCAACTATTCTCTTAATTTTTTCAGTGATATAAGAAATGATTAAATTAAAACCTAAAATATTATCATATTTAAAAAATATTTTTTTTATAAAATTAAACATTTTTATTTAGATTTACTTTACTTGAAAATATTTTAGAAAACATTTCTTAGTGTTGTGGTTTTACACAACCTAAGTGAATTATGGGTTTTTCATAATCAATTTCATTTTTTTAATATTATTAAAAATTGATATTATAGTTGTTTATAGTATTATTTTTCATGTAATTATATAATTATAATTTTATAATATTTAAATATCCATCAAATTAATCTAATTAAAAGTAAAAAATCATCGTTATTCTAAACTATCAAAAACAAGTTTATCTGTGGAGATTCCTATAAAAGTAAGTATATCATGACATATTAAACATATTTGACTCTAGAATGATATGGAAATGAAGGATTGACATGTCTATAGATTATGTAATCATTGGACTAAGAACTTTTACCATTTCCTAAATATCAAATCTATATTGGAGATTATGAACTGAATAGCCTCAGAACGACATATATGAAAAATAAAAATTTAGTAAAGGAATAAAATACCATAATAATTGAATTATGTGGAATTATAATAAGTAAATTAACCTGAATAATGTTTTTTATAAACTATATAATTAATATAATTTTATCATTCATGAGGCTAGAGGATGTATAAGGTAAGTTATTAATCGAGGTATGATTGATTATTTTCCACTATCATTGACTTTATTTACATATGTTTAAAAATAACCTTTTAATATTTTCTGCATGATTAATTTTTAATGTTCATTAATAAGGTGTTAAATGAACATTAATTTATAAAATTTTATGAATGAATTACATTATAGGATTTTAAGTTCATTATTCACTATCAATATTTATTTCTATGTTTTCATGGTTTTCAAAATTAATTTGTATAGTTCTGAGGTACGTTGGTAGAGATGGTGTGAATTTAATTTATCAACAATTTAAAAATAATGTTTTAAAATAAAAGTCTTTATGAAGATAAAAATTAATTTAAGTATGAAATAGTTAGATTAAAATAAAATTAGTTAAAATTGAAATGTTATGTGTAACGGAAAATATATTATAGAAATTAAAATGCACACTTTGATAAAGTAGTGTAGTAATATCTCAAGAATGATCCTCTAATTCTCCTCCCATAATGAATTAATAATAAGGTTATATTTATCCATTGACTAAAAATATATTCAAGAAAAAAATTAAGGATGAAATACATTGGTTTTAATGGAAACTAGGAAATAACAAAAATAAATCCCACGATTTTAACTTAATAGAACAAACCATAAACCTAATAGTGGTGAGAACCTAATGAAGTAGACTAAAAAGAGATAGGTTTGTTTTTAAAAACCCATTATAAATAACTAAACATTATTTGAAATATATGATGATTATGAAAGATTACTAGATAGAGATAGAATATAGGATATGATCCTTATGAAATAAAAGCAATCAAAAATTTCAAAAATTGAATAGGTAAATGAAAATGGATTGAAGAAGATGAAGCTTAGTTCCCTTTTGTTAATTGTGAATGGATATTGTATTATAAATCTGTTGTGAATATTTATCATGGAATGATAAAGAATATTTTGGTGCAATTTAGTGTTTATTTTTTGTGATCTAATCCACCATTTATGTCTATTTATAGCCTTAATAGGTGTTGGAGGATCCCTAGGTCGAGTCAAGCTAATAATATTTGAGTTAAATATTTTAGACCTACATTTAAATATCTTTTTACTATTCTAGATCAAAGCCACTAGAAAGCTATATGATGTTGATAGCTAGATGATGATACTCTTATAGATCTCTAGGTTTCTATAAACTACACTAGGTAGCTGGTGATCTCCAACAGCTAGACGGTGGGCTACAAAGTTCTATAGGGGATTCTATTTTTTTAATCAGTTAGTTGGAAGTGTTCTACTAGATAAACGGTGATGATAGATTGTGAGTACCTTCAAATGATCTTCCACACACCTCTTGAATCCTTTTTTAGTCTGATAACTTCTTTTTATGATCTTTGAACACTATAACTGAAATACAATAAAAATAGTGGTTGAAAATACATTAAGTGATTATGATCATAAAGAAACTATAGGATAAAAAATATACCCCATTTTGATGATCAAAGTATCTGATTTAAGATTAAAATAAAAAACAAAATATAAGAGGGAGGTGATGATGAAATAAGGAAGAAAAATACATAAAATGATGAGAAGATAAAAGATTTAGAAATTTTATTTTCCATTAAAGTATATGTATCACCCTTGAATTAATATCTATATCTTACTTTGAATCCATTCCATTTTAAAATTAATCATCACCATTTTTGATATCTCCCTTCCTTTTATAAATCATAATTACCCTTTAATGAGAAATCTTTTCTCCTCTTAGGACATTATGATTCTTTACTCCCTTTTCTTGAAACATTTATACCTTTGAAACAAAAACTATTTTTATGATATATTACATTCCAATATACAATAGACTTTTTTCAACCTTTTTAATTAAAAAAATACTAATAAATGAAAAAATTATATATATATATAAGTGCTAAAAAATTCATAAGATAATTAAATTGACTCTAAAAATGATTTTAAAAATTTTAACAAGATGTATTAAAAAAATTTATTTCTGAAAATAACCATGATTTGAAAATTGAAATAATATTCAAGAATAAAAATTAAAATAATTACAAGAATTACCTTCCTAACTCCCCCTAACAAAATTGAAACATTCTAAAAAATGGTATTTGTGAAGATATCAACTAATTGATGACCCATGCTAATATATACCCAAATGATATCTCATTTTTCAAAGTATTCTCTCAAGAAGTAATAAAAAATATCAATTTTATGTGTGTTTACACGATAAATATGATTTCTAGACATTCATTTGTCTTTATAGGTATATAATTTAATTATAACTTAAAGAAATGTAGCCCAAAATCTATTGGTGTTTGTTTCACCCATATATTTTTTGTTAAATAAATCTCTACGACTATATATTCTACTTCAACAACAGAAAGAGAAATTGATTTTTTATTTTTACTAATATAAGTAAGTAAATCTTATCTATGAATATAATAAGTCCCACTTGTAGTTTTTCAATCTAGTTAACATCCATCAAACTCAGTTTTAGAAAATGTTGAAATATTAAAAGTGGTTCTTTTATTATAAAATGAACTATGATTTTTAGAACCATGGAAAAAATGAAAAATAATTCAAATAGATTTTAAATTAAACTCTTTAGGAATTCTTAAAAATTATTATAATGAAATACACTAAAGATAATGTCTGACTAGGTCACCATAATTTAAAGAAGACTCTAAATCATACTTCTATAAAGGTTGTTGTTAATTGATTTTTCTATTTCATCCAATTATATATAAAATGATGTACTAATAGGTGTGTTAAATTCCTTAGCATTATCTATTCCAAAACACTTTATAATTTCATTAATTTATTTTCATTGGATTCTAGAATTTCCATCACCAATTTGAGAGATTCGACAACCAAGAAATAAATTTTACTCACCCATAAAACTCATTTCAAATTATTTATTATTAAAGTTTCAAAATTCATTATAAATATATTCATTTTTTGATCCATAAATTACTTCATCAACATATATTTTAATGAATAAAAGACTATTTCAAACTTTTTTACAAATAATATAAAATCCTCCTTTTCTATTTTAAAATCATTTAGTAAATGAAATAATGTTAATATTTAATACGATTCTAGAGGGGATTTATTGAAATATAATAAATCATCAGTTAACATTAAATGGAATTTGGAAATTTTCGATTTTTAATACTGGATAGTTGTTTAAAATAAATAATTTTTAAAATAAAATTATTTAAAAATGTAATTTTAACATTTTTTTAAAAATATTAATTTTGGAAGAGTGGTGAATGAAAAAAATATTCTAATGGAATATTTTTGAGAAGTAGGTATACAGGTTTCATAATTATCAATGACTTATTATTGGTTACACCCTTTGGTTATGAGTATAATTTTTTATGTGTGATTTTACCTTACTCATATAATTTACAACTTAAGATCCATTTTGTGCCAATATTGGGTTGATAGTTAGTTATTTCAACAAGATTTCAAATATTATTCCTTTGGAATTTTTTATTCTCATATTTCCTTGAAAAAATCCCAATATTCTTCATTAATATAATAATAATGGTTTTGAGGTTCTAAAAAAAACAATGATGTTTAACTTCATTTAAGGTAGAACTTCTATATGGGTGAGAGCTTGCTGATTGCTGATAACATTTTCCAAGGGATTGTATTTGGATTTTTTAAAAGATTTAAGTGATAAGAATGAGATTACTATTTTATAATATCTCTAGGATTATTTTTATCATTCAAAGTCAAAGACTCAAGGTTATCAAAAAAATATTTTAATAGGGATTATGGTTTAGGAAGATTTTCATCAAATTTGATATGAATAGATTATTTAATGGTTTTAGTTATTTTATTAAAGACTCATTATTATTTACTAGAGTTCTAGTACTAAATAAATACACCTCCATTTAATTTTGGATCAAATTTCCATTGGTTTTATTTAGTGTTAATAATATAAAATTTACATCAAAAAAATTTGAAAAATCAATATTCACAATTTTATTTTCCAAAAGATATTAAAGGGTGTTTTTGAGGATTGGGATAATTAAAAAACTATTTATTATATAATAATAAGTATTGATAACCTCATCACAAATGTATTTAGGAAGGTTTGAATCGTTGAAGAATGATATTGAGATTTCATATAGTGTTTGATTATTTAATTCTACAAACCCATTTTTGAGGTGTTCTAGGAGTGGAAGAAGTATTATTACAATCTTGTAAAGAAAAAATTTCATAAAACACATTATAACTAAAATCTCCCCCATGATCACTTTGAATGAAAATGATTATTTCCCATTATTTATTTTATACATTCTTAGTAAATATTATAAAGACTTTACATGTCTCAAATTTATGTTCCAAGAAAAATAACCAACAAATATTATATTATACTTGAAAATAAAAAAAATATAATTTACCTATGATAATTTCTACTTTAGTTGGTCATAAAATATCAAGATGAACAAGGTAAAGGTATTTATAGTTTGATATTTCTTATTGAGGTTTAAAATAAGTTTTATGTTTCTTATAAATTTTTAAAGGTTCATAAACAACATTATCTTTAAAATAAAATTTTGGTAGATCCTGTACTAGAATATGTGGGTTGATCTTAATGAGTGTGTGGTATAGTGACCAAATGAACTATTAAAAATCCCTTACTTTATATCTTTAATTCTAATTAATTTATCAGTTTGAGAAGAAAATTATTTTTAATGGATAATATAAACATTTTGAAAAGAAAATATAGTACACATAATCTTTCCTTTCAAATTAAAAAAAATTAAAGAATCATTTAGAAAGATATTTTAAAAATATTTTGACACAATTGGTTAATAATTGGAGTGTTTTGTTTTTAACTACAAATGAATAAAAAATAATTAATAATTGAGAAATTGTTAAATCCTATTTTAACTATACCAATAAATATAGTTCATGAATTTTCATTTAATGTAATTTATCCTCTATTTTGTTTTTAAGGTGATTAAATTTGAAGGGGTCAGCAAAAATGTGTATAGATAATCCATAATCCATGTAACATGTTTCATTTTTGGATATAATCTTTAAATAAATTTCATAATTTTTTATAAATTAATCATTTGGTACCCATATTTTGGGTCCACAAATGTTAGTTATGATGGTTTTTGTTACCCAAAATTTATTTTAATTGAAATTTTTGAGAATATATATGGGATAAAATATTTATTTTTTATTGTATACCATGTTTATTGTTTCTATAATTATAATAATAAATTATATTCTTGGATTTATGATAATAATTAAGAAACTGGATTTGAGAAACCCATTTTACAAATGTAATCTATTGGAAGAACTTGAATTATTCAAAAAACCAATTCAAATATTATTATTTTCATAGAATTATAAACCCAATATTTTAATTATATTTTTTTTTCACCCTGGTAGAACATTTTGATTGATTCATTGAGATCATTGATAGTCAATTGTAACTCATGAACATTATGTTGATTATTAAATTTTCAAAATAAATTATCTTTTTATATTTCCAGTTGATTATTTTCATTCTGAATATTTATATACTTATTTAAAATATATTTTTAAATTTAAATTAGTTTGAAAAAATATAATTAAAATTGATCATGAACAAATTTTTGATCAATATAGATTACGTAATTGGAATATAAAGAAGTGGAAGAAGAGTAATTTTAGGGGGATGAATAAGATTATCTATAGTTTACTTTGTTACTAACCTATACTTCATTTAAGAAACACTCAGTGCTTTCATGGATTGACTCACCCGATGAGTGGGAATCATCGCTTTCACTCTTAGTTGAATCCTTGATGAATTTCTATGTTTTATTCTATATCTAATTGATTTTATTTTTGATTAAATAGCATTGTAGACTTATCTGTCCCTTGTTTTTTCATTTAAATCATGGCACATCTTGTTCAGTTTGTTCTTCATTATTTTTGGAATGATGGTAGGATTTAATTTTATTGAAAATTTTTGTCAAATTTTTGTTTTTATTATGCATTTCATAAATATCATAAGAGTCATAATTAATTTATTTAAATGTATTGGTCATTCTCTACTTGTCTTATTTGGATTCGTTATTGACTTGTTTCTTCATTGTGATTATATAAGTCATGAGATATCTAATGAGATCCTTGAATATCATGTAATTTATTTATTTTTATTCTTGTAATTGCATTAATTTGAGTTCCTAATTACTTTTTAGTACCCAAATTATTTTATTCACAAGTGTTTATATAACAAGAGTGTCACTAATAATATCATTAAAGATCATAAATATATTAGTTATAGATTCTTCATTATAAATATAAATAAAATTTAAATCACACTTATTAATATCAAGTCTAGTATCATAAACTTTATTTCTTCCTTCATGAGTAATATCTAAGTGTTTCTTAATTTCATGATAACTCTTTTATGTTCATATAAAAGTAAAATCATTTTGGTTTAAACCAAAAGATATGGTATTCAAATATTTACTATCTAATTTAAAAATAATAATATCATTGAGTGTCCATTATTATTCTTTCAAAAAACTAGGAATATAACTGAGCATGAAATTTTTTCAATCAAGATAAAAAATACTTCTATGAAAAGATGTCATATGTATCTTATAATAACTTTTCTTGTAACCTTAGAAATAATCAACACGAATGATAAATCCCCCTTTAGGACCACCTAGGTGTTTGAAAAAGATTTAATCTTTTAAAAAGAGAAATCGTTGAAATTATTGAAAATATTGAAAAATAAAATTTATTTTTTAAAGATGGATACATTAAGAAAAAAATATATCCCTTTGAGAAAAAATGTATAACTTAGGTAAGATGAAAGGATGGGGGGGGGGGGGGGGTGAATTTCCTTTACAAAAACTTTTTAAAACAATATTATTATAGAAAAGGGATTATCTTGTATGGAATCAATTTATATATAAAGCAATCAATGTAAAGTTATAGTAGAAAATATTAAAACATTTTTTCTGTTAGAAAATAGTTTTCATTAATTAAAAGTAATATTTTAATAAAGGAGTTTGATAATAGCCCAATAATTAGCCCCAATTCCTCAGGCCATGAAAAATTATTAAGAGGGTTATATTTATCCCTTAAATATAATGGTACTAAATTACAAAAGAAGGATGTAATCCCTTTGTTTTAATAGAAACCAAGAATCCAAAAAAGAATAAAATAAATTTTTATTAATGGAAAAAAGAAACCGAAATCCCCCCACTTTAATGGCGGTGACAAGAAAAAAAAGATGTTTATGAAAAGAGTGGATTTTATTAAAAAATATTTACAAATAACTCAAATCTATGTATTAGATATGAAGAATACAAATGACGAAGAGAGAGAGAGAGAGTGTGTGTGTGTGAATATGGAAGAAGATCATTATGAAATACAATCAAGGGGAAAAAGAGTTATAGAAAATATAAAATAAAATTAATTGAAAAAGGAATCTCATTTTCCTTTTTTAATTGGGAATTGATGTCGGCTCTGAAATATCATGAAAATGTTCATCATTGACCAATATAGAATCATTTTAGGTAATTAGGTGTTCGTTTTTTTATCCATGTATCCCTTTATGCATATTAATTTCCTTTATGTATTTTAGAGGATGCTTGGGTTGATTAATGATAATAAATATCCTAGTAAATCTTTTACACTAACATTTAAAGCTTAATTTACTATTCTATATTGAAACCTATTATTATCAAAATTATCCCATTGGATATATAGTGAAACTAAAATAGCTATTATGGTTGATGTATACTCTAGGGGATATCTATAGAGCTTGACCAACTAGATTGTGGGATTTATAGAGTTATATGTGATTCTTTTTTAACCTGATGGCCGATGGCCTTTTGTTAGTGAGATAATGTTACTAGGTAGGTTGGGCCTTATAATTGAGTCATGTATTCTCCTATTAAATCATTAATTTTGTCTAATAACTTCATTTGATGATTTTAAAACAATATAAATGAAATTAACTAAAAATTGGATATAAATAACATTAGTGCTTGTGATAATAAAAAAAGAGTTTCAATAACATCAATTTCCATTGTTTTTTTATCTTTTAATTTTTAAGTTTATGAAAAGAAAAAGTTATTTACCATTTTTTAACTGAACAATTTCTAATACTCATACAATATTCCATGTTTTTCTTTTTCACCTATAAATAGCTAATTTATTAACCCATTTTTTAAATCACTATAATATTATGAGATAATATAAGTGTTTATGATTATGCTTTGAAAATCTAGTTTTCATGAGTGTTGTGTTAAAATAAAATCTATTATTTTTTATTCATGTTATAGTTCTTGGAAATTTTATATGATGATAGTTTTCCTATATATATATATATTTAATTAATTTTATAAAAATTGTTTATCTAGATATATGATTTTTGAATTAACTTTGGAAATTATTCCATTATAGGTTTATGATGTTAGAATTAAATAGTTAATTTTTTTCCATTATAAAGGATTATAGATTTAAAAGGTTAAATTATTCCATTTAAAGGGCGATAAAAATATAATGCTCCAAAAAAAAATTCATGATTATTCTATTTTTTTATTCTTTCTTATAATATATTTTTAGATATATTTTAATGAAAAGAACTTCAATTCACATCTTAAAGTAAATTTACTTTCTTTATAAGATCAATATTATTTGTTTAAAGGAAGTAATTTTCTAGGGTTTTCAAGTATTTTTGGGACTCATGAGTTTTATATATCATTTATACCCATTAATGAGTTTTATGTTCATCCTATGTTTTCATATTTTTTCATAGGGCTTAAGGATGAGTAGGAAAAATTATGAATTCTAGAAATATATATAACATGTTGATCATGAAAAGAGTAAGGGTATTATTTAAAGAGTTTTATTTCATGGAAAAATGTCTATATATATTAAAATTATGGTTTTTAAGTAAATTATTTCCTATTATCTAAAACTAAAAATATAAATTCTCATGAAATGTTTGTAATGAAATATTTTCTATAACCCTTCAAAATATAATACGGTTTCATATGGGTTATTATAGTTTCTATCAGAGGAGGTTTTAGAAAGATGTCCATATTAGGATGACATAAATTTAGGATAATTTAAGAGTTGTATACATAATCATGGGTTGATATATTCTCAGTGATTATAGTTTCTATCAGAGGAGGTTTTATAAAGATGTCCATATTAGGATGACATAAATTTAGGATAATTTAAGAGTTGTATATATAATCATGGGTTGATATATTCTCAGTGATCATATTTTTAAAGGCATATATGTGCTTTTGATGTCATATGCGATTGGACGTTAATGTTGTCAATGATATTTTGTGGTACATTTGTTGGACTTTTGGAACAATATATTATTATATATATATAAACCTTACATGTAATATTCTATTTAGTTTGAAGGATATTTAGATAAAATGGTTTTATATTTTTTGGGACATATATTAAAATTTATAGATATCATTTAGGGTTATTACATTCCGTTATGTTAAAGAAATTATGGAAAAATTGGATTAAGGGATATTTGATTTTGTGAACATAAGTTGAGTAGTATAGATAATATTGGGGATTGAAAATTGAATTTTTGGATAGATATGATTTTTATTTTTGGGAATGGTTTGTTATATTTTTTACTTAATTTATTTTTTTAATAGGTTGTTGTGTTTTTTAGAAAAAATAGTATATCATTTTATGTAAGAAATAATGATTGAGTAATTTTTATAAGAATATATAATATTGGTATGGTTTTATGTCTTGTTTATTCAGGTTATATTGAGAAATGATTATTATATTTTTGTATATTACATTATTAGGGTATATAATTATTTATTATGTGACAATATATGATACTTTATGTTATTTGGATATAGAGTTTCAGTTGATTTTGGAAGAATATTTTATCAGGATTTTGGATTTTTGTGTCTCTAATATTTCAATGAATTTGTATAAAAGATTTGGGATTTAGTTTAAGAGTTTTGATTTATATAAAATATGGTTTTGAATTTTTTTATTAAGGTTTCATAGATTAATGTGTTACTTCTTCATATATTGGTTTATTCATATTTCATTATCTATTACCTTATTCATGCTAACCATATTTTTTTATAATTGGATAGAAATAGGACATATAAAATATTATAATAAAATCCATCATACATGAGGAATAATATACTTTAGTGGATATAATTATCCATTAAGATTTTTTTATTACTTTAACCATGAAAAATTTGTCATTTATATTCATTATTTGGAATATAATAAAGGTAAAAATAGGTCAAACACTCAACCAAAGGATACAATTTTACTTGGGTAATATAAATAGAACAAATATATTTTCTCATATAACTTATATTAGGGTATAAATAATTCCTCAATATTATGAAAAATCAAGATAAATATATCAAAGATTATATAGAAAAAAAATCCTAGCTATCATGGTATGCATTAGAAACTCATTCACATGTATGGATCTTATAAAAGTAAAAACATGGTTAAAATAATAATATAATATTTATATTATATTTCCTTTCCTTATTATAGTAATCAAAGTTATCGATATTTAATATCTCTTTCCTAGAAATCCATTTTTTCATATTTTTTTCTTTTATTTCATTTCTCCTCTTATAGATCATTACTTGAAAATATTACTCTTTTACAATCATTTATAATGAATTAATGTTCTCTTATACTCTCTCATGGATTTTTATTTCATACATTATATTGGTTGTATGGTTTTGTTGACACAATATGCATTCATTGAGTTATATACTCTCTTCCTTGAATATGTTCTTTTAATATTTATTCACTCTACCAATGATTATATTAAAAACTAATTTTTATTTTCTTCTAAGGAATTTATGTTTCTTTATTAGAGTTCTTAAGTTGTTCTCATCTCAATTTTACTTCTTGGAGAAAAGTTTTTACAGTGTAGAAACTACTATATTGACATCTCTAATAATAATTTATATATTATTCATGGTATTTACAACTCTATTCCATGTTGTAACTTTCATTAAATTTTGATTCACATTAAACGAAAGTAGCATGGATTTATATTGAATAAATATATACTTATTGAGACCCAATCATTATTCATTGACGATATTCTTCTATGATTGATATAATTTACCATTATTTTTCATAAATAGTATTATTTTATCTCTGTGGGGAATTAAATTTTTCAATCATGTTTGTCTTCTATGATGAATTTTTGTGACATTATTAAGAATAATTTCAATCCACTATATTTACTATTTTTTCCTCTATATATATTTGAATTTTTATCTCATATTTTTCTTTTAATATTTTAAAAAATAACCATATATTATCCTCTGAATAATTCATATTTGAAATCATCTCTATATAGGATGAAATTTTATATCTCCTTTTCATTGCGAGTTTCCTTGAAAACCATTTAAAATATATACACAAGTATTTATTTTCAGATTAATATATCTTATTTATCGTATACTCCATATTTATTATCTTTACCTTTATCTCCTTTCAGGGTACCATTATCAAATAATCAATTGAAATAATTGTTTTTTATGTCTTATTTCACCCTTTAAAATGGATTTTGATAATGTTTTACTTTAGTTGTGCACATCATAATCATTTACACATCAAATAAGGGATAATTATATGAGTTTCAAGTATATTTAAATGGTATAATGTTATAACCTATTTATTTTAAATAAGATATCACTTTTATTGTTTATTAATACTCCTGATTATGATTTTATATCTATATTTTGGAAAAATATATATATTTGGAACTTATTTTAAATGATATTATATAATAAATTAGATACATGTTAAATATTTAAAAATCTTATGTACATTTTTTTGATGGAAAAGACATTTTTAAAGGTTAAATATATTTCTTAAAATATTTTCTTATAAAATATTTTATTAATGTATATTTATGTTAGTTATTTAAATTCAATATGATATTTATTATAATAATAATCATAGAAATAATTATATCAATGTATGAGGTAAGAATATGATTTTTATATTGAAATAATATTTTATTCTATATAAATCATTTTCCATGTATTATATTATTTTATTTAAAAGTGATATTTCAAAATATTAGAATTTAAAATTGATAAAATGGACTAAAATTTTAATGTCATTGTTTTGAAATTATACTAGGGTGATTTTTTTTTTGATTTTTCTAAATAATTTTATTTGTTTATAGATACCTCAAAAATATATCTTTTTAAATACTGTATCTTTTTTGACATCCTCATGAAATTAATATCATATAAAAATATAATTACCATTGTGATCTATATAAATAGATAAATATGATGATATTATACTCAAAATCTCATCCCTATATTATAAATAAAATTTCATTTGACAACATGTAGGAAAACATTTGTTAGTGTTGCATCAGTGTTTGTACATCATGTGAAAAGTCAAAATGGTTTACTTACAAATACTATTTTGAAGGGGTTAATTATATAGAAAAAATTGATGATATTTATTATTAATAATAAATGATTATTGTGTGTATTTATGAAATTTAGTGTTATAAAACAACATAGTTATCTAAAAGTTTATCCAATTCTTTCACAAGGTATGGAAAATATAAATAATAACATAAATATGTTTCCATGATAAAGATAAAAAAAATCGAATGGTTTAGAAGAAATTATTTATGAATGATAAGTATAGTTATGTTATTAATT
Source organism: Viscum album (assembly GCA_963277665.1). NCBI lineage: Eukaryota > Viridiplantae > Streptophyta > Magnoliopsida > Santalales > Viscaceae > Viscum > Viscum album. The sequence goes on from OY728159.1 coordinate 70,681,940, forward strand.
TATTTTTTAATATTAACTAATGTAATGATTACCCAAAACTCTTATGGATCACTTGTGGAAGAATAAAAAAAGTTAAATGTAAATGGTTTTAAAAATATTAAAAGTGATATTATTTGGATGAATTAGTGAATATAATGATTTAGAAAGATCAAAATGAAGGTAAATTATTTTTTTAAACGTTTAAATTTAAATTCTATAGGTATGTAGATATTTTTAATAACAATTTATTAACATAACCTTGAAAATCACCTCAAATGGTATTTAAAGTTAAAAAAATAAAATATAAAAAATTTAAAGATAATTTGATTGGTGAATAGTAGATAATAACATCAATTTTTTTATTTTGAACAACTTAGCCTTTTAAAATTTAATTATTGACACTTAAAGAATTAATATTTTCCAAAAATGCTATTAGATTTATCTTATAAAAGGGGACTCATTCAAACCTTTTCAAAATACATATCATGTTTTTTTTCTCTATATTCTACAAAAATACTTCTTTAATCATAAATTTACATGTTAATAAACATCTTTCATTGAAAAAAATACTTTCTATAATGGCTAAAAACTCAATCTAAAATAGGTGATTCAAAGGGAAATGTACGAGTTCCCAAGCCTCTTTCTCATTTTATATATATGAATATTTTTCTATATACAATACTAAAGTTTGTATTTTTTTAATGATTTAATTATCATTTTATAAGAAAAATTTTTATCCTAAACTTACGATTGATCATCCAAAACCTCTCATAAAACACTTTTCAAAATATGTAACTATGACAAAGTACTAGTTCTCTAAATATTATGTCTTTTCATATCAAGTATTATCTTACATTTTTCAATGACCTTTTTAATATTTAAATTTCACACCCAACCATGGTTTTTCTTTTATTTTATTCTTTTCTTGATATTGTCTCTTTTAGTTTAGATTCTTGTCAAGTTCTCAGCAATTTTTTTTCTGAGTTTTGGAGTTTCTCAGTGGATTTTTAGCTTGTTCACTGTTTATGATTCTATTTGGGGGTTAACCATTTAGCATGTTGAGGTTGGGGTCCTTTTTACATCATATTTTTTTCTTTTAGAGTTTGGACCAAAACATGAGAGTCCTAGGAGGAACTGTGTTATTTCACATTGGTTTTTGGTATAAGGAAGAAAATTTGCGAATGGTTAGGAGAAACCATGAATCATGTGTGCGAGGAGGATCTACAATTTGATAGATCTAATTTTCACGGTTGGTGCAATGTTTTGAAAATAGTGCAGCCAAACCATGAAATATGTCCCTATTCTCTAGTAAGGTGCACAAAATTGGTACATGATTTGAAAAACTCTCGGCCAAACCGTGTGAGTTTCCCAAGTCATTCAAACGTTGAAATTAATCTTCTACCCCTCCCTAACTTTATCCACATTTTGGTATTTCCCCCCTTCATTGATATAAGCTCACCATGGGGATCCCATAAATCTTTATCCCTTAATATCCTTCCACCATATAATCCCATCAAAGGTTCAGTGGTATGTTTGATTTGGATTTATAGTAATTTTACTTCTCTTATCTATTTTCTCTCTTTGTTTCTTGGTGTTTACTTTGTGTTTTCTCTCTTTCAAAGACCCTAGAGGATAGGTTTTATGTGTGTATTTTGTTCCTTTGATGTTAGGGTGTGTGGATTGTTCCTCGGGATTAGTTATTCCTTATTTAAATGCTTCATTATGTGTGCACATCATTAAGGTAAGTGTTTACATTATTTTCCTTTATGAATCATTCCATAAATGATTAAGCTTTACTAATTTTTTTCTGAATTTTATGTCCTTGATCGAGATGTGTTAGTATTTTTCTGGGTTCTCATGTTCAATTTTTTTTGGAAATGGGTTTTCAAAGGGTATCCTAAAATATGTATATATAAATATGTGTGCATAGTGTTCAATGAATTGAAACTAATCCTTTTAAAATGAAAATTAGATGTTTTGGATTGTATTTGGTCTTATTTGTGTTTTGGTAACTTGGTTGGTGGTGAATTGAGGATTGTGTATGTGGTTCTAGGTGACTTCTATGGTTTAGTATATATATGTGGACTCTTATAATTGGTTGAAATTTTCTTTGTGTTTATCAAATTGAATTGTTGGTTCCTGATGGTTTTAAACTACTGTACTGTTGGATATGGGGATATCCATATGTGTACAAGTTTCACATTGGATAGGCTTTCAAATGATAATGGATTTCTAAAGATAATGCCCCTTATGAAATCGGTTTTCCAAAATATTTTCTCCAATTACTCTTTTCATTTCCCCTTCCACATCTCAAATAGTTCTTCCAACCCCTTGTAATTTAAAAAATGGTTCCATAGCATCTAAATGTCATATTAATGTTTCAAATGACAATAAATGTGGTTTCAAATGTGATCTTTAATTATTGGCCTATTGGGATTTTTTGTGATGTGGCATCGGTTTCTAAAATGACATAAAGGACCATTTGGAACCTATGAGTGTGTTTTATATTTTCATTATGGGGTTTAAATTGGTATTGGAATTGAATTTAGTTTTTGTAAAATGTAAAGTTCTAGTTGGTATTTTGTGATGATTTGGAAATTGGTTTGAAACTCATATGATGTGGAGGCCCGATTAGAACCTTGTATGATTTTTTATGTGTTTCTACCTCTATGGTAGTCCATCCATGGAGTGTGACATCACATAGGTGGTGTTGGTATTTGGGATAGTAAATCATAGTGTTTTAGGGTTGTAGTTTGATCCATGCTTGTGAGGACCCTGCCACCCACCATGTACTATTATCATATAATTCCTGAGCCTCAGCTAGAGGGTCAAGTGATTATTTATTATTGACCTTGATTAGATGAGGTGGTACACCTATATTTTCTGAGAGTACATGTGGGGTGTTCCAATGGATTGGTTAGTTGACAGTGGCCAATTGGTTATTGACTATGGAGCTTCACCATACTTCGATATGTGAGTTCAAACCATGTACATCCAGGGATTTCATCTTTTTATTTTTTGAAAATTTCTATGATGGTTATATATATGTTCTGTTTTACTTTATTGCACATGGTTTTCCTATTTTTCTAGTCTCTTCTAGCTCATATTATTTATTTATTTTCAACATATATTTTTATAACCTTGTTGGTTTCCTTCTTTCAGTATTAGGTGTTACAACTCATTTTTCTTAAAATGAGAAATCTATTTTGAAAATGGTAATCTATTTTTGGTTATTTAAAATTATAAGACCATATTTTCAATATATATTTCAAACTAGTATTTATAGACTGTTTCAGAAAAGGAAATTCATTGACTCTATGGTTCTTAACTACTAAGCTATTTATGCTTACACCATACTTGTACCACTTGGCATTGATATACCTGAGCTATTTTGCAGGTTTAGGTTTTTGGTTTGAGTTTCTTTTAGATCAGGTTGGTATTATGGTTGGTGGATACCTAGAAGTCATGTGAATATCGAGTTGTTTTTAGTTTGGTTTTACTTTTCTTTCTTAGTTTCTTATTTTTTTTCTCTTGCAGTTATATTTGGATACTACTTTTGTATATATTGTATTGAGTGTTTATGGATCCTCCTAGTTTTTCTATGCGCTATGTCAAGTTTATTTATTTTAGTTATTAATTGGGAGAAATTGTTCCCACTAGGTTTATCTTTGATTCCCAACACTAGTCTCTATCTCAAGAGGATCGAGAATACCTCTCGAGACATGTGTCAGGCCGGGTTGAGTGTCGGGTCGGATGGAAAACTTTCCTAGTTCATGAAAAAATGGTATCAGAGGAGACCTTTATTATTTGAGGTGTCATTTAGTTTAGAGATAGGACTGTCTGAACATGATAGGTTGGTACAATAATGATGTCATGAACCCTTTCTTGTCTTGATCCTTGAGTTTCTAGGTGTAGTATGATATTCATGTCTTCATTTTTGTTTCAGTTTTCATGGATAACATATAACAATGGAATAGAGCTAGTGTGGTGCAACGGTCTCACATGGAGTAGTGACCCATGTGGATCCCGACCACATGGTTCAGTATATTCCTAGTGGTTGGTTTCTATCTAGAGGATGTCTCACTATCCATGTTACCAGGTAATGCACAAATTCTAGTTCCCTATTCCAGGTGTTCGGTGTGAGTATTGTGTTTTCATGGATTTGTCCTATGTGCATATATTTGGAAATGAAAAGTGGTTTTTGGAAAGAGGCTTTCAAAAGGAAAAGGGTATTTAGGGTTTGGTTTTGTTTTTAAAGCAGGACTTTGTGTGTGGGCTGGTTTCGAAAATTGGTTTTGGAATTTAGAAAGTGGACTTGAAGTAAAGTGGTTTTGAAAGTGATATGGAAATGTTGGTTTTGAAAGATTATTTTTGGCTTGGTTTTGTAATTTTTGTTTTGAGAGATGATTATTTTGTAATGGGATGTTATTTTTGGTTGAATTTTTGTTGATGTCAATTTTGATCTGGTGTTTTTCTTTCTTCTAAGAGTAAACCACCAAGAAAGGTCTTAAGGGGTTTCAGTGGGTCTCTTTATGTAACGTCCCTGACCTAGAATCCACTAAAACGGTGCTCTGAGCCCAGAGGTCACATGAACTTAAGCGTTCCTCCCCATACGCCAAAGGCTGCCAACTAGCAGCAGGGGTCTATGGGGTCAAGTGGGGAGACTATACCCCCTTTCTATTAGAGTAAGCCACAACAAAAATAAACCAATAACAGAAACAATAATCAATAAACAAGTAACATGTATAACAACCATTTTCAACAATAAATATTCCATTTCCTACTACAAGTGCAATGGTGAACGAAAGCCCAAAATAAAGACAATGGCCACAATCCCCAAAATGGTCCCGACTCCATGTACAGATCCTCCACCAAGTGCTACCCATGACCAATCAATTATCTAGCAAGGACCCTTGCCCTTCTCCTGACCTGTAAACATGAAGTCTTCATAGGTTCCCAATGGCGGCCCAAGTAAGGTGTGAGTACAAATCAGTAGGCCACCACCAATGGTGTCTACAAAATATCCAGTATGAATAGGTAGTTCATGAAAAAGGAATATGAATGATAATTACCAAGTAATTATTTAAGGTGCCATTAACCAGTTCAGAGCCAAATCCATTTCCACTTCCATTACCATTCATATCACACTAATTATCATCACTTACCATTTCATCACATTTCCATGGGTTAATCACATACATTATGTTACATGGGTCTAAGGCCAACAATCACATGTAAGAGAGTAAACACATCGTTGTCCTATCTCACTAGGACCAAACCCCTCATATCAACCAAATTCTCACCTCAAAGCCTCATTCCAGGTGGATGAAACTGTTAGGAGAATAGATCCTCAGTCCCCATTCATAACTCATGCATTTAGGGTGGAGTTCAGAGCACCAGTCTTCACTTGACCCGTGGGCATAGATCCTTAAGTCATACCCTACTCTACCAAGCCATGTGCACATGCTTATATAAGTAACCATCAACCCACCATACAATTTTCCTTTGACAACACTATTAAAAAAAACCACACAAAAATTCACATTATTCCTTAAACCATTAAAACATTACCATTTCACATCATTTAACCATTTTCCCAATTCCCATGTGTTATGCCTATCTCACTAAGCATTCAACACTAGACCCATAACCTATCCATTATGGTCCTTAATCAGTTTACACATTAACCCATTTAACCTATTCATCATTTCCATGAATCAACCATTCAACCCATTCCAAATAAACCTTAGGTTATTCCCAAGTATAGGTTTATCAACTAACTTCTATTCCAAGTTCAACCAATCATGCCAACATATTCGTCAAGGGATCTACCATTTATTACAACAAGGTCACTTGTTTAATAACAATCCCTAAGCCCGGGAAAAGCCGACACATCCCATGGATGGCCCCAATTAGGTCAATTCATTCTCAATTCATCCCATGGGGATCGTGAGGGCTACCATTTTCCATTTTAAACACCATTATTACCAACCATGTCAAGGTTATTCGAAACATAACCAAGGGGAAACAAGAACATAACTAAACATGCACAAATACCGAAATAACTATGGGATATCACTTGTAGACCACCTACCTCGAAACCCCAGTTGAACGCACACTCAAATGAGTTCTTATACCTCAATCCGACCAGACTTTGGAGATTCAACCTAAAGCTCACTCAAAATATAGGGTTTTAGAGCTTCAGAAAAAGAGGGAGAGAAGATATAAACCCTAAACCAAAAAGAGAAGCAAGGATGGGATTAGCCTTACCCAAAGCTTCAATCCGCATCCAACAACACAAAAAACTCCATAGAAATGAGGGAGATCGACCTCTTGGAGCTCTTGGTCCATTTGGTTCGTGCCTAGGGTGAAGAGGGAGGAATGGAGAGGAAATCCCGAGTGGATTCTTAAAATCCCGAAGGGGAAATTTTGTAATTTTTTCCAAACATTAAGAGGCTGCATGGTTTGGCTGTACGGTTTGGAAAACCATGCACAAACGGTGTGCATTCTACTATTTGGAGGATGAGGGGTCGCACGGTTTTCTTGGGATGACCGCACGGTTTTTCTAGGCCATGCACAAGTCGTGCACCCAGCCTTGTCTTTCCCAGATTTCCTTTCTTTCATGCCCCGAGCCCCTAGAACACCCCCAAGGACTCTCATAATTTCAGAAGACATCCCTTGAAGCCTGAAATAAGGGATTCAACCAAAACATAATGAAAGCATACCCTTCCAAAAACCGGGATCTTAGAACCTCCCCACCTTATAATGGCTCGCTATCGAGCCGAGTTTACAAACCTCATTGATCCACCAAATAGAAGAGTTTGGGCCACTGAGCCCGTATATCTGATTTTCACTCCCAAGTTTCTTCCTAAACTTTCCCATTCTACCATAGTACTCGTACTAATGGCACAACCTTGCCTCGCAAGACCTTTTCACTATGATCCACCACACGAACCAGATGCTCCTCAAAGAATGCATCAACCTCAAGCTCTATATCCCCAAAATAAACCACGTGAGATGGGTCATGGTGATACCGTAGAATCTGCGACAGATGAAACACATCATGCATTCCACCATACCACTGTGGAAGAGCCAATCTGTAAGACACTGGTCCGATCCTCTCCACAATCTCAAAAGGTCCCACATACCTGGGCACCAACTTACCCTGCTTTCGAATCCGATGGTGACCCAACCTTGGTGACACCCGAAGGAACACTTTTTCACCCTTTGCAAACTCAAGAGGTCTACGCCTATGATCTACATACAACTTCTGCCTACTCTGAGCCATATCCATTTGCTTCCTGATCAACTTAACTCTCTCTGAAGTCTCCTACACGAGACTTGGCCCCAAAAACTCAGATCCACCGGCCTTTAGCCAACATAACGGAGATATACATGGCCTCCCGTAGAGTGCCTAAAATGGTTCCATCTGAATCGTAGCCTGAAAACTGTTATTGTAGGCAAACTAAACTAACAATAGGTGCCCCTCCCAAGAACCACCAAAGTCCAAGACACAAGCTCTTAACATGTATTCCAACACTTGGATCGTACGCTCTGACTGCCCGTCCATCTGTAGGTGGAAAGCCGTACTCAAAAACACCAGCGTACCAAGTGCCTTCTGTAACCCTTGCCAGAAATGCAATGTGAAATGCGGATCTCGGTCCGAAAATACAGTCCATGGAACACCATGCAACCATACTATTTCCCGAACATATAGATCACCCAACTGGTCAATTGTAAAGGTCTCCTGAATCGGTAATAAATGATCCACTTTTGTTAACCGATCCACAATCACCCAGATTGCATCACTCTTCCGTGGTGTCCCCGAAAGACCCACGAAAACAATCCATTGTTACATCATCCCACTTCTATTCCAGAATGGGAAATGGATGCAACAAACCACCTGGGCGTTGATGCTCGGCCATCACCTACTAACAGGTAAGGCACCATGCCACAATGACCACAACTTCCTTCTTTATTCCAGGCCACCAAAACTACCTTCAGAGATCACGGTACATCTTGGTCAAACTAGGATGCACTGCCCACTTTGATGCATGGAACTCACACATCAACTCTTCCCGCACACACTTTGGCACAGCCACATGATCACGAACACGAAAAACACCTTCCACGCTGATGGCCCACCCGGAAGGTAGCTCCCCACCTTTAAGCTTTTCATTCATGGCCAAGCACTCAGGATCATCAAGCCGACCTTCCTTAACTCGACTCAAAAGAATCGACTTCATCATTAAGGAAGCAAGAGTGACCTGACCACTCTTCTCCTGCACCTCCAGGTGAATCTCTGCAAACAAAGCCATCACCTTCCACTCGGTGCTGGACTCCTGAACCACCTGATTCTGAACCTTCCTGCTCAGAGCATCAGCAACACTGTTTCATTTTCCCGGCATGTACACCAACTCAAAGTCAAATGACTAGAGATATTCAACCCATCTTCGCGGCCGAAGATTCAGATCCCGTTTTGAGAAGATGTACTTAAAACTTTTATGGTTGGTAAAAACAGTAAATAGTTCTCCCAACAGATAGTGCCTCTAGCACTTCAAGGCGCACACCACCGAAGCCAACTCAAGGTCATGAGTGGCATAGTTCTGCTCATGAGGTCTCAACTACCTTGACCCATAAGCCACATCCTGCTCATACTGCATTAACACAGCCCTAAGTCCGACTCCAGATGCATCACAAAACATTATGTACTTCTTACACGGCTCAGGTAAGATCAAGATAGGTGCGGTCATCAACTGCTTATTCAACTCTTGGAAGGAGTTCTCACAAGACTTAGACCACTCGAACCTGATTCCTTTCTTGGTCAAGCCCAAGAGTGGTGCTGCCAAGAGAGAGAAATCCTGAATGAACCTTCGGTAATACCCGACCAATCCTAGAAAACTCTGAACATCAGAAACAATCCTGGGATGCTCCCAAGATACAACTGCCTTCACTTTCTCTGGATCCACTAACACACCTGCCTCCAAGATGATGTGACCTAGAAAATGCACCTCACCTATCCATAATTACAATTTGATAGCCTGGCGTATAACCGATGCTTTCTTAGCGTACCCAAGATGATGTCAAGATGATGGGCATGATCATCGTGAATTTTCGACTACACTAAGATATAGTCAACAAAGACAACCACAAAATGATATAGATAGGGATGAAAGATCTGGTTCATCAAATCCATAAACACCACTGGTGCATTGGTCAATCCGAAAGGCATTACCACGAACTCAAACAACCCGTACCGACTCCAGAATGCTGTCCGTGGTACGTCAGAAGACCTCACCCTCAACTGGTGATAACCCGACCTCAGATCAATCTTAGAAAAAAATGATGCATCCCTTAACTGATCAAACATGTCATCAATTCTAGGAATAGGGTACCGATTTTTCACAGTCATGTGATTCAACTTTCGATAGTCAACACACAGCCTCAATGACCCATCAACCTTCTTAGAAAAAATCACGGGAGATCCCCAAGGAAACGTACTAGGATGAATAAAACCCTTATGCTCCAACTCCTCAAGCTGAACCTTCAGTTCCTGGAGTTCTTCCAGTGCCATTCGGTATGGCAGAATGGAAACTGGCTCCGCTCCTAGCTGCAACTCGATTGTGAACTCAACATCCCTCTCAGGTGGTAACCCCAAGAAATACTCAGGAAACACGTCTTGAAACCGATACACCACCGGAGGGGAAAAAAATTATTCTCCTCTTTCATTATCATCAATCATGAGACATGACACTCAATCCGTGATTCCACTCATCTATTGACAAAATAGCCCCGCACGCCCTGCTCGAACATCCCATTTTCCATGGTGGACATATGCATCACCCTCAAGCGACCTGAACGATACTCTGCGATGATAACAGTCTATTTGTTCCTGATACAACACCAACCAATCCATTACCAAGATTAGGTCAAACCATAACATATCGAGAATGAACAAATCCCATAGAAAACATTACCCACTAACTTCCAAGGCACATCCCTTGCACTGCTTGATATCCTCAACCCGCACCCCCAACGGAGTGTCGATTGACATAACTCCACACACCCTCTCCACAGGTAAACCCAGCACTACCACAAGTTGGGCAGAGATAAAAGAGTGTGTGGAACCTGTGTCAAACAACGCACTAGAAAAAGTAGAATCTGCAAGGATCGTACCTCGAACACTCGATGGTCTGGCATCGCCACCACTAGGCGCAAACTAAACTACCTGAAGCTGACCTGCCCCTCTACCCTGGGCCCCAGCCTGAGTACTCTATGCTACACTGCCCTGCTGAAATGAGAGATCTTTCCCTAGAGTCCCATGTCCACCGCCCCTACCAGTACGGCCCATGGAGATCAAATTGCCTTTCTGATAAGAGGAAACTGATCCCCTTCTTGTATCCAGTACCTGCTTTCCATCATCTTGCTCACCCATCTGACGAGGGTTCCTGCAGAACCTATTCACAATCCCCATCCTTCTGTATGAACGACACTCAACTGGAGGTCGAGGAAACTAACCACGCATATGCCTCGGCCTACCACAGTGATAAAAGATCACCTGGTTTCCACTCTGAGAGGCTGACCCTCTCTTCTGACCACCTTTCTTGAAACTTTCCAAACAGTGCTTCCGACCTTTGGAAGATGCACCACTTGTTCACCCAGCTAGCACAACAAGCCCACCACCCGAAGCTCCCTTCAGCTTACCTTCAGAGATGAGTTCCTGATCCATCACCTCTACAAACCTCTTAAAGTGGGAGATATTAACTTGAGACCTGATCTCAAGTCTCAACCCATCCTAGAAACGCCTTGCCACCACTACTTCATCACCTGCTAACACTGGGACAAAGCATCTCAAATCAGTGAAGCGACAAGCATAGTCCATCACCGATAGCGATCCCTAAGTCAGGCTCATAAACTCTTTAACCTACTCTTGCCTCAAAGTCTCTGGGTAAAAATGCTCCAGAAACGTCTCCTGGAAAACATTCCACGACATCCCCTCAGCCTACTCAGTCTGAGCCTGAATGTCCCACCAACACCTTGCCTGGCCTCGCAACATATAAATGGACAACTTTACTCACTTTTCAACAGGGGCCTCTATATGATCCAGTATCATCTTGATAGACTCTAACCAGAACTCCACTGCCTCTATCCCACCCTCTCCAGTGAAGGTCGGAGGGTGCTGCAGCTGGAACTCCCTGGTCAGCTCAAACATACTCGGTGCAACCCGCCCTGGGTTCTGATCCATCATCTGCATAAGGTGAGCCATTTTCTCCCGAAACTGGTCTTCTATACCTTCATTGATCACCACATTTTCGTGCTCTTCTACTGGAGGAGTGTTCCCAGCAACATCCTCCCATTTCCCAACTAGTAACCGACATCGTGGTGGAATTTCTCTACAATGCCAAGCATGAGATTTAGCATGCATACCATAAAACTTTCATGACTTCATCACAAAATGCTCCTTACTATCCACAACAACCCACTTTCATATACTAATTCATTGACATTAACACCTCAAATTCACCACCATGACCATCCCTACCGCAGGCCATGGTCCACATGGGGTAAACAACCATGCACTACCACCAAACTTACACAACACTTTACAAAAAAACTTTCCACTTCATTTCCAACCCTTATATTTCGTTAAACATCATTTACCCACTTGTTTTATTTCATTCTTCTCATTATTTATTGGTTTCATGAAATTCAAGATGCACCCTACTTTCCTGCCTCACACACCCACCCCGTGCATGTGAATAACACAATGCATGTCACCTATCTCCCTAGGTTCCTACAATGATTCATGAATGAAAATCCTCATACCGTTAAGGCCACGAGACAAATATCATAAAACAGTCACATCAAACCACATGTGCATCACCCAATGGTGAAATATCATCAACTAAAACAACACACAACCAAGAACAAAAATTCCCACCCAGGGTGACTTGGGTTTCCCTCGTACCTGGGTTAGATACTCCCAAGCACGAGCTCATTACCAAGGCCCGACACGACTTAACCCTTGTATACCAATCCCAAATAACAATAACTCAGAGAAGGAGAAGAAAGACCACCCATGATACCACTTTGTAACATCCCCGACCTAGAAGCCACTAAACCGGTGCTCCGAGCTGGGAGGTCACATGACCTTAAGCGCACCTCCCCATACGCCAAAGGCTGCCAACTTGTAATGGCCCGGACCTCTTTGGCCCATTCCTTTGTCAAAAAGAAGGTCACGAAGTGTTCTGGAGGGTAAAATGGACTTTTCCCACACTTTCCATAATTTTGAAACTACACGCCGTGTAGTTTGAGTACACGCCGTGTACCCCCTCGCTGGGTATACCCCGTGTTGGAGCCGTGTCCTTGCTGTGTGCAATGAATGGGTACACTCCATCTGCCCAATACTACATGCCATGTAGTCCTTCCCCATGTATGCCTTACTAGTCACTGGATGTGTGCCGTGCTGGAGCCATGTCCTTGCCATGTGAAATGAATGGGTACACGCCGTGTGTCCAGTACTACACGCCGTGTAGTCCTTCCCCGCGTATGGGTTACCAGTCACCGGCCGTGTGCCGTGTTGGAGCCGTGTCCTTGTCATGTGCAATGAATGGGTACACGTTGTGTGTCTAGTACTACACGCCATGTAGTCCTTTCCCATGTACGTGTTACCAGTCAACGACTATGTGCCGTGTTGGAGTAGTGTCCTTGCCATGTGAAATAAATGGGTAAACACCGTGTGCCCAAACTACATGCTGTGTAGTCCTTCCCCATGTATGCGTTACCCTCAAACCATGTGTTGACCAGTCAATGGCCGCGGAGCTATGTTGGATGTCGCATGAAGACCGTGTGAAATAACCGAGTACACGCCATGTAACATAAAGTACACGCCATATAATTTTTCTTTTCTCACCTATAAAAGGAGGGTTCCCCTCCTCCTTTTCAACTCACCCCCTCCTCCCCTTTCCTCTGAGCAGAGTTATCCCAAGAGACTCGAAGGCTCTTTCTTCCATAACTTCTTCGTCCGAGCCCCGATTTACAATCCGTCAGCAGCCACTAGATCGTAACAAAGAGGCATAACTTCTAAGCTTAGATCTGTTGTCTTTCCTTCTGCCTTTACCTTCCAACTTCCACCCGAGGAAGTTTTTCTGGGACTCGACATAAGTGATGGATGCCGTCAGACATATTCTAAGGTTGATCCGGGGGAGCATTGCAATCAAAACCGATTGAGGTAGAGATCTTACCTTCGTCTCCATAATTTTTGCATCATGCGGGGTGAGTATCCTTTTGTTTTCATGAGAAACAGTTGAACCAATAAATATAATAACTGGTTAAAGAATGGGGATGGGGAAAGTTGTTATGTTTATCCTATTGATATGTTATAAATTGAATAGGCTTATGCCTACTAAAAATCACGGTCGTTGGGGGCCTTTTCTTGCAAAATTAAATGTTTCCCTATCTTTCTAGACCGTTTTTGTGGATGGAAACTTTGTGGAATGTGGAGATTGGTTAATCATGTAAAGTTGGCTATTTAAAATCTGGAACCCTTGTGTGATCACCCCGGTTAAACAAAAATGGAATAATGAACATGTGGGTGTTGGCTTGGTAACGTGGCATGTGAAGGGGGTGTTTTGTGGGTTGTTGTGGATCGGGTGAGAAGCGGGGTTACAGTTGGCTTGGTTGTGGGATGGTGTGAATGTTATGTGGGTGACAAGTAGTGGGGCTGTGATAAATAGTTTTAAAGGGATAAGGATGTACGGGTTATGGTGTGGTTGTGGTTATGGAAGTTGGCAGCGGGGCTGCAGGGATGTGTTTGAATGTGAACGGACTATGGTTTGGGATTAATAAATAAAAAGTGGAAGAGTTAATGAATGGTGGGTCACGGTAATGGAATGAGAATAATAATAAATGGGGCTATTTGGATAATAAGAAGGACTTGATTGTGTTGATTGTGTTTTTCCTTACTTGATTTGTGGATGGCAGGGATATGTTTTATAAATGATCAATGTGGTTGTTTTTGGATATTTTCCCATTAGTTAAGGAACTAAATAAACTATTTCTACTAAAACGTGAGAACATAAATAAGGTTGGGATTTTTTGTTGTATGCATGCTTCGTAATAGCAGTGCCGAGGCACGTGATCATTTTCTCTATTTAGAAGCCATAGGTTGGGCTGAGTGTTTGGTATATATATATATATCTGTATCTTTTTTGTTTTATCGCACCCCACCCATGTTGAGCACTTATTGCCGAACACTCCCATCCCATGGGAGAGGGTGTTTTCCCTTAGTTACTAGCTCCTTCCTTCTCCTTCTCCCCTAGGATGTGATGGATTGAGGCGACCTTACACCTAAGAATCTTTGGGTAGGTTTTGATTGTTATGGTTTTAGCCCAAGACTCTTTGGGAAGGTTCTACTGTTTCCAAAGAATCTTCGGGATGAGGCCCAGGTGTGTGCGGGCGAGATACGTGGTTGTGAGGCCTAGGTGTCTACGGGCGGGATACGTGGTTGTGGGGCCCAGGTGTGTACGGGTGGGATACGCGGTTGTGAGTCCTAGGTGTGTGCGGGTGGGATACATGGTTGTGAGGCCCAGGTGTGTGTGGGCGGGGAGAGTGTGGCAGCTTCAGGACATTCATCGTTAGAAAGAGCAACTAACTACTGGGAAATGGTGTGGGGTACCCATTACTATTGTTCTTATATACTACTACCTGTTGTGATTGTGTTTTGGTGAGTGTGGCTAGTGAGGTTGGGTGGATAGAATTCCTTGCTAGGTTTCTTCTGTTGTTCTCATGGGACATTAGGATGTCTCCCCACTTGTGCATGAGAGCTTTAGGATTCCCTACTGAGTATACTTTTATGCTCACCCTACGTTTAATTTCAGGTTTCCAGGAGGACTACTAGGGCCGTGCGGGACCCTACTAGTTGGAAAGTTGGAGTTGTTGCAGTTGCTGTACTCTTTTTTTCTTTTGGTATTGTACTTTGAGCTGTCTTGTACTTGCACCTTGTTATAAAATTGTTTAAACATGCATGTGGGCTTGGTTTGGGTTTATTTCTATAAACTTGTTCTTTCCATTTTTGGTGGTTGACTTGTCCTATTTCCCGATCTTAAAAAAAGGGTAATGCCTACCATATTTGTGAAAAATCATACCCTTGGTGCTAGTCGCCAACTCGGGGCCTACTGAAGGCGGGACTCGGGGGTCATTATCTCCCTTTCACCATTGCCAGCTCAGGAGGGGCATCTTTGGTGGGAGGGGGTCGTGACAGAATGGTATCAGAGCTGATGGTTGAGAGATAGGATGAAGTCTGGAGTTAGGAACAATGAGGATTGCATGGGATGGTAGGGAAATAGTGTTAGTTAATCTTGGTGCGTGACATAGGCCAGGGAAGACCTACTAGGAAACGGGATTTTAGGGCCCTCGTGATCCGATGCAAGGACTCTGAGCCTACCGAACGACCAAGTGAGACTAAATTGATTTCAGGGTAGAGACCCTAGGGAAGGTACATGCATCATCATGATTGTGTTTTACTTGATTTGGGTGTTTTGGGAAAGAAATTGAAATGAAAATAATAAAACCTTGATAAATTTCCTTACTACTTGGGCTTAGGCAATCTTTGTTTACCATACAGCTATGGCACCTGGACGTCATCCTCGGGTGGCTTAGATGGACGAGGACTAGCAGATTCTGGTGGTTGATCAGTTGAGGATTGACCGAGAGGTGGAAGATAGCCAGTGGCAGAAGACTCTCCGTTCATTCCAAAGGAAGACCCTCAAGAAGTAGGAGGGTAGTACTTTAGATACAGAGACAGAGGGGTGGATTGAGGAGCTAGGGATCGCTTTTACCTTGATTCGTGCTCCGAGAGAGTACTGGGTTCCCCTAGTAGTCAGTCAGCTGAGAGGTACAACGTGACAGTGGTGGACGCTCTACCTCGGAGAGAGGATAGAGGCAGAGGTTCCATGGGCTGACTATGAGAAGGAATTCCGAGAGGAATTCATTTCTTCCATGATCAAGGCGGAGAAGTGGCAGGAGTTACTCTCCCTTCAGCAGGGGAGTATGTCAGTACGAGAGTTGGGGATCAATTTCAAGGATCTCCTGCGCTTTGTTCCGGATCTCTTTCTGGATGAGGAGTCTCGAGCGAGACGTTTGGAGGAGGTGCTTCGTCCTTCGCTCCAGTATGTTGTCACCCCCTTCACCCTTCCGATGTACTTGGCGGTACAGAAGAAGGCAGAGGTTGTAGAGAGGATGCACTCACTGGGAGGTGCACCCCGAGAGGGGATCCAGCCGAGCTCGTCTAAGGGGAAGGTAGTCAGCAGCAGGTCTCCTACAATGGGACCTTCCAGGTTCAACCCAGTGAGGAGCAGGCCCTAGCAGTTCCTGTTCAGATCTTTGGGTCCTCGTCCCTTTTTCACGAGCCCAGGACTGAAGTGTTTTTCTTGTGGAGGTTTCAGACACATTTAAAGTCAGTGCCCGACCCGAGCTCAGTACGGTGGAGGTGGGAAGGTTCAGCACCCACCTCAGCAGCACTAGTTTCCGACAAGGCCCTTCCAGTAGTAGCAGGGCCATGCTCCTCTGAGTGCAGACTTTGTAGGAGGAGGACAACCTCAGGGTGCTCCTCAGGGACCTCGACCAGGGTGTGGTCGGGGAGGTGGACGACATCAGAGAGGTAGAGGAGCTAGGCATGGACAGTTGCACGCAGCAGAGTTGACAGCTCCAGCAGGACCAGAGGTGGTGTGAGGTACGATTTTTTTGTTCGGCACTCTTTTTTATGCTTTGTTCGATTCGGGATCTTCACACTCCTTTGTTGAACCTAGTCTAGCCTATGCTTTAGGACTAGACGTAGAGAGACTTTCCGTACCACTGGTGCTGAGTACACCAGTTGGATGCCAGACCAGCGTATCTTGTGTTTGCCGGGGATGTGGGCTGACGTTGGGACCACATCGATCTAGTGGGGACCTTCTTCTGTTACAGATGCAACCATACGATGTCATCCTAGGCATTGAATAGTTGTTTTCTGTTAGTTCCGTTATCAACTGCTTCCAGAGAAGAGTCATGTTCTCTGACATGGACAGGCAGCGTGTAGCTTTTGTTGGTGAGAGGAGATATCAGGTGGGAAGCCGGCGTTTGGAGCCTCTCCTTTCCTTGTTAGGAAGGTTATCATTGGTTCCAGCTGATACAGAGATGATGGACGCCCCAGAGGTTTTTGGGGAGTTCCTCGGTGTTTTTCTTGAGG
Source organism: Viscum album (assembly GCA_963277665.1). Lineage (NCBI taxonomy): Eukaryota > Viridiplantae > Streptophyta > Magnoliopsida > Santalales > Viscaceae > Viscum > Viscum album. The sequence continues at coordinate 70,699,146 of OY728159.1, forward strand.
AGGTTGTGACTCTACCCCCCCCCCCCCCGACATGACGTTGAGTTTGAGATATACTTACAGCCTGGTGCCCGTGTGATTTTGATGGCCCCTTATCGGATGGAACCTTCTGAGTTGCGGGAGTTGCGAATTTAGATTAAAGATATGATGGATAAGGGTTTTGTTCGACCCAGTGTATCACCATGGGGTGCTCTAGTTTTGTTCATGAAGAAGGAAAATGGTGGTCTCAAGCTATGAATAGACTACTGAAGGTTGAACTAGGTAACAGTCAAGAACCGCTACCCCCTTCCAAGGGTAGATGATCTCTTCGAACAAATGAGGGGATCAGGTTGGTTTTCCAAGATTGATCTACGATCTGGATATCATCAGCTGAGGGTGAAAGATGGTGACATCTCGAAGACATCTTTCAGGTGCAGGTATGGGCACTTCGAGTTTTTAGTGATTCCGTTTGGAGTTACGAATGCACCGACTATGTTCATGGGACTTATGAACTTTGTCTTCCGAGAGTTTCTAGACCGGTTTGTCATTTTGTTTATCGATGACATCCTGATATACTCAAGATCATAGGAGGAGCATGTTGAGCATCTCAGGGCAGTCTTAGAAGTCCTTCGACACCACCAGCTTTATGGGAAATTGTCTAAGTGTAAGTTCTTGATGCAATAAGTACACTTCCTTGGGCACATGGTGTCTCAGCATGGAGTGTCAGTGGACCTATCGAAGGTGGAGGAAGTTGTTTTTTGGGAAGCACCCAAGAGCGTGGCAGAAGTTCGTAGTTTCCTAGGGTTAGTAGGTTACTATCAGAGGTTCGTTTCGAACTTCTCTTGAGTTGATGCTCCATTGAAAGCTTTGACAAGGAAGAACCAGATCTTCCAATGGAGCGAGCAGTGCCAGAATGCTTTCGACTACCTGAAGGAGAAGTTGGTCAGTGCTCTCGTACTCAAGTTTCCAGAGGAAGGGTTGTTGTATGAGGTGTTTTGTGATGCTTCTGGCCTTGGTTTGGGGTGTGTGCTGATGTAGAATAAGGGAGTGATCTGTTATGGGTCTAGACAGTTACGCCCTCCCGAGTGTAACTATGCCACCCATGACCTAGAGCTTGCAGCAGTAGTGTTGGCACTGAAGTTGTTGCGACATTACCTCTTTGGGGAGCGCTTTGTGGTCTTCTTAGATCACAAGAGCCTGCATTATATCTTCTCCCAGCGTGACCTGAACTTACGACTATGGAGATGGGTCGAGTTTCTCCAAGACTATGACTTTGAGATCTCTTACACTGAAGTTAAGGGCAACGTTGTAGCTGATTCCCTGAGCAGAAAGTCATATAAGGAAGCGGTTCGGGAGTCCACTGATGATTGGAAAGCGATGAGAGAGTTGGCTGCCTTGCACTTGGATGCTAGGGTAGAAGGTGTTAGAGGCTGTTTGTTTTAGATGACGGTGCAGTCCTCCTTGTTGCAGCAGGTGGAAGAGTCTCAGTGGGGGGACTCTGAGGCATAAGTGATGCAGGATCGTGTCAATCAGGGGAACGCTCCAGAAGGATGGTCAGAGGACAGCCGACATCAGATGGTTTTCAATGGATATTTGTTTGTTCCGGAGGCAATGCGTGAGGGAGTTCTCCGTGATTTCTATAGCTCAGCCTTGGAGGTACATCCAGGAGCTTCAAAAATGTACCAAGGCCTGAGGGAACAGTTTTGGTGGCCCAGGGTGAAACGGGCAGTGGCAGATTTTGTGGCTAAATGACTAGTGTGTCAGCAAGTGAAGGCTGAACACCGTGTTTCCAGTGGGTTGTTGCATCCTTTAGATGTCCCCTAGTGGAAGTGGAATGACATATCAATGGACTTCATCACAGGACTACCCAGAGCTCAGGGTGGTTATGATGCTATCTGGGTAGTGGTGGATCGACTGATGAAATCATCCCACTTCTTAGCAATTAAGGAGTCGGGCCCGGTGAGTACCTTAGCATAGAGGTACGTAGACGAGGTGGTGCATTTTCATGTAGTTCCAAAGACCATCGTCTCATATCGGGATACTCAGTTTACCTCATGAGTCTGGAGGGGGTTACAACATGCTTTTGGAACCCACCTATGCCTTAGAACTTCTTTCCACCCCCAGACCAATGGGCAGAAAGAGCGGACTATCCAGACGCTGGAGGACATGCTGTGAGCATGCGTTCTGGATTTTAGAGGATCGTGTGTAAGACACTTGCCTTTAGTAGAGTTCGCTTACAACAACAGCTTCCACTCTACTATAGGCATGGAACTGTTTGAGACTTTGTATGGAAGACCTTGTCGTTCACCCATTTGCTTGGCAATGGTTGGTGAGACGGCTGCTCTTGGGCCAGAGGTAGTGCAAAGCACCACGAAGAAAGTCTAGCTTGTACGTGAGAGGATGAAAGTGGCTCAGGACCGACAGAAGTCTTATGCTGATCGTCGGAGGAGTCCCTTGGAGTTCGAGGTGGGAGATCATGTGTTCTTGAAGGTTTCCCCTCGACGGGGGCATTGGAGGTTTGGGAAAGGGAGCAAGCTCTCACCTAGGTTCATCGGACCTTTTGAGGTTCTGAGGTGAGTTGGTGAGGTGGCATATCAGCTGGCCCTACCAACTCAGTTGGAGAAGGTTCATGACGTCTTCCACGTCTCCCAGCTTCGTCGGTACTTACATAATGACTCTCACGTTATCGACTGGGGAGATCTAGATATGGGAGACGATGCGACCTTCGAGGAATGACCAGTCATAATCGAGGATCGTAAAGAGAAGGTGCTCCGTGGACGAACCATTCCATTGGTTCGTGTGTTGTGGAGGCATGGCGGCCTCGAGGAGAGAACTTGGGAGTGGGAGACCCAGATGCATGCTCAGTACCCAGATTTGTTTTGACTTGTGTTTTCCCTTGTTCTTATAAGCTTTGTGTTGATTTTCTACTCTGTACCTTTGATATATGAAATTATTGGCATGTTGGTTGTGAGACCTTTTGTTTCCTTGTTCCCTGGTAATGTGTAACATGTTCGGATGTGTGGGGAAAGGGAAAAACCTGACCCTTAATCGAGACACATTAATGCGGATGCGATTGAACCCGTGCGAGCGAGTCAGTGCCGCCTAAAGCAGATAATATCTCAACATAGGAGAAGGAATTCCTAACACAGATGATTAGGGTTGTTGGTTGGGTTCCTGTTATAATGAGAACCCTAAGAGGTATCTTGTTGGGTTCCTCTAGGTTGGTTTTTTAATTCTCGGGGACAAGAATGTTTTAAGAGGTATCTGATGTAATGGCCCGGACCTCTCCGGCCCATTCCTTTGTCAAAAAGAAGGTCACGAAGTGTTCTGGAGGGTAAAATGGACTTTTCCCACACTTTCCAGAATTTTGAAACTATACGCCGTGTAGTTTGAGTACACGCCGTGTACCCCCTCGCCGGGTATACCCTGTGTTAGAGCTGTGTCCTTTCCATGTGCAATGAATGGGTACACACCATGTGCCCAATACTACATGCCATGTAGTCCTTCCCCGCGTACGCGTTACCAGTCACCGTCCATGTGCCGTGTTGGAGCCGTGTCCTTGCCATGTGCAATGAATGGGTACACGCCGTGTGTCCAGTACTACACGTTGTGTATTCCTTCCCCGCGTATGCATTACCAGTCACCGGCCGTGTGCCTTGTTGGAGCTGTTTCCTTGCCGTGTGCAATGAATGGGTACACACAATGCTTCTAGTACTACACGCCATGTAGTCCTTCCCCGTGTACGTGTTACCGGTCAATGACCATGTGCCATGTTGGAGCCATGTCCTTGCCGTGTGAAATAAATGGGTAGACGCCGTGTGCCCAAACTACATTCCATGTAGTCCTTCCCCGTATATGTGTTACCCTCAAACCGTGTGTTGACCAGTCAATGGCCGCGAAGCCGTGTTGGAAGTCGCATGGAGACCATGTGAAATAACCAAGTACATGCCATGTACCATAAAGTACACGCTATGTACATTTTATTTTCTCACTTATAAAAGGAGGGGTCCCCTCCTCCTTTTCAACTCACCCCCTCCTCCCCTTTCCTCTGAGCAGAGTTCTACCAAGAGACTCGAAGGCTCTTTCTTCCATAACTTCTTCGTTCGAGCTCTGATTTACGATCCGTCAGCCGCCACAGGATCGTAACGAAGAGGAGGAACTTATAAGCTTGGATCCGTTGTCTTTCCTTCGGCCTTTACTTTCCAACTTCAATCTGAGGAGGTTTTGTTGGGACTCGACGGAAGTGACGGACGCCAACAGATGTCTTCTAAAGTTGATCCGGGGGAGAATTGAGATCAGAACCTGTTGAGGTAGGGATCTTACCTTCGTCTCTCTAATTTGTGTGTCATGCAGGGTGGGTATCCTTTTGTTTTCATGAGAAACAGTTGAACCAATAAAGATAATAACTGGTTAAAGAACGAGGATGGGGAAAGTTGTTATGTTTATCCTTATTTATCCTATTGATATGTTATAAATTTAATAGGCTTATGCCTACTGAAAATCACGGTCGTTGAGGGCCTTTTCTTGCACAATTAAATGTTTCCCTATCTTTCTAGACAGTTTTTGTGGATGGAAACGTTGTGGAATGTGGAAATTGGTTAATCACGTAAAGTTGGTTGTTAAAAATTGGTAACCCTTGTGTGATCACCCCGGTTAAAAAAAATGGAATAATGAACATGTGGGTGTTGGCTTGGTAACGTGGCATGTGATGGGGGTGTTTTGTGGGTTGTTGTGGATCGGGTGAGCAGCAGGGTTACGGGTGGCTTGGTTGTGGGATGGTTTGAATGTTATGTGGGTGACGGGTAGTGGGGCTGCGATAAATGGTATTAAAGGGATAATGATGTACGGGTTATGGTGCAGTTGTGGTGATGGCAGTTGGCAGCGGGGCTGCAGGGATGGGTTTGAATGTGAATGGACTATGGTTTGTGATTAATAAATAAAAAGTGGAAGAGTTAATGAATGGTGGGTCGTGGTAATGGAACGAGAATAATAATCAATGGGGCTGTTTGGCTAATAAGAAGGACTTGGTTGTGTTTCTTGTGTTTTTCCTAACTTGATTTGTGGATGGCAGGGATATGTATTTCGAAAAATCGATGTGGTTGGTTGTGGATAGTTGCCCAGTAGTTAAGGAACTAAATAAACTATTTCTGCTGAAATGTGAGAACCTAAATGGGGTTGGGATTGTTTGTTGTATGTATGATTCATAATAGCAGTGCCGAGGCACGTTCTCAGTTTCACTGTTTAGAATCCATTGGTTGGGCTGAGTTTTTGGTATATATATATATCTATGTCTTTTGTGTTTTATCACACCCCACCCATGTTGAGAACTTAGTGCTGAACACTTCCATCTCATGGGAGCGGGTGTTTTCCCTTAGTTACTAGCTCCTTCCTACTCCTTCTCCCCTAGGTTGTGATGGATTGAGGCGACCTTACACCTAAGACTCTTCAGGTAGGTTTCAATTGGGATGGTTTTAGCCCAAGACTCTTTGGGTAGGTTCTACTGTTTCCCAAGAATCTTCGGGATGAGGCCCAGGTGCGTGTGGGTGGGATACGTGGTTGTGAGGCCCAGGTGTGTGCGGGCGGGATACGTGGTTGTGAGGCCCAGGTTTTTGCGGGCGAGATACGTGGTTGTTAGGCCCAAGTGTGTGCGGGCGGGATACATGGTTGTGAGGCCCAGGTGTGTGCGGGCGGGATACGTGGTTGTGAGGCCCAGGTGTGTGCGGTCAGGGAGAGTGTGGAAGCGTCAGGACGTTCTCCGTTAGGAAGAGTAGCTAACTACTAGGAAATGGTGCGGGGTACCCATTACTCTTGTTCTTATATACTACTACCTACTGTGATTGTGTTTTGGTGAGTGTGGCTAGTGAGGTTGGGTGGATGGAATTACTTTCTAGGTGTCTTATGTTGTTCTCACGGGACATTAGGATGTCTCCCCACTTGTGCACGAGAGCTTTAGGCTTACCTACTGAGTATACTTGTATCCTCACCCTACGTTTAATTTAAGGTTTCTAGGAGGACTACCAGGGCCGTGTAGGACCCTACTAGTCGGACAGTTTGAGTTGTTGCAGTTGCTGTACTCTTGTTTTCTTTTGGTATTGTACATTGATCTTTCTTGTACTTGCACCTTGTTATAAAATTGTTTAATAATGCATGTGGTCTTGGTTTGGGTTTATTTCTACAAACTTGTTCTTTTACTTTTTAGTGGTTGAATTGTCCTATTTCCCGATCTTAAAAAAAGGGTAATGCCTCCCATATTTGTGAAAACTCATACCCTTGGTGCTAGTCGCCAACTCGGGGACTACTGGAGGCGGGACTCGGGGGTCATTATCTCCCTTTCACCATTTCCAACTCAGGAGGGGCATCTTTGGTGGGAGGGGGTCATGACACGACTAGCAGCGGGGGTATATGGGGTTAATTGGGGAGACTATACCCCCTTTCAATCAGAGTAATCCACAACAGAAATAAACCAATAGCGGAAAAAATAATCAATAAACAAGGAGCATGTATAACAACCATTTCCATTAATAAATATGACATGTACTACTACAAGTGAAAAGGTGAACGAAAGCCCAAAATAAAGAAAATGACCACAATCTCCAAAATAGTCCTGACTCCAAGTCTGTATCCTCCACCAAGTGCTACCCATGGCCACTCAATTATCAAGCAAGGACCGCTGCCCTTCTCCAGACCTGCAAATATGAAGTCTGCTCGGGTACCCAACGGCGGCCCGAGCAGGGTGTGAGTACAACTCAGTAGGCCACCACCAACGGTGTCTACAAAATATCCAGTATGAACAGGCAGTTCATTGAAAAGGAATATGAATGATAATTACAAAGTAATTATTTAAGGTGCCATTAACTAGTTCAGAGTCTAAGCCATTGCCACTTCCATTACCATTCATTTCACACCAATTATCATCACTTACCATTTCATCACATTTCCATGGGTTAATCACATACATTATGTTACATGGGTATAAGGCCAACAATCACATGTAAGAGGGTAAACACATCGTTGTCCTATCTCACTAGGACCAAGCCCCTCATAGCAACCATATTCTCACCTCTAAGCCTCAGTTCAAGTGGATGCCACCGTTAGGAGAATAGATCCTCATTCCTCATTCCAAACCTGTTCATTTAGGGTGGAGTTCAGAGTATCCGTATTCACTCGACCCATGGGTATAGATCCTCAAGTCATACCCCACTCTACCAAGCCATGTGCACATGCTTATATAAGTAACCATCAACTCACCAAACAATTTTCCTTTAACAACACCATTCACAACAAACCACATGGGAATTCATATTATGCCTTAACCCATTAACACATTACCATTTCACATCATTTAACCATTCACCCAATTCCCATGTGTTATGCCTATCTCACTAAGCATTCAACACTAGACCCATAAACTATCCATTATGGTATTTAATCAGTTTACACATTAACCCATTTAACCCATTCATCATTTACATGAATCAACCATTCAACCCATTCCAAATAACCATTAGGTTATTTCCAAGTCTAGGTGAATCACCTAACTTCTATTCGAAGTTCAACCAATCATGCCAACATATTCGTCAAGGGATCTACCATTTATTACAACAAGGTCACTTGTTTAATAACAGTCCCTAAGCCCAGGGAAAGCCATCACATCCCATGGATAGCCCCAATTAGTTCAAGTCATTCTCAATTCATCCCATGGGGATTGTGAGGGTTCCTATTTTCCATTTTAAACACCATTATTACCAACCATGTCAAGGTTATTTGAAAAATAACCAAGGGGAAACAAGAACATAACTAAACATGCACAAATACCCAAATAACTATGGGATATCACTTTTAGACCACCTACCTCGAAACCACGGTTGAACGCACACTCAAACGAGTCCTTAGACCTGCATCCGACCAGCCTTTGGAGCTTCAACCTAAAACTGACCCAAAAGATAGGGTTTTAGAGCTTCAGAAAAAGAGGGAGAGAAGATACAAACCCTAAACCAAAAAGAAAAATAAGGATGGGATTAGCCTTACCCAGAGCTTCGATTTGCATCCAACAGCACCAAAAATGCATTAGAAACGAGGAAGATTGACCTCTTGTAGCACTTGGTTGATTTGGTTCGTGCCTAGGGTGAAGAGGGAGGAATGGAGAGGAAATCCCGAGTGGGTTCTTAAAATCCCAGAGGGGGAAATTTTGTAATTTTTTCAAAACATTAAGAGGCCGCACAGTTTGGAAAACCGTCCACAAACCATGAGCGTGCTACTGTCCGGAGGAGGGGTCGCATGATTTTCCTGGGCCGGCCACAGAGTTTGCCTAAGCCATGTGCAAGCCATGCGATCAACCTTGTCTTGCCCAGATTTCCTTTCTTTCGTGCCCCAAGCCCCCAAAACACCCCCAAGGCCTCTCATACTTTCAAAAGAAATCCCTTGAAGCCCGAAACAAGGGATTAAACCAAAACATAATGAAAACATACCCTTCCAAAAACCAGGATCTTACACTTTAGGTTTTTATCCTTTCCCGGACTCTGAGTTGGTTGGAAGAGTCAGGATCTTATCAGTTTTCCCCTTTCTATGGTGATAAAGATTTTTTGTAAGATGCATAGTGTCTTGAGAAAGTTAAAAGTTTCTCCAGGTCATTTGGAACACCCAAAGATGTTATATTTCATGAAGTTCTGTATTCATTTCAAGGACTATATTTATATTAGAAGAATGTGATCATCCCATCATCATTATAGGATGGAATGTTTTGTGAGCTATTTAAGACCACTTTTATCCAATGGTACATACATGAGGAGTTAAATATGAGGGTGTTTGGAAAGTTCAATAGATGGTGAAGGAATATGTGGATCGCTACAAGGAGTTGGTTTCCTTTTCTCTAGAGGTAGCATCAGGGGATTTGTTGAAAGCACATCTATTCATCTAAGTTCTTTATCTAGAAATTAGGGAGTGAATCATTTCATATGGGGAATCTCAATTTTAGATGTCAATCAAGGAGGAGTTTATAACAGAGTTAGATCATAGAGTGAAGTCTACAGTGGTTGATTAACCATTTTCTCTTAGTGCTTGTGAAGGTTACCCATTAGGAGAGAGGTGTATTCCAGAGGATCCCATTTCTGAGAAATATCCTTTATTGGTTCTGGATTATCGTTTTTTGTACCATTAACTCATGTGATTCTAGTGTTATTGGTTTGGGAATTTGAAACCTACTTTCTATAATACTTTAAAGACATGCCGACGATGTGGCAGTTTGCGTCACTTAGAGAAGTTATATAAGAGAATTTATCTGAATAGGAAGTATCAGCAAGATTATGACACCTCATGACTTCAGAGAGGTAGATGCTTCAAGATATTAGGCCTCTATCCATATTACATGGAGTGAATATTCTCATGTAGTTAGGAACTTCTGGGGGGGGGGAGAAACATGGATCAACTTTTCCTCAATTATTAGAGTGGATACAATTGAAGATTCTATGTTGTATATATTTTTTTTATATTTTAAGTTACTTATTTTTACATAAAAATATTTGTGGTGTTGATCCAATATAATTTTAATGTTTAAGTTTTTATAAATGTGAGTATTTGATTATTTGATATTAATTATGTGTGCCTAAACATTTGTGGATTGGTTTTTTTTCCAATTGTACCCACATTGGAGATTTTTGTGCTTTGGGGAAAAGATGAGTCACAACTTGGGTTTGGTGTTTAAGTTACTTTTTTTGGTTTCCCCTCATGTTGGGGTTTATCATGTGAGGGGATTTTCCAATTCTGGTGTTGGTGTAGGTTGTATTGTACAAGGAATTCCATGGTTGGTCTATGTTGGGTTTCCCCTATTAATGTTGGAATTCTAGACAATTTCTTATGGTGGGGATAACCACTTACTTTTTTATTCCTCGAGGTTCTCCTCATTGTAGTTTTCTCTTGGGATGGTTGGGTGTGACTTGTAGAGTAAAAGGTCACATCGCAGTTTTTTGTTTCATTTTTTTCTTGTTTTGTTTTGAGTTTGAGTTTGATTCCTCAAATGGTTAGGTGATTTTTTGGGGGAAGAATGTTTTTCTATGGGGATAATTATCACACCTAGACCATGGGTTTTATTTTATTTTATTCCTTTCTTGATGTGGGATATTTTGGTTATTTTTTGGGTCATGTTATTGATGAAAAATTTCATTTTTTTGAGTTTCTAGGAGGCTTTTTGGTTTTTCTACGGTTTGTGTGAATGGTTTGGGGGTTAAGCTTGTGGCATGTTGAAGTTGGGGTCCTTTTCAGTTCATTTCTTCTTGCATGGTTCACTTGAACAAATTGAGAATGATTTGTCCCAAACCATGAGGTTCCTAGGAGAAACCATGTATTTAATATTTGGTTTCAGGGATAAGGTGCATAATTTAGGCATAATTAACAGAAACCATACGATAGGTGTGTGGAGAGGATCTTCAATTTGACAAATCCATTTTGAATTTTTGATGCATAGTTTCCAAGGCTGTGTGGCCAAACCATGTGGGGTGTACATTTTTTCCAGTAGGGTGTTCATGGTTGGCACATGATTTGGAAAACCATGTGGCTAAATAGTTTAAGTTTCCCAAGTCATTAAAAAGTTATAATTCATCTTTTACCCCACCCATATTTTATCCCCATTTTGGGTTTTCTTCCCCTTAATCAATCTACTAGTGTTGAGGGATCCTGAAAACCCTCCTCCCTTACTCACCTTCCAACATTGAATCCACTCAATGGTTCCTAGCTATGTTTCCTTCATTTTTTTGGTCATTTTCATTCTCTTCTCTGTTTCCACTCTTGGTTTCATGGTGTTTCCTTGATGGGTTATTTCTTGGATGAACCCTAGAGGCTGGGGTTGAAGTGTGGTTTTGTTCCTTTCTTTTTAGGGTGTGTGGATCATTCTGTGGTCTTATTTCTTCCTTCTTATAAGTTTTTTTATTTCGTGAACACATCATTGATGTAGGTGTTTCTATTATTTTCCATTGTGAAACTTTCCATCAATGCTTGAGATTTTCAAATTGCTTTCTAAATGTGATGAAATTTATTGATATGTGTTAGTATAAATTTTTTTGGGGTTTCTATATTGTAATTTTTAAAGAAATGGGGTTTCAAAGGGTTTTATTAATTATGATTATATACTTATGTGTTCAAGGTGTTAGATGAAATTCCACTTGGCCTTTTAAAATAAAAACCATGTGTTTTAGATTGTATCGTGTAACTTGGTTGGCGGTGAATTAAGGCTTGTGTGTGTGGTTATTGGTGACTTATATTTTTTATTACATATGTTTGGACTATTATAATGGGTTAAATTCTCCTTGTGTTTCTAAAATTGAATTTTTGGTGCTTTATGGTTTTGAAATTGGGTTCCATTGGATGTGTGTATATTCATATGTGAAATGGGTGCACATATCAATGGGATTACAAATGATAATGGATTTTTGAATAGAATACCCATCATGAACATGATTTTCTAAAATATTTCCTTAAATTTTTCTTTTACTTTCCCTCATCCTCATCTCAAATGGTTATTCCAAACCCTTATTGTTTGCAAAATGGTTCCTTGGATTCTAAATGTTTTCTTGTTGTTTTAAATTAAATCAAAGGTGGTTTAAAATGTGTTCTCCAAGGCTTGGATTATTTGGTATTTTTGTGATGTAGAATTAGTTTCTAGAATGACATAATGACCTATTTTGAACCTATGAGTGTGTTTTATGTTTTCATCATGGTTTTTGGAATGGTCTTGGAAATGAATTAATTTTTATAAAAATGTAAAGGAATGATTGGTATTTTCTAATGACTTGGAAATTGGTTTGAAACTCATATAAAATTGAGGAAAAGTTGGCACCTTGGATGTTTTTGTGTGTAATGGGAACCTCTATGGTGGTCCCTTAATGGAGGGGAACATTTTATAGGTGGTGTTGGTGTTTGGGAATGAAAAACGTAGTAGTTGTCAGTTTTAGTTTGAGCCACATGTATGAGGACATCCCCAAACCCATGTACTATTATCATGGGATTCATGGTTGTTATCTAGAAATCTGAGTGATGGTTTCTTATCGATGTTGATTATATGGGTTAGTACCCCTAGATTTGTTGAGAGGCCAAGCGGGACATGCCCTCGATTGGCTAGGTTAGAGAGTCCAGTTGTTTATTGACTATAGAGTTACACCATACACCGGTAGGTGAATACAAACCAACTATGTATATGAATTGATTATAGGGTTGTTTATGAAATTCCAATGATTTATATCCATATGTTCTATTTCACTTTGTTTCACCTAGTTACTTGCTTCGTTAGTCTCTTCTTGCTCTTATTGTTTCTTTATTTTTAGCATAGATTTTTATCACCTATTTAGGTTTCTTCATTCTGTATTGGGGTTTATAACTAGTTTTTCATAAAATGGGAAATCTATTTTGAAAATGGAAATATGTGTTTGGTTATTTAAAGTGATAAAACATTATTTTCTATATGTATTTCAAACTAGTGACTATGGACTATTTCAGGAAAGGAAATGTACGGAATCTAAGGTGCTTACCTACTGATCTATTTATGATCACACCCTACTTGTGACACTCAACATTAACAGAACTAAGCTATTTTTTGGTTAATGTTTCTTGTTTGAGTTAATTTTGGAGCAGGTTGGTCTTATAGTTATTGGTGACTGATAAGTCACGTGGATATCAAGTTATTTTCGGGTTGGTTTTTGTTTTGTTTTGCAGTTTCCAATTTTTTTCTGCTATAGTTTTATTTGGATCCTATTGTTGTATTTATTGTATTCAGTATTTATGGATTATCCTAGTTTTTCTATGTGCTCTATTTGGTTTTTTTATTTCATTTTTTATTTGGAAAAATCATTCCGATGTGGTTTATCTCTGATTCCTAGTGCTAGTTGTCAACCCGAGAGGAGCAGGAATTCCTCTTAGGAATTTTCTCGTGTTGGGTCGGGTGTTGGATTAGATGGAAACCCGGGATAGTTCATGAAATTAAAAGTAAACATTAAAAATTTTATTATTAGCAATATAGTTTTTTTTATAAAACTCAAAATATTTTTTTTATTTTAATTATTTTTGAAATCATTGTTCACCATGGTGGTTTTATGCTACCTTAATGAACAACATCGTATTTTTAAATTTATCACCTTCATAAATATTTCCAATTTCAATATTGAAGAAAAAATAAATATTTATGTAATATTAGGATTATTATTATATATTTTTAAAATATGCATCAAAATATTTATATAAAAAATAAAAAATCATGGTTATTTTTATCTATCAAAACACAAGTTTATTAGAGGAGATTATCATAAATATAAATATTTAATTATATATTTAACTTATTTTATTTTTTAATGATATAATAAAAATACCTTGAAATTTTTATAGCTTAATGGGCCATTTTACAAGGAAAACTTATTACTATAAAAATACTAATGATATTTTTAAGATTATGAATTAAATTAAATCAAAACAATTAACATGAACAATGAATATTTAGTAAATGTATAAACATATGATAATAAGTTAATTATGTGGAATTATAATAAGTACATTAAAAAACAAAGTAAATAATTCATATAACCTTATTATTTAAGAGTTTAGAGGATGTACTATAATAGTCAAGACTTGAGGTAAGGGGGATTATTTTAAAAAATTACTTTACATGTTTTGAAATCATTATCTCAAAATTATTCCCTATATGTTCACATTATTTATCTTTTTCCTAAAATTTTAGTCTCCATAGATCAAGGGGGGGAAATTTTCCACTATGTTTAACTTCATTGAAAATGGTTTAATAAGAATCATTTAGTATTTTCTACATGGGTAATTTTGAAATTCCTTACAAAAGTGTGAAAAGAATATTCTTTTTAATGTTTTTTATAGACACCTTTCCCCAATTTTATATGTATTATTTACTATAAAGATTCATTTTCATGTTTTCATGGTTTTTCAAAGTAACATCTATTTTTATTTTGTTATTAAATTTTCATTTTTAATGTAATAAAAATAAAATAAATATTTTATTTTTTACAAATAAATTCTCTAATGATATTATAATAATAAGGATTTTTATTTCCCTTTCCTATCAATATGTAACGAGTTAACCTATTTTTGAAATGATCTAGTTTCTATGAGTCTACATCAATGTTTGTGATTACGGATTGAAAATTATGTTTTTATGAGTTTTATTGTAAAATAAAATCTGTTGTGTTTTTTATTCATGCTATATTTTTTAAGAATTATATATTTTGATAGGTTTTTCTATGATATATCCTTCAAATGAATTGGGAAATTTTTTATTATTCAGATATATGATGTCATAATTAACTAATCAATTTATTCCATTACAATTTTATGATTTTGAATTTAACTGGTTATGTTATTTCAGTTTGAAAGATGATGGAGTTTAGTGGTTATGTTATTAAATTGAAAGTGTGATATTAATAAAATAACATAAGTAACCTACATGATTATTATATTATTTTATGATTTTTAACAATATAGTTTTCAAGATATTTTTTAGAAAATATATTTATTTTTAGTTTTAATGTATATTTTTGTTCTTTTATAAGTTCAAGGTTATTTGTTTAAGGAAACTAATTTTTAAGTGTATTAATGTATTTTTATGGCCTAATATTCCATCTCTTTATTTTATATCCATTACTAAGTTTTATACTCATCCAATGTTTTCAATGTTTATCACAAGGCTTATTGATGACTACAAATGATTATGAAATCTATCTCTAGATATGATATGGTGTTCTCAAATAAATAAAGTGTATCACATATTTTTTTTATGTTTATTTAAAAATAGTCCATGTATTATAAAATTAAAGGTTTTTTATGTTTAATATTTCATAATTAAGTAAAAACCTAAAACTAAATGGATATAAATATATAATTAATTTAATATTTTAAATAAATATCGTAATTATATAAGAGTTATGTACATGTTGTTATGAAATGAGATTAATTTCTAATTTTTGAAATGATATATTAACAAGACCCTTATAAAAATTCCACGATATCCTGGAAATATTATTGTAGGTGAATATTAGAATGGGATAATATATTTTTTTAGTAGAATAAAAAATAGGGTTTTGTTCTTTGGTTTAGGATATTTCACCCTAGAGAGACCTTCTTGGGTCAATTCTTTGGGTGGTTAGGGATGAGATCCATTGGGAAAATTTATCAGCATGTTCCTGAGGAGTTAGGGTCACAAAACATTGGAAGTGATGGAAGCATAATGGATCCATCCTAGGTGGATCATGTATATAAATAGAGATGTTTATTACAACCTCATCCACCTCATAAAGGTAAGAGTGATTATCTTTTTAATTCTCTAGGTAAATACTCCAAAAAATTATAGATGTAGTAGTAGGATCCATGTGATTCTTTCTGAACATTATTTAATTAGATAATTGGGGTGGATTCACTACATGGAGGATTTTGTGAGATTCCTCAACTATAGGGATATATACATTGAGATAGTACCCCAGAATAATTTAATTCATCAGCTAGAGTCAGTGATGATGATCTAGTGAAAAAATTCTCATAGTTGATGGGAAACAACCCTAATCATTGAGGATTCATATTTTGAGTTCCTTGGATAGAGAGTAGAAGTATCTTAAGGAGTTCCATTGTCAAAATATCTTTAGAATGACAATATTACATGAGAAAATATGCAACTGGATGTGTCTATTTGGTTCAAACAGAACAATGTACAATTCACAAAAGGATTTGAACATCCTAAAATCCATATTTGGATCAATAAACACAAACAAGAAACTCGTTAATAAAAAATCTCATATAAGATAATAGTTATTTAATTAGTCTCATGGGTAAAGCATTCATGTTAAGTTCACCATTGATTTTATGGTAAAAGTTTTTCACCCTCTGCATGGTTTTCATTCACTAGTTTCTTTTTTTATTAAAGGGATAAACACTTCATGTCATATATTTTAATTTAGCATGAAGTAAACCTATACTTGTTTTTAGAAAATGAAAACCATATCTCAAAGAAATGTATTCATTGATCCTTTACTAATGACACTTCGGAAATACGTCTATTGAGAGTATGGGAGGTTAGACTCATTTCATCATTTATGTGGGAATTATTTTCTACATTGGGACTTTGTTATAGATTTTTAACATGGTTTTTAATCCTTCCCAAATCGTATTTCTAGATTTATTACCACAATCCTAGTTATCGATCAAAACCATTTTTTGACGTGATCATGTTTATATATCACAGGTTCTCCAAATTTATCTTCTTACTTGAGGATTGAAGTATTGATTAATGAATCAAAGTTGATAACTATGGAAATTGTTTCCCAAGGAGGCAATATGTATTGTGGTGCTGGGATCAGGCCCATGAGAGGGGATTTCAATACATCCCTATAAAGTGAATCAGGATCCACATGATATAGGGATTCTTAATAGGGTCTTCCATACCTTCTAATTTCAAGTGAAAAATACCATCACAATGCTTTTTTAAGTCATGAAACCATGGAAAAGTATAATTTATTTCAAAGTTAGGCATCAAGATATATTAGGAGTTAGGTTTTAACCTAATTGATAAGTCCTATATATTCTATTTAATAGTAATAAATTCCCATGTAGTTTTAGTTTCATAGTTTATGGTTATATAATAAGAATATACCATATAGTTTAATTACATGTATTTAGGATACATTCTATGTAGTTTGAAGTAGTGAATCAGAGATTTCAACTCATATTACTATTATAAAATACTTGTGGTACTTATGTATGAATGTCACTTTTTTGGTTTATCTTGTTTATTGGAAAAAATATGGGTAAGGATGATTTCCCAAAGGGAATATAGGCCTCAAAGGTAGATTGGATCAAAAGGAATATAGACGTTTATGGTATATTGATTGAATTTTAGGGATTATGTTAATTGAGGATGGTTTCATGGTAAATATTTCTCGGTGAGAATATTTCTATAATAAGTAAAATTGTAACATCCCCGACACGAGAACCACTAAAACGGTGCCCCGAGCCAGGTAGTTACAGAACCTCAAGCACACCTCCCCATATTCCAAAGGTTTCCGACTAGAAGTGGGGCCTAATAGGTTATGTGGGGAGACTATACTCTCATTATCAGTGTAATACACAATAGATAATATCCTAAATAACGGAGACAAAAGAGAATAATCAATAACATGCATAATTATCCAATTCCCCAAAACAGGGTACAACCATATACAATAGTAAATATGTCATTCCATGCTACAATGTTAAGTGAAAAAAACCCTAAAATAAAGAACATAGCAGGATCCCCAAAATGGTATGGACTCCAAGTCTGGAACCTCACCGAACATGTCCCATGTCTAACTAAACTACCTAGAATAGGTCCCTTGCCCTTGTCCTGACTTGTAAGAATGAAATATGCTCGGGTACCAAACGATAGCTTGAGTACGGTGTGAGTATAACTTAGTAGGCCACCCCCAAAAATTTCTAAAAATATCCAGCAAAGGCAGATAGTGCATGAAAGTGATAAATGGTGAAAAGTAAGGATAAACAGTTCATTAGGCCATTCCAGACTATGTTCATTTAATTTATACTACCATTGAATCTGGGTTCACTACTTAGGCATTTTAGGATTTAATATACCCTTTTCATGTGTTCAATGTATTAGGAACATTCAATATTCTCAAGCATATGGGAATAAAATCATGTCCTATCTCACTAGGCATCACATTATAAAAAACCCATAATCCTCACCTTGAAGCCTCAACCTGGGTGGAATGCATCCATTGGGGGAATAGAACTCCGTCCCCTTCCCTAACCTATGCATTTAGGAATGGAGCTAGAACCTTGGTCCAACTCAACCTGTGGGTGTAAAACCTCAAGTCAATACCCCACTCAACCAAGGCATGTGCACATGATTATTTATCATTCACCACAATTAACCATATCACAAAAACATAACCAATATCATTTTCAACATCACAAAAATATCATTAAATGGGAAATTAATATTATTGCCTCAATACATTAACACATTCATCATTTATATTACTTAACCCTTTAGCTCCATTTTCTATTTCCCATGCCTATCTCACTAAGAATATTCAAGTATAAATCTAATCCCCTAGAATTTTCCCATTAATCCGTTTCAACCTTTTCATGCCAAAAAAACAACCTCTTAGGCCATTTCCCAACCTAAGTGTATTACAAAACACCAATTACACATCCTTCAAGCATATTAACATATTCATCATAGGCCTTATGTTCTCGCACAATGACCTTACACTTACTTAGCTAACTCTAAGTATGGGAAATATCGGCACACCCCACAGGTGGCCCTAATTTGGTCGAGTCCTCCACCTTGCATCCCATGGGGATCAAGAGGGGTTCAATTGACCATTTATACACCCACAACATCACTTCATGTCAAAAGAACCAAGAAAGCATCAAAATAGGGAAAGAATAATAACCCTAGATGAAAAATCTACACAAAAACCAAGGGATATAACTTGTATACCAGATACCTTGAATCCGTTGGTGAACACACCCTCAATAAAGACCTTATATCCTAATTCAGCCAACCCATGAAGCTTTAACCTAAACCTCACTGAAAAAGAAGGGTTTTAGAGCTTCAGATGGATATGGAGAAGAAATATAAACCCTAAACCAAAAAGAAAATCAAGGAGGGGTTTAGCCTTGCCTAGATCTTAAATCCTCAACTGAAGGCTCTCCAAACAGCCCTAAGATGAGGGATATTGATCCTTGGAAGCTCTTGGAGATTTTGGGGCATCACTAGTGATGGAGGAGGAAGAAAAGAGGAAAATACCGAGTGGTATAAGAAATACCATAATAGACTTTTTTTTTGTAATTTTGTAGAAGTTTCCAGGATGCACGATTTGAAAAACTATGTGCAAACCTTGTGAAGGCTACTGCCCTCACACCCTCTCCCCCAAACGGTTTTCCAGACCCTACGCAAACCGTGTAGATTACCACTGCCCACACGGTCTCCCCTCACACAGTTTTCCAAACCATGTGGACTACAAAGAAAGACCCCTTTTCACCTTTTTCATTTCTCTAACCCTTGGAAAACCCCCAAAACATCACAATTACTTTAGGAAACACTGATTTAACCAAAAAAGGGGACTAAAAATAAAACATAAACAAGAACATACCTTATGGAGAAATATGGGATCTTACAACCTCGCCACCTTATAACGGCTCATCCCTAATATTCTCTTCCCGGGCATCATTTAGCACACAAAGGAAAGAGAATGAGCCACTAGGCCCATATATCTGATACCCTCTCCCAAGTTTCTTCCTGAATGTTTCCATGCTTCCATAGGACATGAACCAAGGGAAAACAATTTACCCACAAAACTTTCTCACTATGACCCTCAATACGAATTATGTGCTCCTCAAAGGATGCATCAACCTCAAGATCAACATACTCAACATTTATCACATGAGATAAATTAGGATGATACTGTCAGAGTTGTGAAACATGGAAAAAATCACGCATACAAATATACCGCTGTGGAAGATCTAATCGATATGCCACAGGTTCGACCCTCTCCACAATCTCAAATGGATCCACATATCTAGGCACCAACTTTCCCTGCTTCCAAATTTGATGGTGACCGAACCATGGAGACACAATAAGAAACACACTATCTCCCACCATGAACTCAAGAGGTATATGATTATGATCTACATATGAATTCTTCCTACTCCGAGCTTTTTTCATACACTTTTGAATCAAACAAACATTTTCCAATATATCCTGCATAAGACTTGGTGCTAAGATCTCATATTCTCTGGTCTCAAATCAAAACAACAAAGATCTACATGGTCTCTTATAATGTGTCTCATAAGGTTCCATCTAAATTGTATCCTGAAAAATATTTTTGTAAGAAAACTCAACAAGTTGAAAGTATTTCTCCCATGAACCTATAAGGTCCAGAACACAATCCCTAAACATGTCTTCTAATACCTGAAATGTACACTCTAACTTCCCGTCAGTCTATGGGTGGTAATCCATACTCAAAAACACTTGGGTACCAAGTGCCTTCTGTATCCCCTTCTAGAAGCACAAGGTGAAACACGGATCAAGATCTGAAACTATGGTTATCAGAACGCCATGAAACCATACTATTTCTCAAACATACAATTCTCCCAATAGGTTGACTATATAGGTCTCCTGAATTGGAAAGAAATGGGTAACTTTGGTTAGCTGATCTACCCCACCAAAATTAAATCATTATTCCGAGGGGTCCTCAGAAGAACCACCATGAAGTCCATCGTGATGTCATTACACTTGCACTATGGAATAGGCAATGACTGCAAAAAACCCACTTGGATGCTAATGTAATGCCTTCACCTACTGTCAGGTAAGGTATCATGTCACAAAATTTGAAACTTCTTTATTCATTCTCAGCCACCAAAACTACCTATGAAGATCATGTTACATATTATTCAATCCCGGATGCACTTCCCACTTTGATGCGTGGAACATGAGCCTTAACTACTCTCATAAATATTCCAATACCACAACACGAGCATGAACAAAGGCAACTCTATGCACACCGAAAGTCCAACCAGAAGGTGAATCCCCACCTTTAAGACTTTTGTTCATATCCAAACACTCTGGATCCACCAACTGAATCTATTTAACTTAGCTAAGAATTATAGATTCAATTTATATAGATGCAAGTGTCATCTTCCCATTCCCATCTTGTACCTCCAAATGCATCTCAGTGAAAAAGGCCATCATCACCCACTTTGAATTGGATTCCTAAAATACATAATTCTTAGTCTTTCAGATCAGATCATCAATGACACTATTCCATTTCCCTAGTGTGTACACCAACTTAAAATCAAAATAATGTAGGTACTCAACCCACTGTCAGTATTATAGATTCAAATACCACTGAGAGAAGATGTATTTGAGACTTTGATGATCGATAAACACCAAAAGGGTTCTCCCAACAACTAATGACTCCAACACTTTAAGGCATAAGCCAAAAAAGCCAGCTCTAGGTCATGAGTAGGATAGTATCTTTCATGTGGCCTTAATTGCCTTGAACCATAAACTACAACCCTATCATCCTACATCAACACTGCCCCAAGTCCAACAATGGGTGCATCATAGGACAATACATACTTATTACCTGGATCAAGAAAGATCTGGATCAGTTTGGTAGTAAACTAGTTTGTCATCTCCTTAAAAGAATTCTCAAAAGACTTAGACCAATTGAACTTAACCCCCATCCTGGTTAGGCCTATGAGTGGTGTATCCAAACAAGAGAAATCTCTAATAAAAATTTGGTAATAATTGACCAAACCCAAAAAATTCCAACTATCAGAGATGTTTCTAGGATACTCCCAAGACACCATAACTTGTAAATTTTATAGATCCAATGACACACCTGACTCGAAAATGTTGTGTCCTAGAAATTGAAGCTCATCAATCTAAAACTGGCATTTTGATAGCTTGGCATAAATCCTATGCTATCTTAGTGTACTCAAGACGATGTCAATATGTATGGAATTATTTTAGCGAGTTCTGAAGTACACCAATATGTCATCAACGAAGAAAACTACAAAATGATCTAGATACAAGTGAAATATCCAGTTCATCAAGGTCATGAACACAGCTGGTGCATTGGTGAGACCAAAAAACATTACCAGAAATTCATACAACCCATACCTGCTTCGGAAAGCTGTACAGGGTATGTCATAAGTTCTCACCCTCAACTAATGGTCTCCCGATTTCAAATAAATCTCAGAAAGCACCGAGTCACCTCTAAGATGATCAAACATGTCATTGATTCTAGGTAGATGGTATCGGTTCATAAATTTAATCTGGTTCAGCTTCCATTAATCGACACATACCCTCAGTGATCCGTCATCCTTCTTATCAAACAACACTGGAGATCCCGAAGGTGATTTACTAGGACATATAAACCTCTTACACTACAATAAATCTAACTGAAACTTCAGTTATTAGAGCTCTATTGGATCCATTTGATAGGGTGGAATAAAAACTGGCTTTGATCCTAGAAAAAATTTGATTGTGAACTCAACATCCCTCTCAGGTGGTAAACCCCAAAAGTCCTCAAGAAACACATCCTGAAACTGTTCCACAACAAAAGGGAAGAGTGTCTATCCTTTCTCCCCATCATCTAACATAAGGCATTACACTTAGGCTGTGAGTTCTCCCAAGTACTACCGTAGTGGCCCTACACGGCCCACCCTAGTATCCCACTCACCATGAAAGATATAAGTGTTCCCATCGAGAGATGTGAACGTTACGCGATGTTGGTAATAGTCTATATGGGCTTGATATAAGACCAACCAATCCACCCCTAAGATTAGGTCAAACCTGACATCTCTAGGACAAATAGATCCCACAAAAAATGATATCCACCAACCTCCAGAGCACATCCCTTACACTGCCAGATGTCCTCAACTCGTACCCCTAACAGAGCATCAAGTGACAATACCACACATTTAGTTTCTACAGTTAAGCCCAACAAAACTACAAACTGAGCATAAATAAAGGAATTCATAGCACCTATTTCAAGTAAAGCACTACAAATCATGGAAGTTATAATAATTGTACCTCGAATAGTAGACGGTCCTACATCACCACCCTCAGGTGTAGCATGAACTGCATGGATATGGCCTGCCTCTTTATCCTAGGCTCTAGAATTATTTCCCTATACTGAACTACTATGTTGGTAAGGATGATCTTTCCCCAGAGTTCCAAGTCCACCATCTCTACTAGTACGACCCATGGACATGCAACTGCCTACTTGATATGGGGTAACCAACCCCCTTCCTACGCTTGACATCTGCCTATGAACTCCATCATTCCCTGACTGTAAAAAGTTTCTAGAGAACCTCTACACGTGGCCTAAAAAACTGCAAGAACAATAATCAACCGGTGGGTGGGGACACTGGTCATGCTTGTGCCCTAATCCACCACATTGATAATAGAATACCTGGTCGTCACCTTGAGAATCTGACCCCCTATTTCGACTACTCTATGCACTTCCACCCTGCTGAAAGGTTCCAAAGTGGTGCTTCATACTATTAGAAGCCACACCAATTTCTTGCCTAGCTGTCACCATAAGTACACTAATTTAAGCTCCCTTTAGGTTCCCCTCTGAGATAAGGGATTGATCTACCACTTTAACAAACCTTTTCAAACCAAAGATATTAACATGAGATTTGATCTCATGTATCAGCCCATCCTGGAAGTGTTTCACCATAGTTGCCTCATCTCCCATGAATGTTGGAACAAAGAACCTCAAATCAGAGAAAAAATAAGCATAGTGCATCACTGACATTGTCCCTTGAGTTAAACTCATAAAATTCACAACCTTATCCTACCTCAAGGTTTCTGGGTAGAAGTGCTCAAGGAACTTCTCCTGGAATTTATTCCATATCATTCCCTCAGTCTACTCTGTCTGAACCATGATGTCCCACCTATGATTTGCTTGACCTCTCAGCATATAGGCTGCCAACTTGAATCAAATCTCAAGATAAGTCTCTATATGATCAAGAATAGTTTGTATGCACTCTATCCAGAACTCTTTTTCTTCTGGTCACCCTCTCAGGTAAAGGTTAGAGGGTTTTGCAGTTGAACCTCCCTATTCATGTCAAATATACTCGATGTAACATTCCCTGAGTCTCGATCCGTTATCTACATAAAATGAGAAATGTTATCCCAGAACTTCTATTTCCTATATACTTGGTTCAACACATTATATTTCTCCACTACTGAAGGATTATTCTCATAAACTTCCTCATGTCACTCAAACATCACACGTCTTCGAGGTGTCATTTTTCTACAATTCCAAACATGATATTTAAAATGTAACCATAATGATTTTACCAAAAAAAGAAAGATATAGGTAGGCTCATCACTTGCCATAACTGAACCAGTTTTCATACAATACACAAACAAGCCCACTCAAAACCATATCACCACCCTTGGTCGTCTCTCTTAAGGCCATGGATAACACTTGTATCTAATCCGTAGGGTCACAATCCTTATCCTTCACCCGATTCAAAATAGTTTCCCTATTCCAATTTACTCTTACCACATATTAATACACTTTTATTATTTATTAAACTCCATTTTCTAATTACTAATTACCCCTTTGAGTTTACTTTTTACCAATTAATACCATCTTATTAGGAACAATTTCATTAGTTTTAAGAAACATATGCATCCTAACCTTTGCATCCCGCACACCCATCCCGTGTGTGTGCCTATCATGATGCATGTCACTTTCCAAATAGGTGCCTAGAATGATGCATGAATGCACAACCTCATACCTTTCTGTCCATGAGATAAATATCACAAAACCATCAAATCACACAATAAGTACATCACCCAATGGTGAAATATCATCAAATACAACAACACACAATAAGAACAACAATCCCCTCCCAGGGGGACTTGGGTTTTCCCCTGTACATTGATTAGCTTATCCCAATCCCGAGCTCATTACCAAGGCCCGATACTTTCCTAACCTCTTTTCTATAATCCCAAAATATTAAAAAATAGAAAATAAATCCTATAATACCACTTTTTAAAATCCCCGACCCGAGGGCCACTAAACTGGTGCCCCGAGCTGGGTAGTTACATGACCTCAATCGTACCTCCTTGTACACTAGAGGTCGATGACTAGAAGAAAGGGTCTAATAGGTCATGTGGGGAGACTATACCCTCATTACCAGAGTAATTCACAATAGATAATAACTTAAATAACATAGACAAAAGAGAACAATAAATAACATGCATAATTAACCAATTCCCCAAAATTGGGTACAACCATATACAACAGTAAACATTTCATGCCACACTATAGTGTTAAGTGAAAAAACCCCAAATTAAAGAAAACAACAGGATCCCCAAAATGGTCTGGACTCCAAGTCTAGAACCTCACCCAACATGTCCAATGCCCAACTCAACTCTCTAGTATAGTGACCTTTCCCTTGTCCTGACCTACAAGCATGAAATCTTCTCGGGTACCCAACGATATCTCAAGAAGGGTGTGAGTATAACTCAGTAGGCCACCACCAAAGGTGTCTAGAAAATTTCCAACAAAGGAAGATAGTGCATTCAAGTGATAAATGATGAAAAGTAAGGACAAATAGTTCATTGGGCTATTCCAGAAAATGTTCATTTAATTTATACTACCATTGAATCTGAGTTCACTACTTAAGAATTTCATGATTTAATATAAATTTTTCATGTGTTAAAGTGATTAGGCACATTCAATATTCTCAAGAATATGGGAAAAAATCAATTCCTATCTCACTAGGCATCACATTATAACAGACCCATAATCCTCACTTAGAAGCCTCAGTCTGGTGGAATGAAACTATTAGGGGAATAGAACTCCATGCCCTTACCTAACCCATGAATTTAGGGGAAGATCTAGGACCTCAGTCCAACTCAACCCATGGGTGTAGAACCTCAAGTCAATACACTAATTAACCAAGCCATGTGCACAACATTATTTATCATTCACCATAATTAACCATATCAAAACAATATAACCAATATCATTTACAACAACACAATAATATCATTAAATGGGAAATTAACATTATTGCCTCAATCTATTAACACATTCATCATTTATATTACAAAACCCTTTATCCCCATTTCCCATTTCCCATGCCTATCTCACTAAGCATATTCAAGTATAAAGATAATCCCCTAGAATTTTTCCATTAATCCATTTCACCATTTTTCATTCCAACCAAACAACCTCTCAGGCCATTACCCATACTAAGTGTATTACTAAACTCTAATTACACATCCTTAAATCATATTAACATATTCATCATAGGCCCTATGTTCTCGCACAACGACCTTACACTTACTTAGCTAACTCTAAGTCAAGGAAATATCGTCACACCCCACGGGTGACCCTAATTTGGTCAATTCATCCACCTTGCATCCCATGGGGATCAAGAGGGGTTCAATTAACCATTTAGACACCAAATACATCACCTCATTTAAAAATAACCAAGAACTCATCAAAAGAGGGCCATAATAAAAACCCTACATGCACAAATCTACAAAAAAGGGATATAACTTGTAGAACACATAACTTGAATCTATTGGAGAACGAACCCTCAACCAAGGCCTTATATTCCGACTCAACAAACCCTTGAATAGTTACCCTAAAACTCACTAATAAATAAGGGTTTGAGAGCTTCAGATGGAGATGGAGAAGAAATAGAAACCCTATACCAAAAAGAAAAGAAAGGATGGATTTAGCCTTAACCAGATCTTCAATCCACAACTGACGGAACTAAAAAATGGATTTAAGATGAGGGAGATTGATCCTTGGAAGATCTTGGAGATTTTGGGACGTCACTAGGGATAGAGGAGGAAGAAAGGAGGAAAATACCAAGTGGTATAATAAATCCCATAATGGCATTTTTTTAATTTTTTAAAAGCTTCCAGGACACATGGTTTACCTGCACGGTTTAAAAAATCATGCACAAACTTTGTAGAGGACACTACCCACATGCCCTCTCCATCACTTGGTTTTCCATACCATGTTCAAACCATGTGTATTTTCAATCCCACATGGTCTCCCCTCGCACAGTTATCCAAACCATGCAAAAACCGTACGAACTACCCAAAAAACCCATTTCCCACTTTTTCATGTACCAAACCCATGAAACACCTCTGAGCCTTCACAAGGACTTGGGTAAATACTTAATTAACCAAAAAATGTTACTAAAACTAAAACATAAACAAGAAAATACCTTATGGAGAAATCCAGGATCTTACAAAAATTAAAATTTGAGGTATGGTGATTAGATCTCAATAATTTCAGACCATACAAAATTATTCCACCAGAAATATGCTCCAATGAGGATGAATCGATAATTGAGAATATATCCATTTTGGGGGTGGTTTTAATGGGTGAATATCCTAATGAGAATAATTTTGGGCTTACTCATGGGATGCCCATGTGGGTGGGGATCACTACTGGATCACCGAGATGATATACCAAATGAGGAAATTACTATGCCTTACACTTAAGTAGGAGGACTACACATGAATCTAATTAATTATTATTTTGGGTTAGACAATGATGGATGGCTGGACTCATGGGTAATATGACTTAAGTATAATGTGATTTAGGATTATGCATGGACTTACCATATGTTATTTTGATAAAATGGAATAAATTTTTCTCTGGGGTTACTAACAAGGTAAATAGATTTGGTGAAGGCATAATTTTAGGGCCTACAGATATTAGGATTCCATTCCCCACTCCTTAGAACATTGAGTGGACCAAAGGATAGAAAACTCAAAATATGGTGGACAAGATGAGAAACATGATCCAACAAATATTTCATTGGCATTCTCCTGACACAAACCCACATTATTAAGGGAGTACATGATTATGATTTCCCTAAGGGTTATATTTTTCTTGGGGAAATTTTAGGTAATGAATTTTATCAAGTAAATAAATAGTCAATGGGTGATTTTTTTCATATATGGATGAGATATGGATTTCAATAGATACTAGAATGGGCCTTAGTATGTAATAACCCCAATAGGTGACCTAGGTGATGATGGAACCCAGTTAGGAGACTGCATAATAGGGTGTTTTAAATTATGTTGATCTAGGTGAAATTTCACCTAAAAAGGATTATTGGGTGAAATCACACTCTAGTGTAGGGTCTTGGGTGAATGTGATGCATTAGAGGGATGTACAGTGAAGTGGTCCCCCTAGTAAGGTATATAGAGAGGTGGTCTCCCTTGTATATAGTGGAGGGATAATTGTCTTCCAAGTCAAAGGGTATAGTGAATATGGATCCCTATTTTTAGGTAGAGTGAATTGATTACACTAATGATATGCTGGGTGATGTGGTCACACTATTATGAGGTCGGGTTAATATAAAACTATTTTATAGAGGGTAGGGAAAATTATTTTCGGAGTGGTTGGACTGAGTGATGGTTTTCTATCGTGACATTGGGTAGTATAAATATGGAACCCTATTAAGGGTAATGAAAACTTCTAAACTAAAAAAGGTTCAGTTAAAGTGTTCGTTTTAATGTGGATTACTAATATATGTTCACCCAAATGTTGATGTTTTCTATGTCTTGGGAGTGTGTCACCCTATATTATCATCTGCTATGCGGTATTTCACCATAGTATTAGAGAAATAGGGTATACGAGGTCTTTCATGAAGGTTAAAATGTGTTAAACCATTGGGTAACCCAATTACCATTAATTTACAATTACATCTCTTAAATTTATGTTCAAAAAATAATTATAAAATAGGGTGTAAATTAATGTATTCATAGTTCCATTTTCTTTATGTATCCTTCTCTCTATATGTCAATGTTGTACCCAAAAAAGTGACTTAAGTGGTTTATTTATAGCATAAATATGGGGAATATGGTGCATAAAATATATGAGTGGAAGATATTTTGTGCATGTAGTCCAAGCTCAAGATATAGTATCCCAAGTACACTAATACAAGTGAGATCACAATTTCAAGGATTCCATCCTATTTCAAAAAGGATCACCAAAAGTATTATACTCCACCAACATTTTTTGAGCTATTTACCAAAAATATATATTATTAAATTAATATAGACCAATTTTTATGGGGGTTTAGGTACAATAAAATAATTCTAGATACAACTAATTTCTAAATAATATTAAAATTTTCAGTTATTATACTCTGATTAATCATCCATTTGAATTATCATTAGAGGAAAAACAATTTATATTTCTAAGCTTCTTCAAATAATTCTAAACATCATCGAGGACTTATATTTATTCTTCATAAAAATAATATATAAAATAATATTTAATTTATCAATAAAAGTGATAATTAACTTCTATATATTTATTGGTTGATTTATTATGAGTTAAAAAATATTATAGTGAATATGTTCCAATGGATGACATGTTTGAATCTTCACTTTCTAGTGAACACAAATTTCAATCTTCCCCATTTAGGAATTATAACAAATCTAATATATCTCTCTCTCCCTCTCCAATATACAATAACAACAAATAATCCTTAAAACCAATTAAATAGGGCCAGGTATATGGATTAAAATTCAATAATTAGATCTATTATTGTCCCCATTTTTTCTGAATCCATTTAGAATTAGATCATCTTGAATGATTTTTGTTAGTACCCTTTTAATTCTACCTTTTCATAATTTAATTAGGGAATTTTTCATTAGGTTTACCTATTAATATGTCCATACATATGTCCTATTCTATGATATTCAAACCATATTAATATATTTTCATTCATCATCCATTCAATCAAATCTACTCTAATTTACTCCCAAACAAATTACTTTCTAATCATATCCATCTTAGTATACCCACATTTCCATCTTTACATTTTCATTCCGGTTACCCATATTTTTTGTTCAAGGTGTATCATCAAAGTTAAATACTCACTACTATATAGAATAACTAATTTAATAAAATTCTATAAAATTTTACAATTAATTTCATTTATAATATCCTTTTTTAACCTAGGAACATCGCAAATATTTTCTATATGAGTAAACTTCTTTATGTTTCTTCACCCTATATGAAAAAGTATTCAATTCCACAACTAATTTTCCTATTTTAAGTACAAATAAAAATAATTTTCATCATATTCCAATGGAAAAATTTTTCCTATTAATTATTTTAATCTAGTCAC
Organism: Viscum album; assembly: GCA_963277665.1. Taxonomy (NCBI): domain Eukaryota; kingdom Viridiplantae; phylum Streptophyta; class Magnoliopsida; order Santalales; family Viscaceae; genus Viscum; species Viscum album. The sequence continues at coordinate 70,728,825 of OY728159.1, forward strand.
AACAAAATCATCCTTTAAACATATCACCAAGAATCCATCCTTTTGAAAAATCCATTTGTTTTCTTCAATGTAGACTTGAAATACATGTTGTAAATTATACTTCAAACTATAATTATAATTTTTATTATTTGACTTCATCATGTTATATATAGGATCTATTTATAAAAATCTTTTTTTTAATAACCCATTATTATTTAATGATACTAAACCTTCACTTGATTAATAATCTTTAAATGACTAATCCTGTGTGATGAACATCTACTATCCAAAATATACTAATACTATTTTTTAATGTTTTAATAAAACTTCCATAATATGGTATTTATTTTTTATATATTATTTTTCTTATAAATTTTTTGATTATTATTATTCATTCTCAAATTAACTAGAAATAACATAGAATAAATTTTATCTTCATAAACTAATTTGTGACACCTACCACACGGTTCATAAGACATCTTAAATTGATTCCATGTCTTAACCTTTAAAATTAATTATTTCCTATTAAAATTTAATATTTAAGTGGATATAATACCAATAAAATCATTATTTAAAAATCATTTAGTTTAATATAATTTCCATTATATTAAATAAATCCATATGTTAACATGTTACAGGCCACTATAACACTAGTAATTTCTAGAAAATGTAAATATTTTTACACAAATAACTTATTATCAAAACCACCTTATATAATTTATATATTATTTATTAACTATTGAAAAACCCTATGATTTTAAAATATATTTATATTTAAATATTTTATTTTTTTAATATCTTTCATTACATGCAACATCAATTTTAAAAAAAACGTGATACAATATTAAAATATTATGGGGCACTTATCGCCTAGTCATTGGATTAGAAGGTATGAATAGTAATACCTTAAATATGAAACATTTATGGTTTATACATGTATAAAATAAATTCCTTTATTACTAATTCATTATAAATAAAAATAAAATTATATGAAAGTAAAAGCGAAAGTTTTCTAGAAATATTGTTTTCTCACAAACACAATTTATCATAATAAATTTAATTAATCACATTTTTTGTATGGTTTTAATGAAATATATATATATTATAAATTTAATTATTTTTTTAACATTCCACTAATATTTTTACTAGTTATGGAATAAGAATAAAATCTATTTTAATGATTATAATATATTTTTTAAAAAAGATAGTTTTCGTTGCATGTTGCACACTTATTTGAAAATTAATTTATCCCACTTATACAAACTAAATTGGATTAAATGGATGAAATATTTGGAATTTGGATGTTTTAATTTGGTAAATAGGTCCCATTTATTTTTGGTAAATATGAATAGTAAGCTTGGTAAAATTCATCACCCTAATAAAGGGTAAATTTTGTTAACCTAGGTTAAAACTAAGTGACAAGGACATAATTTTCACCATAATTCTTATTTTAGGAACATATTTCAACCCTCATCAGATTATTCTTGAAATAATTTTTTAAGGGAAACCAGTCAATGAAAATGACCTATGTAATATTTAAATCAATGAAAGTTACAAAATGTAACTCTCTTAGTTTTAAATATCTATTATGTGTCCACTTAAGGAAAATGGAAAGTTATAAAGAATATAAGTGTCTATTTGGATATTAATGAAATTATTTTAATTATATATATTTATTTATAATTTTTACTAATTATATAATGACCTTAAATTCTTATGAAAAACTGATGCTGTATTTCTCAAATTTTAAAAAAAATATAACAAATCATGTTAATAATATTAAAAGTCATATGATTTTAGTTAGATAATGGTTTCCTTTAATTTTATAGATTAAAATGACATATTTTTGTTATGTAATTTTATGATATTATAATCAAAACTTTGTATGAATGTATTTTATGTCAAATTAAATGAATAATGTCTAGATTATAAATAATGATATTTTATTAATATAATATGTTATTAAATTACATGAAACTCATAAAAATATTAAACATGGGAAAGGGGGATAATATATGGTCTGAAATGTCATCCATTACCATTTATAGTCCATTTGGAACCATTTTACTTGAGAATGGTTTTAATATATTTTAATCTTTTGAGAAATTCCAAGAGTTCCCCACCCCCTCAATTTTAAAAGGGAACCACTATATATCTACTTCACACCCCATTGAGCCTTATAGGTGAAAAAAAATCTTCCATTTTGTCTTCTAAAATCCAATATATATATTCTATAGGTGTTGGTCTTTACAATAGTCTAACCCTAGAGTCCTTAAGAGGTGATCTAAAGGATATGTTTCAAATAATTGGTTATCACCTTAACCAATCACTTTGTAATTGTTATTTAAAATCATCTAAATATATTATATCATTCATAAAAAAATAACTTAAGAATTTTCAATACAATTTAATATAATTATTATTTTGAAAGTACCTTTATTCACTCCCCTTCTATCAAATAGGAAGTGAAATTATCGCTCGTGCATACTTATGGCTCACCATCTCCACATAACGATAAAATTAAATTTCCTTCACCATCATCATATTATGTAAATTATGATGGGTTTAATTTATATATATATATATATATATTATATTTTTCACATAAGTATTATTTTTTATTGATAATGTTATATTTATATACACACCTTCAAAACTGTTGTAAAATGATAATGTCATTCCTTTGTACTTGTGTACTACCACCTCCTCAAAGTGATGTGATTTGTTTTTCATTTCCATTTTAAATAGATAGTAATAAGGATGGGTTAAATTAAATTAAATTATATATATCATATAATAATTATACTTTAATGCTAATTTATTATTTACCTTTATTTCATTCTATCTGTAAAAAGATGGAAACAAAGTTCATGAATACATACGACCAACCGTCTCCATGGATGGCGAAATTAATTTTTAAATAATTAAAATTCATAGATTAATATAAATATTTTTACAATTAATACATATTATATTGATATCATGATTAAAATTTTGGATATTATGGAACCAATAGAAATTTAAAAAGACCAGAACTACCGAACCAAGACATACATGTAAAATGAAGTTGCTAACACATGGAATCACAATTTTAATAAATAATTGTTAATGAATGGGTGATAAAATATTATATGTCAATAATATATGGTATTATATATATGATTATGGATAATTATTTTTCGTATAATTAATCTATATTTTTTATATATGTGGATTCAACATGTATGAAAAAATTTGGACTTGAGGTAAGGGATTTATGCTTCAATCCTATTTTTATCGGGAATTTTTATCATTGAATTTACATTAGAGGAAATTATATTATATTTATACGATTAATCACATAAATTTTTATTCTCCTATAGTAATTTATTAATAATAAATAATTTACTTTCATTTACCTCTCTTTGAATACTCATGTGAATAAACAATATTTTTTAAGGAAAACATACTATGTTTTACTATTTTATTGGGATCCTTTCCATAAATATCTACATTTTTATAAAAAAAGTAAAGAATATTTTTAATATTACATTATTATATTTAATGAAATTTTTACTAATGATTGATTTTTTTTATAAAATCTGTTAAAAAGAATTTGGTTTTTATTTTTTGAAGGAAGAACTTTTGAATTTTTACCAAAAAGGGCCAAAGGAATGTTTTCTTTTTTAAATTATAAGGCATGAAATAAAATTCATGCCATCATGAATACTAAATAGTTTTTAGAATAATATAAATTTTTCCATGTATATTTTCAAACAATATTTTTCTCTACTATTTTTGAAATATTTATTATTTAAAACTTATTTTTAAAGTGGAATGACAAATTTCCTCAAGAAATATTTATGCGATCTCTTAAAAGAATTTGTATATATGATAAAATCCCTTGATTAAAATTATAATTTACTAGGGATATGATCCAATGATACTATTATAACTCTTTATCTATATGGTTAATGTTTATATTGATGAAATGTATGTGAAACCCATTTATTTTCCATGGGTTATGATATAATGAATTGAGGATATTTTTTATGAAACCCATTTTCTTTGAAAGAGTTATGATGTGATAATATGATTAATGTTTCATGATATTATTTCACAAATATGTATTTTTTTCATTATGTTATGGGTGGTAACATTATAAACCATGTATAGTGGTTATGTTATAACAAATAACAGTTGGTAAGTTATAAACTATGGAGAAGGGTTACATTATAATCGAGGATAGGTGGGAAATGAATTATTTATCCCTCTAGTGAATTTGGTAATGATTGATATATCATGAGATTAACAGTACTAGAATGGGGAGTGAACCATGTTTAATAAGGTAATTTTTCAACTATGATAGTGTTGGGAGTGAACCTTGACTATTATAATGGGACTAAGAACCCAATGCACTATTATAGTCATACAAATGATCCTTGAATGGTAATGAAATTATTTTATATGATTATTCCACAATTCCATGTCATATACCAATATTATTCTCTCATGGATCATGTTTATTGTTTCCTTTATGGTTCATACCTTATGAACTACCAAGATTTATTCCATGAATCCAGATCATGATCTTTGATATATAGGGTATGGTTTTAAAATGTTATTAACATATTATCATACCATTATTTTCATGTTATGTCTAAGTGATTGTTGATATATTCATTATTTTACCTTAATGAGAACATCATCTCACACTTTCTTATGTTTTATTTCCCCATGTTATGAAGAAGTTGTTAATGTCACAAACCACATCGAGTCGACCTTGAAAAGATCACCTGAGCTAGCCCACGATAAGGCCCAAGAAGCATTCCCGATCCTCCTAGGATGGAAACGAGTGCCTAGGGCATCAATGAGAACTAACGGGAATGATTTTTCCAAAATAAAAATAAACTCAAATAGTGAAAACTAAGAGAGTATCCCATAAATAAATAAATAAATAAATAATAGTAAAACATCAACACGTAATAAGAAAAATAAAACTAATATGAACATACAAACCCAAATAGAGCCTAATGACCACTAAATCTCTATGTGACCCTGAGTTCCACTCTCTGATCCCAAAACCCAACATCACCCATGGTGATTGAAACCAGGATGTAACCTACACCAGAAGCTAAAAACAAGAAAGAGGCACATGAGTGAGTATTAAAAATAAATAGGCATGCCTGAATAATATATCCACAATTAATTTCATTTAAATAAAGAATCGTTAATTTTAGTTTTGAAATAAAATATATACAATCTAGATTTTCATATATTTTATCTGTAAAACAAGTAAAATCCCATTGACCTTTTTTTATTTCAAACTAGTTTCTATACTAAGATGGAAGCTTTATAATTTTAAAGAAATAGAGAAAGGAAATAAGTGAAAATGTTTTTATTTAAAAAGGATAAGGGGATGTAATAAATTCTTAAAAAAATTATATAAAACATTTTAAAAACCATTACCACATTTTAACAGAGAGGTACATCATAAAAGTGAGTAGAAGCAATGAGTAGGCAACAAGGCCATTGAAATATATCTAGTATGACTAACTAAACAAACATGGTACCTAATTTATATTCCATAGATAAAATATTTAAAAGGGAATAAATGGGAGTACCTAGGATATCAGTGAATAATGTAGAACATAATGAAACCTGACTCATCCCATAGTCATGCATTTCCTAATGATATCAATACACGCACACGCTCAATCTTACCCTACTTGGCCTAACTGAGGGGCACAATCCCAAAGAACAAAAAGTTCCATACTAAAGGTCACAATCCAGTGCATGATATAAACTAGTGCAACAAATTATCTGGAAAAAAATTCTAGCTATTCCATGTTCACACATCATGAATAAATTGGGGGTGTGCCAAAAAAATCCAAAAAATAAACCAATCATGTATATACATACATATATCATAAGAAAAAACACAATAACTAACCCTTGTATCACCCTAAGGAAAAAACCCTTTCCTTTCAACCATTAGTCCACAAAGGTTTCCCATACCAAGAAATTACCATACCATTCAACGCAACCAAGGAAAGAGAGTCATCCAAGGATAGTTTTCAAAGGAAGACCAATAGGTGAAAGTTCCAAATGGTCCTCAAGAAACCCTTGAGTAACAAACCATTTCTAAAGAAATAAATATACCTTTTATAAATCCAAAACCATTTAGAGATGTATTTGAGGTACCCAAACCATCATATTAGAATCCAAACACTTTTACAAGAAAAATATACTTTAATAACCATGAATTATTTATAAAGGCCAACCAGGCAATTTATCAAACATTTAGTGTGTGAGCTTTCATGAAAATTAAATAAAAGGGATAAAATAACTCTATTTTTTGTCAAAAATTTATTCAAAAAACCATAAATGACTATTTAGCATTAAATAGAGGTGAAAAAAATCAATTAATCAATGTTTATTCAATTTAAAGGCCAAACGTAAAGGGGAACCTACCACAAACTGACAAAAATTCAACAACGGTAACCTGAAAAAACACCATGGGGTCTAAAGGACCAAGAAAACCCAAGATAAACATTAAAAACACAAAAAACCCCAATTTTAAATCAAATTAACAAGAACACTATACCAAAAAAACTAAGGGATAATAGGAGCCACAAAGAAAATGGAAGGAGGAAGATGAAGGAGAGAGGAGAATAATAACTTGAAGAACCAACCCCAAAACATAAATAAATACCTTGACTACAACCTTGGAAGGGGAGGGGAAGTCTGGGGAGAAAGAGAGGAGATCCCTTAGTATCACACCGTCTAAGAGGGGAGTAAAAAGAGGTTTTGGGGTTAAGAATTGAGAAGGAAGAAATGGGGATTTAAAATTTTCAAGATACCTGGGAACTACATATGGCTAGGCTGCATGGTTTCTCAAACTAGGTTTTAATCATGCACCCCCTTACTGGACACATTGGTCACCCATAGGGTTTGCCTGTATGGTTTGGAAAATTGTCTGCCAATTATGGGACATGGTTTCGTCAAAAATTGTAGAAACATGTGCATGCCTTCCACATGATTTGACTAACCATTATCATGTCATTAGACCTCGACTAGAGACACCCAAGGACACACAAATATTTTCCTTATAGACACAAATTATTGGTCAAACCACACATATCTCATGCAACTCAAACCGTGAAAGTTCAAAATTAACTATAAAGGATCTCAACCTCAAGAGGTTGCATGGTTACCCCTTAATCATGAACCCAAACCAACAAACAGAGGAAAAAAAAACCAAAACCTGAAAATTAAATCTAGAACTCCCAACACTCGATAGAGAAACCAAGGAAGAAAAGATAACCCTAAATAAAAGAAGTAAATAAAAACAAGGGTTGGACAATTCTTCCACCCAAATGCCTTATACCCCTAGAAAGACTCAAAAGTTTCCAACTGATCATGTTAAGGAAAAATACTCACTCAACCACATGATCTATTTCCTCAAACAAAAAAAACATTAACCACAAAAAAAATTAAAATGTACATATACCTAAAATTAACCAATGAACCCAAAATATGTCTCAAAAAACAATGGAAAACTCCAACCAAAACCCCCATAACCTTTCCATAGTCAAAACCGTTGGGCGTACTCCAAAAGACCAATGTTCACCTAGACAAAAAAGTTCTAGAATCTGATAACTCAAATGGAATCCACCTATCTCCAAGAAAACAAAAGAAACCAACCCGTATTTTCAACATGGGAGAAAAAAATTGACTTTCCACCATTTTATTGTTCTAGTTGGTTACCCAACTAACATCCCCCTCTAAGCACTAACACTCTAAACCAGAATGACAACAAAAAACCCATTGAGAACCAAACAAACATGACACAACAAGATAATCACTTCACTCTAACAGGGAACTTCCACCAAAAGAAGGATTCATAATATACACACATATCATCCTATTTCACACCATTCAATAAGTGGTAGGAACAATACACATAAAGGGACACAAATCATCTCAAAATGAAAATTTCAGAATTTCTAAAATACATGATTCCAATGAAACTGAAGTTCTTAGGAAATTCACAACACGAATTTTAGTTTTAAAATAAAACAAAACGATTAAATACATAACTATTATAATATAGAAATGATTACATCAAAAAGGGACATTAAACTGAGCTCGAATCATCACCCTACTCTTACAAATGGGCTAGGGTGTATTGTGAAAGGGGTGGATTTGAATCCATGTGACTTTTGGGAAACACCCTAATAGAACCATTTCAAGTGAACCTAGAATCCAAAGATATGATAGGTATTTGAAACATTTTTACATAATAACTTCTTGTGACTTGGCTACCACATTGATGAATCACCAGAGTCCCACACCCAAAAGAATCTCACAAAATATCGAAATGCCTTTTAATGATCTACTAGAATCACCCACATTAGGATGCTTACCTATATCCTCTCAATAATTCCCTTAACCACTTCTAGATACTATAGGAATACTGGATACTTCAAGTAATGCTACTAACATAGCTTCATCTTGAATAGATTCCATGACCATGCTGATAAATTAGGTTAGAATGAACTCCAAAAATGTGGACTACAAATCAGGATGAATCTCTTTCTCAAAAGGATGAGCCTTCAGTGGATCATCCTCAACCCAGTCCATAATATGAGGAACTATATCTTCAAAATGATGAATTAACTCCAACACTATCCCATTCCCTTGCTGAAGGAAACACATCTCTATTTCCTTCTTCACCTTCACAACCTCAGAGAAATACTACTGGATGAATGAATTCTTGAAGAATCCCCATGTAATATTTCATGAGGCTTGGTCCTTAATACCCATTTGAACCACTTCCAACTCAGACCTTTGATTATAAAGTAAGAGAAATTAACATTTAGAGACTCAAAAACTCAAGTAAACATAAGATCCATTCAATTTTCTGCATGCACTCTTCTACTTCAAAAGGATCATCTTACCCATAAAAGTGAGGAGGGTTCAAATCTCAAAACTCAAGAAGGAATTATTTTGGTTTATCAACTAGAGAGTCTTAAAATGATGAAACACCCATAGTTACACTTTTAATATCCATCGAATCTTTGGTGGGGGCATATACTAAACAATAATAAAACAAAAAAACCCAATAAAAAAAAATCAGAAACAATAACTAAAACTTGAACCACCACTTAAAAAAATTCCGAAATCAAAATAAAACATGATAAAAAAATAATGGTTAACCAAAGATCACTATTTTCATCTTAAAAACACATTTTAAAACAAAAATGTTCTTGATAAGTTGCAAACTCACAAATGGTATTCCATAGTGCCTCATACATGTATATTCCCATTCCAATTCTGGAACTAATCCTCTAATGTTATCAATCATACTCTTCCTCACACAAATCATTACATGTGATGAATCATAAAAAAACAAAGTTTAAAACAAGACTATTTCATTATAAAAAAATCATTCTACCCAAGTTTTAGATTCAAAATGTACTTCACATTTGAAATTTCAAAAAACTTCCCAAACATCCCCCCAAAAAAGTTTCACAAAACTATTCCATTTTAAAAGTAATTTATGTTTCAAAAAAACCAAATTTAATAAACCCCAGGTTTTGATTATAGAAATCCAATTTTGATAAACCAATTATCATTTTACCAAAAGTCATATTATTAAAGATCTATTTTCTAAGTATTTATTTAAAATAAATATAAAAACACATTTTACATGTTCCAAAAACCAAACCTTTACCACTTTAAATTCAGTATTCACAATTTCAAAACAAGGGTTTTCAAAATGAACTCAAAATAAAGAAGATTCAAACATGTTCAAAAAGGGGGAAACTAGTGTCTATGGGTGACTTGGTCACATGGTTGGCAGCCATATGCCAACACAACACTATCACCGACAGTTCTTTAGGACTATGTTACCAGCCTCACATTGATTTCCCGACCCTTCATTCCCATTGTGACAACTGAAATGACTCTCATTTCAGTTCCCAAACATGAGATATCCCATGATAATCAATCAAACCAAGAAAAACCTCACTTCCCATGAAAACCCAAGGTTCGATATAGAAAGTGTTTGATAGACACATCATAATACCTACACCCAAAGTTCCAAAAATAAGAATCCATACACCTTGACAACCTAAATAATGATAGATCTCTCTAAAATCTAGGTCCAATAAAGAACCACCCTCAAATTCCATTTTTTCACGAACCACCCCTGGTCGACCCTAAACAGATCACTCGAGATGATCGGCGATAAGGCATGGGTGGAATTCCTGATCATCCCAAGATGGAAAAAAGTTTCAAGGGAATCAACAAGAACCAATGGGAAAAATTTCAACCCATGAAAAATAAATTGAAATAGTAGAAACTAAAAGAGAATACTGAAAAAATAAAAAAATAACTAAAAAATTGCTACATATAAACAGAAAAATATGATTAATCTAAACATAAAAACCCAAACCAAGCTTGATGATAAAAATATATCCATGTAACCGTAAGGGTAAATCTTTTATCCCCAAACCCAATATTACCCATGATGATTGAAACCAATATTTAACCTCAACTAGAAGTTAAAAACAAGAAATAGATAAAGGTGTGTGTATTAAAACTCAGTAGGCATGATCGAACAATTTATCCCCAATTCATTACCTTTAAATTAAGAATAATTATTTCATATTTGAAATAAAATATATACAACATATGTTTTCACACATTTTATCAAAAAAATCATGGTCAATTTACCTTTTTATTTAAAACCGGTTTCTATACCAAGATGGGAGTGTTATCATTTTAAAGAAAGAGAAAAAGGGAATAAGTGATAATGTTTTTATTTAGAAAGGATAAGAGGGTGTCAGACATGCTGAAAACATTTCCATAGAATATTTCAAAACCCATTAACAACATTTAACAATGAATTACACCATAAAAGTGAGTAGTGTAAATGATCAAAAAATAATGGAAATGGAATATAGATCATATAACTAACTGACCAAAAAAGGCACATAATTTATCCACCATAGATAACCTAGTGCAATGGGAAAATATGCGAGTACCTAGAAGCTCAGTGGATAATCTAGAACATATTAAAACCCAAATCATCGTGTAGGCATGCCTCACCCAATGACATTAATCTGCGCACACACTCAGTATTACCCTACCTGGCCTAGATAAGAGGAAAAATCCCAAAGTGGATCAAGGTCCATACTAAGGGCCACAATCCACTGAATGATCTAAACTAGTTCAAAAACCATCCCTACAAAATCTGATAGCTATGCCAGGTTCCTAGGTCATGACCAATGAGGGGTGTGGAAAACAAAACCAAAAAAGTAACTAGCCATGTATATGCATACATATAATAGAATAACACACTCAAGCACTAACCCCTGTATCACCCCAAGGAATGATAACTTACCTTTCAAACATTATTCCACAAGGGAGTCCTATACCAAAGACCCAACATACCATTCAACACAACTAAGGCATGGGGGTTATTGATGGAGTGTTTTTAAAAGAAGACCAACCAGTGAATGTTTCAAATGGGCCTCAAGAAACATTTGAGTAACCAAACATTTCCAAAGATCAAAATGTACATTTTATAAATAAAAACCATTTAGAGATCTATTTGAGGAACCTAAACCATCATTTTAGAATCCAAACACGTTTACAAGCCAAAAATACACTTTAAGAACCATGAATTATTTATAAAGGCCAACTGGAAAATTTATCAAACACTTGGTTTGTGAGTTTGAAAAAACCATTTCATAAAAATTAAATAAAAATGATAAAATCACTCTATTTCAAGTCAAATAATTATTCTAAAAATCCTACATCATAGTTTATAATTAAAGAGAGATGTGAAATGAAATCAATCAATGTTTCTTTAATTTAAAGGGAAAATGAAAAGTGAAACCTACCTCAAACTCATGAAGCTTCAATGACAACAACCCAAAACAAAACCATAGGGGTCCAAAGGAGAAAGAACACCCAAGAGGAACATTAATAATCTAAAACCCCAATTTAAACTCAAAGGAACAAGAACCCTAGATGAACGAAACCAAGGGATAAGACGAACCACAAAGAAAATAGAAGAATAAAGAATAGAAAGAAGATGGGAGAATAATACCTTGAATAATCACCCCAAGAACATGAAGAAATATCTTGATTCTACCCTTTAAAGAGAAGGGGAGTTATTGGGAGAAAGGAAGGATCTCCTTAAGCATTGAATGATCCAAGAGGAGAGGAAAAGGAATATTTTGGGGTTAAAGAAAGAAAAGGGAAGAAATAGGGATTTCACATTTCTAGGACACCTAGGTAATGCACAGAGCTAGGCCATACGGTTTTACAAACTGTGTTCCAACCATGTACCCCCTTACTAGATACACTGGTAACTCACACGGTTTGTCTGCATGGTCTGGTAAATCGTGCACAAACCTTGTGACATGGTTCTGTAAAATATTTTAGAACCATGTGAACACCTTCTTCATGGTTTGGATAACCATGATCAGGCCATACACCCTCGGTCAGAGGCACTTGAGGACCTATACAGTTTTTCCTTGAAGACACAAGATTTGGGTTAAACTACGAACAATCCATGAAACTCAAACCATGTGAGTTCAAAATGAACTATAAAGAAGATCAACTTCAATTTGTTGTATTCTTACCCCTTAACCATGTACCTAAACCACGCAACAGAGTAAAAATACAAAGAATCTTAAAATTTAAATCTAGAACACCCAAAACACGAGAGTAATATAAATAAAAAAATTTACTATAAAATATAAGACGAAAATAAAAAATGGGGTGTGATAATTTATTATGATACATCTATGAAGGGTAACAGTTATTGGGAGCTTAATTGGAGGAACTTATAAACCAGTTGTTTATGTATCCATGTTTTTAAAGATACTAGACCTATACCCTATGACGTGGACCATAATTCAATGTAATGAATATTTATAAAATAAAATGTTATATCTATGTATGAAAATTATGGGTCATTATTATTGGTATTAGAACAAAGTTTAGTTAATATTTGAAAATTAGGATGATAAAACCCTAGTGAGAACCCTAGGGATAAGTCTATATATAAGACAAAATCCAAATATTTTTATAATGACCATGGATAACCTAGGTTTGACCTAAGATTTCATATATTGAGATTAAGGTTTCATGATTTAGACATCATATAAATGATTTTACATTATTTTTTGGTCTTCCACTACGATTATTTTTTCTCAACATTATCTTTTTTGGTTTTAGTCAATGGTAAGAATAATAAGACATTTTACTAAAAACTAATTTGATGGAGAGTGTAATGATTTTTTTACTTGAGAGAAACCAAATGATATGGGATATATAATTTATAATCTTGTTGTTATTATCACACAAATTCCTCAATACTTGAATCATGATGAGCTTCCAAGAGATCAAATGAATGAAAAAATGCCTTTTTGAATCTTTTACGAGCCAACACCACCATCTTTTAATGGACTATCTTATCCACTAGTGGCTGAGTAATGGATCTTAACCATTGAGAAAACATTTTATATTCTCTAATGCTAAAAACATGAAAATGTTATCTAAAATTTTTACCATCTGGAATGTGAAGTAGAATAATGGTGTAACTTTATTAATAATACAATTTAATAGGAATTAATTGAATCCATTAAATTTGATGAGTTTTATAGAATATTTATTAATATGTAAATCTGTCATATTCCATATATAAGGTTGAGAAATGAATTTACTGATCTAAAAAATAAGTATGAAGAATCTATTGGTACTTATGAAGATAATTTTACAAGAGAGGCAAGGTATTCTTTTAGTTTAATCATCATCCTTGAAATATAAATTGACCATATATTTTTTAGATTAAAACTAATTATTTGAAAAAAATTATATATATGAGACTATACTGTATATGATGAAATTTTTCTATGTTCACTCAGTATATAAATGGAAATTATAAATTTCCACTATTCCCATGGTTGGGATAAAAAAAGAAATATTGAGACTCATGAGAAATAAAATAAATCACACGGTGGAAATAAATTTCAATCACCTTCATGAAAAAAATGTGGGAAGGATATTTATAGATTCAGTGAATGTCTAAAGGTGTTAAAAATTATAGTTGATACAATGGATTAAATGAAGGTGCTAACTAATTCACCAACCATTCTATAATTATTTGAATTCAATGAGTATGGGAATTATTCCAACCAATGCATGAATTCAAAAGTTTAAGATGATCTTCATCAAGAGAATACTAATTCCAAAGACAAATGGAATATCATTCAATCAAAAATTATAATATAGGTTATAATAATAACATGGTGAAGATACAAACTTCAACAAAAAAGGCTTAATAGTTCTAGAATATGTCTTTATCAGCGCTAAAAAAGCACTGACTATCGAAGCACGTTTAAAAACCCTAAGAATTTATCTGTTCTAGAAAAGATCGGATAAATGGGTCCTTTATAAATGCTAACAAAAGCACAGATAAAGAACCCATTTATTAGCTCTTATAGAAGAACTGATAAAAGAAAACACTTATCAGTGCTAATAAATGCATTGAAAAAGGTATATTTTATCATCTCTTCTAAAAGTGCTCATAAAGGGACCCTTTATCAGTGATTCTAAAAGCACTGATAAAGGGGAATACTGAAATGCGGTGTTACTTCACAATGCATCACCATAAATAGGTCTTACTGTAGTGTATTTTGACAACAAACTGTAGCACCCAAAAAGGCACCATAAATTTTCAAAATCAGATACAAATATAGAAATGAAATAAAATTTATGACACAAATACAAGAAAAAACCATTATAGACAAAAAACACCTATATAAAAGAAAAAACCACCCTTTCTTGAGAAAAATAATTCACCTATATAAGAAAAAAATTATTATGATAGTAATAATATAAATAAATTAATTAAATAGAAATTGTAAATTTTAAACTAAACTTTGAGTCATACCAGGAACAATGTGCATAAAATTGTGTTGCAGTTGATTCCAGGATGTCACATCATTTATTTTTCATCTTCAAGAATTATATCTGTGGAAATTATCTAAATTAGTATAAGATAAAAATGATAATAAAATTAATGAATTAATATCAAATATAATGATAAGAAAATAATCTAGACTTGTTTGCTCATTTTTGGGTGAAGTGATGCACATTTTAAACTAAAATGACACTTATATATTGAAAAGGATCACTTAGAGTCTTACCAATCACATAATGTTCTATATTAAGGTTAGTTTAATTCCTACACATCCAAAATTATTTATTTAAAATTTCTATAATTTATAAAAACAATCCAAATGTGTTTCTTTAGTTTGAGTACGTCACCTTTGTTTTTACTAAAATGTCATTTTAAACTAAAAACATTCACTTTGAGTCATAAAAGTCACATAGTTTGTGGGTTTGAAATGAGAGTGATTAATAAACATCTAAAATGAATAATGGAGTATTACCCTAAATTATCAAGAAAATATGAGTGTGTTTTCCTAGTTTTTAGTGAGTGACACTTTTTGAACTAAAATGTCAAATTTAAATTGATAACGAAAACTACAATTCATACCAGGATAATTTTGTATCATATTGAGGTTCAGATGATTCTTACACATCAAACATACATTATGGATCATTTTGAAAAAGTATAAAAACAATCCAAATGCTTTTTATCAATTTTGAGTATACCAGTTTTCTTTTTTACTAAATTTAATGTCAAATTTAAATTTAAAGATGTAGTTTGAGTCATACCAGTCACACCATTAATAATATTGAGATGTGTATGATTCTCACACATACAAAATGAATTATGGATAATTTTAAAGAATAAAAATAATTCTAATGTGTTTTCTTGGTTTTGAGTAAGCCACTTATGGTTTTTACCAAACTGTTATTTTAAAATGGAAACACATGCTTTGAGTCATAATGATCAAATTGTGGGTGGTTTTGATGTGAGAATGATTAATACACATCAAAAAAAAATTATTAATCATTTCAATAAATTACAAAGACAATCTGAGCGCATTTTATGAGTAATTAGTGAGTAACACGTTTTTGTACTAAAATGTAGATTTTAAAATGATAACAAAAACATTGATTCATAACGAGAACATAATATATTTTATTGAGTTTTATAAGATTCCAACACATCAAAAATGACATATAGATCATTTTATTAATGTATAAAAACAATCCAAATGTGTTTTCTCAGTTTTGAGTATGTCAATTGTTCTTTTTAGTAAAATTAAAGTCAATTTTAAATAAAAAATTCACTTGGAGTCTTATTGGTCACACCATGCATCATATTAAGGTAAAAGAGATTCATACACATGCCAAATGACTTATGTATAATTTTCCTATAGTTTAAAAATAATCCGAATGCATTTTTCTCTATTTTGAGTATATCACTTGTGTTTTTTACTAAAATTTATTTTTTAAATTGGAACCATGAACTTCGAGTCACACCGATCACATAGTGTTATAGTTTGATGTGATAATGATTAAAAAATGTTTAAAATTACTTATGAATCATTTTAAGAAATTATAAATTCAATAAAACTGTGTTTTTATGGTTTTCAGTAAGTGTTCTTTTGTGAAATTAAATGTCAATTTTAAACAGATAAGGGAAAATTTAAGTCATACTAATCACATCGTTTATAATATTTATGTGTGTTATATTCCTAAAAATCATAAATGAATTATGTAATTTTTTCCAAAAGTATCAAAAAATTATTAATATGTTTTATTAGTTTTGATTATGTGATGTCGTTTTGAACTAAAATGTAAATTATAAACAAAAAACATTTCATTTTAGTCATATCGATCACACTGTGCATTGGATTGAGGTATGGATGATTGAGTATGTGATGTTTGTTTTTATTTCTAGTATATTCTCCAAGATTAAAAATAAAGAAATTTTCCATTTGGATGGAAGAAAAAACCCCATGTTGCCTGAAATGCCTCATCCAAAAGAACAATGTTCTCACTTTTATAGCTTATTATATATGATTGAAAAAAAAATATGAATTCACAAAAAATATTTCAATAAAATATTAGATAAAAATTATTAGGAAATAAAATTACAAATAGTAGAAAAATTTGTGACCAAATTGACTAAATAAGTAGTAATTCACATTTTTCATGACTGTTGTATACATTATTGACCCATTTTCTGGTTGTTGTTATCAAAATTGTATCCTTAAAGTCCAATCTCTCACGAGAATGAGATGCTTTGAAAAAACTGAACTAAATCAAGAAAAAGAATCCACATGTATAATAAAACGATTATTACGTTATTAACACTATAAAGAAATAAATTAAACATAAATATGAAACAATAAAATTATAAAATGTCAATTTTAAACTAAAACCACACAATTTAAGTCATACTGGGTACACCATGTATTTCTTTGAGGTATGGTTGTTTCCACCATGTATTTTTTCCTACAGTTCATTCAACAATCTAGGTCATCTAACAATATTGTTGTTTGATAAAATAGAATATTGAATAAATTGGAGAATAAAAATAAAATTGCATCATCATGAGTGAATCATCCTTGTTGACTGCATGATCATGGAACATGAGCGAATCATGCTTGTTGATGAAGTAATTTATTCCTATAAAACAATAACCATTAGTTTAAACCTACCAAAATTCATTGATTTAACTAAAACAAATATTTCAATATGATTTTTTATGGAAATAATAAATTCTATCTTACCCTTTGAACATCATAGCGATTAAAAAATCCATGATAAAACATTTACCTTCTATGATGTCAAAAACATGAGTGTAACCCATTATATATTTTCTGAAGACACCAAACTCCATTATGATTTTTTTAACCACCTTTTGACAGTATTGAATATCATTATAGCCCTTTATAACAACCAAATGACACTGAAATATAGTGCATCCATTAATTATTATTTCATTGTGTTGTAGATTAGTATGTCCTTTTCAATATTTTGGGTGATGATAAACTAAAATATAACATCATAATTATTTTTCATTAAAATTTGGAATATTTCAATTCTCATGTATTTTTTATTAAGAATGATGATGAGTTTTTTATTAAGGAGGTTGCAAACATGGTCTATTTTACATAATGAATGTGCACATTCATAATAAATGTTACTTGTATGGATTTAAAAAATATTTTTCATATTATATCATGCATATAATTAATTATCTAATATCCAAATTAATGTACAACCCACCAAAGTGAAACCACTATATTTTTATTTTATAAAAATTCATGATTCATTCGATGAAATTTTCAATTTCATTATTTTTTAGAGGTTTTGGATCAAGCTTCTGGCTTCTTATTTAAAGGGGTCTTCATTTGGATTTGTGGTGATTCATGATTTCATCTAAATTAGTTTTCTCTTTTGTATGTATTTCTTCATAAGGTGGTTTCTTTTAATTTGATGTAATGTTTCATTTGACACCATCCCTCCTTGATGACCAGGATCTCTCAAAGATGGTTGTACTCCAATAATTATCACATACACTTACTAGATTTGGTGATTGATTACACACATATTTATTAAAACATTTGAGTTGTATTATATAACTCTTGGATGATTAGATTGGTGTTGTATGACTCTCAAGTTAATATTGGCTCCACTACTAAGACCCTTTATTTTCAGTATAGAGAAGTCACGGGAAAGAAAAAACATCTATTTTTTATTTTTGTTTTTTTTCTCAGTGAGGGGTTACTTTTACACTTAAGTAATATTTTATAGTGCATGGAATGTTCTAATTGAAATTGTATCCTCTGATAATCAATTTCAAAAAATAAGCAGTGTTCGTTTTGTTTTTGAAAAAATTCCTATACTTAAATTCCTATATAAAATCACATAAAAAAGTGATAATTTTTTTTTCAATAATCCACCTAAAACACTTGTAAAATGGATAATATATTAAGTGAAAAGTTTTGGAAGAACTTTTCAATAATTTTTCTCAAAAACAAACTTGGAATGATCCCCATTATACTACATTGCCCAAATATTTTATTGTTTCTATGCCAGTGCTTCATCTCCTCCTCCACCTCAGTCTCTACATCGGCCTCTTCCTACGAATCGTCCTCCACCTCAGTCTCTGACCCCGAATCCACCTCTAACTCTTCAATTTCACAACAATTTTTTTTACATGTCAACACTCTTAAACAAATTTATTTTTTCCATTATATTTCTCCTTGAGAAATAGATCAAAAAATAACATATAAGAATTCTGACACTAATTCTCACACCAAAAATATATTTCTCTGGTTATAGATCATAATAGATCATAAGTATAGAAGGTAATCACTTAAATTTGTTGTCATAAAACATTCTGAAAACATGTACACTTCCCACTCATCTCAAAATAAATTTACTTCTTCTTTAGAGTAAAAAGGATTTTATAAATCTTGATAGTACTAAGAAAATATATACTAAAAAATAATTAAAATATATATTTATTTAAATTATAATTAATGTAAGAAATAACCTATTGGGGGATTCTAGTCTTTTCATGCTTTATGATCTCTCATAAAATTTCAAACATAATATCCACAATTGTTTCCATTATCTTTCTTCAGACTCTAAAAATATATTGGCTAAAATAATTAAATTGTTTTGAAATATTATTTTATGGTTAAATATTTATATATATACCTTAATATGTTTCCATTTTTAGTAATGCACATGATTTATATGTTCAGACACCAACTTCATTCCATGATTCAATCTATATTTAGCTACCTCCCTATCATAAAAATATTCTTGTTAAAACCCAGAATGAAACATATAAATTGAATTTTATCTATAAAATGTTGATTTTTGTTAAAACCCACAATACACATCATGTGTGGTTAGTTAATTGGATATGAATTCTATGGATCCAAACAATAAATATTTTGTGTATCTAGATTAATTGCGATCAACATCCATTTGTTCTTAAAAAACAAATAAGTAATGAGAAAATTAAATATATATTTTATGTTATTAGATTTTAGAGTTTTACATCAGTATTGTAGTCATAAAAAGATTCTGTCATCCGATATTTGTTTCCTCAAAATCTTAGAGTAGATTATCTCTTTTCTTATAAATTTCTTACTTATCCAAAGTAAATTTTCCATATAAATGATACATGGATTAATGAATCTAAATCAGGATTCACACAATTTTACCTTTATATAGTATTAATATAAATTCCTATAGAAAATAAGATTTTTTAAAACATTAATAAATATATTATCTCACTATTTGGATAGAGCTATTTGGAAAACATACCTTATGTGTGTATTCAAAACCGAGATTCGCAACCATTCATGCTTGAGAATATCATTTATAGTCTCAAGACCAATTACATATCCCATGAAATTTACATATAATTATTTTTAATTTGGAATGTAAGACATATTTTCATATTTAAATGTGGTATCTCCCTGATGTTTTAATTGTAATAAATGTTGATCTAGAACTGGAGGGGAGAAGGTACTCCTGGATGGTCATTTTTATTTCTTGGTCAATTCACTAGATTATCCTGATCCTACCCTCTCTTTCCCCCCCATCATTTTATGAATATGTAATATCATACCTCACTTCAGAACTTTTTTAATAAACTTTTAGACGTTTTTCATTTTAAAAAATATGTTAAAGTCATACCTCATGTTTCTATATAAGAGTAGAAAACCATTCTATGAATGTTTCAATATCATCATTGATCATTGTAATATCCAGATCATCAAGTGGAATAGACAATTAAGTATCCACATCATGAGATACCTTAATACCCACTAACATGTGATCTTTTGGGAGGTATTTTCAGTGTATCTTGTCTAATGTGATATTACACTATGTAGCCCTCACAATAAGGCAGTGTGTAGGAATTTATAGATACAAATCACATAAAACTCTACACTATAGAATTTTAGTAATATAACATTTTCA
Organism: Viscum album; assembly: GCA_963277665.1. Classification (NCBI taxonomy): domain Eukaryota; kingdom Viridiplantae; phylum Streptophyta; class Magnoliopsida; order Santalales; family Viscaceae; genus Viscum; species Viscum album. Next base: position 70,749,738 of record OY728159.1, read on the forward strand.
GAAGTTGTTTGGTTCACATTTAGGAGAAAGAGTAATGAAAAAATTTATTACCTTGAGTGAGGTATATGGTTGAGGGTAGTGACTAACCTTAAATCTAGTGGGATCATTTGGTTCATGTGCAATAATTTGTTCCACTAATTCTTTTCTTTGATTATTTCTCATAAATTGTTCTACCAAACCAGACAAAAAAATAATATATCTATTTGTGTTCATAACCCTTTCAAAATATTATATGTATCTTTATTTGGGTTTATCTTCTCGAAATATATTCTTGGAGAGACTCTAAAACCTAATACTCTAATGCAACCATATTGTTCTGGACACTTCAAAGCTACTGAAAGTATTTTTTCTTCCAGTATGGTCACTGCCAATTATTATGTATAGACTTTATAAAAAAAATATAAACATAAATAGATATTTTTATGCAATAATATTATAAATCATAAATAATTACAATTATGTCATACTTACACATGTTTCCCATATCGATTTTTTGTCTTCATCAACTAGTTTACCCTCTTATTTATGCAATCTCCCTTCCATAGCACATTAAGTGGGATAGAAGAGGATTCAAATTTTGATTCATCAATATGAATATAAATAAAGGAACATATATTTCATCATATCACATAACACTTTTATTGTTGATTTAAAATACATACCAGTTTATTCTCTAGCGAAGCATACCCCACCCTTTCCTTTCAATAGGGGTACATTGGTTTTGACGAACATTCTTTATTTTCAGCACCCTTTTTCTATTACATAAATTAATAATTTTGAATCAAATTGGATAAAATAAATAATTTTAAATAATATATTATCAGCTACAATGAACCTAAAATGATTTCTCATTGCGATGATTGATGAAAGAAGTATTTGTTTCATGATTTATAATATGTGCATAACTGATTTGTGGGTGGGGTTTATATTCCCCAGGAATTCCAAAGATATAACTGGGTATCAATAGTCTGGAATCCTATATAGAATTTTCCATTAGCTATGAGGAGAAATTTATAATGTAAATTTTCTAAAATAAAAAAACTCTGTATGGAATAATATATATTGAATCAACGTTTCATTATATAACTTTTCTTTAAAATAGAGAAAGTCTATCATAACATTATCATTATATATTTCCAAATGGATTCCTTCATTATAGGTTGGATGTGGCACCATTAATCAATATAAATCGGAAAATTCAACCTCATTATGACCCCAACATAACTAATGAACATTGACTTGTTGGGGTTAATAGGTTGGCTGTGTTCATTCCAAAAAACATCAAATTTTATACCTCTAATTATTTCCTTGATAATTTTATTCAACATTGTGATGCCTTTTCATTGCTGTTTCTTTCATCATCATGTTATTGATCTCCTATTAATTCTATAGTTTCATTATCAATAGTATATTATTCCTCGGGACTAATAACATCATCATGTTACAAATACATTATCTACATGAGTAGTCAAACATTTTATTTGTCTTGAATAACAACAACATAAACATAGAAAATGGATTTGAGAGGGGTTCTATACATGAACTATTTCAAACTTGATGAACACTTTATCTTCAACTTAATACTTTTTGTCAAATGATTAGTGTTCATACATTTTAAAAGAAATGCATAATTGAATTTAAGAAAATAATTAATCCACTATGGTAGGTGTTATCCTCTTAATTCATCCAAAGGTGAATGTTCTAGACAACTATAATCCTCATCAGCTTCATCTCCCAAATAGTTATTATTTCATTTTGTGGCTTGAGACACATTCTCTATCTATTTTAGACTTTCACCTATGTTGATTGAACTACTATGACCAGTATTCATCCCATACTAGGCATCGATGTTTATTTTGAATGACTAATTCTCATAGTAGTTCAAGAAACATAAAAGAGATGAGGGATGATTCTCAAGTAACAAAATGAAATAATAACTGTTCGGGAGATGAAGCTTGTGAGGATGAAAGTTGTCTCCTTAAAACTTTTTAAATTACCACATCTTAATTTAAAATTTAAAATCGCATCTCAAAATGATAAAGGGTCCTTGACAATACCATGTTAACATCAACTCATCCCCACTAAGCTAAAACGACTCTAATATATGTTACTACTCCTTTTTACTAACATGTATCTCAAATACAAGAGCTCTATATCCATTGAGGTTTATGTGTAGGGAGTGAGTATAAAAATAAACAAGTAAAAACAAAAAGTGCCCCTAAAACATACAACAATTCATATATTTGAGTATATATTCAAAGTAATAATAGTCAAAATACACATGTATCTCAAGTAATTATGTACTAACCAGGAAACCATGATAATCAAATGTACCAACATCATTTCATACCAGTGACTTATACTAATTATACCGTAATTTTATACCATGGTCGTTCCCAGACATTCAAATCATTTCAATAATAAGAGGTTAATATTTGAATCATAAGAGGTTAAAAAATTATTTATCTCCCTTCAAAAATAACCACATCATAAGTCCCATGATAATCAATTAAATATTTTTTTTTGTAGTATGTGTAATACATAATAATTGATAATAACTCTATATAACCCAGGTTTTCTCAAATATAACATAATTAAAACCATTCGATGTCATTAATTATATTCAAAACAAATCTAAAACCCTTATTAATGGAGTTAATTAATTAATATTGAATTATTTAAATCATGAATAAAATATCTCAATGGTTAATAAATAATAAATTCACAATATACAAAAAAATACAATAAAGGACATACATTATAAACTCCTATATAACCTACACGATCGAAATATTGTGATGTTAATATAGATAAACATATCCTTAAAAGAAAATCATGAAGTAATTTATATATTTAATGATAAACTATTTCTTACAACGAATTAGAACAAAAAAATAAAGCCATTTTTGTTTCAAAAAAATATAAAACTTATTATTTTTAACAAATATGTTCATCCCATGTATACACTAAACCTAATCATAATAAAAAATAACCTAAATTGATTTTTAATTATGGATTCTATCACATTACATTTCAAAAATATAATTATCTAAACACATGTGTTCATTTTTTATCACTTTAATAAAAAACAATTCCATAAAATCGAATAAATGAAGGTGATAATAAATATTGTTTGAACCAAATTTTCATTAATAAATTACATTAAAATTAATTTTATATAATATTAACATATGTATATAGATAAATATACCTATCAATGTAGATTTTTTTTTAAAAGTAAGTAACATGTGATTTACAAATAATGGTTTCCTATAATAGTGTAGTTTAAGGGAATTAAGACTCTTGTATCATTAAATGACATCACAGAGAGACCTAAATCCATGAAAAATATACATGGAGACCTTGGTCCTTTCAACTGAAGATAGAATGTTCAATTCCATATTCTCTTCTACAATATTTTGAGGGAAACTCAAATGATTATAATAAATACCATTGAACTACATATTAAGTAGACAATTGGCCAATTGGTTTTAGTTTGCGATAGGATCATGGTTGAAAAAAATGAAGATTCAATTACAACGATTAATGGTATGACACCCTTATCGATGCACAATAATATTCTAAACCAAAAATCCTTTACATGCTCTATAATAGTATATCTCACACCATGGGAAGCCATAATGACTATAATGATGGGGAGAATGATTCCCCAGAACTATGAAAAAATCCATGAGTGAAGGTGGAAATAATAATGGAAATAATGAAGAAGAAAGAGAGAGAACAATCATTATTATAGTTATAGGAGAAGAGAAGTATGGTTTGTAAAGGTTGATAGCAGTGAAAAAATGCAAACCGTGGAACCCAAACAAGCAATCAATGAGAGAGTAAAATGAGAAAATAAAATACCTTGGATTATAGACTTGATTCATTAAAGAGAACATAGAAGAGGAATGCCAAATGAAAGGGAGTTCCACAAGAGATTCAAAATCATAGCTAAATCTGTCACAGTTAGGGTTCTTTTAAATAGATTGGGGACACTTTTATTAGTGCTTGCAAAAAAGAATAGATAAAGATACCTTTTATCAGTGCTAAACTAATAAGAACTGATAAAATACATCTTTATCAGTACTTGTTAAGCACTAATAAAGATCGATCTTTATCAGTGCTAAAGAAGTGCTGATAAAATGAACCTTTATCAACACTAAAACTTTAGCGCCGATAAAGGATCTATAATTATAATTATAAATAAAAAATTTGTAAATATATTTATATAATTATATATTTATTGATTATAATATTATAATTACTAAAATACATAATTACTTATTTATATTACATAAATATTTTTTTTAAAATAATATTTTTTTTATTTATAATTATAAATATATAATTTTATAAATATATTAAATATACATTTATAAATATAAATATAATTATTTCTATATAATTATAAATATATCTATATCATTATATATATTTATATTATTATATAAATATATATATTTAATAAATACATATAAATATAAATATAGTAAATATATAAATATTTTAAATATATTTATTATAATTTTATAATTATAATTATTTTTATAAAATTATATATATATATATATATAAATATATACAATGAATAAATATAAATATAAATATAAATATTGTAAATATATTCATTGTTTAAATATATTTATTCTAATTTTATAATTAGTTAAATATATACTTATTTATTTACAAATATATAAATACTTTTAAAAATTAATATTTATATATCTATATCATTATATATATTTATGTAATTGTATATAAATATATTTAATAAATATAAATATAAATATAAATATATTATATTCATTATTTTAAAAAATTTATCATAATTTTATAATTATCTAAATATATATAATTATTTATTAATTATTATAGAAATACTTTTAAAAAAATAATATTGATTTATTTATAAAAATTATAAATTTATAAATTTATAAATATAGAATATATACATTTATAAATAAATTTAATAATAAATATTTATTTAAATATATATTTTTAACATCATTAATGAATATATAATCTTAAATACAAGAATTTTAAAAATGAGTGAAATTGAATTATTAAAAATGACCACACTTTAAAAATATTGAAAAAATGGATAAGTTTTATGAATGAAATATAGATTATTAAAATAATAAGATTATATATTGAAATAAATATTAATACATATTGAAAATACTAAAACATAACAAATAAATATATATATAAATAAATAATAAAAATTGATTAAATTAAAAAAAATTAAAAAATTAATTAATAATATCTAAATGTAATAATATAATAAAAAAATAAAATAAATTAATAGATTAAAAACATAATATATTAAATGTATCATTTTATAATGAAATTCTAAAATATACTAAAATTTGAATAAATTACATAAATATTAGGTGTATATGTTTCTATATAAGATTTCATTAATTGCATAAATATTTGTGTATCTCTACAAAGGTCCTCTACACAAGTCCTCTTCATAGGTCATCCACACAGGTCCTTCACGCATGTGAGGAAAACCACTTTATAAAACTTATCCATATTTCAAGTGCCATACCTTTTGATATGTATGTCCATTTGGGCTCTGTAACTAGTAAAATTGAAGATTTTGAAGAGATATAAACTTATTAATATTTTTAAGACACCAAGTCTTCTTAGAAGAAACTCATAAATTGAATTTTTTTCATTGAAACCTTTTTATCATCAATCTTGGAAATCCACAACCTACTCCTAGAGAGAGGGGGTCTTTCCACTGATCCTTCATTGTGGAGAAGTCTCACGAAAAATGGAAATCCAAGCACGAATTATATGGAAAAGTGCATGAAACACATTTTTTAGTGTCTATAAAATCCCCCTTAAAATAAGATTCGTTTAAAATGAAAAGGATCTGGTTCTAAGGTAACTGTAGGGAACTTTGATGCATTCCAAAATCATTTAGAGGACTTTAGAGCGATGTCATGTATGGTAAGATTCTCTACTTTTTTCCTAATCCATGGGGCTTATCAAACATAGTTATACTATTTATAGGTTCATATGGACATCCCTAAAAACTTTATGTCTTTTTACTTTTCATTGCTCAATATTACCTAAACTATACAAAGTGTATGTCTAGTGAGATGAAACTCCACTTTTTCCCAGGGTTCCCTTTGTAGGTTTTCAGCCTGTTGAGTACTATGTCTCTTTTATTGGAAGTTCAAAGTCATGAATTTTGGACTAATAAGGATAATGTTTTAGGTCAAACAACTTTGACCAAGAATTTTGAAATTATAAGTCAAACCAAGATTTATGGCTAGTAATGTACCAATATTTCCTAAGATACTTCCAATGGGAATATTGAGTCAAGATTTTTATGGTCACGAAATATAAAATTTCAAATATAAGAATAGAGCACGTCTCTTCCATTAATGTAGTTACCATTATTTGAAAATCTCGTTATAGGGGTTATTTTATGTAGGTCCAGCTAGGGAATATACTGCATATCCAAATAGTGGCATCCTTTGGCTGATAGGCTCATTATATGAGCGACTAATGAAAGAAAAAAGGGCACTTACTGCATCATAAGGTAAAGGAGTTCCTAGGAATTCTGACCTTCTATTATTGATAAAAAAAGGGGGTTTAATAGTTAGATGTCTCAAGACCACAATGGGTGGATTTTCCATGGAAATATGTATAAGAATAAAAATGGGCCATTTGTGCTGACATAGGCCACGAATGAGAATCCACTTATACACAAATTTGATATGTAAAGAAGGATAAATTTTGTTAAATAACCAATTTCAGAAGGAGAAGGTTCTTTTCCGAAAAAGGATGATGGTGCTGTGTTGTTTAAATTCATCCAACAAGGGCATTAAACCGTGTAGTTTAAAGTCATGCAACAAAGACTGAAAATACATTTTTTGGATTTATGAAAGATAACTTTAGGCTAAGTGAGAACCAACCAAGATAAATATGAACCAAAAAACAAGAAAAAAAAGGTTCTGTCAAGGATCCCAACCCAAGACCTGACCCGCCAAAAAACCAAAGTGCCATGCACATCCCTGCACCACCCTACACATTAATGACTTTTTAATAGTATGTTGTGCAGTTTAAAGTCATGCAGAAAGGTCATTACAGGGGATTTAATTTAAGATATTTGTCTTTGACCAAAGGTTTATGAGTCTCCAATTTCTTGGTAATTTGTTTAGAAACATGATACCATATTTAGGTATGGAAAAAAAGAATTGTAAACTCTGATTTCAGGATTTTAAGATCCAAAGAATGATATGGGAAAAGGGATAAAGACATTTGAGGAGGTCTCTTCCAAGAAAGAAGTTACTTCTATTAGATAAAAATGTTATGAGAGCTATATTATGCAGGGACAACTAGGAAATGTGATGAATAGTCAACAGTTTCATCCTTATGCTGACAGTCCCGTTATGTAGGAGGATTTTATGAAAGGCCAACTGGGGCACATACTATATAGTCAGGTAAAGGATATATCAAAAATTATAATATTCTATTGCTAAAAGTTGATTAAAGTTTATGGAGATTCAGTTTTTCCCAAGCACATAGTTAGGTTTATGGGTAAAAGTACATGAATACAAGAAGTTTATTTATAGTAATGATTTCCAAAGAACCAGAGGAACAAGATTTATACAAAGGTCTGATCCAAATGTAAGAAGTATGTTGTCTTTAGTTTTAGGCCATGTGATTAAAACCATAATATTTTGGAAACAATGGAAGATATGTGGTCAAATGAACCAATGATATTCTAATATGATTTGAACAACTGAAGGGGAGAGAAGTAAACCACGATCTTGAAGACTTTGAGGTCGAGAGAAAGGATATGGGACAAATATTCAAAGGATGACCTATTTAAAATAATGGTTCCTACGTACCATCATCAAAGTATAGAGGGGACAGAAGAGGCTTCTCTTAAGATAAAAGTTACTAGTATTTGAAAACACCATTATTAGAGTCATATTATTCTGAGCCAACTGAGGCATATGCTGCATAACCAAGTAGTGTAATCTTCTGTATGACAATACCATTATGTGGGAAACTTAGGCAAGGCCACCTAGGGGAACATACTACATAGTTAGGAAAAAACTCTGTTAGGTATCATACATTCTATCACTATAAGCCGAGGAAAGATTATAAATATCTAAAAGTATTCAAGATTAGGAGTATGAAATGAGAAAGGGGAAATGTTCAATGCATAATGGAAGTATTTGGAATGATACTGGCCATGATTTTGGAGTCCCTTATATATATATGAATCATATGTATATTGGGATATCTTTTGTTTCATTTTTGGGACCTCTAAGGAGAGAATCCAAAATAAAATTTCTTGTATAGATTTTAGATTATATATAGGAGGGGAGAAATATTATTTTATCCCATGGTTGGTATTAGGATCTAAGGTCTAGTATTCACTATATATATCAATTGGATGAGAATCAAGACATACATAGTTCTTTGGGTAATGTTCAATTAAATATCATACTGCAAGGACATTATGTTGTGTAGTTTAGAGTCGTGCAATAAGAACATTAGGGGTTTAGATATGAATAGCAATTGAATTTTGCAGCTAGACTAGGGCATATAGCCCAAGTGTCACAACGTATCTTGTTAAAGAAATAATAAATCCAAACATAGTTTTTATCAGATACAAGTTCATGTATAAGGTGATAACTTATATTTGATCTCCTCATATAGATCCGACTCATACATGGGAGAATAGAGGCCTTTTCATATCATGTTGTAGCTAGTCCAAGGATTGATAATATAGAAATCACTACGTAACTCAAAGGGATAAGAATCAATCCACATGTAGTTATTAAAGAACCATGTTGTTTATTGTCATGCAGTGAGGATGTGAAGTGATTCCGACATGAAAAAGAATATTGCTGCTGGACTAGGGGATATGACCTAGGTGTCACTGCATATATTTCTAGGGTATGAGACAATCCACAAATAGTTCTTAAATAAATGTTCCCCCACCCTAATTGAATTCAAAATTGGGAGATACTAGGGGTTTCTTGAATATGGGGTAACACAAAAGATGAGAACTCATATTGATCTCCTCATGTAGATATGATTCATACATGTGAGAAAATAGGAATTAATTGAATGATGTTACAGCCGGGTCCAAGATTGAAAGTCTGGAAGTCACTATGTATCTCATATGGATGATAATCAAGACATACATAGTTCTTGATAGGGGTTTGTTATGCAGTTCTGATCCATACACATGGAATGTGGGATTTGAACTTTGCGGCTAAACCTGAAATAGAAGATCTGTGTGTCACTACATATCTCATATAGATGAGAATCAAACCACATGTAGTTATTGTAATTATATGAAGTTTAACGCCATTTAGTAATTACACATGTTGTGATTTTTAAGGTATTACAACAAGAACCATTGATAAAACCAAATATGAATTGAGATACCTTATTTATGTAGATAAGCTCTTTACCTAATTCCTAAGCCAACGTGAGCTATTCTCAATGTGAGAAACAAGGAGTGGTAAAAAAATATTTTGCTACATAAAAGTAAAACAAGTAAAAGATAAGGTTCTAATGATTGAATTGTGGTTTATCTAGGATATAGGGCCCGAGTGTCACTACATATATTTATAGGGTAAGTAATCAAGCCACACATAGTTCTTAATTTTTCCCCATATCATTTGGTTCTGACATGGGGAAGAGGGATTTTTATAAATTCCAGGCTAATGGTTGGGCCTAAATCAAGAAGTCTAGGCATCTCCATGCATCTCATTGAAATGAGAATCAAATTTGAAATCCTAGAATTGTCTGTATGAAAAATTTATTTGTGCATCGATAAAATAGTATGGTTTTTCTTTTATGAAATTATAGATGGAACCAAGATAAAAGGTCTAGGTGTCAATACATATCTCATAGGGATGAGAATAAAGCCCAATGTAGTTTATTAATTCCCATGTAGTTTAACATATAGTGGTATGGGTGAAGATGAAACAACATTAAAAGATAGAGATATTGATATTGGGCTAGGGTTTAAACCTTGGCGTCACTACGTATCTTATTGGAGAAATAATCAAGACACTCGTATTTCTTAAAATAATACCTATAAAGGTTCTATTCATACACACAAGGAATGAAGAGGATTTGTTTTCATTGATGGGCGTAATATTTGTGATATGGGAATATCTACATATATTATATTTATAAGAATAAATCCAAATATTGTTCTTGATGAGATTCCTTACACCACCTAGGTTTTGATGTGAGGAAGGTCTTTTTTTGTTACAGCTGGACCCAAGATTGGATCTCTGGGTGTCACTGCATATCTCATTGGAATGAGAATCAATCCAAACATAGTTTTTGAAAAGATCATTCCCTACACCAACTGAGTTTTATGTGTGAGACATGGGCTTTTGATATATTTCAGAATAATTGTTAATCTCTAGAAATAGGATGGCATGAGAATCAAACCATGTATTCTGGAAGATTTCTCTATATAATTTTGGTTCATATATAGGAAAAGGGGAAATACATTTCTTTATGGTTGTGGCTAAGCCTAATATTAGAGATTTTGGCATCACTACATATCTCAGGGGGATGAGAGTCAAGCCACATGTATTTATTGAAGAACCGTACACTTTAACATCTTATAGTGAGGATTTAAGTCACTTGACATGAAAGAAACATTGTCGCTGGACCAGAGAATAAGACGTAGGTGTCACTACGTATCTTTCTAGGGGCAAGAATCAAGCAACACATAGTTCTTAAAAAGGGGTCCCAATGTAGATCTAATTTAAACATAGGGATAAACAGGGCTCTAGTGCCACTAAGGAATGACAATGTTGCGAGTAATGATTGAAAATGGAAGACACTCATGTTATGAAGGACCATAAGGAATGTCAATTTGTTTAATCTTGGTGGATTTATTAATTTCAAATGAATGAGACATTAATCGTACAATTTAATGTCATGTAGTGAGGACAAATAATGTCATGAATTTTATCATCATGTGACAAGGATGAAGATGCTATGAAGTTTAATCGTCGTGAATCATGGATGTGTATGGTTCTATGTAGTTTAACATTTTATGGCTAAGAAGATGATCATTACTCAGTTTAACATCATACAACTAGGATGTACTTTTTGCAATTACACAAAGTAATTCTTCAGGAAACTTGCATTGGTTGGAGTTGTAGTGATTTCTCCATCCATTGAGATTAAGGAATAAGATCCATTAGAGTAGACCTTATTTATGGAATAAGGTAATTCTCACATTGTCTCAAGTTTTGGAGGTTTCTTTCCTGGTATAATTAGAGTTATAAGGACCAATACCAATTATCCTTATTGAAATGAATGAAGGTGAACTTTCTTGTTGGAATATTGTGCTATTTGGTTATGATATACTTCCAAGTGATGTAAGGAATGAAATATCTTTTCATCCAATCACTCCATCTCATCCATTCACTTTTGAGACTGCTTTTTTGTAGATAGATGATCACAAAGAACAACTCAAAGTGAAGGAAATTGAACTTAAATGGGAAGAACTACTTTTGTCCTGAATACCAATGAGTATGAGGTTGACCATGTGGTAGTATGGGTAGTAGTCCTTTAACCCATAAGGCATATAAGATTTTACCAGGATAATAATTTTTATCTTTATCTTCTATCTTCAGGAGTATATTGGACAATGTTTCATTGAAAGCCTATATCTTTCCATTTTCCAGTGCATGATAGTGGGATTAATGGTAGGATTTGATATTGTATTCCTGATATAACTTACCTACATCAGTAAAATAGAAATTGGTGTCGCTTCCCATTGATATGGTATGAGGGACACCAAATTGTGCAATGATATTAGATTTGAAAAAGAAAAAAATGCTTTTGGCTCTGACTTATTTAATAGGTATTTCCTCATCCCATTTATAGAAGAAATCAGTAGCAGTAGGGATGTACTTGAACTGCTTGGTTTTAGCTGGTGGATAAGGTCATAATACATCCATTCCCCATATATAATATGGACATGAGTATTTGGCGGCATGTAGAAACTCTAGGGGTTAATGAATGAAGTTGGAATGAACTTGGTAGGGATGAAACTTCTTAGTGAAATCTATGAAATCATATATCATCGAAGGCTAGAAGTATCCAAGCCTTCAAATTTGATTAGAAAACCTATACCCAGACTAGTGGGAACCATAGGCTCCTTCATGTACTTCTTTCAATATAGTCATAGTTTCATATCCATCAATGAATTTGAGAATAATTCTATTGAAACCTCATATATATTGGATCTTCTAGTGATTTGGGCCTTCATAAAGATTGAAATTAACTTCTCATCATCGAAATTTCTCTTTTCCATCTCTATCCGGTGGAAGTACTCTGTCTTGGAGATATTCTATGATGGGTGTCATCCCTTCCATGGTAGGACCAAATGGTTTCAGAATGAGGATGATTTAATTAATTTCCTCTGTTCTAATTTGAATAAAAGGTGATACCATAGGACGGTTGTAACACCCTATGATTTATTGGTACATTATCTTTCCATAGTAATTCAATAACTTGTACTATACGCAACACTAAGTTCGAGCGCACCACGACTTACCAAACTAGCCATAAAAAAAAGTTATGAATAGTATTAAATGGATTTTGAATTTTATATACTCCATATAATTTTAACTTATGTATTATGTGTTTCTTAGACATATTATAAGATCAAATTCAATTTTCAGATAAAAAAATTGTATTTTTTAAAAAATGAAATTTTACCACCATTTATTGGAGAACCCTTTTTAAATATAATATTTGACACTTTTATATATTCAATTTTACAAAATAAACTTCTTATCTAGAATCAGGACATAAAAATTTAGTTTTGATAGATTTTTGGTGTTTTTCTGATAACTTTCATATTTGGGTGAATAGTGAAAAATACTAAATTTTAACTGAAAACAAATTTTTTAATAAAAATAATTTATATTGTTAAATTATACATTTGATTGTTTTGGAAGTATAATTAGATTATATTTTTACCATTTAATCCAATTTTTGTCATTAGAATTAATTTCATTTTGAAATTGGACATAAACAAGTGTCAATCTTTTGATAGTTATTGTTTCTTAAAAAACACACTATTTGTTTTGACAATGGGAATTAATTATAAATTAATTAATGAAACTTATACTTTTTTAATTTGGTAAAATAGAAATCATTTTTGAATTCGGAATATCAAATATATCTTAGGCTAAAGTTTTGGTATTTTTCTGAAAAACTTCAATTTTTGATGAATAGTAAAACCACTTAGTAGTAGTTTAAAAACCGAATTTTTCGTTTAAATGGAATTTTAACACTTATATGAATTGAATTTAAAAAATCCAACATACATGGTTGTTATTATTAAGTAAAATTTGGTTCAATGAGATGAAAATAATTTTTGGTAAATAGTAACTTTTGACTTTTATTTACCGCGGTTAAAGGTAAACAAAGTAATTCAAGGTAAAAAGTTTATTATAATAATACAAAATTACCTTAACACTTATCCTAACATTATTTTATGAGTCATGACCGACCATATAAATCCTTGGGTCGATTTTGGGACCCCATGGAGCCACTTGAGAGTGATAATGACTCTTTAGATTAATTAATTTAAAGTAAAGGCAAAAATGACTATATTTTAGTAAATTAATTTTTAAATGGGGTTATATAAATTATATTTTAGACTATAAAAATCCATTGGAAAGATAAAAATATTTACTACATCATGTTATTTTTTTTATAATTTTTAGACATCATATAAAATAAATTATTGATGACACAATAATGATGCAGTGTTTACCTCATTAATAAATTATTTAAATAAAAAAGATCATAATGATTAAAATATTATCCAAAACATGTCAAATTATGATTGGATGATTTTATTTCAAATATTAGTCATCTTATCTTCAACTTTAATGTGTTTTGGACCTTTCAAAACTGAAGATAAGTTTATAATAAAATAATAGTCTCACACTTTCTTAAAGGGCCCCTCCTCTCCTTTATAAAAGGAGACCACTTCAAACCAATTATTCACAACTATAAATCCTTTTTTCTCGTCCAAACTATACCCGATTAATCTCCCTACATCCCTCTCCTCCACCTAGAAGCATTACCATAGGCATAAGTCACTTCTAGAAGTCCTTTTGGTTCAAACCAAAGGGTGTTACCCAAATTAAAGGTAACACTTTCTCTTAATTTCATTTCTTTTATTTTACTTCTCCAACCCCATGAACTATTTTTATTCCATTATTTTGTAACAAAACCATTATATTAAATATACTAGTATTTTTTTATTATAAGTATTTGAGCTAAACTTACACACACCTACATCTAATTGGTGAAGAACATTATGTTTCTGTGGATGGAAAACTAACGCCTCACGAAACGATGATTGTTCGATTATCTCCTACTGCCTCTTATGGTGGCCATTATTATAGAACTGTATTTATATATTATGAATATTATTTTTATTTTTTATCTATGATTCTATAATTTTCATTTAAAAACACACCTTTATGCTTTCTAATTTGTGCGACCATGATAATTTCATTTGAGGAAGTGCAGACTACCGCCCCCTCAAGGTGATATGATTCATTCATGACATTCATGGAACGTATAAAGTATAGAGTTAACTAAATTATGTAAAAAATATATCATATGATATTATACTGAAATTATAATATACCTATTCATCGTTATGTTTTAATTCCATTAAAATACAAAATAGAAATGAAAGTAGAGTTCATGAGTACGTACGGCTTACCGTGTCCATGAACGGTGCATTTCATTTCTTATATTATGTACTGTTATAAATACATATATATTCTGGTTATATAACATATATGATATCTAAATAATGTATATAATTCTGGATATAATAGACTTTTTACCACATGGAAAAATTTGTAATTATAACAAGTTCATTTTTGACTCAAGTACCAAATATTGACAAAACGACCATTATTAACTTAAATGATTACATAATGTTTATAACATGGTAATAAATGATATAAAAGGAATAATAAACTTGAAAAGGTTCTTATGAAATTATAAATTAACTTTAATTTATTATTCAGGAGATTAAATAATGAACGAGTCAAGTCGGACACGAGGTAAGGGGTTTCTTATCTCACTCTTAATTCCATGATATTTCCATTGTTTGCCACTTATTTATTTCTTGTGGTGTATTTTTTACTTCCCATTATTCTATTATTGGTGTAATATAATTTAATTTGTGGGAATGTACATCTTCATTGTATGATATTTCTTTCATGGGGTGTATGTTTCGTAAGTTACCAAATCGATAAGGGAATTTCAAATTTCAATTTCCACTCATTTGGCTTTACGCATACTTCATTGATTATTTTACTCCAAGATTATGTGTGGAATAACTATTCATTTACTTATTTCATAATATCCACTCCTCTTTTTGTGGATATAATTTTGATACACATAATCACTCCATTGATAAATTCTCAAGTCATTGATATGAACTTGATAAGAGTAATCTTAACTCAACTTCCATTCATTGAGTTAAACATCCAAGTCATTGGTGTTGTTTATACAAGAATATGTGTGAATGTCCTCTGATTGATTTACACTGAATATAAAATAATATTGAGTGTATGTATATTATTCACAAATAATTATTTCATTGATTTATCCTTAACCTAAGGATATAGTCTTTTTAAGGGACATTATTTCAATTTACATTCCCTTGAGACTTCTTTGTTGTTATGAATCAATTCACTTTTATATGGTGTATATATTGTAATTTGACATAGTATATCATGAATCCCTTTATTCTCATGATATTATAAAAGTTTATATTACCTAAAATATTTGTATTCAAGAATATCTCATTTGGTTAGAAACTAACTAAAATATCAGTTTTAAATGTTTTCAAGAAAAAGGGGGATATTTCTCTCAAAAAGTTCTAATGATAATTTTTATCTAAGTCAATATCCTTCATTGAGGTTAATATATTACAATAAAATATTCCATATTGTATTTAATGTGTTATTTTTGACTATGGATGTTTTATTTTCATACTATTCATGGTTTATGGATAAAGTATTTACATTTCATATGCTAGTTTCAATATGAATGTTTATGTTATGTTTAAACCTTTTCATATGAGGAATGCATTGGACTTAGTAAGGGACAGGTGGAACCTGATATAACTCCTCGATGTATCTGTAGGTCTCATGATACAAAATAGTGTCTTGGCACAAGGACTTGACAAAAACTTATTTGTAGTCTGGGCACAAGGCCTTGACTATGTGGTTATGATAGTCTGACATTATGCATTCCATAAATATGAAAGTGGTTATTGATATTTCATGTGATTATTAGACTAGTATAATATCCATGTGAATAAGTAAATGGAATTATTTCATTTTATCTTTGCCATAATATTCTGAATTTCATGTTTAAAAGGCTTTTGTTTTAGTTATACATTGCCTTAAATGTTTATGCTTTTTTATGAAAGTTTCCGCTGTATTGTTATCCTTACTGAGCATCTGAGCTCACCCCTTTCTATGTTTTATTTTTCCTAGGATATAAATAAGTATTTTATGAATGACCTATAGGGATATTATGAGGGGATATAGTGTGGTCTATGGAGACAATATGTGGTTTTAGTTTTTCACTTTATGATGTAATGTAAGACTTGTGAATGTATCTAGTGTTTCCAAGGCTACTAAACTAATCGGTATTTTGATATTTGATCCCTTGTGATCATGCCAATGATATGTAATAATGCATCGACTCTGGGATTCTGGGGCCGGGGCGTTACAATGGTGAGAAATTATAATGATAGTCTCATCCCGATTTGGATCAGATAGGGTTGTAGCTACGTTTTCCAATGCATCGTCTTGGGAATTTTGTGACCTTGGGATATAAGACAATGTGGGTTCTGAGGGAAATTCTACCATTAACCCTCATACATAACTTCACGGGGGGGGGGGGGGGTAGTTCTTATTTTAGAATAGTGTAATCCCTATTTATCTATTTGATTACTAATTATGAATCGACCTTCACTTCCAGGTGATCCACTGGTACTTGGAATGCTAATTCCACGCCTGCAATGATAGCCTGATATTCTGCATCAATGTTGGTACCACCTACTGATAACAGGAATGTGTATATAAATATCCCATTTTCTGGGGAGATAAGTACAATTCATAACCCAAATTTTTTCTCTTCCACATTTTAAATATGTTATAACCATCAAAATACATTTCCCATGTCTAGGGGATATTATGAATAGATAAGATTTCTTAATTAGGATGTTCTGTATTCAAGGATGTTTCTTCCACATATGGGTGTTCAATAAATAATTCTACCAAGTCTTGGCCTTTTAATTATTTTTGAGGCACAAAATTTATATCAACTACTATAGAAAAACTTCCCACCATGCCATATGTCCTATCAACATAGGAAGACTAAGGATAATTTTAGTGGGTTATTGTTAGATACCAAGTGGACCTCGTGATGCTATAGGTAGTGGATCAACTTCTAAAATGTAATGATTAATACTAATCAGATATTCTCAATTTTTTAATATTGAGTCTCTACATCGATCATGGTTTAAGTGAGATAATAAAGGCTATTTTCATTCCTATCATCATTCTCCTGCACAAGGAAGGCATCTAATGATCACTCCAAGGCTATCACATAAAGGATGAGCCATTTTTACTCAATAGATGGCATCAATACCAGTAGAATCAAGAGGTATTTATTTGCAGTATCAAATTATTCTTGGAATTCATTGGTCCATTGATATAACCCCCTTTTTCATCAATTTGGTGAAGGGAAAACACATGCCTACCAAATTGTCTATGAAGCTCTAGATGTACGCAAGGTGTCCCTGAAGTCCTCTCAACTATTTCAAGTTTCAAAGAGGTGACATACCAAGGATAAATTTAGTCTTCTCTCGATCGAATTTGATACCAAGATGACGTACAATAAAACCAAGAAATTTTCCTGAGGTTACCCCAAAATCACAAGTCAACGGATTCATCTTCAGATTTTTCTATCAAAGCTTGATAAATATAGTCTCTAGGTCAGTCTGCTGATCAAAAAGTTGTCTATATAGAAACACTAAATTATCAACATATAATTCAACAAATTTACCCAATAAGGTTATGAATATGTGGTTCATTTCATGTTGATATGTCGCACCATCATTTTTCAAGCCGAAGGGAATTACCCAATAGAAAAATACACCTTGAGGGGATCAGAAAGCTGTAGATTCCACATCTTATGGGGCCATATATATTTGTTTATACCCAGAGTATTCATCCATGAAGGATAGAGATTCATATCCCACTGTTGCATCGATCAAGAGTTTTGTGATTGGAACTAAGAAATCAACATTGGGACAATGCCAGTTGAGATATCTAAAATCAATGAAATCTCAGTTTTTCCCATTCTTCTTTCTAACAGGGACAATATTAGCTAGCCACTTTAGATATTTAAACTCTCAAATGAATTCAACTTTTATAATCTTGTTAACTTTAGACTCAATTTTTTTGGAGTGAGTTTGGTGTTTTCAACTTGCTACTTGTTTGTATCACCAATGATCTTCTGGTAATCCCAAATGATGGGTGGACACCTCGGGGTCAAGACCTGGAATATCTATGTAATTCCTAGAAGAAAAATCATGATGTTTCTTTAGAAATTATGTATACACCTCTTTAAATTAATAATTTATAGACACACTAATCATAGTGGGGAATAGGTCTTCCTCTATACCCAGATTTATTTCTCTAAGTTCATCCATAGTGGTGGAGATTCCTTCCTAAAATGCTGTAGGGGCATCCTTGAGATCTTCATCTTCTTTATTATTCATTATTTTTTTCTTATTATACCTTTACTTGATGTGTTGGTGATGAATAAACACCTTCATAGATAGGGGAGGATTCATTATTTAGATATCCTAAAGAGGAGCCAACCATATCTGGACCAAATGATGATGAAGGGTCTTTTGGAAGTTCCGAAGGGAAGATGATTGGATAGGAATCATCATCCCTATATTTTTCCATGAGTGAAATAACTGCTTATAGCATAACTGATGAAGCATAGACTTGTCAAAGTTTTGTTGATGGAATGAATATATATCTGTTTAGGATTTCACCATTATTTGATGAATCAATGATTTCTCTTGTGCTGTCAGGATCAATTTCCACAAATGAAATTATGGAATCCACTAAACGAGTTCTTTGATTTGATCCAAACCTTTCAATTTGATTAATGGGTAACATGTAATCTGCACTGAGACACATTAAAGGTATAACTATGATATTTCCATGCTATTTGGAGCATTGGTTATATCAAAATAATTAGACATGGAATTTTTTCCCTTCATGTGATAGAACTCCACATCAATGTATTGAGATTATTAATAATTTAATGGGTCCTTTTCACCATGAAATATAAAAATTTTTCCATTGATGAAATATTTGAGACATTGGTGGTATGATGAAGGAATAACCATATGTTGATGTAGCGAAGTCATTCCAAATAGAATGTTGAAAGCTATGTCCTACCGGACAACCATGAAATATGAATCATAAAAGAGATCCCCAAACTGAGTTTTGAACATAATATTGCTGAGAGGTTCTTGCTCATTCTTTTCAAAACCCTGTAACATCAAAGTGGAGGGAGAAATATGGGATTCAGTGGGACCCAATCAGTAAAGTGTTCAAATGGGAATGAGATTGACTCATGATACATTATCAATAAAGGCTCATCCGATATCAATTCTAATAATCATTCCAGATATGTACAGGGTTCTGAGGTGTCCTTATACAACAACATCATCATCTTGGTCTATGAAAGATATGATCACAAGGAATTATGCTGAATAATTCTCTATATGTTAAAACTTTGCGGAAAAAACGTTAGTTTTAAACTCTTGAGGGACTGAAAAAGACTTAATAAGTGATTACTAGAGATATTTTGATAGATTAAGAGAATATAGGATAGATATAGTGGATTTTACTTGGTCCAGTTTCTTCAAAACATCGTAATTTTGGTACATAAGTCTATGTTTTCTAGTATTAATATTCTGTTTTACAGGTGCATTTGAAGATGATGCTCCTAACATGGATGAACCAATTTTGAGGTAGAAGATAGAAATACTTCTTCTCTTGGTGGATTTGGATGGCCTGATCTTCCTACTTTCCTAGGAGGTGGTAGTATAACCTTTAATCGGTCTTCAAATATGATCATTCAGGGAAGACCCTGTCATGTTTGGGAGAATTACCTTGTTCCTGCTAAGCCCACTGAAGGGATATCCCATGAGTTTCTACTGCACAAATGGTTTGAACGGGGGACTAATTGAAATAACGGATTCTAGAATACCCATGTCTTCACCTGTATCCTTGAACTTGAAAACCTCTCCATCCAATTCCCCAATCAAGTATGGGTAAATCAGGTTCAAAATCAGAATCATCATTTTCATAGGTATCCATTAAGTGAATAAAATTAATGGAATCAAAGATCAACTCATCATATGATAAATATTATTCCTAACATGTCGATTATTGTTGTGCCATTTGGCAGGGTGATGCCCATGGTTCTGAAAAGTTGGCATGAAATCTGCTAAGGTCAAGGAAAAATTTGGACTTGACACAAACTCATCATCTTCTGCTTCCTCCTTATTCTTATAGGCATTCTACTTCTTTTCATATTGGATTTCAGAGGACTGGGATTTTAATGAAGACAAATTTTCTATAAAGGAAGTAGAAGGAGATACAGATGGTTATTTCAATTGTGTTTGTAAAATCGAATAAGTTTGGTTAATTGTTTTACTAACTATATAATCATCAAATTTCTAATCATTCTTTATTTTGACTTCCTACCATTTTGCTTCCTTATTTGGATCAGTAGCAATAAACCATTCTACCTGGGCTGGTGAATTTTCCGGCTTCACTATCCCTGATTTCTCCATCTTTTGTAGGAGTTCCTTAAAAACAAAAAACTCTTGGATGGGGTGACCCAACATTTTATGGAATTGGAAATAGTTTGGGATGTCCTCATATCCTTATTTATTAGGTTTATTTGGCCTTGAAAAATAAACTAAGTTGTCTTACAAAGATGAGATGAAGTAGTTGAGGACATAGACATTTAAAAAAGAACATACCTTGTTTTTTAACTCTTCAAACTATCTCTAAATTTGATATTTTTGATCATCTTGATGAGGAATTCATTGCTACTTACGCTTGAGAGGTAGATCCCTACGGTATTATGAGGGTTTTGAAGTAAGAACAGGTATAGGGTCCTCCTTAACTCTGACTATAATAGCATATGAATTTCATACTATTCTTCTCATAGCTAATGAGACTACTTGGGATTTTATCTAGTATTTGTTATGAAGATTTCCATCTGTTAAGTAGTTGAGGACAAATCCAAAAACCCTCTAGTGTATTTCATAGGGATTAATGGTGTGTGCAATTCATCATGGAGATTTTCTACACAAATGAGCAGAAATTCTTCTTTAGGGAGTGGTATATTCAAGGAGTATGTTAACCCTTTCCACCCAGTAATGAAATATGAATCTCTTTCATTCTCCCTTGGCATGCAGTTTGTGAGGTCGAAGACTGTTGTATTCTACAAAGTAGAGCTGAAATGGAAAAGGAACTTCTGACGGAGATATTCCCATCCAGTAATTGATCAGGATAGCAAGCTTGTATACCAGACGAAGGATGTCCCCTGTAGTGATTGCAAAAAATATTTGAGTATCACTACCTTTTGTTTCTCAGGAGTCCCCATCATAGGATATTTGTGAGAGAAGAAATAAATCAAGATCTTCTCCAAATCTCATGATCCATTGAATATTGGAAATTTGGGATTCCCAATGTTTAGTGGATGAGGAGTCGGATCTACCCATTTAGGATAAACCTTTTTTAGCCGTATCAGTGCATGCCATCATTCAATAGCTTCCAATAAAGTCATCAGTGACTCAATGGTGTTCATGAGAATTTGAGGAATATCTGGATGAGCTAGGCCCTGAATGGGTACAACAGATGGAGCCTGAATAGTTACGATGACTAGAAAGACCACTGGTGGTGGTGGTGTTGGTATCTACCATGGGTAACCAATAGGTTAAGGCCTATAAGGATATGCCTGACCCTACTCTGGTTGTGTACCCAATGAAGGGAATTCATTATCCAGATCATTAGTAACAATAAACCCTCTCTCATGAGGTGTTCCTACTAGAAGTAAAATTTGAGGATCTGCTTATGGAGCATGTCTAGAAGGAATAATGATTCGGAGTAACTCTACATTGAGTCTTCTCAACTCCTTTATATCCTCCTCTTACTAAGAAAATACTTATTCTGACAAATGGGATTGACCTTAATCCAGGATAAGTTGATACGTAGTCTGTACTTTTCCTTTTTCCTTATTAGTTTCCTTTTGAAATGGTGGAAGTGTATTATTTGAGGGGATTACTTGACTCCAAGAGAGCTTCTAATTTTTCGTATGCACACCTCATTAATTTTATTGGGTTTGGGCTGTATTATGAACAAGAAATCCATCCACTAACTCTCCTAAACTGAAATCATTTTCTAGGGTATCTTCCATAATGGCACTAATGACATTTACCAATGTATAATGCATTACTAGAATTCTGTCAGTATCTTGGTGAGATCGCCTTCTTCTTAGTCCCCCACATTAGTTTTTCTCTTATTTTTTGGTTCCCTGGGAACTATTTGATGGAAAATACCATGATGTTTTTCCTTGGATAGTTCAGTAATTTGTTCATTTTGTGGATTATTCCTTAATCGGGATAGAAATGACTTCCACTGGGGAGAGCATTGTGAATGTCAAAAATCCCTCATCCCTACAGGTTGAGTCTTTTCCTATTCTTCTTTATTAACCCTTCAGGATTAGTTTATTGACTTTGTGGATTAGGTTAAAAAATCCCCCATCCCCATGGGTTGGGGATGTCTCTTGAATTAAATGGTTGATACCAGCACAACCACTGTTCTGATCTTATGAATTTTGTTCCAAACAATGGATGAGTGCATTATCCGAAACTCACTTAAATCACCTTCTTTGGAAGTCCGTTATAATATTTCATAAATTTTCATAATCTAATGGATAACATCATCAAAGATGGAGGCATGCTCAATGTTCTTAGATGTTTGGTGAAAATGTATCTCAGTATATTTCTATCTTTGGGGCTGACTTTGGTTAAATCTAGTCAAGGCATGTTCTTAATAAACATCTCTTTGGTCATGAATATAATTTTTTTGTAGCTGGCCTGGGGAAATAACATTTCCTGAGACCACGTTAGGTGATATTTTTTTGTCTTTGGAGAGTAGTGAAATACAATGATCTGTGTGCACCCCATCCTCTAATATGAACACCAGATGGGATTTTTGTGATCAATTATCACAACCTCTTTAATTCATGAAGGTACGCATGTTGAAGGGCCTCCTGTTGCTTCTCAATCTTTGGATGTTGGGAAACCTAGAGATATTGAAAGTCAATTTGAAACTACAACCCTTCTATTACCATGACATGACTTTGATATTCATCATATGATAATACTTTGGCTTTCATATGATGGAGAGTCTTCCATATGTTGAGGCATATATCATGAATACAATATTCTATCAACATATCTGGAATGTTGTATCGAGAGGTGGCCAAAGTTTAGAACATGACTAGTATTTCATCCTTATCTAGTTGTTTCCTCATGTTCAACATATCCTCTTAATCTTTTTCTAGAGGTTTCTCAACCTGGTCTGACCCAAGTGGATGCTTACTGATTGTTTTACCACAAGAAATGAGATCAGTTGGTGATTCCACTACTATATTATAAGGAAAATGACCCAAGGGAGGTTCAGATAATGACCGTCACCTTGGGATATCATCTAATTGGGAAAGTATTTCACCTACCAGTAAAAAGACACCAGACATGGCTAGCCTAATGTTTTCAAGTACCTTAAGATAAGAGGGTTTTCTCGTTACTACATTGGCAGTTGGATAATTCTATTAAAAAAGAAAAACACTAATACAAAGTGAAAATTTTCAATTATTTACATTATGGGAAGGAACACCATTGTGTATTATAGCGAGGGATAAATCCTCTTTCTCCTTGGTCTTCTAGACACACGAAGGGTTGTCGTGGCTCTCATCCAGAGATAATTTCTTGAGATTGACCTAATTGTCATGAATAAATCCTTTATGATAAAGTTTCCTATGAGGAACATAACAATTACTACTACTACTCCTGTAATTTGGTAATGGAAGGGTAGGATCTTGAGCTGCAATAGATAAATGTCTAAGGGATTCAAGAAATCCAGCATTATGTGGAGCCAAATCATGAATCAACTCTTATTTTTTTTGCTTTGTTTGATAAGAATTATTTTTGGATTCCTTATTACATGAAGTTGGGGCCACTTGCTGGGAGAAGTGGTTATCATGGGTAGGTGTATGTGACTGCCTTGGAGTGACCATTTGAATAGGATGATTATCTTTAATTGGAATAGGTGTATGTGCCAAATCTGGTTGTATGCATGATATGGGGGAGTGTGACCCATAACCCTCCTTGAATGGAAAAAAGGTGTGTATCTACTCTGGGATGACATGATGATGAGTCATCCTTGGTATGAGGAAAAAATTATGTGTTTTCCCTCTAGTACTACTGAAGTTGCCATTATGATATTCTGACAAGCTTCCATGATATGGCCAGGAATTTGTGCCTTCCCTTTCACCCTTTAGAAAATGTACTTGGTGAATTCAGTGGTCATAACGGGAATATATGTCCATTATGTATCCAGATTAGGTGTATGTACCTACTCTTATCCTACCTTTAATATTAGTGGATATTGACAGTACTTGTGTATAGGGGTAGAGAGTTGAGTCTTCCCTAGGATTGTCATCAGAGCATTCTGAATGAATTCTTCGGGTGCTACCAAATGAGACTGTTCACATGCTTGATGGATACTAGAAGGTGTATGTGCCTTTTGGGTGGTTTCTACCAAGTATGGTATGTGTAATTATTTGAGTGATTCCAGATGAGACTTATGGCCTACTTGGTGGGTGAAGGTGGGTGTATGTTCTTGCTTACAAATTACCACCAAGCATGGTTGGTAGGATTCCTTGAATGCATCCAGAAAAGTATACTAACTGGATAATATATTGTAAGGAGGTTTTTGTGCCTTCTCATGACACTCTACCGGATCTAGATGGCATGATCGATTGGGTACCGCCCGACTAGTCTATTGGATGGAAGAATTATGGTGGATGGGTGTTTGTGCCCGCTCACTGTTTGCCACCAAACTAGGTTGGTGGGCTTATCCATAGTGGAAGAATGTAGGAACCTGCTCCCTATTAGTTGTGTGTTTCCCTTTTAAGTTCATATTGCATGCCTAGTTCTGAAGGACCTATGATGGAAAACTGGAGATAAATACCTCATCATGTTGAGGGTTTACTACTACGCGGTATTGGCGGAAGAGTTTTTTTGTAGGAGCCCTTAGTAAGGACCCCTGTGTCTTCTGGATGTGGTCGTAGGTGGCCTATTGGTATAACTCACTAGTATATAGAAGGGATTTGTGATTGAGTTCCTAAGATAATCTCCCAAAATGTTTGAAGATGTTGGTTTGCATCGTCTACTTCCAGACCACCAATCATCATTGATCGAAAGACCATGGGTTATTCTTGATTTCGAGGGACTGTCATTCATCCTCCAAGGTTGGAATGGTACCATATTTATGGTAATCTCGAATAAGTGTGTTAGAGGCCCAATGTTGAAGATGTCGAGTTAGTGAAGGAATCCTTCAACCGGACAAAGATCTATCTTGAGTAGGAGGTGTGGCATTTGTTGGTGAGAATTAGTAGGAAGCCATTTGGAATGAATTGATTTATTAGAAACAAGTTCCTATATTTATAAAAAATAAAAACAATGAACTCTAGAAATGAATCATATTTTTTGAAGAATTCATGCATGATTGATTGCCTTATCTGGCCCGTTTTTGTCAATTGATAGGGGCCTGATAGATGGGTGAAACTATCATCTTGTTTAAGGATTCACATTGCGTTCACCATATTTTTTTCCCTCGGAATGTGTGTTATGGTTAAGAATCACTATTTCTGAATAGTTTACAATGAATTTTTTATGGAACTAAAAATGCCCAAAGGTTCTGTATCCAAAGGGACCTTTTTTCCAAAGGCTAACTCTCATTAATGATTTTGACCCATGCTGCTTAAGAACTCACATTGTTTGAAAGGATGAGAGGTCAGGATCATCACAACCTTTTGAGGGGAATTATTTCCTACTATAGGACTTTATTATATATTTAAGATATTTTCATGAATCCTTATTAATTTACCAAGCGTAATGTAGGTTTCCTTGGAAATTTGAAATTAATTATTTTCATGTATTAAAATCAAAATAATTTATATGTATTCGAGCTTCTTTATCAATTGATATATCTATATGTATTTGAGGTTCTATATAAATGGTATCCTCTCAAATACTACTTAGATATTATTTGGTCATCATTACAACAATGCTGGTTTTTAAGCCACTAAGTGGGGAACTCTAGAATTTATCATCTTTCAGGGAGACAAAAGTTATTTTAATGTTGGTATCAAACCCATATATGGGCTTTCTATGTGTCCTTGTGAAAGGAATCAGAACACACGTAGTTCAATTTGACGTAATGGAAAAAATCATACATTTTAAGGTGGTGTGGTAAGGATCCAACCATAAAGTTTGACATCACGTTGAAAGGAAATATAGGAGGAAGGTTCATTGTCAAAGTTTGGTGTGGAACTTATATTGAAGCAGCCCAAGAAACCTGGAAAGGATATAAGTTTCCAAGTTGGATTAGACCCTACTGGGAATGTGGCACAGAGAGAATAGATTTGATTTGATATGTTGGTTTTGAACTTCAGGGAGGCTTCCTACATATCCCATTAGGATGGAAATTAAAGACCATGTAGTTCGGTAAGTATCGCATGGGAGTATGGCCCTTTGAGAGAAATAGGTTGGGAATTTTTCCTAAAGAGGATTCGATTATATCGGGGTCCATGAGATATATATTGACTCATGAATATTTAAGGGTTTTAATTCCAAGTCTATTCCTAAATATGATTCATGGATTAAGAGAATTAGGATTGGACTCCTAAGGAGAATGTCCAGTGAGATCGAGACCTAGATGAAGGCTTCTAACATATCCTTGTTATAGTGGAAATCAGACTTCTCACAGTTCATTCCTTCAGGTGGATTTTTATGGTGTTTCAATCATTACAAACATCTAATACCATGTGAGTCATATTCGGTGTGAGAAAAAAGAGGATGTGAAAGATTTAACAAACCACACATGCTTTATCCTCTGCTGATGGAAGAGGATGGACCAATGGTGGAAGAGGATGGGGTAACGGTGGGACAGGTCATGGATATGGAGGAAGAGGAAAAAGAAAAAAACCTTCACACTCTTCACTTTATATTATATGAGGGTGCAATGTAAGGATGGAATGAAGGTTACATAAGTAGAGAGGAGAGAGACTACAACCTCTTACATGAAAGAATAGGGGATTACACTAGGATGACTTTCCTTTAATGAATTCGATTGGGGATTACTCCTAATGAGGATTCCCATTTAAATATTGGTTAGGGATTACTCCTAAAGAGGATGTGAATATGAAGATTGGTTGGGGGGTTATTCCTAACGAGGATTCCCATTTGAAGATTGGTTGGGGATAATTCCTAAGGAGGATTCCCATTTGAAGATTGGTTGGGGATTACTCCTAAGGAGGATGCCCATTTGAGGATTGCTTGGGGATTACTCCTATAGAGGATTCCCAATTGAGGATTGGTTGGGGATTACTCCTAAGAAGGATTATCATTTTAGGATTTTGGGGGGATTACTCATAAAGAGGATGTCCATATGAAGATTGGTTGGGGCTTACTCTTGAGGAGGATTCCCTTTTGAGGATTGGTTGAGTATTAATCTTAAGAAGGATCCCCATTTGATTATTTGTTGGGGCTTACTCTTAAGTAGGGTTCCCATGTGAATATTGGTTGGGACTTAATCGTAAGGAGGATTCCCATTCAAGGATTCTTTGGGGCTTACTCTTATGGAGGATTCCTGTTTGAGGATTGGTTGGGGATTAATCCTAAGGAGGATACCCATTTGAAGATTGGTTCAGGCTTACTCCTAAGGAGGATACCCATTTAGGGATTGGTTGGGGATTACTCTTAAGGAGGATGTACATTTGAGGATTGGTTGGGGATTAATCCTAAGGAGGATTCCCATTTGAAGATTTGGTTGGGGATTACTCCTAATAAGGATGCACATTTTAGATTTTGTTAGGGCTTACTCCTAAGGAGGATTCCCATTTGAGGATTTTTGGGGGATTACTCCTAAAGAGGATTCCCATTTTAGGATTTTATGGGGATTACTTATAAAGAGGATTCCCATTTTATATTTTTTGGGGGATTAATCCTAAGGAGGATGCCTATATTTGGTTTGGTTCCTGGATCAGATGCTTAGTGAATGTTCTTTGCTCAGGTCTATGGATTTGGTCCACAACGAAGGTCCATAGTGCATATCTATAATGCAGGTCCACAATATAGGTAATTAGATCAATTACTTGGATTAGTTTTCATGTTATTGACCCTAATGGGTTTATGATTCAACTTGTCCCCATTAATTATCTCTTAACCAATGTTTAAGAGAGATACATGTGAGTTTTGGAGGACCAAGGTGAAGGGGGCTACACAATGATAGCTTCAGGGATTCTTCTGAATTTTTAACCTCTAAAATGGGGATCCCAAGGGTCCTATTTATAAGAAAATAGGGAACCTTGGATGGAGGATTTACTCTATGTAGGTCCTTTAAATAGGTGATGTTAACCCCTTTCTAAAATTTATTCATATTCCGAGTGCCATAACTTTTGATCCGTAAGTCCTTTTGGGATCCGCAACTAGTCAAATAGAAGATTTTGAAGAGATATACAATTCTTCAGATAGTGAATACACCATTTATTCTCAGAATAAACACAAAAATTGAATTTTTATGCATCAAAAACTTTTTATCATAAATATTGGAAATCCACGGCCTACTCCTGGGGAGGGGGGGGGGGCTTTCCAATTATCCTTCATTGTGGAGTAGTCTCAAATAAAATGGAAATCCAACCATGAATTATATGACAAAGTGAATGAGACAAATTATGTGGTTTCAAAATGTATTTAGGTATTAATTTTATCATTTCTGGTATAAATTATAGAAAATATTGTTATGTATTCAAAGAGAAAGAAAGAATGTGGAGATCACTATAAGATTGTGCTAAAAAATCTGATGATTGAAAAGATTTATGGAAAATTTTCCAAGTGTTAATTTTGGATTTGGAAAGTTTCATTCATGGGGAATATAATCTCATGTAAATTTATATAATTAGATCCTTCAGATATTATTGAATGTGGGACCAGAATGACCACTATGATAGATATCTATAGATTTCATGGATATTATCATCACTTTTTGGAGACTTTCTCATAGTTGACTAATCCACTCACCAAGTTATCTTGGAAAGGATCCACATTCCATTGGATGAAAAAATATAAGGAGAATTTAAAGGATATGAATAGAAAGTTGGTAAGTGAACATATCATCACACTTCATTATTATAGAGAATGGTTTTTATCTACATAAATGCATCCATAAAGGGACTATGATGTGTTATCATACATAACAAAAAGGATATGGATTATGCCTCATGTCAACTGAAGGTTTATGAGAAAAATTACCCAACTCAAGATTTAGAGTTACCAACAGTAAATTTATCCTTAAATATATTGAGGCATTATCATTATGGAAAATGGTGTGATATATATACTAATCTTAAAATATTAAATTATATTTTCACATATAAAGAGTTGAAATATGGGATAGGAAGATAGTTTGAGCTGATTAATGATTATGATCAGTTAAAGAATTACCACCCTTGGAAAGAAAACAAGGTGACTAATGCACTAATTTTAAAGGATCATGAAATCTTATCTATGGTGAGGATTATGAACAATCCATTATATCACGATTTTTAAAGGATAAATATGGAAATATTGAAGGATGGGTAAAGATATTATCTTTATTAAATGAGTTTTCAACTATCTATCCAACTGTATATTAAAGATGTACCAAAGGAAGATATGGGAATTTAAAACAACGTGAGAAATATACCAATGTTTATCTATGATTGAAATGTGTTGATAAGGGTTAAAAAACTTTAATGTATTTCATCCATACCAGACTTCCATAATGTGCTATTGGATGCGGCTCATAGTTCTTCATTCTCTATTAATGAAAGAAGTATGAAGATATACATAGATCTGAAAGATTATTTATTTTATAAAATCATGAGAAGATAAATTTATTACTATGTATCTTGATTCTTAGTATGTCATTAATTTAAGGTTGATAGAGATATGTTTAAGGGAATATTAGAACCAATATCTAAACCAAAAAGGAAATGGAAAAAATCACCATGGATTTTGTAATTGGAGTCCCCAAAACTTCTAAAGGATCTAATTATAATCCATTTGTAGTAGATATTATTAAAAATTCACCACACTTTTTGATATTTGATAAGATTTATATCTAGAACAAATTCATAGGATATAAATTAAGGAATTCAGAAGGTTTCAAAGAGGGAACCGTTCCACTTTATCTGATTGGGATTTGAGGTTTACCTTAATGTTTTGGTGATGTATTTAGTAGATCTGGATATAAAGCTAGGTTTTAGTATGACATATAATAATTTGATTTATGGTCAGTCTGAGTGATAAATTTAAACCATATAGGATATGTTGATATATTGTTCCTGGATTTCAATGGTCCATTGGGTCAACACCTTCCTCTAGTTAAGTTTTCTTACAACAATAGCTTTCAGTCAATCATTTTGATGGATCCTTATGAATATATCTATGGAAGGATGTGAAAAAATAAAATGTTCATGGATGAATATATAGAGATAAAATTATTGGGACAAGTTCTAGATAAGGAAATGGAAGATAAGGTTAGATCTATTAAACATCACAAAAGGACGACAAAAATTCCACAAAAAAACTATTATGAGAATAATTGATGAGAGCTAGAGTCTGATATCCATGACTGGGTATTTATATGAATATATACATGGAATAAGTTTTGGATGTTTATAAATATAGGAAATTTGAGAACAAGATATATTTTTAACATTTAAATATTTTATCATATTTAGATAGTAGGATATCTTTGGGTGCTTCCACTGAATCTCTCTCAAGTTCACGATGTCTTCCATGTATCACTCTTAAGGAAGTGCATAAATAATCCTTTACATGTACTAAACATAATGGTATTACCACTGTATAATGATATTTATTTTAATAAAAAACCTCTTGAAACTATAGATCATAGAGATAATTTTCTACTAAATAAGACCACTCACCTGGTCAACATTTTTTTGTGAAATCATAAAATTGGGAATGTTATGTGGGAACCTGAGGATGCGATGAGAAAGAAGTTTCATAATTTATTTGTATCAGAATGATGTATTTTTAGGGGAAATTCATTTTAAGGGGGATAAAATGTATCGCCCTCAGATTTTATAATATATTTCTCTTAAAATAATTTATTTTATTTTTTTCAATGGCTTGATTTACTCACAACACCAAGTTCAAATGGACCATGATATCTTATTAAAATGTTATAGGATGGTTATCACCTAGATGATATATTGGATAATACGAATAGAAATAACTAAATTATGAAACATTTATGGTTTATACATTTATAAAATAAATTCATTGGTTACCAATTTATTAGAAAAAATAAAATTATTTTTGAGTAAAAGCGATATTTATGAGAAAAATGTTTTTATGTGCAAAAACATGTTTTATCATAATAAATTAAACAAATTAATTTTAGGGATTGAATTTATTAAAATTTATATATCATAATTTTAATCATTTTTTTAATATTCATCTATATTTATTATAGTTATTTAATAGGATTAAAATTAAATTTAATGCTTAAGAATGTATTTTTCCAAAAATAAGGGGTTTTTAACATGTTATAATTTTAAATTAAAATTAATTTAATCCAAAAAATATATTGAATTTTCCAAAAATGGATTAAATATTTTGAATCAAGAGGTTCAAATTAGGTAAATAGGTCCCTTTTATATTTATCAATATGAATAGTAACCTTAGTAAAATTTACCACCCATGTAAAGGGTAAATCTTGTTAACCTAGGTTAAAATTGTGTGATAAGTACATAATAATTCATCTTAATTATTATTATATGAATTTAATTCTATAATTATCACCTTAGTGTTGAAATTTAATAATTTAAGGTACTCTTTTCCATGAAAATGAATTATATAATATGTAAATCAATGAAAGTTTCAAAATATTTCTCTCTTTGTTTTTAATATCCCTTATGTGTCTACGTAGGGAAAAAAATTAGGATCGAATATAAGTATCTATATTGATCTTAATAAAACTATTTTAATTATATAAATTAACTTATATTTTCTGTAATAATAAAATTTCTTTAAATTCATTTTAAACACCAACATAATATTTATACAATTAATAAAAAACATAATAAATGATAATAAATATATAAGATTTAATAAAATTTGAGTGATTTAATTTGTTACACGAATTGTTTATTTGAAAATGAAATATTAGGGTTTTTTAAAATGATTATATTATATATACAACTTTGTATTCAGGTATTTGAGGTCAAATTAAATGAATAGATTATGAATTAGAAATAATGATATTTATAAAAATAATATTTTATTAAATCACATAAAAATCATAAAAATATTAAAATTTGACAATTGGGATATGATAAGGTGTAATATGTCATTAATTTATAATTTATATTTCATTTAGATCCTTTTTTTATTGATAATGAATTTAATATGGTTTAATATTTTAAAAAATTCCAAGAGGGCCCCCATTAATTATAAAAGGGAACCCTTCTTTCTCTTCAACACACCACTTTGAGCTATCTAGCTTGACCAACCTCTGTGAAGTTATATTTTACACTACCATATCCAAATTTTAGAGGATAAATTATTCCAAATGTCCATCCCTTGATCCCTTAAGAAGATAGTTAAAGGAGGTGTTTCTAAGAATAGTTAGTTTCCTTAACCGATCACTTTCTTTTTAATTATTAATTTTCATACTAAAAATTTGTTATCGTATTCATAAAATAATAAAATAAGTATAAAAAATATAATTTTATTTTATTTTTATTTTGAAATATCCTTTATTAACACTATTTCCATAAAATAGGAAGTGATGTATTGGTCATGCATATGTATGGATTACCATCTCCACATAGTGATACAATTTATTTTCCATCACCATCTATCATGAATGATTATTATGTTGGTATTAATGTTTATATGTTCAATATATGAAATAATTATTTTTGTTAAATTATCATATCATATCAACCATCTCAACTTTATAACTTTTGGAAAATGATAATTTTGTTCGTTCGTACGTGTGGACTACCACCTCCACAAAAGGACGTGATTTGTTTTTCATTTCTATTTTACTTGGATTATAATAAAGATTTATTTAAGGAATATATATAATATATGTCATATAATAATTATTCTATAATGGTGAGTTATTATTTACATTTATTTCCTTCCATTATTTAAAATATGGGAAAATCGTCCATACATACATATAACATACCGTCTCCATGAAAACTGAAATTCATTTTTCAATATTTGACTTTTATATATGACTCTAAATATTTATATAATAAATATATATGATATTTAAATAATTATTAATATTATATATAGTTTTTAACCATGATAAATTTATAAGGAAATAAACTAACGAACCAAAACATACATGAAAAATGAAGCAGTTGTTTCCCCGAATAGTTATTTTAATAAAAAATTATTAATGGATGAAGTGAGAAAAGGTTATATTTAAATAAAATATGGTGTGATATATATTATTATGGTTTGGTAATATATTTATAATAAATATATATTTATTATATAGGAGGTTCAAACACATACAAAGGATGTTGGACCTAAAATAAGGCATTTATGCTTCAATCCTTTTTTAATCGAGGTTATTTATGGATGAATTAACATTAGGGGAAATTATATTATCATTATCTATCTAATAATTTTAATTTTTATTCTCATATATTTAATTATAATGATTAAATTTTTTCCAATAAATTCCCCCTCTTTAAATACTCAATATCTGAACAAACCTTTATAAGGAAAATCGATTATGTTTTACTAACCGGTCAAGAAAATTTTCATCAATGTCCACATTTTTCTAAAATGGTTTCAATAATTCTTTTAATATAATTATAGGTGTATTTAAAAGTTTTTTTTACCTATGATTGAATTTTCTTACACATTTTTTTCAAAGGAATCTATTTTTTTAATGAGGTATATTTAAATTTTTACAAAAAATATGAAAAAAATGTTTTCTTTTAACTAATATGGTACAAACAAAATTTAATGTCATCATGGCCGTTCAATGTTTTGAACCTTCCTTTACATGATTCCAATGTTATTTTCAAATAAAAGTTTTTACATAATATTTTGAAAAAATTCAAATTTTAACAGTTATTTTAAAAGTGGAAAGGTTATTTTCATCATGAAATATTTCATTCATATTATAAAGGATTGTTGATCAGTGATAACATCCACTGATTCTAATTATTCTTTACTAGGGATATGATCCAATAACACCATTATTACTATTTTTTTGAATGGTTAATATTTATATTGATGATATATTTATAAAACCCATTTATTTTCCATGGTTATGCTATTATGGATTTAGGAAATGTTTTTGAAACCTATTTTCTATTAATTTATTTTAATTTAACGATATAATGATTGGTTTTTGATCTTGTGGTATACATATGTATGGTTTTCATTATGTTATAGAAGGTTGTGTTATAAAAAAATGATTATGGTTATTCTATTACTTAGGATAGTGGTTACATTATAAACTAGGGAAGGTAGTTATCTTATAACCAGGGATTGGTGGGCCTAGAATTATATGGCCCCTAATGAATTGGGTAATGATTGATATATCATGAGAAAAATAGGGCTGGAATGGGCAGTGAACCCATTTCAGTAGGGAACTTTTTCTACTATGATAGTCTTTATTGAGAACTGTGACTACTATTATGGAATAGTGAGTGAACCCAATCCACTATGATATTCTTAGAAAAGAGCTGTAACGATTAAGGATATTATTTTCTATGCTTATTCCATAATTTCATATCTTATTCCAATGTTATGCTCTCTTGGATCATGTTATTTGATTACTTTATTATTCATATCTTATGAACTTCATATAATTATGCCATTAAAAAAATATTATTATATTTTATATACATGGTAAGTTTTTCAAATTTTATTATCATGTTATCACACCCTTATTCTCATGTTGAGTTTATGTGGCCATCGATATCTCCATTATTTAACATTATTGATCTTCTGAGTTCAACCTCTCTTATTTTTTCTTTCCAAAGGTTATGAATAATGGTATTAAGTATGATATGTCTATTAAGGGATATAGTTATGAAGAACATAATGGGAGAAACTAATAAAGACATTTTTTATATGTCTATGTTTCCAAATATACCATCCCTATACGATTATTGAGTGGATAAAATTACTAGGTAAAGAATATTCATCTAATCAGATGTAATATCTCTGTATGATAAGTGTGGGTCATTACATCTATAATTTTAATTTATTTTTGAAACATAATTTATTATGTGATACGAACTGATTATACAACATATTAAATTTTTTCTTTGAATTTTAAAAAATTATATTTAAAAAAAAAATCATTCAGGAATGAATTTATCATAATTTATAGATTGTTTGATTTTTTTTCATTATCCTTATTGGTTAGTTACTTTGAATTTTAATTCACTTATATCATTTATTCATCACATATATGAAATTTTAAACCTATTTAGAGATATATTTACTAATTATCACAACCATCACATTTCGTTAAGGTTTTATTTACCTTGAAACTACCCATCTAATGTTATTGGTCTTCTTAAATGGACTTCTCAATTTTGGTATTGAACATGATCACATGACTTTGTTCTTAAAATATATTTTGTTGAACACTTTAAAGTTCCATTTTCATTAAATTTAGTAATTTTTAAATTTATTTTTTTATTAATGTAAATGTGTATCAATTATGTAACACCCCAAGATGTTATTAAATATATATATATATATATTAATAAATTTAATTTCTTAAATATCTTGTATTACATGAAACACTATGTTTTAGATAACCTTGTTATACTATTACAGTATTATTATATAATGTGAATATTAAAAAATATCTATTAAATTGTAGGGTATGAATAAGAATAACTAAATTATGAAAATTATATTGTTTAAAAATGTATAATATAAATTCTTTTTCTATAAATTAATTAGAAATAAAAATAAAAATAATTTGAATGAAAAAGAAATATTTTTATGGAAAACCATTTTTCTTCATACACTATGTTTTATTAACATAATTAATTAAATTAATCATTATTTTTGAATTATTTTAATGAAATTTAAATATTAAATCAATTTTTTTATCTTTCACATAATATATTTTCTATGCATTGGATAATAATACATCTAGTTTTGTGATTAAAAAATATATTTTTTTTCTTAAAATTGAGTTGGTTTAGTTTTGTGAACTTATCTTAATATTTTTTTTTAAAATTTAGAATATTTATTTGAAAATATTAACTCCATTTTTAAAATCATATTACAAAAATTACCTAATAAATATGTTTTAGAGTTTTCTAAATAGTTTAATTTATCATTGAATTTTGAAAATATTTTTTAATAAAAAGTATCTTTTTTAAAGAATTTACAAAGATAAATTTTGTTTTAATATGGTTTTAAGGTAAAATTAGTTCAATCATATAATTATCATTCAAATTTAGTTCATTGGAAAAAAATTCTATGGTCAATTTTAATATGAAAACTATTTATATATTTGACAAAATTTTCTTGTGAAACCCTTTTTATATCTCATCAATGGGTTTAATTTTAAATCAAATACTAGAAAATTATGAATTTAATTTTTTGAAAGGGATTCCATAATTATAATCATCATAATTATAATTATATAATAAGTTAAAATTAATATTTTTTATAATTAAAATTAAAAACTAAAAAATAATTATCATGGTTAAGGATTAAATGATATTACCGGGGCATAAACAAAAAATAATGGTATTTTCCAATAACAATTGTATGAATCATATTTAATATCCATATATCTACCATATAATATCCCAAATTACAATATATGTAAATTTGGATGATTTTGTTTTGTGAAAATAGCTTTATTATTCGTTATTCTTTTATGAAATATCCAAGTGGGGTCCCTCCCCCACTAATAAAAGAAAATATTATCTCCTATATTGTACAAACATTAATATAATTTTAGTTATTAAAATATCTTCCCAATAACCTTCATTTTATACCTTCACACATACTAAAATACTTGTATTTATTAGGAAACACACATATAAATTCTATTGGGGTTAATCTAAATCGGTTGTCTGAAGAAGAGGTATCAGT
This sequence comes from Viscum album, assembly GCA_963277665.1. Classification (NCBI taxonomy): domain Eukaryota; kingdom Viridiplantae; phylum Streptophyta; class Magnoliopsida; order Santalales; family Viscaceae; genus Viscum; species Viscum album. The sequence goes on from OY728159.1 coordinate 70,787,401, forward strand.
CTAAACCGGGCATTTTATTTTATTACGTCCTTAGAATATTATTCAACCATTATGATATAATAACATCATTATTTACCATATAATTATATTTTATTATTTTAATTTTATTAACCATATCCATCTCCCCAACCATAAAATGGGAAACAAGACCACTGATCGTGTATATGGCGGACAACCGCCACGCGAACTGATGCAATTTGTTTTCCATCAGTGCTTATGATGTATGGATATAATGAAGGATTTAATATATATATATATATATATATGATATTTATGACATAATTATACTTATATAATTATAAAATCACATCTACCTTCATTCCTACCAATCTATTGGAAAATGATAATATTTCACGTGCATATATGTGGACTTCCGCCTCTACAAAGCGATGTGATACATTTCACATATATGCATTACATAGATATTAAAAAGGATACATTTGATATATATATATATATTTCTTATATGATATAAAGTAAATTATTTAAAGGTTAATTATTATATACCTTTCTTTTATTCCATCCGATGAATAAATAGAATCATTATTCTTGCGAACGTATGACCTACCATCTCCATAAACAGTGTAATAAATTTTTCTATATATAATTTTATAGTTCAATATAAATATTTATATAATGAATAAATATGATAATTATATCATGATTAAAATTTGGGAGATTATGGATCGATGATCAATGTTCAAGGACCAAAACATACAGCAAGATGGTAGCAGTTTTCACCCGAAACAATGATTTTAATAAAGAAATATTTATAAATGAGTGGTAAAACGATATAAGTAAATAATATATGGTATTATATTTATAATTATTTTTCTGTAATAGATTTATAATAAACCAATTTTTATTTTATTGTTGGTTTTAATGTTTTTGAAGAAATTCAAAACACGAGGTAAGGGATTTTTGTATCACATTTATTTTTGTGGGACACATGCCATATTCACAAATTATTTATTTTATTTAGGGAATATAATTCTCATGAATTTATTTTATGATTATTATCATGAAAATTATGAGATATAATATCTATATAAGGTTTTTTCCTTCATGAGGATTATAACTTAAAATATACTAATTTCATAAGGGTTTCACGATGCAATCTCATTGTTTATGGGGGATTGTTAGAGATTATGATTCAGATGATGAAATATTACTTTCTATCCCCCAAGAAACACATTAAATTTATTATCATATGATTATTTCGGTATAATACATGTTTTATTTTAATTTCCTTGTCTTTAATAACTAGAGATACTAAAACATTTTTTTAAGGAGAAACCAACTTTATTTCTCTGATCTGTCAAAATTATGTTCTCTTGAATGTCCTTGTTTTTCTAAAAAAAATTTAAAGAATGTTTTAAAATTCCAAATTATTTTTAAAGTACTTTTTTCCCATGTATTAACTTATTTAATTTTTTTTTTAAATCTATCTTCTTTCCATTTTCTAAACGAGTTTCTTTTAACTTTTTACCGATAATGTGAAAGGAATATTTTTTAACATATCCAACATGAACATAATTTCCCACAATCATGACCACTTAATTATATGAAGCATAGATTATATATTTTGAAAGTTATTTTAAATTTATTTTTTCTTTAATATTTGATAAATTTTTATATTTTCAATATGTGATTTCTAAATTAAAATGACATTTTCCCCAAGAATGTGTTAATGATATTTTTATGGTATTTTTATTAATCAATTAAAAAAACATAGATTTTATTTATTCTATACAAGGTATATTTTTAAATTATATTTTAATTATTCTGTATGTGGACGGTTTATGATTATGTTAACTTTATTTTTATGAAACTCTATTCTTTTACACTTGTTTTGAAATGTTAAAAAGATGAAATGTTTATGAAACATCTTTTTACAAAAGATATGATATGATGAAATTATTATGAAACCCATTTACATTTCATGGATTAGGATATAAGGAATGTTTTATTATCTTTTTATACACATATTTTTTTAATTGTCATGGAAGTTGGGCCTTGATTTATATATCTCTCAAATTAATTGGGTAAAGATGGATATATTATGAGATAATAATGAATGGAATGGGGGAGAGATCCCAGTTCAGTATGGTAAATTTTCTAATATGATAGTCATGGGAGTGAAACTTAACTACTATGGTAGTTTTATGAGTTATCCCATTCCACAATGATTGTCTTGTAAATAATCCTTGACTACTATGTAAACGTTTTTCTATGATTATGTGTATACCAAAAATCAATGTCTTTTTTCAATGTTATACCACCATGGACTATATTCATTGATTATTTATGATTAATGTATTATAATGTAATAATATTTACACTAGGACATGAGATTATGATTTATGATATACAAGGATTGGTTTTCAAATGTTATGATCATGTCCTCATACTCTTATTCTCATGTTTTATTTTATTGATAATTGATATCTCCCTTTCTTACTTTAACTGAACATTGGAGCTTACCCTTTCATATATTTTATTTTCCAAAGGTTATGAAGAAATGTATTATGTATGATATGCCTATGAAGTCTTCTATTTATAATGAAAATATTGGGAGATGATGTAGTTCACTTATGAACTAGTTGTTTCTATGTCCATATTTCCAAATATTCTAGACATATATATTTATAAAATGGATTATTATGTTATGAATTGAATATTCATATAATAAGATTTAATATATATATATGAAATGTATGGGATGTTATAGTTGGTATCATAGGATGGTTTATTTAACCATTTGAAATTAAGATTATAAATATTTTTTAGAACCCAAGGGATTAGTAAAATTATAGGAAAATTACCATGAATTTTGATGAATGATTGTACAAGTGGTTTTCCAAGAAATTCTAGACCTTTCTGGATACTGTAATTGAGTTTTGATCTAGAATAGTTTTACCCATGTGCAATATCACTAAAAAGGGAACCCTGGGATTCAACTTGATCATTACCTATTTCATTACTACTAGACTATATGGACGCCTAGTTTGACACCATCATGGGATATTCTTTGGAAATCCACAAACTATTTATGAACCATTATGATGCATTTTAATATATTATAGCCCTAAATGACCCCAAATAAACATATGTCATCATATATTGAAAAGAATGTTTCATGCTTTAGACATCCTATAAATTAATTTTCAAGATTATGTGGCTTCCCACTTTAATTGTTATTTCTCACATTATTTTTTGGTTTTAATAAATAGATTGAACCTGAATGAATCATGTTAATGATTAATGTGATGAAGAATTTAACAATTTTCCTACTATGTAACAAAATTTCATGGAATCTATAATGAAAACTCTCATTTCTATGATCGCACAACTTTCTTAAGAAATGAATCATGTTGAACTTACAAATAAAGGAAGAAGGGAAAACTATTCTATTAAGTTATTAATTTGGGAATATCCTCATTCATTTAGTGGTTCCACTAATATAATTGTATATTATCAAAGGATATGTATCGTTGAAAATATTTTTTCCATTCTCCAATGTTTTGATCATGAAATAGTAATTTTGGTTGACTATTATTTTGATTGTGGATGATATTAGTTATGGAATCTTATAAAGAATACAAGGAAAAAAATAGAAATTGAATCCAATGAGTGAGATTATTTTAAGAGATTATATTTCAATAAAAACTTTCCTATTGTTATTAATATGAATATAGAGAAGGAATTACTTGATCTAAATTAAAAGTATGATGAATCCATTGGTACCTATGAGTAAAATTTTATGATACATATAAGGTAAGCTTTAGTTATTATCATTCAACCTAAAAGTAAGGTTGATTTATTCTTCAATGTCTTATAACCATGTCTCTAAAAGTCATTATCCTTAATGGGTTTTAATAACTATGATGAAATCATTCAATGTGCTATTGAGCTGAAAACCGATATTGGGGTTACCCATCAATATAACAGTACTGATAAGAATATAAATATGAATCTTTGTAACTTTCCCTGGAATTTTGGGAATTGAACAAGATGAAAATCGAGAAAAAAGTATCCCTAACCCTATATTGATTACTTTTTTGATCATCAATGTGAATATTAATTCTTTTCCATGCTTGACCTTCTTTTTGGATATCATCAAATGAGGTTAAATAAGGATATACAGAAGACCAAATTTCATACAAGGTATGGACACTATCCATATATAGTGATACCATTTTATCTTACTAATAACCCTTCCATATTCATGGGTTTAATGAATACATACTTTAGATATTACGTTGATCCATTTTTGGTAGTATTTATAGAATATATTCTTGTATATCCAAATTGAAAGGAAGAGAATAAATATCACTTGAGATTTGTGTTTTAGACCCTAAGAAATGGGAAGTTGTATGAATTTTTTTTCTATTATGAATTTTAGAAACAAAAGGATTAATTTTTGGGTTATATAATCTCAAGAGATAATATGTATATATGGATACATTAAAGAATGAAGTAATTTACCATTGGCCTATACAAACTGCAATGAATGAGATCTGATGTTTTTTGGCCTGGATAGATTTTATCAATGATTTTTATGAAATTTTTCATGATCTTATAATCCACTCTTCATGTTAACTCAGAAAGGATTCATGTTCATTTGAAAAAGTAAATGCAAAGAAAATTTCATAGAACTAAAGATAATTTTAGTTAGTGAAAATATCCTTACATTACCCTATAGTGGAGAAAGGATTGTAATCTATAGTGATACATAAAATAAGGGAATGGGATGAGTTATCATGAAGAATGTAATGGTTATATATTATTCCTCACAAAATGGAATGAGCATGAGAGAAATTACCCAACTCATGATTTGGAGTTATTTATGGAAAGTTTTTCATTAATGATATAGAGACATTATATTTATGGGGAAATATGTGATATATATATAATGATAAAAAAATTAAATTATATTTTCACATAAAAAGATTTGAATATGTTCCGTATAATATAGTTCTATCTTATTAAAGTTTATGACTTTTCAATACATTACCACCCTTGAGAAATGAACAAGGTGCATTATTCTTTTAATAGAATGGATCATGATAGCTTATCAATGATAAGGATAAAAAAGATCCAATATTTATGGATTCTCAAAGGATAGATCTTGAAATATTTATGTTTGAGGATAAATAGTATCTTTCATAAATAAATGATCATCCATATATCCATGAGACGATTAAAGAGTCACATAAGGAAGATGTATTATTTATTAAGGTATCAAATGTTACAATGATCAACCTTGATTATGATGGAATAGTAATGTTCAAGAATGATGTATTTTTTCCATCCATACCATATTTAAAGAAGGATCCATTGAATGAGTCTTGTAGTTTATCATTATCGATTCATTATGGATGTATAAAGATGTATAGAGTTATGAAAGAGTATTTCTACTAGGAAAAATATTAAAAGTTACAATACTGAGTATAAATCTATGTGTATGGTATTTCATGATTGTAATTATGAGAAAAAAATTCTAAGGTGATTGTTTCCGATGCTTTTGTCGGGGCGCGCGCATCCGTCTGTGGAGGACGCGCTGATTTTTGCCCCGCATTCCCGCTTTCCAAAGGCGGGCGACATTCTTTCCTTGTTCAGGTACGTCTGCTCCTTGATCGAAACAGGATGATGGGATGTCAGTTCTTCCTCCCGTGGATTCCTCCTCGGAACTTGTCACCTAGTCCGGGTCTCCCTCATAGATTTAAGATGTGCTCGTGAATCTCATTCACGGCGCCATATCTTCATGGACGCCGGTTAATTACACTACTTCCGTCAAGACATTCCATGGGGTCTTGACATGGTAGTGACCTTCGGTCGGAGTAGGTGGCAACATCAGGCATGTCATGGAATCTCTGGGTGCATGGACATTGGGGAACCTGTATTCTTCCTCATAAGAGGGCATCTCAAGGGTGCAGAACCCGAGGCATGCATCTGAGGTTTTCCTCAGCTTCCCGTGTTTAACACAGGGTATGGAGCATGTTTAACGTCTTGCAAAGATGGAATAAGGGTGACCAGAACGTCCTATAGAGACGGATCGATGGTGGTGTGCCCCGTAGAGGGGAGATGTCACACCGTAATGGCTGATCTGAACACCACTGAGGGCGGATCAGGGGAAGTGCACCCCAAGACGGGGTACATTACCATTGGTTGGGATTGAACCTCTTGGAGGTTTCCTATGTACCCTGTGTAGCGGAAAGGGATCAATACCCACGTAGTTCGAAGGGGTGATGAATCGGGGTGTACACAGAGGACAACGACCCAGAAATATGCTGGGTCTTACACATGGAAAGAGGCCCATGCACCGCTAGGAGCAGCGAGGAGGTGGATGGCATGATCCCACCGGGATGTGGCAGCCCAGGTGAGAATCAGGATGGGTGATGGATGGATGAATGAAGTGGAGGGGGAATGAAATGGGACCATCGCAGGGGAGACAATGAAGTTGGGCTTGAGCCTTGAAGAGGCTTCCTACATATCCCCGTGGAGGGGAATCAAAGTCCGCGTAGTTCGGGATGGCGCCGGTGAACCGACGTGAAGGTGGACCTTGGTTCGATCCGTCAGCGAACCAAGGTGAAGGTGGACCTTGGTTCGATGGGCATTGCCAGCGAACCAACGTGAAGGTGGACCTTGGTCCGATGGGCATCGTCAGCGTACTGACGTGAAGGTGGACCTTGCCCTAATGAGCATCGTCAGCATACCGACGTGAAGGTGGACCTTGGTCCGATGAGCATCGTCAGCGTACCGACGTGAAGGTGGACCTTGGTCCGATGAGCATCATCAGCATACCAACGTGAAGGTGGACCTTGGTCCGATGAGCATCATCAGCGTATCGACGTGATGGTGGACCTTGGTCCGATGAGCATCGTCAGCGTACCGACGTGAAGGTGGACCTTGGTCCGATGAGCATCGTCAGCGTACCGACGTGAAGGTGGACCTTGGTCTGATGAGCATCGTCAGCGTACCGACGTGAAGGTGGACATTGGTCTGATGAGCATCGTCATCGTACCTATGTGAAGGTGGACCTTGGTCAAATGAGCATCATCAGTGTACCGACGTGAAGGTGGACCTTGGTCCGATGAGCATCGTCAGCGTACCGACGTGAAGGTGGACCTTGGTCCGATGAGCATCGTCAGCGTACCTACGTGAAGGTGGACCTTGGTCCGATGAGCATCGTCAGCGTACCGACGTGAATGTGGACCTTGGTACGATGAGAATCGTCAGCGTACCGATGTGAAGGTGGACCTTGGTCCGATGAGGATCATCAGCATACCGACGTGAAGGTGGACCTTGGTCCTATGAGCATCGTCAGCGTACCGACGTGAAGGTGGACCTTGGTCCGATGAGCATCGTCAGCGTACCGACGTGAAGGTGGACCTTGGTCTGATGAGTGGTGGACTTGAGCCTCTGGAAGGATTCCTACGTACCATGCCTTGACATGGATCAAATACCTCGTAGTTCAAAGGATTGATGGAATACGGTTTAACGTCATGCGGGATGATAGCGAATCCTGACGTGAATAAACGACGGGCGGTGGGTGTCGGTGAACCGATGTAAATGAGGGACCTTGGTCCGATGGGAGATGGGATTGAACCTCTGGGAGGATTCCTACGTACCATGCCTTGACATAGATCAAATTCCTCGTAGTTCGGGTGAAAATGGGGCTTGGCACACCGACAAGGAGACGGTTTGGGCCAATGATTGTTGGGCTTGAACCTCGGGGAGGCTTCCTACATACCATGCCATGACATGGATCAAAGTCCACGTAGTTCGGAATGGATGAGTCACAACGGCTTGCCGTCGGACCCGGATGCAGTTTAACGTCATGCTGGACAGGGATGTGACCCGGCGTAAATGAATGATGGGTGAGATTGAACCTCTTGGAGGCTTCCTACGTACCATGCCTTGACATCTATCAAAGACCTCGTAGTTCAAATGGGGCTTTGTCGGCGAACCGACGTGAAGGTGGACCTTGGTCCAATGAGTGGTGGGCTTGAACCTCTGGAAGGCTTCCTACGTACCATGCCTTGATATAGATCAAAGTCCTCATAGTTCGCTATGGGTGGGGGTCAGGGTCGGTGCTCACTCTAAGCCCACGTGAGTCATGCTCGGTGTGATAAACAAGAGGTTGCAAGGACCCGATGATCACGCCCCGAAGAGTGGGTCCGTGAGAAGCGAAGAGGGGCTTACGCGTTAGGCGACCCATGGTGCTGGGACATACTCCAGGATAGAGGCCCAAAGAAAAGAATGATGATAGTTTCGGGCTTGATGACGGTTTACCGCCGATTGGGGGTTTCAACGGCTTACCGCTGGATTGGGTGTGAACGGCTTACCGCTGGATTGAGTCACAATGGCTTACCGCTGGATTGGGTGTGAATGGCTTACCGTTAAATGGAGGGAAAATAGTGGATGGGGCTTACGCTAGGAAGCTGCCCGGAAGTCGATATAGAGTGGCAATGGTGAATGGGGCTTACGCAGGGAAGCTTCCCGGGTGCCGCTAAGGAGCGGCACTGGTGAATGGGGCTTATGCAAGGGAGTTTCCCGTAGTTTCTTCCTCATGTCTGGCCATGAGGGCATCCCAACTCACTGGTGAATTGAGGCCCTCGCCTGTGCACTGGTGCACAAGAGGGGTAATGCCAAGGGGCATTAGAATCATGCCACTGTAGTCATGGCATTGAGCATCTTACGCTTGGAGCATAAGGCATCTCCTGTCTGGGACAAGAGGCATCCTACGTTAGGGACATGGGCCGTACTACAGTTTAGAGTCTTGTAGGTAAGACTATTAGCATCTCATGCTAGGAGCATAAGGAATCTCTTATTTGGAGCTAGAGGCATCCTATGTTTGGAACATAGGGAGAATACTATAGTTTATAGTCTTGTAGGTAGGACTGTTGGCATCTCATGCTGGGAGCATGAGGCATCTCTTGCATGGAGCAAGGGGCATCACATGTGTGGATCATAGGGAGAATACTACAGTTTAGAGTCATGTAGGTAGGACTGCTGGCATCTCATGCTGGGAGCATGAGGCATCTCTTGCATGGAGCAAGGGGCATCCGATCATTTGTTAGATAGGGATCACTACAGTTTAAAGTCATATAGATATGACTGTTAGCATCTCATTCTAGGAGCATAAGGCATCTCTCGTATAGGGAAAGAGGCATCCTATGTTTGGCACATAAGGATTACTACAGTTTAGAGTCATGTAGATAGGACTATTGGAATCTCATTCTTGGAGCATAAGGCATCTCTCGTATAGGGCAAGAGGCATCCTATGTTTGGAAAATAAGGATTACTACAGTTTAGAGTCATGTAGATAGGACTATTGGCATCTTATGCTAGGAGAATAAGGCATCTCTCGTATAGGGAAAGAGGCATCCTATGTTTGGCACATAAGGATTACTACAGTTTAGAGTCATGTAGATAGAACTATTGGCATCTTATGCTAGGAGTATAAGGCATCTCTCGTATAGGGAAAGAGTCATCCTATGTTTGGCACATAAGGGTTACTACAGTTTATAGTCATGTAGAAAGGACTGTTAGGCAGAAGGTGCTTAGAAATGGTTGGTGTTGGGTCTTACGCAAGGGCGGCCCATTCTGGTTAAACCTGGCATAGGAGCCAAGTGATTGGGATTTGGAGGAGTTTCCTGAGGAATGGTTCGACTCAAGGTACTCGGGGAATTGATGATGAGAATCTCAACCCATGACATGGAATGAAACCCAGAGGAATATGTCAACTCAAGGTGTTTCATGGTGTGTGGAGGAGTATCTCTAATAATGGTATTCCATAGGTGGAAGGTGGGAGCACATAAGTGCGCAATGGGAAATCCCGACATCCCGGCCCGAAAAGGTCACGGTGCGACTCTCCATTTTAAATGGGGGTCTGTGACGGTTACAAAGGGACCGACCTGGAAGGTCGGGACCGCAGCCCGGCAGTGACCCCGAGAGGGGGTGCGGGGGCGCAGCCCCCGCGGTATGGACCGGTGGGCGCGAAGGTAGGATCCTTGCAAAGGATAGGTCTTCGCGAAGCAGCTTCGCGGAGCATGTCCTCGCGTAGCAATAGTCTCTCGCAGAGCATAGGGGTCTCGCGGAGCTTGGTCTCACGGAGCAGCATCACGGATCATAAGGCTCTCGTGGAGCAAAGGGGTCTCGCGGAGCTTGGTCTCGCGGAGCAGCATCGCGGAGCATAGGCTCACGGAGCATGGCCCCGCGGAGCCTCGGCTCGAAGAGCAGCAACATGAAGGAAGCTGCTCGCGGAGCATGGCCTCGCGGAGCCGCAATGCGGAGCTCCGCTCAGCCGCCCAAGGGGAAAAGTGGCCGTGGCCGTCCTTTGAGAAGGGTGGTGAGCTGGGTATTTATAGGAAAGGGACACTGCGAAGCAGAACTCCTGCGCCGCCTCCGGTGCTTCGCGGCGCGCTCGCGAACGTCAAATTTGTTCGCGGAGAGGTACCGCCTCCGGAGCTTCGCGGTGGGCTCGCGAACGTCAAATTCGTTCACGGAGAGTTACCACCTCCGGAGCTTCGCGGGACCGCGCTGCTCAGGTTCTTCGCATCGGTACTTCGCATCAGTGCTTCGTGAGGGGTCTTCGCGGTGCCTCACGAACATCAAACGGGTTTGCGGAGCCTCTTTCCTCATTGCTTCGCGGCGGTGCTCCGCGATCACAGAGGGGGCTTCGCGAATGGGCTTCGCGAACCAGATTTCCAGCCCAACTTCAAACATCCATAACTCCTAATCCGTAACTCCGTTTGGGCCCTACGACCTACCAAATAGAAGCATGCGAAATGGACTACGATCTTGGATCATGTATGGAGGCATTTGGAAAATTTTGGGGACGCGTTTTCCGGGGTCTACAGTGATCTTATTACCGTTAACAATTACGAAGTGGAAATGAAAAAAACACAATGTATTTTTTCATCATTCTCCCCAAAATGTTTAAAGTACATAATTCTATTTCGGTTGTAGTTGATCTATTTGTAAATTCATAACACATCACTATTATTAGTGAAGATTATCTCTAGATAAAATTTCTAAAATTTATATTAATGAAGTGTTAATTTTTCATGAAGTACCACATTCTATTGTATCTAACTTGGATCCAAGGTTTGCATCAAATTTCCAGTGACGTCTTTAGTAGGATCTGGATATATTGTTGAGTTTCCTCACTATATATCATCCTAAAAAATATGTTCAATTAGATAGAACCAATCATACCCTATAGGATATTCTCAGATAATGTTCTAGTTATTTAAAAGGTATTTTGGATCAAAACCTTCCTCTATTTGGTTTTTATTACAATAATATCACCCACTCTCAAATTCAGATTGCTCTTTAAGAAGAACACTATAGAAAAAAGTGTAGAATACCAGATTTATTTGGTTATGTTAGAGAAATAAATCTATTGATACTTGTGATGTATAAGGAAATGTATTGAATCTTTTTTCCATTTAGCAGCACATCGAGGAAACTCATAGTTGACAAAACATTTATTCTAAAAATCATTAGTGTGATATAGAATATGAACTATGTGAGAAGGTTTTACTATGAATTTAGAAATGTAATAATTATATAATATATTTAAATAAGGTAAATTTGATCCCTAGGTATATTTTCCTTATAGATATTCTTCATTGAGTAGGGATGTTATCTTATCACTTGGCATTCCCACTGAACCTCTCTCAAGTTTATAATGTGTTACATGTGTCTCTCATGAGGAAGTATATACCAGGTAATTTATATATACTAAACTCAGATTCCATACCACGGGAGAAATATTATTCTAATAAAAAACAACTTACATAGATTCTAGATCATAAAAATAAAGTTATATGAAATATAGGCCACTAACTTAATCAAAGTTTTATAGTGAAACCACTAATTTGAGAAAGCTATATGGGAACCTAAAGGTATGATGAGGAATAAGTATCCTTTTTTTTTGTTTAGAGTAATATAATTTTTAGGGTTAAATTCATTTGGGTGGGGGTATAATGTAATACCTTGAGATTTTTTGAAATATTTATTTTAAATAAAATAAGTTTCTTAGATAACTTATATGACACACAACACTGAGTTTAGAAGAACCAGGTTATTCTATTAAAATATTATTATTTAGCATGATAGTTATTAAATATCTATAATATTTGAAGGTATGAATAACAATAACTATGTAATTAATATGACAAGGATTCCAATTTTATAAAATAAATTTATTGGTTATCAAATAATAATGAAATAAAAATAAAAATAATTTGAAACTGAAAGAATTACTTTAAAACATTTTTATGATCACATTATGTTTTTTGATATTAATAAATTAAATTAATCACATTTTGGTAATGATTTTATTTAAATTTATATATTATATCCAACTAAATATGTTTTCATTTGTTGAATATTTTTTCTAGGCATGGGATAAGAATAAATCCTACTTTATACTTAAAAACTATATTTTTCGAAAAACTGTTCCGTCGACTTTAAAACAATTATTTTAAAAATAAAATTTCCCAATATTTTAGAATATTTTTTGTGAAAAAATTAAATCCACTTTTGAATAAAATTTCAAAAATTACCTTTGAGTAATTGTTTTTATAATTTTCTGAAAATATTATTTATTGACGAATAGTGAAAGTACTATTTTTTATTAAAAAGTATCATTTCATTTAATATATTTCAAATTTTCCATTTATTTATAATGTCTTAAAAATTAAATTTAGTTCAATTATATTATTATTAATCCAATTTTTTTTCTTTGTACTTAATTTTATGTTGAATTTTTATATGAATAATATTTATACCTGTGAAAACATTTTCTATGGAAAACTATTTTTCCTTCTCATCTAGTGGTTTAATTTTAAATTAGAATATGCAAATTCTATGAATTGAATTCGGTAAAATGTATTCAATATTTATAATCATAATAATTAATTTTATATATTATGTAAAACTTAATTTTAGGACATAATGAATTGTAAAAATAGTTAAAATTAATTAACGCAGTGCTGGTTAAAACGGGTTTACAGGTTGGTAAACAAACATATAAGGGTAATTTTTCCAAATAAACTTGTATAAATAATATTTTATGTAAATATTTACACATTATATTAGTCCACTTTATAATATATGTCAATTTGGAAGAATATTTCTTAGTAATGACTGTATAATTTTTATTTTTTAGGAAATTCCAAATTGTGTTCCCTCTCCCACTTATAAAAGAACACCTCCTATCCTTTAATATACACATTTAAAGATACTTTTAATCAGATAATAACATCCCATAACCCTTCATTACATCCCTTATAAAATCTTACATGCCTTTGTTTGATCAGAAAAACCTCATATGAAGGATTTGTTTGATAAGCTAAAGATGTTTTCCAAATAAGATACATCATCCATGATGTAGTGTTTTATTTTATTTATTCTTAAAAATCCATAAATATTGTTAAATATTTATTATATAATTACATCTATATATTACATATACTAAGATATTATTTTTTTACTCACATAACCTATATCCATATCATCTTCCATAAAATAGGAAAAAACCATCGATTGTATGTACGGCTGATAAAGCTAATATTTCCATTATTTATTATGTTTATTTAAATCATTTGAACCAAAAAAACTGTAATATTTTAGCATATTTGTATCAATTTTTCATTTATAATATGTTTTGGATAAAAATTAAAAATTTCTTAATTCTATAATTTTAACTAATTTTAATCACAAAATTATTTTGGTCTTTTATTTTAAAATTTTATTCCAAATTAAGTGATTATATTTTTTTAGATCCCTTAATTAATTTAATTAAACTTTTTCGTATGGAATAAAAACTTATTATAACTATAGGAGTCCCTAAAAAATAAATCATGTTGAAAAATTGTTCAAGAGGACTGTGTGAACCCCACTTCCATAACTGAAGCATAATTCGGGCTACACACCTCCAATTGAGAATATATCCATCACCAAGTAAGTTGGCATGAGAGAGAAAGGGAAAGGTAGATATTGAGGTCCTGATGAATATGTCATGCATTGATGCGATAATGGAAAATATGGAGGCTTCTCAAGTGATGTGAGGCTAGGAACCAAGTGGTTGTGGACGACGACACCCGACAAACACTCTCTTCTAAGTATCGATCGTATTATGTAATATAATTTTGAACTTACCTTAAAAATGTATTTTTTTAGTGAATGTGGTTGTTTTATTTATTAAATATATTTTCATCAAATTTATTTGGACGGTTATTCAATTTATAAAGTAAATTAATTGATTTCACTATTTACTTCTTTTGTGAGGTCTTGCCATTGAGCATAGTGATTTTAATTAGGTTTGATTAATTGGTAGTATTTATTTAATTTAATCACTTTTATAGGAGATAAAACAATAATATTGAGATATTTATGTGATATCTATTTAATTTTTAGTGTTCACCTAGGGGTCCTTTTGGGGAATTTAGAAATTCAATTAATAAATATTTTTAAACAAGGAAGAGGGAAGTTTCTGAAAAGTTGAAGCTTATCCATGACTAATGTTTTAATTATGATTTCAAGAACCTTCAATTATTATCAATTTATCTATATTCTCTATTTCCTTTCACTTTAGTTTATATCCTATATTCAAAATTTTAATCAAATCCCCAAATTTATCTTCTTGAGAAAATAAACAAAACAAAAGTGACAGTCTTGTAACTCAAATTTCGACCTCTTTGAGAGAAAATATAGGGAATTCTATATTGAATTTATCTTGGGGATATAAATTTTTATTTATGTTTTCATGAAAAAACCCCTAACAGTAATTGGAACCATTTTTGGGGAGGTTTCTTATGTTGAATTTATAGAAATTTTTTTTTCATGACACAAAATTCTCACCCAAATTTATTACCTTTAGATTCTAAAAATGATGGAACAATTCACTCTAGGGTTAAAGCTACTAGAAATCCTCCTATCCCACATTTTTAATCATCCACTAACACACTTATAAGGAACCTATTTTAAACAGAAATTACAATGGATAAAAATAGAACCTTGAAATAATTGGCTTTATCCTGTTATGAAAATCAAAAAAATCCTATACAATATCTCGATGCACTTGTTGGATTTAAAATAAAATCTGGTTTTATCCACCAACTTCAAAAATTTAATGGGATTCTAGGTTAACATCCACATAAAAACCTTCAAGAATTTAGTTATCTTTGTGCCAACATGAAACCACAAGGAGTTAATAGAAATCAAATAAATTTGAGTTCATTTCCTTTTTATTTATAAGCAGTTTCCAACAAATGGTTTTTCTATTCATATTGAACATTGATTAGAGATCGGAATGAATTGAAGAAAAATTTATTTGACATTTTTTCTTTTCCTCAAGAATAGTTTCCATTCAAAAAGGAGATTTTTGGGATTAGGAAAACTCAAGGAGAAATATTTCATGAGTACTGGGAAAGATTCAAAAGACTCTATTTTAGTTTTCCCCACCACCAAATCAGTGAATAACTTTTGATTAAATATTTTTATAAGGGGTTGTATCTTATTTATAGAACCATGATTGATGCTGTAGTAGGAGGGGCTTCTGTTGAAAAAACAATAGATTCTTCTAGGACTTTAATTGCAAACATGGCCCAAAATTCTCAACAAATTGGATCAAGAGGCCTTCTTAATGTAAAATATGCCCAAGAAGTCCCCATTTCTAGTCCTAAAAAACATAATAGTGAGTCAACTTTATGATATTAACACCATTGTGATATCGATAATGTTTTCCAACAACCCACCAACACCACCAAAAATTGATTAGAATTTTTAAATTCATGTCCATTGTGAAATTTTATATTCCAATAATCAATTTAGTGATCAATTCCAACAAATGAAAGTGGATTTTGAGAAATAAAATTCATTTTTTCATGGAAAAACCTTTAAATTAAACCAAAAAAGGCCATTTCAAAGCAACCAAAATTTCAATCAGGGCAAGAAAAACCAATCTAATGAATGGTTTTGACAGCCCGACCAAAATAGAACTTCTTTCAAGGAAAATAATGTAATTATCAACCAAGATATTTCAATGAGAAAGACAATGCTCATTCTAGAAGAAACCATCAACCCACCCCTCACACTCAGAAGACATAAATCAACATTGAAGAAATAATGAGACAAGAAAAAGAGTTCTAAAAACAACAGTAGAACACGATGAATACCTTGATGACTCAAATGGGTAAACTTACCTATGATGTAAGTTTCATGAAAAATAAAATGATTAGAGGTTTTCCCTCATAGCCTCAAGTGAATCTAAGAGATATTGGGAAAGAAAATGTGAGTGAAATTTAACCTAGGAGTAGGATAAGATTGAATATCCTTTAAACTGATAAAATCAAACCTACTGCCGACACTATTAATGAGAATCCCCTATTGATGGAAGATATGAAAATTATAAATTTGATTTTAATGGAAACAAAATTTCAAGAGAATATTTTTTTAAATAATAAAAAATGATTGGAAGAGGATGTATGGTCCTTATGTTTCCCCCAAAAGTACTCAAGTTAGCTCAAAGAATTCAAACCACTATTTCCTTACCCTGTGAGTAAACCAATAGTGAAATCAAGTGATGAAAAAGAGTTGGAAAAAGAAGGTTTTTGATACTTTCATAATAATTCATGTCAACATACCATTTCTTGATGTTGTGAAACAAATTCCGAGGTATGCTAAGTTTATGAAAGATATGTGTACCCACAAGAGAAAATTCAAAGTATGTGGAAAGGTTAACTTAGGGAGGAATTATTCATCCATGATTCAAAATTATTTTTATTATAATTTTAATGACACATGAACCTTTAACATTCTTTTAACCACTAGGAAATGTGAATTTAATGTTGTCATGCTTTATTTAGGGGACGACCTCAATGTTATGAGACATTCTATTTACTCATATTTTCATGTTGGAGAATGGAAACCCTCTATAATTATCATTCAAATTACCAACCAAATTACAACTAAGCCTTCTGGATTTATAGAGGATGTTCTCGTTTAGGTGAGAGACTTGATTTTTCTTGGGGATTTATATGTCTTGGATATGGAAGATGAATGGTTTAGTACCCATGAATCTATCATTATAGGGAGACCATTCCAAAAAATTGAAAAATAAATCATCAATTTTCACAAATGAACACTTTCAATAGAGTTTGGAGGAGATGTTATTTATTTCAATATTTTTCAATCCATAAAACACCCGGTTAAGGATCATTCACCCCCAAGTAAAAATTATTGATCAGTTTCCCACTGATATGTTACCTAACTTTTTCTATAATGAAAACCCAACTACTGATTTAAAAGATTGAAATTTATTTGTTCCAAAATCTGATGAAAAATAGAGGAAAATGGAAGCTTGTTATGAGTATTGGAATGTTGATATCGAATCATATGTTTTGTTATCAGAGAATTGATTAAGATGGCTTTTTATAAACCCTTTAATATTCTAGTGGGATCACTTGAGAAGTTTCCAATTTTTCACATGAAACAAGTATTGAGAAAATAGAAAGTGATAATCATGATTAATGCACTTTAAAATCTAGAGCTTCACTGAACAATCAAACATGTGAGAAGTTTTTTTGATCAATGAAAATAGACCACCCAAGTTAGAGTTGAAAACACTTCCTATTAACCTCAAATATGATTTCATTGGTGAGAATGAGCAATTCCATATCATTATTTCAAAATATTTGTCAAGGGACTATGAGAAAAAATTATTATGAGTCCTCAAAACACACAAGAAATCCATAGTATTAACTATATCTTATTTAACTGGAATCATTCCCTTAGTATGCATGCATAGAATTTTATCAGAGGAAAATTCTAAACCAGTGAGAAAATTTCAATGGATAATGAACTCAATACTTTCAAACACTGTGAACAAATAAGTCACCACTATGTTGGATACTAGTATTATTTTTCCCATATCTAATAGTCAATGGCTGAGTCCTATCCATGTTCCCAAATTGTTTTTTACAATATCAAGGAATTAATTTGGTGAGCTTGTATTTATTAGGCTTCCAAATAAATGAATAATGTGCATTGATTATAGGAAACTAAATTTTATTATAAAGAAATAACACTTCCCATTACCATTGCTTGATCAAGTTCTTGAATGAATAGATGGGAAAACCCACAATTTTTTTCTTGGTGGATTCTATGGCTATTTCAAAAGTCACATTTCATGAAATGATAAAGGTAAAACCACTTTCACATTTCCATTTGGACTCTTTTCTGATTAGAGGATGCCATTCAGTTTTTGTAATGCTCATAGAAATTTTAAAAGGTGTATGTTGATCATTTTCTTTGAATTTTGAGAAACATGCATGAATGTTTTTATACATGAATTTACTATTTATGGATCATCATTATAAAGTTGTTTGAAATTTTCTGATCATATTTTAGAAACATGAATTGATAATAATGTTATTATTAATTATGAAAAGTAACATTTCATGTTGGGTAAGGGGATTTTTCTTGGTCATGTTGTGTCCCTTAATGGAATTCAAGTTCATCAATCCAAATTTGATGTAATTTCTTCATTTCCACACCCAAAAATAGTAAGATATATGAGATCCTTCGTTGGTCATGTTGGGTTTTATAGGATATTCATAAGGGATTTTAGTAAGGTTACACTAACATTATCTATATTTCTGCAAAAGGATTCCCCATCTTCCTTGGATGAGAATTGTAAACATGCCTTCTAGGAGCTGAAAAAAACTGATAACCCCTCCGATTGTTCAACAATCCAAATGGAACTTGCCCTTTGAAATATTGACTGATGCATATAACTTTTCTCTTGGGGTAGTGTTGATTCAAAGGATGTAAAAAATCAAATGTGATTACCTATTCCAACTGTTGAATTTTCATTGGATGAATTTAGATGATATCTACTAGGGTCCATGATGATCGTTTTCACAGATCATTCTGAAACTAGATTTTTGATGAAGTAATAAGATGAAAAACCAAGACTTTTGATAGGGATATTTCTATTATAAGAGTTTGATATTGAAATAAATGATAATAAAGGATGTTAGAAACTTTTCACTGATCATTTGAGAATTATACCATCTATTTTGAATGGAAAACATCATATCTATCCACTAATTAATAAAACCTTCGAATATGAGTAGTTTATTTTTTTTCAAAGTGAAATTCCATGGTTTTTTAATCTTGTGAATTATTTAGATTCTGATGAAGTTCCCCAATGGGTTTCTAAGAATTTTTTTTAAACTTGTGGCTGATTCAAAGAATTACATTTGGGATGATCCTTACTTATGACATGTTAGATTTGATCAAATGGTTAGGAGATGAATTAAAAATTCAAAATTTCAATATGTCTTTCATTTTTTCACACATTGAGTTGTGGAGGATACTTTGAGACACAAATAACTCCAAGAAGAGTTCTTGATTCAAGTCTGTATTAGACCACCATTTTTGGAGATGCTTTTAAATTTTTTTTAGAACCTGTAAAAATTTTCAATTTCAAGGGAGAATTTCCAAATGGAATGAGATGCCACAAAAAAGTATTTTGTTTTGTGATGTATTTTGTGTATGGGTAATGGATTTTATGGGGCCTTTTCCAAATTGTTTTGGATATATTTACATCTTTCTTACTGTTTATTATGTCTTTTAATGGGTAGAGCCTATTCCCACAAGAACTAATGATTCAAAAAATGTGTCCAAAAATGTGAAAGGATTTTTTTCAAGATTTGGATTTCCAAAGTTTATAATTACTGATTAAGGTAACCACTTTTGTTATAATAAATTTGAAACACTTTTTAATAAATATGGAGTTCATCATAGATTCTCTACGACCTATCATACTCAAAAAATGGAATGTATGGTTTTCTAATAGAGAAATCAAACAAATTATGGAAAAAAATGTGAACCAAAAATAAAAAGGCTTGGATATTGAGACATTATGATGCACTATGGGCATACAGAACAATATTCAAAACCCCAATAGGCATTTCACCATTTAGATTATTCTACAAGAAAACTTTTCACCTAGTGATTGAGTTAGAACACAAATCTTTTTGGGGTGTCAAAAAATGTAAAATGAATCTATTTTCTTTTGGAAAAGAAAGAAAATTTTGTTTTCAAGAGCTAGAGGATATCATAATTAATGAATATAAAAGCTCTAGGTTCTATAAGGAAGGAACCAAATCCATTCATGATGGGATTATTCTAAATAAAAACATCAAGTAAGAAGACAAAGTGTTAATAATTGATTCCATATTGAATCTATTCACTGGTAAATTTTTTTCCAAATGGTATGGACCTTTCATTGTTACTCATGTTTTTCCTTTTGGTGCAATATAGAAAAAATAACTAGAAAAAGGAACACTATTAACCATCCATGTCCACATGTTGAAGATTTTTAGTTAGAATGTTCAAGATCCTCCATGGGTGGACATCCTTCTTCATGAAGCTAGATATAATTTAAGCTATGTTGTGTCTTTAACTCTCACTTATTTTATTAATATGTATTTAATTTCATGAATTTAATTCTCATATAAATATGTTTCACAATTATGGAATTGAAAAAAATAAGTGTGAGGGAAGGAACATGCTGGGTAGATTAGTATTTTGTGTTTTTTATATTTTGAGTTGTTTTATTTAAAAAGTATATTTTCAGTTTTTCTTTAAAATTTTGTGTTTTTTATTTCATGATTTTTGTAAAAAAATGAAAAAAAATTATGATATTAAAAATAATATCTTTTGTGAATAGAAATTTTTTGTCAATGGAAAGAACCAACTTGAATCATGGAACTGAATTTAAATGAATCATTAAATGTGTTTTGTTCTAAATTCAAATTTTTGAAAATACTAAAAGGATGATTGAATTCAAAATTACATTTCATGAACGGTGTAAAGTTTTGAAAATAAAATTTGAGTGAGGATTTTGAACCATTTTTTCATATTCTTCACATTCAACCCACTTATTGAGTCAACTAAATAATTATTGTTTTACCCATAACTTTCCATTTTTTTGTAAAAACCAATGACAATTAAAGTAGTTGTGTTCAAAATGATTGAGGAAATTTGTTTGTGACTGTAATCCCCTTTTTAATGTTAATAATTTTAGATTATGGCCCAATATATACATTTGATATTTCTTGATCCCTTAGTAGCCATGTGCTGCCTATTACAGAGCCACACTACAAGTCAATTTTCCTTTCTAACCTTCTCTTGAAGTACATTGCATGCTTTTAGTAAAGCATAAGTGTGCGGGAGCTACTTTGTGGTGTGTTATATCATCTGGTGATATGTTGGGTATAAATTCATATTTTGAAGAGATGTTCTTGATTATGAAAGAACGTTATTAAAAGATGTGAAAATATGGACTGTTCAAGTAAAATGGAGTTGTGCCTTTTCAGAGCTCCCAAATAAATAGTTGTTCATTTCTGGAGAAAAGAAATCTATAATTTTGAGAAGAGAGTTTTTCCAATGATACTGATATGGATAAGTTGTGTGATGTCCAATATAGAATATTTTAAGTTGTTTTGGAGCTTAATTTATGGCATGAAGAAAGATGAGAAGACCAATGTTAAGTAGAAACATAAATCATGCAATCTTACTTCATAAAAGATCCAAGCCATTTCTTTCTACATTATAATTTTTCACATTTGAAAACCTACCAACTCTAATCTCTAAAATAACCCTTTTGAATTATTCATAATGGATATAATTATTTGACTCAATTGGGTGTATATTTAGAAAATTTTCAAGCCTATGGAGAATCGTTCAATTATTTGGACAAGAAAGGATTTTCTAAAAATAAAAATCATGTGATGAGAAAAAAATTGAGGTAGGCATACCTTTTCATGGAGGAATGAATGATATGGGAATGAAATGAATGATAGTAATGAAGAATTTGGAATTAAAGCTATTAAAGAGGCCTAAAAATATTGAATCCTTGATTTTGAGCATGATATTTTAATTAACATGTTTTTAATTTTCATTGACATGATTTTAGTGATCACTGTCCTAAAGCCCAAGTGTTATGTGTGGGAGAATTGATAATTATAATATTTCCACTATTTATTATGTCTATTTAATTGATTTAAATCCCACCAATTTGACAATTTGATCATATTTGTATCAATTTTAGATTTATAGTGTGTTTTGGATAAAAATTAAAAATTTCTTAATTCCTGAATTTTAACAGATTTTAATCACAAGTTTATTTTGGTCACTTCTTTAAAAATATTTTTCTAAATTGAGTTATTTTTTGGATTCCTTGATGTATTTCATTCAAATTTATCTTCTGAACCAAGAGAGGATTCGAATTACATGTGGCCCTATAAAATCAACCAAGTTGAACAATTGTTTGGGAAGACAAAGTGGACCCCACCCCCATAACTGAAGCATAATTTGGGCTACACACCTCCAATTGAGAATATATCCATCACCACAAAATTTGGCTTGAGATAGAAAAGGAAAGGTAGAGATTGAGATCCTTATGAATATTTCACGCATTGATGATATAATAGAAAATATTTAGGCTTCTCTAGTGATGTGAGGCTAATCACCATGTGGTTGTGGACAATGACACCCGACAGACACTCTCTTCCATGTTTCGATCTTATAGTGTAATCTATTTTTGAATTTCCCTTAAACATGTATTTTTTTGAATTAGTCCAGTTTTTTTATTTCTTAAATATATTTTCATTAAATTTATTTTTTATGATTATTAAATCTATGAATTAAATTAATTGATTTCACTATTTAAATTTTTTCAGTGAGGTCTTACCATTGAGCATAGTGATTTCAATTAGGTTTTATTTCCTAGAGGTATTCAAGTAATTGAATCACTTCTATAGGAAGAAAAATAATTATATCAAGTTATTTATATGATATCTATATAATTTTTAGTGTTCACCTGGAGGTCCTTGAGGGGAATTTAGAAATTTAATTAAGAAATATTTTTAAACAAGGAATAAGGAAGTGTCTAAGATGTTGAAGCTTGTCCATGATTAATTTTTTAATTCTGATATCAAACCCACTTTAGTTCATATCAATTTTTATATCTTTTCTCTTTTATTTAACTTTAGTTTATATCCTGTATTCGAACATTTAATCAAATTCCCAAATTTCTCTTCTTGTGAAAATAAACAACAAAAAAAGTGATAGTCTTGTAACTCAAATTTCAACTTCTTCGAGATATAATCTAGGTACTTCTATATTTCATTTACTTAGGGGTTAAATTTTTTTATTGTGGTTTTAAAAAAACGTTCACATCAATGGGAGACTACAGCCTTACAAACTGATATAATTCATTTTCTATCACATCCTCTAACATATGGATATAATGATGAATTTAAAGTTCATATATTATTTTTCTGAAACAATTATACTTTTTTAGTTATAATATCACATCGACCATCTTACCTTACAATCCATTGTAAAATGACAATGTCACTCATGCGTATGTGTGGACTACCACCTCCACACAATGATGTGATACTTTTTTCCTTTATTCTTTACATAAAAATTACTAAGGATTAATTAATTGAATATATATGATATATATTATATAAAAACTATTATGTAAATTTTATTTATTATATACCATTATTTTTTTCTATCCATATAAAAATAGAAACAACTTTCAAGCATATATAAGACATACCGTCACCATCAACGATGATATTAATTTTTCTATATTTACTTTTATGGATGAAATATATATATATATATATATATATAATGATTTTATATGATATTTGTATCACAATTAACGTTTTTGTTATCACATATACTTGATTAAATTACATGTTGCAAAACTACTGAACCAAAACTAAAATTAAAAACAAATCAGTTACCACCCAAAACAGTTATTTTAATAAATAATTGTTAATAAATAGAATATAAAATGTTATTAGTAAATATTATATGGTATTATATATATTAGTATAGTTATAGATAATTTTCTTAACAAATCTATTTTTATAATACAGTAGGTTCGAACATGTTTGAATAAATTTAATACTTGAGATAAGTGATTTTCATATAACTTTTATTTCAATGGGACCCACTCTATATTAACAAATAGTCTAATTTGTGTGGTGTATATACTATCCATGAATGTATTTTATGTTTCTTATCATGATAATTATGATATATACATATCCATAAAATGTTCTTTTCCTTATGGTGAATTCAATTCAAAAGTCACAATAGTGTTATGGTTTTTATGATAAAATATAATTGTTTATCGGGATTGTCTATGATTATGCTTTTGGTGATGAAATATTATGACTAATATATCAAGATCCTAATTAATTTTATTATCCTATTTTTATTTATAGAGAATAAAATTTTTCATTTCATTTTTTGTAACATCCTAAGTAATTAATTAATAATAAATATTCTTATCTATGTCTATTTATGAATTAGATAGTGTTTTAGAGGCTTAAAATGTGATTAAATCCAATCTTAAGCATAGAATTCTCTAATATTTTTAAAAGATTGTTTTCCCGCCTTTTGATGGAGAACCATTTTTAAATCAAAATTTTGACAATTTTATAATCTTTATTTGTCAAAATAAACTTATTCTTTATTATTGGGACAATTAAATTTACACTGGATAATTTTTTGGTATTTTTCTGATAATGTTTATTCTTTAATGAATAGTGAAAAATACAGCATTTTACATCAAAACTGTTTTTTCATCTAATTTAATTATATGGTTAGATTATCTTTTTAATTGGTCTTAAAGTTTAATTAGAATATTTTTTTACCATTTAATCCAATGGTGGTAATTAGGATTAATTTCACTTTGTAATTTCGCATAAACAAGTGCCAAACTTTTCATAGATATTGTTTCTAAAAAACCCGCTATTTGTTTTGACAACGAGAATTTTTTTAAATTAATTATTGAAATTTATGTGATTGTAATTTAGTAAAATTGATTCCATATTTGGAATCAGAAGGTTCAAATTATGTAATTAAGACTCTTCTGTTTTTGGACTTTGTGAATAGTAACGACGGTAACTATCGTTAATTATCTTGATTAATTAGTAATCAGGTAGTTAAGGATAATAAAATAATATCATAATAACATAAAATGATACCAACATGTGTCCTAATACTACTGTTTGTGTCATGGACGACCATGAGATGCCTTGTTCCAAACTTGGGGACCCCATGGAATCACTTTTGTGTGATAATGACTTTTTATCTTTTTATTTTTTTAAAGAAAGTAAATATAACAAAGAATGTATCACCTGCGTAAAACATTTTTAATTTTGTCTAAATAAATTATATATTGGACTATAAATAGTAATTGGAAAGATAAAAATATTTCCTACATCATAGTATTTTTTATATAATTTTTAGACATTAAATAAATTAAATTATATATGACACCATGATGATGCAGCGATTACCTCATTATTTAATGATTTAAATAAAATGAAAAGATAATATAAAATATAAGACCTAAACTTGTAAAAAACATATTTTATGGGTGTATTTATAACTATTATCACCTTATCCTCGAAATACATCAATGTGGGACCTTTAAAATCTGAAAGTCATTTGAAAATAATGTAATATTTTATACCTTTCCAAGAGTGCCCCTCCTCTCCTCTTATAAAAGGCCTCCACCTCTACCTCATTACCCACACCACTCAAGACTTTTTCTCGGCCAATATCTGCTCATTTTGTCTCTCCACATCCCTCTATTCATCCTAGAATCCTTACCTTAGGCAGAAACCTCTTTAAGAAACCCTTTTGGTTCAAACCAAGAGGAGTTACCCGATTCAAAGGTAAAGTCTTCTCTAATGCTCTTTTGTTTTATTTTGCTTCTCCAACCCCCTAAACTCTATTTATTAATTTCTATTGTAATAAAACCAGTATATTCCATATACTAGGATGTTATTATAAGAATTATTAGAGCTACACTTTCACACACCTACATCTAATGGTTAAAGAACATACTGTTTCCGTGGATGGCGAATTTCTGCCTCACGAAATGATGATTGTTCAATATTCTTCTAACACCTTAAAATGTAGCCATTAAGATGTCACTATATTTATATATGATATATAATATGTTTATGTTTTTTTAATCTTCTTTATTTTTCATTTATGTCATACCTTTATGGTTTCCATTATGGGTAAACGCGATATCTTCATTTTAGGAAGTGTGGACTACCACCCACTCAATGTGATTTGATTCATTAATGCCTTATGTGGGAAATATAAAGGATATATTTAATGATATTATATATGATATTATACTGGAATTATAATATATCTTTATGTC
The DNA here is from genome assembly GCA_963277665.1 of Viscum album. Taxonomy (NCBI): domain Eukaryota; kingdom Viridiplantae; phylum Streptophyta; class Magnoliopsida; order Santalales; family Viscaceae; genus Viscum; species Viscum album. The sequence goes on from OY728159.1 coordinate 70,813,703, forward strand.
ATTATGATTTCATTCTATTAAATACGAAATATAAATGAAAGTAGCATTCATGCGTACGTACGGCTTACCGTCTCCATGAACGGTGCATTTCATTTCTTACCTCTAAATGGTATATAATATTATAAATTCATGCATATACTAGATATATATGATATATATGATACCTACATCATGAATATAATTCTGGATATAAAGGATACATGAACAAATTGTAATTATAAAGAGTTTATTTTTGACTCAAGTACCAATGATCGACAAAACAACCATTATTAACTTAAATAATTACATAGTGTTAATAACATGGTAATAAGTGATATAAAAGGAATAATTAACTTTAAAATGTTTCTTAAGCAAGTAGAAATTAAATCAAGTTTATTATTCAGGAGGTTAAAGAATGATCGAGTCATGTCGGACCCGAGGTATGGGACTTCGTCTCAATCTCCTTTCATTAGGGCATATTTTGTTCTATACACAACTTTATTTTATATGGTGTATAAACCCCTTTGACTTTTATGTTTATTCAAAAAGAATGTTTTTTATAGTAAACATTTATTAAATGACAAAAGGGAATGTTTTTTTTGTCGTACGTATGCGGCAACAATGACTTCTCCGCCGCCGTGACCATTATTTGAGTTTCGGCTTCCTCTAAAAGCCATAACTTTTTTTAAATGAAAAATAAATACCATGGTTTAATTTTCATTTATTTTCGTATTGAAATTGTTTTGATAATGATTTTATTATATCAATGTTTTATTGATATCTTGTGATTGAAATGTGGAAATATTATGTTTCCTTTATTCATTTTTAATGTGATATGATTATGTTATGGTTCTTGGGAATTGTTATGAAGACGGGTGGTTCCGTGATAAACTAAGGGTAGGTGAGCCCGATATAGCTCTCCAATGCATTGGGTAACATGAAGGAGTTAAATGTTAAGGTTTCTACGAAGAGATTTAGGGAATATACTGTGATGGGTATTCCAAACGTAACCATGATGGTTACTCCCTACGTAAGAATGTTATGAATGCCTCAAGTTACCTTTATGTCTTATGATTTCTATGATTTATTCATAATTTGATGAGGTATGTTAAAATTCTTAAGTTTTATGAGTAATGTATGATTTCATACATGGACTAATGTTTTCTTTTCGTACTTTTATATCCCTTAATGAGCTTCTTATGCTCATCCCAAGTTTTTGAAATGTTTTTCACAGATCAAGGGAAAGGTACATGATGTGATGATAGTGTGAAGGAAGTGTCAAGAAAGAATCCATGTTTTATTTTAAATATGTTTCCGTTGATGGGAAAAATGAGTAATATCTTTTATGTAACCACTTTGTTTAAATGTGGAATGTAATGCTTGTTTTATGATCTAATTATCTAAAACTCTAAACCTGAAAAGATCCTCAACATGTATTCTTAAATTAACTCAAGATTAAGTAATGTTTAAGGCTGGGGCCTTATAGTTGGTATCAAAGGTCGGTTTAGATAACTTTAGAAGTTAGAATTATATTAAATGATTATCCAAAAATATTTTTTTATGGTAAAATTGAAATGATATAACATTTGAAGATTACAATGTTGCTTCATCTAAGACATTTTTGTTCAAAATGGTTTTCCGCAGAGGAAACGGGGAAGCAGTGCTAGAAAGGCATACAGAAGGAAATAACCTTCTGAATTAGCATCCTAAGATGGTCGAAATTGTAACTGAACAGTTTGTTTCAGTAATGTAACAATTGAATCAAGCGATAAATGGTGGTGGTATCCATGCATGAGATCAGCCAGATCAGCCACATAGGAACATGTCAGTGGTTGAAAATTTAATGAGGAAAAATCCCCTATCATTCAGAGGATCATATGACCCTGTGCTAGCTAAAGGCGGGATTAAAGTGCTGGAGAAGATTTTCAATGTCATGGGGTGTTCAGAAAATCAAAAGGTTAGTCTTGCTATTTACCGTTTGGAGGGTGAAGCAGATCAGTGGTGGTCGATGGTTAAAAATATCAGGGATGCTGATGAGATTTATGCTCTCGACTGGGATGAATTCAAAGGTATGTTTCTTGTGAAGTATTTTCCTAAGTCTGTTCGACTTAGGATGGAAAAAAAATTCTTGGAATTTAGGCAAGAGGATGACTTAGTGGCTGCTTATGAAGAAAGGTTCACTCGATTGGAAAGGTATGCTCCAAATTTTATCTGAGACCTTGATAGTAAAATCAATCATTTTTACACAGGATTAAAGCCAAAATATCGAAGGGAATTATCTTCTCTTGAGTTAAAAAGTTATGAAAATATTGTTAGATGTGCTGAGAAGGTGGAAATGGAGTTTGTCGATGATCAAGTGTTCTATAACAACCAACAGAAGAAGAGACCGAGGTGGTAGGAGAAAGGGAAGAATTCTTCAAAAAAGGTCTGATGGTAAGAAAACTAAGTTTCCAGTTTGTGATAAATGTGGTAAAAGGAATGCTAGGGAATGTCTTCTAAAATCTTGAAAGTGCTACCGATGTGGTAAGATGGGACATAAGGTTCGTGATTGCGCTGAAAAAGATCAAGGTGATGGTAAGACCAAAATTGATTTATAGTTAGTGAAATGTTTTAAGTGCAATGAGATGGGTCACTATGAAAATGAGTGTCCGACAAAGAGCTCGAGTGATGGGAAGCAGTCATACTACATGCTGAAAGGGGTGGTGAAATCCTTTGCAACTACTTCAGCAGATGTCAGGCCATCAAATGAAGTTGTATCAGGTACTTTGTTTGTTTTTTCAGAATATTCCAGTGTGTTGTTTGATTCGGGGTCTACACATTCCTTCATCTCTGAAAATATTTCTAGTAAAATGAGAATACCATCTCAAGAAATGACTCCTACACTTGTGATAAAAACACATGGGGGAAATGTTGAGGAAAAAATAATTTATAAGAATCTTCCTATCCTTATCTATGGAAAGAACCTACTTGAAAACCTTATTATTTTACCTCTAGTAGAGTTTGATGTTATCCTGGGTATGGATTTTCTCTCTATTTACCATGATAATATTGACTGTAGAGCTAAAGAAGTTTATTTTCAGAATTACTTTTAGTTTGTGTACAATAATGAACCCTTACTGTTTATAACATATCAAGAGGCCGAGAAACTTGTAAAAGATGAAAATGAATGTTACCTTGCACACATCGTTGAAAAAAATGGAACTGTTTATCTTAATGATGTACCCGTGGTAAATGAGTATCCTAATGTTTTTCCTGATGAGTTTCCTGGAATAATACCAGATCGGGAAGTTGAGTTTATTGTTGACTTAGTTCTTGATGCTAAGACAATTTAAAAACCCACCTATCAAATGGCTCAAATTGAACTTTTAGAGTTGAAGGAACAATTGCAATATTTATTAGAGAAAGGTTTAATTCAACCTAGCACATCACTATGGGGTGCTCCTATTTTATATGTTAAAAATAAAGATGGTTCTATGCGACTTTCCATTGATTATAGAGCCTTGAATAACATCACTGTTAAGAACAAATATCCTTTTCCTCATATCGATGATTTGTTTGATCAGGTCCAAGGAGCTCAGTATTTTTCAAAGATTAATCTGAGATTTGGGTACCATCAGTTGAATGTAAAGGAATAATATGTTCCAAAGACGACATTTCGTACAAGATATGACCATTATGAATTTTTAGTAATGCCTTTTGGGATAACCAATGCACCTGATGTATTCATGGACCTTATGAATAGAATTTTCCATGAGTTCTTGGATATGTTTGTGGTTGTTTTCATTGATGATATTTTGGTGTTTTCTAAAAGTAAAGAGGAGCATGAAATTCATTTAAGGGTTATTTTGAAAACCTTAAAAGAAAAGAAATTGTATGGGAAATTCAGCAAGTGTGAGTTTTGGTTGCAACAAATTTCTTTCCTTGGTCACATTGTTTCTAAAGATGGGATAAATGTTGATCCTGCAAAAACAAAGGTTGTGGAAGAATTGACAATACCCACAAATGTAACTGAGATTCGTAGCTTCCTTGGTTTGGCAGGCTATTACCGACGATTTGTTAGAAATTTTTCCCAGTTATCTAGTCTAATGACTAAGCTAACTCTGAAGGGTGTTAAGTTTATCTAGACAAAAGAATGTGATGATTGTTTTCCGGAACTAAAAAGAAGATTGGTGAATGCTTCAGTCTTGGCACTACCTTCCAGGAATGGTGAGTTTTTTATCTACAGTGATGCTTCATTGAAAGGACTTGGTTGTGTCCTAATGCAGAATGATCAGGTAATTTTTATGCTTCACGTTAGTTTAAAACTCATGAGGTAAATTACCCTACACATGATTTGGAATTATCTGCTATTGTTTCGCTTTAAAAATTTAGAAGCATCATTTGTATGGAGTAAAGTGTGAAATATATACCGATCACAAAATTTTAAAGTATATATTCACTCCGAAAGAATTGAATATGAGACAGAGGAGATGTCTAGAATTAATCAAGGATTATGATTTTATAATTCATTACCATCCGGGAAAGCAAATAAAGTGGCTGATGCTTTGAGTCGAGAAAGTAATGCTTCATTAACAATATTTCATTTGGAATGTGATCCTTTGGTTAAGGATTTTATGAACTTTGGCATAGAAGTTGTTGGTGCACGATGTATTTCTGTTTTGTTTCAGGTATCAGTGAAATTTTCACTATCAGACAGAATTAAGCAAGCATAGAAGCAAGACAGCGAGTTGAAGAAAAAGGTAGAGATGGTTCAGAAGGGTAAGTTTCCTGAATTCAACATTGATAATGATTGTGTTTTTAGATTTGGGAAGAGATTGTGTGTGCCTTGTGATTCACAGTTGAAGGGAGAGTTGTTATGTGAAGCTCATAGTTCTCCGTTTTCAGTTCATCCAGGAAGTACTAAGATGTATAGAGATCTTCAGGAGTATTACTAGTGGGACAGAATGAAAAGGGATATTGCTGATTTTACTGTGAAGTGTCTGACATGTCAACAGGTTAAAGAAGAGTGGCAGTTACCGAAAGAGATGCTTCAGCCTCTACCAGTACCAGAGTGGAAATGGGAGAATATATCCATGGACTTCATTTTGGGATTTTTGAAGACACCTCAAGGGAATACTGCAATCTGGGTTATTGTGGATCGCTTAACTAAATCTGCTCATTTCCTTGCTATATGAGATAATTTTTCCCTAAATCAACTTTCCCGTTTGTATCTTAAAGAGATAGTCAGGTTACATGGAGTTCCTCTCTCCATTGTATCTGATCGTGATCCCAGGTTCACTTCTAAATTTTGGAAAGGCCTTCAGAAGTCGTTGGTTACTGAATTAAATTTTAGTACAGCTTTTCATCCTCAATCAGATGGGCAGTCAGAACGAACAATTTAGACTTTGGAGGATATTCTACGTGCTTGTTTGATGGATTATAAGGGAATTTGGGACCAACATCTTTCTTTGGTTGAGTTTTCTTATAATAACAGTTTTTATTCCAGTATACAAATGGCACCATTTGAGGCATTATATGGGAAGCAGTGTCGAACTCCAGCTTTTTGGGTTGAAGTGGGTGAAAGTAAGTTGTTGGGACTGGAATTGGTAGAAGAGTTGGCAGATAAAGTTCATCTGATATAGAAACACATGATAACAGCTCAGAGTAGGCAGAAGAGTTATGTAGACAACAGGAGGAAGGATCTCTCTTTTGAGGTAGGTGATCATGTTTTTCTCAAAGTATCACCATGGAAAAGTGTGATGCAATTTGGTAAGAAAGGAAAGCTGAGTCCAAGGTTCATTGAACCCTATGAAATTCTAGAGAGAGTTGGATCAGTTGCATACCGAGTGGCTTTACCTTCGATTTTATCTTAGGTACACAATTTTTTTCATGTTTCGATGTTAAAAAAGTACATGCCAGATCCATCTCATGTTTTGAGTCCAGAGGTAGTTCAGCTGGAAGAGAATCTATCTTATGAGGAACAATTAGTCCAAATTCTTGACCATAGGGAGAAAGTGTTGCGGAATAAGGTGATTCATCAATTAAAGGTTTTGTGGAAAAACCACATGAGTGAAGAGGCAACATGAGAATCTGAAAATGCAATGAGGGATAAATACCCCCACTTATTCGATAAGTAAATAAATTGCAGGGATGGAATTTTATAAAGGGGGGAAGGATGTAACATTACAAGTAAGTAATGAATAATATACATTCTTATCTATGTCTATTTAGGAATAAGATAGTGTTTTAGAGGCTTAAAATGAGAATAAATCCAATCTTAAGCATAGAATTCTCTAATATTTTTAAAAGATTGTTTTACCACCTTTTGATGGAGAACCATTTTTAAATCAATATTTTGACAATTTTATAATCTTTATTTGTCAAAATAAACTTATTCTTTATTATTGGGACATTGAAATTTACATTGGATAATTTTTTTGGTATTTTTCTGACAATGTTCATTCTTTAATGAATAGTGAAAAATACTGCATTTTACATCAAAATTGCTTTTTCATCTAATTTAATTATATGGTTATATTATCTTTTTAATTTGTTTTAAAGTGTAATTAGAATATTTTTCTACCATTTAATCCAATGGTGGTCATTATGATTAATTTCACATTGTAATTGGGCATAAACAAGTGCCAAACTTTTCATAGATATTGTTTATAAAAAACCCGCTATTTGTTTTGACAACGAGAATTATTTTTAAATTAATTATTTCAATTTATGTGTTTAGAATTTGTTTAAATGGATTCCATATTTGGAATCATAAGGTTCAAATTATGTAATTAATATACTTTTGTTTTTGGACATTGTGAATAGTAACAACGGTAATTATCGTTTATTATCTTGATTAATTAGTAATCGGGTAGTTAAGGATAATAAAATAATATCATAATAATATAAAATGACACCAACATGTGTCCTAATACTACTGGTTGTGTCATGTCCTACCATGGGATGCCTTGTGCCAAACTTGGGGACCCCATGGAATCACTTTTGTGTGATAATGACTTTTTATCTTATTATTTTTTTAAAGAAAGTAAATATAACAATGATTGTATCACCTGCATAAAACATTTTTAATTTTGTCTACATAAATTATATCTTATACTATAAATTTTAATTGAAAATCTAAAAATATTTCCTACATCATAGTATTTTTTTTTATAATTTTTAGACATTAAATAAATTAAATTATATATGACACCATGATGATGCAGCGATTACCTCATTATTTAACGATTTAAATAAAATGAAAAGATAATGTAACATATAAGATCTAAACTTGTTAAAAACCTATTGGATGGGTGGATTTTGAACTCTTATCACCTTATCCTCGAAATACATCAATGTGGGACCTTTAAAATCTGAAGCTCATTTGAAAATAAAGTAACATTTTATACATTTCCAAGAGTTCCCCTCCTCTCCTCTTATAAAAGGCCCCCACCTCTACCTCCTTACCCACACCTCTCAAGCCATTGGCTCGGCCAATATCTGCTCATTTTGTCTCTCCACATACCTCTATTCATCCTATAAGCCTTACCTTATATAGAAAGCTCTTTTAAGAAACCCTTTTGGTTCAAACCAAGAGGAGTTACCTGATTCAAAGGTAAAGTCTTGTCTAATGATCTTTTGTTTTATTTTGATTATCCAACCCCATAAACTCTTTTTATTTATTTATATTGTAACAAAACCAATATCTTCCATATACTAGGATGTTTTTATAAGAATTATTCGAGCTGCACTTACACACACCTACATCTAATGGTTAAAGAACATACTGTTTCCGTGGATGGTGAATTTCTGCCTCACGAAACGATGATTGTTCAATATTCTTATAACACCTTAAAAGGTGGCCATTAAGATGTCACTATATTTATATATGATAAATTATATTTTTATGTTTTCCTTAAGCTTCTGTATTTTTCATTTATGCCATACCTTTATGGTTTCCATTATGGGTAAACGCGATATCTTCATTTTAGGAAGTGCGGACTACCGCCCCCTCAAAGTGATTTGATTCATTAATGCCTTATGTGGGACGTATAAAGGATATAGTTAATGATATTATGTATGATATTATACAGTAATTATAATATATCTTTATGTCATTATGATTTCATTCCATTAAATATGAAATATAAATGAAAGTAGTGTTCATGTGTACGTACGACTTACCGTCTCCATGAACGGTGCATTTCATTTCTTACCTCTAAATGGTATGTAATATTATAAATGTATGCATATAATGGATATATATGATATATATGATACCTAAATCATGAATATAATTATGGATATAATGGATACATGAACAACTTGTAATTATAAAGAGTTTATTTTTTACTCAAGTACTAATGATCGACAAAATGACCATTATTAACTTAAATAATTACATAGTGTTCATAACATAGTAATAAGTGATATAAAAGGAATAATTAACTTTAAAAAGGTTCTTAAGAAAATATAAATTAACTCAATTTTATTATTCAGGAGGTTAAATAACTATCGAGTCAAGTCGGACCCGAGGTATGGGACTTCGTCTCAATCTCCTTTCGTTGAGGCATATTTTGTTTTATACAAAACTTTCTCTTATACGGTGTATAAACCCATTTTACTTTTACGTTTATTCAAAAGGAATATTTTTTATATGAAGCATTTACTAAACGACAAAAGGGAATGTTTTTTTTGTCGTACGTATGCGGCGACAATGACTTCTCCACTGCCGTGACCATTATTTGAGTTTCGGCTTCCTCTACAAGCAATAATTTTTTTAAATGAAAAATAAATACCATGTTTTACTTTTCTTTTATTTTGGTATTGAAATGGTTTTGATAATGATTTTATTATATCAATTTGTTATTGATATCTTGTGATTGAAATATAGAAATATTATGTTTCCTTTATGCATGTTTTATGTGATACAATTATGTTATGGTTCTTGGGCATTGTTATGAAGACGGGTGGTTCCGTGATAAACTAAGGGTGAGTGAGCCCGATATAGCTCTCCAATGAATTGGGTAACACAAAGGAGTTAAACATTATGGTTTCTCCGAAGAGATTTATGGAATATACTGTGATGGGTATTCCAAACGTAACCATGAGGGTTACTCCCTACGTAAGAATGTTATGAATGCCTCAAGTTACCTTTATGTCTTATGATTTCTATGATTTATTCATGATTTGATGAGGTATGTTAAAATGACTATGTTTTATTAGTAAATTATGATTTCATACATGGACTAATGTTTTCTTTTTATACTTTTATATCCCTTACTGAGCTTTTTATGCTCATCCCAAATTTTTGAAATGTTTTTCACAAGTCAAGGGAAAGGTACATGATGTGATTATAGTGTCATGGAAGTGTCAAGAAAGAATCCATGTTTTATTTTAAATATGTTTCCATTGATGGAAAAAATGAGTAATATCTTTTATATAACCACTTTGTTTAAATGTGGCATGTAATACATGTTTTATGATCTAATTCTCTAAAACTCTAAACCTGAAAAGATCCTCAATGTGTATTCTTGAAGTAACTCAAGATTAAGTAGTGTTTAAGGATGGGGCCTTATATTTTCCCCCGTTTATAAACTAATTATATAGAAATAATGTTCTTTTGAAAAAACCAATCTTATTTGTCTCTTTGGTTGAAAATATTTTCTCTTTTATATCCATGGTTTCAAAAAATGATTTAAAGAATATTTTTAATATTCACCAGTATTTTTTTAAATTCATTTCTAATGATTTTTTACCTTTTATATAAAATGGTTTTAAAGTAATCTTATTTTAAATTTTTAAACATCATTATTATGTATTTTTCATGAAAATGTGAAAGGTTTTTTGTTTTAATGTTCACATTGTGAAAAGAATTTTTTACTATTCTGAACACTCAGTGATTTAAAGAAAATGTTACATATTTTCAAGGTTATTTTAAAATAATTTTTTTTCTTTAATTTTCAAAAAAAAATCCGATTCCAATAAATGGTCCCAATATGGAAATGATATTTTTCTTAATAATGTTTTAATTATCCTTTTATGTAATTTTTATTTAGTAATGAAAATTACCCTTTTTTTATTTATGCTTTCCTCGGGATATGATCCAATGACACCATGATTATTATCACTATTTATTCATGATTATGTTATCAAGATGTTTATGAAATGAAAATAATTTGAACTTGATATGCTATTATAAAAAAGGTGAAATGATTATGAAAGTTATTTCTTTCCGATGGATTATGCAATGATAACATTAGTGTGTAAACCATTTATATTTCATGGGTTATGATATGATGAAAATTTTATGTACTTTGGAATAAATAATAATGATATAAATTATGTTTATAGACTAGCTTGAAATTATATTTCCCTCTAAATAATTTGGTAAAGATAGATATCTCCTGAGATAAACATTTCTTGAATGTAGAGTGAACTTAATTCATTAAGGAAATTTTTCCAAAAATATTGTATTGGTGTAAAACTTGAATACTATAATGGGATAGGGAGTGAACTCATTCCACTTTTATATTCTTGGAAATAATTCTTGAATGTCTAGGAAACATTTTTTTATGCTTATGTATATTCCACAAATCTATGTCTTATGAAAATATTATGCTATAATGTATTATGTTCACTTATTCCTTTATGATTCATATCATATTAAATAACATGATTTTTTTCATGAATCAGTATTATTATCTATTATATTATGGTTATGATTTTTAATTGTTATGATCATGTTCTTATACCATAATTCGTGTGTTATGTTTATGTGATCGTTGATATCTCCCTTGTTTATCCTTTATAGTAATATGAGTTTACACAATATTACCTATAATTTTAACTATGTTTTGAAGAATGAAATTATGTATTATATTTCTATGAAGGGTGATAGTTATAATGAAAATTGTTGGAGATAATTCAGTTCACTTATTAACCTATTGTTTATGTATCCATGTTTCAAAAGACACTAGAACTATATGATTCATTCATGGATAATTATGTTTTGAAGTGAATATTCATCTCAAAAGATGTAATATCTATATAGGAAAAGTAAGGGTCACTCTAAATGATTTTTTATTTAATGAATATCAACATAATGATAAATTATATGCTACCAATATAGTTATGGGTAATGAATAATAGAGTTATATTTTATATTATAATCCCATTAAATAACTGATGATGATAGATTTTGTATTCATGGAAATAGAAATTAATAAAGGTGGATAAGTAATATATATAACTATTTTTAAAAAGAGAAGAAGTTAGAGGAATTTGGATATTATAGAACTTGTGTTGAAAATCCTTTATAACGTTATTTAAATTCTTAACAACATGATTAAAATTTTAAAGTAATCCAGATTGATATTGTATAATGAATATTATATTTACCAAGAATGTTTTCTATAGGAATCAGTGAGAAACAAGATCTTGGATAAAGGTTCGTGATGGATGAAGTGAATGATGGGTATGAGAACATATTTTATCTTATAGAAATACTCTACTTGAGTATTTAGTGTGTGAAAAAGCCCTTCGAAACATTCTTTAAAAATTGGAGTTTATTTTGATAATTCCTATAATTATTTGAAGTTATTCTAAGATTATTTGATATGTTTTAAAGGCTAGAGTTGATTTGATTAATCCCATGATTTATTTGAATAAGACTATAATTTTTGGGTTTAAATAACAAAACTTTCATCATAGTGAAAATGAATTTCTGTAATATTCATATGAATTCATTCCCACATCATCCATTCAACCTATCCATTTATGAATTTTCAAGTCCCCACATAAGACATTTGACATTATGAATAATAATTATATATAAACTGTTTGGATTTTTCTTCCATGTAAGAAATCTGTGCTTTCCAAAACTTGCGATCTAACAATAATTCTAAATTAAAACATGAAATTGTAATTCCTTATATTTTAATTTCATCCTACACAATTTAACATTTATCTAGTTCTTAATATGACTTCACACTAAGAAGAATATTTTGAATCATAATATATGAAGAACAAGTTTTATAATTTAAATTTGGAAGAAGAAAACCATTTTATATTATTCAAAATCCATTTATCCATATTCAAAAAACACGAAAAAATAATTATCCATGATTCATGATATGGTTTTAAGAAGTTTATGTAGATTATATTTCTGAGAATGAAATTTAATTTTCATGAGTTTTCAATAATAAAAAAAATTATATCAGATAGTGCCCAAGTTATTCTTATAATTTTTAATCATTAAAAAAGAAATGTTGATTAAAGTCCATTTGAGCGAGAAGTAAATGGTTTTGAGATATATGGATAATAATTTATCCTACTTGATAAAAATAACTTTGAGAATTCATAAATATAGAAATAAAGATTTAATAATGTTAGTGATATACATTGGAGATATATATATCAAAAAACTAGTTCTGATTCATAATTTATAATGAAGTTGAAGTGGGATAAGGTTCATTATATTATTTAGAGAACTCGAGTAAAAACTATTTCATATTTCAAAGATTCTCTAAAGTTTAATAGAAGAAAATTCCACCCTATAAATACTAAATTAGTATACTTTATGTAACCTTATAGTTGATTTATATGTGTATTATTTGGTATTAATTTTTTGGTATATGAAGTTGGTACTACTGGAGAAAATAAATGGAGATTTATTTCAAAAATATTTAAAATAATAGAGATAACATAAGGTTATTTTTGGAACTTGATATGCTTATTTTATTTATGTGAAATATTTTGTAAAATGTACATAAAATATAATGGAAACTAAATGTTGTTCTATTATTTTAGTACCATTAGGCTGGGAACTAAAAAACTATCCCTAAATCCTATATATGAAAGTTTAATATGAAAGAATAATTTAATAGATTCATAAAATAAGTTAACAATATCAATAAATAAAAGAAATAAAGAAATATAAAGATGCATTGATGTTTCTTTTTATAAAACAATAATTATGTTGATAAAATTTAATATATTGAATAAGAAGAATAATAAAAAGAAGGAAAAAATTAAATGGTATTGAGAAGATGAAACTTATGTGTATTTAAGATGAGTAAGAAAAAATATTATATTAGATAGATTCATTTGACTAATTTAATAAAGAGGAAGCTAACCAGAATTAGTTGGTTGAAGTTGGATGATGTAGAAGATAATTGAGAATTAGAATACCTATATGTGTCTTCTATTAGTGAGATACAATGGACTAATGTTCCAATGTCATATCACTAGGAATGATTCTATGAATTTAAGTTATTTATTATATAATCATTGGGTAAGATAATATAGGGTTATATTCTTGATGATTGGGTTCTAATATTCAATGAGAATAGTAAGAGATCTTTGAAGTTATAGGTAGTTTATAGAGGTTGAGTATCAAGTTCAATTGTTGAACAATTGATGTAACTTGAAGGCTATCTATGTTGAAGGACCATATTTTTGTTGGATGTAGTGACATCATTAGACATACTTTTTGATCTATTTCAAAGTCCTTTAATAACCCAATAAGGTGGTCTAGCTATAGTCTTATGGTCTATTTTGGAATCATAGAATGACCTTAGGTTTATTGTAAGGCCATGGAATATCTAACACATAAATACCAAGGTTATTTAAATAATTCATGTAAGATTGAGTTCCATCAAGGGATTGAAATATTTACCTAGATTTTTCACTTTATGGTGGGTTCCCTCATTATCCCATTGCTTCAATGGTTACTAGGTCTTATATGTAACATCCCGACATGGGAGCCACTAAAACATTCCTTGAATTGGTTGGTCACATGGCCTCAAGCACACCTCTCTATACACAAGTGGCTACCAACTAGCATAAATAGTCTATAATGGTATGGTGGGGAGACTATACCCATAGGATCATAGTGACACAGTGTAACCATAAATGAATAAAAAGGCTATAGAATAATATTAACTAGTAATATAAGATAAATCATCCAAAGAATAATAATAATCAAATTCAATTGAATCTTTGTATACAAAATGATGTGTATGTCATGGATATATACGAAATACATAAAATACATGGAAATAAGAATCTATTATAATACATGTATCAAATTTACAAAAAATAAGAAAAAGAAACAATCTCTAGATAGCATCATGATCCATAGGAAAATCTTATACCCCCTTATCCTATGAAAAAAAATCAATGAAGCATCACCAATTGGGATCTTTCTTCTATCCCTACTTGCACCAATGAAGTTTTTCTGGGTACCAAACAGTGTCCCGAATAGGGTGTGAGATAACACTTATTAGGCAACCACTAATTGTGTCTATAACAAGTCCAATGTATGCATATAAGATGAAGTTGTGTGAATATATAATTGTAGTAAAAGTAATAAAAGTATAAGGGATACTATCTAGTATATCAAGGATTAGTTTGATCAAGAAACCATACCACATGAGCTAACTGTAAAGTGAGGTAAGGAATCATTAATGGTCTACCCCGTGTAATCATTTATCAGACCTTCCCAGGACATGTCCTAAAGACTAGAAATGTCCGAGGCATCCTAGTGGGCCAGATCCAAGAAGTATAAATATATAAGGAATCCTAGTGGGTTGGATCCATGAAGTAGAAATGTACGGGGCATCCTAGTGGTTAAGATCTAAGGATAATAAATTTCCAAGATATCCTAGTTAGTCAGATACATGGAGTATAAATGTCCAATTAATCCTAGTGGGTCGAATCTAAGGAGTATAAATGTCTAAGTCATCCTAGTGGGTCTGAACTAAGGAGTAGAAATGTCAAAGGAGACCTAACAGATCACATATAAAGACTAGAAATGTCCATAACATCCTAGTGGTTCATCGATGCCATACCACAAACCCTCCATCATCATCATAACCAATTCATTCACCACATCATAAACCATTTAATTAATAATTTCATTAATCCATTCACAATCATATAAAATCCAAGTGATTATCCATTTTAGACTTCCCATATGTAAAAATGTGTTTTAAGGTTATTTCAAAATTTAACAATCCACTGTATTAACAAATTCAAGTCCCATAAAGAATAACGAGGTCAAATCACTACAAGGGTGATATTTCTATGTACAAGGGAAGAACCAACCCCATGGGGGTTCGGTTTGAGGTCCCAAACCTCCAACATAGTATAATGGTTTCATGGAATGTCTTAATTTTTTTTTAATATTTGATTTCAGGGTTTACTAATTTAGGAAGCCATGCCTAGATTGTCCAGTGTGAGGAACAATGGAATCATGGAATGATAACTATACATTCATGGAATTGGTATGAAGCACTTACCTTATAACCATTGAGGAGTACATGACTAGACATAACCTCTGATTCATTCCAAATTATATGAAAATGGAAGAACAGATGAACACCCTGAAAACAGGGCACAAAACCCTACACCAAAATAGAATATCTAACAAGGAGATATATGAAGGGATGAAGGTAAAACACTAGATATATTACTAGTGGTGATCCAATAAGATGAAAGTAACTTAAATAGGATTCTGGATGGAAATATGGAAGAAAATACTTGGTTAGGATTGAGGAGAAGCTCAATTGAGATAAAAATAGAGGATTTTTCTGATGGAGGAAGAAAATACATGTGTGGGAAAGTTATAACAACATATGATAATTTTATTCATTTTGACAAAAATTTAAGTGGTTCACGATTTGGATGCATGGTTGGAAAAACCGTGTGCCATACTTTCACCATGATTTTTTTAAGAAACCCCACAAATGGGATATCCACATGGTTTGAATAGCCATACATAACCCATGAAAACCCCTTTAATAAAAGGTTTAAATAGAACACATGAGTATGTGTCATGGGCTTCACAGTTAGGGAAAATTGTGTGGCCCTCTGTTGTTCACCAAAACACCCCCATAGTTTTCTCAAACAATGTGATTTGGAATTCATGGTTTCTACTAACCATGAGGCCTTGCTATTTACTCCAAAATAAAGGGATTTGGGCTCCAAAACATACCCAATAACCCTAGTTTACTCTATATCATCACTATTCATTCATATTATATCAAAACCTAAGAATTTTTAAAAAAATTAAAAGGCTTTATACCTCAAAAAAAATCAGGGTTCTTTCAATATTACAATCTCAAAAGAACTCGTCCCCTCATTTCCCTTCAATGGGTTCTAGAATTTCTTTTGAGAATAACTCTTTCCATTGAGCATGTACATCAACCTTTTAATACCATGCATCATCTTATACATAGTCATAATAACATAACACTCATATTAAAGGGACATACCTACCTCATAGATTCTTCATTTTCCAATCAACAATGTGAATGGAGTACTCCTCAAAAGAATCATTGGCATCTAATTTGACGTCATTGAGATCAAAATTATGTGATAGTTCTGCATGGAAACAACAAAGATGAGATTAATGGAAAATTTCATGCATGGAATGGTACCAATAAGGTTATAAAAACCAATAGTCTACCATCCCAACCCTATCTAAGATCTCAAAAGCCCCAAAAAATGAACTGATAGCTTCCCTTTGAAGCATATTTTTCTATAACCTTGTATGGGTGATACTTTAAAAAAACATTCATCGACCAAGAAATCTAGAGGCCATTGATGGTGATAAATATATGAGTTTTGTCTATATTGAGTAGTAGTCATACACTTTATAATGAAATTTACCTTTATAGAAGTCTCTTGAATGAGAAGATGGAGTAGTAACACTACCTCCCCTACCTCTAGCTAGCATAAAGGTGAAAAAAATGGAATACCATACAAGGCCTCATAGGGTTCCATATATATATCCACCTGATAACTATTATTATATATGAACTCAACCAGGGGTATATGCTTCTCCAAAGAACCCCCAAAATCATGGAAACATGCTCTAAGAATGTCCTCTAAGACCAGTACCAAACACAATGCTTTCAATCAGTATGAGGGTGGTATTCCATGCTCAAAAAGAACCTATAAACCCAATCCCCTCTATAAGACCTACCAAAAATGAGATGTGAATCTTGTGTCTTTGTCTAATAAAATGGTTTAAGGAACCTAATGAAGGCATAAAATATCACATATTTAAATCCTTCAAAGATACTCTACTAAGAAGGTCTCCTTGATAGATAAGAAATGGGTGACCTTCCTCAGCCGATCCACAGTGACCCATTCCATGTCACTGCCTTGAGGTGACCTTGGTAACAAAGTAAAAAAAAATCCATAGTGACATTTTCACAGTTCCCCATATGGATGGGGAAATGTTGTAAAATTCCCTCTAGTCTCTAGTTTTCTACCTTCACATGCTGACATATAGATCACCAAGTAACAAAAACCTCTATCTCCCACTTCATACCAGACCACCAATATTGGAGGTGTAAATCCAAATACATCTTGCTGAGACCAGGATGTACTGCTCATATGGATGTATGGAAATATTACATCAGTTCCTCCCGCATATCTACTAGAAACCAAAAGAAACCATGAATATATAGAATCTCATCATCACCAACGGTTTAACCAGGTAGTTTATCCTCACCTTCCATGCTCCCCCTCAAGACTAATTCATCATAATCTGGTAACTATCTCATCCTGGACCTATCCTGATGTGTGTAATTCACTTCTAAGGATGAGATAAATGATTTTACATGACTATATTACACATCTATGTGAATTTTAGAGAACAATTACACTAATTTACATCCACTAATATCATTACATAGTTCTTGGGTCTGATTATTCTAACATAGGGAATCAACTAATTAATTTCCTTTACCATACGTATAGTATAACTCAAAATCAAAAGACCAGAAGTACTCTACTCACCTCCTCTATCTAAGTTTCATTTCATGCTGCATTAATATGTATTTGAGTATTTTACGAACTGTGTATACCAAAAAATTATCTCCCAAAAAATATTTCCCATCACAAAGAAATACATGAAAAACTATAGATAAATCAAGTTTGGGAGTCAGATAATTATGCTCGCGTGGTCCTAAATGGAGAGACCCCTACACCATGACTCTCTCCACCTACATCCAGATAGCTCATAACCTGATGGATGATGCATCATAAGAAAATTTATAACGTATTCCATAATCTAGCAGAGTCAGTATTGATGATGATGTCAACCTACCATTTAAAACTTGAAAAGACATTTTATATGCCTCAGACCAAATAAATTTCACCACCTTTGTGGTAAGAAACGTGATAGGTGTATCTAGACAAGATAAGTCTTCGATGAAGTGCCTGTAATAACCATAAATGCTTAAGAAACTGTAGATTTGAAATACATTATTTGGATTATCCCATGAAACCCCAAAACTTACCCTCTCTTAGTTGACCTACACTCCTTTTTCTAAGATGATGTGATCTAGGAAGTGATCTTTATGAATCCATACTTGAAATTTTGTTATATTTTCATATAACCTATTATATATCAGTGTATTATGAATTATGTAAATGTTATTGGAATGATCATGTTGAGTCAGACAATAAATAAATATTTCATCCACAGAACCACAACAAAACAATCCAAATATGGGTGGGAAACTCGATTCATTAGGGCCAGAAAAATGGATATTATTTTCGTAAGACCTAATAACATAACCAGAAACTCATAAAGACCACACCCATTATAGAATGATGTATGAGGTATGTATGATGGAATAAATCTCTTCTAATGATAACTTGAACTCAAATAAATATTCATGAAACCCAAGCTCCCTGAATCTAGTCAATGATTTCATATATACAGGGAACTAGATACTGATTCTTAATCACCAAATGACTCAATTTCTGGTAATCCACACATAAGAGAAGGGTTGCATTCAACTTATTAGAGAAAAGAACCAGAAAAACCCATGGAGATGTACTGAGATCTATAAACCCTTTTCCTTCCAAATCCACTAGATACCTCTTGAGCTCCTACAAGTCTGTACAATCCATCCTGTAAGGAAGAATGGACACTGGTGAAACTAATAGAACTTGATCGATGGAAAAATCAACCTCTCTCTTGAGAGGTAGTTCATAAAAGTCATCTAGGAAAACATCTCAGAAATTATCTACCACTGAAGGTAAATCATTTTAACATGTCCAATTATCATCCAAATATACTATTTTAATTTGGGATGCCATCCAACACAACACACAATGCTTGGGTCCAGATCAACCCTCCTGGACAACCCATTCAAAATTTTCAATAAAAACACTCCTCCTATGGGGATTTGAAAGTCACCATTCAAACATAGTACTGAAATTAATAATGAATCGGAATAAACCAATCCATCTCGAGAATGATATAAAACCATGTATTCTCAATGAAAAAGTGGTAGCATACAAAGAGACACCCCTGAATTGGGGTACACTTTCTTATTAAATTCTTGACATCGTATCAAGTGTCATCATACAATAGGAAAATAGAACATCAACCCCATGTCCCTCAAAAATAGAAAAAAATATGAAATATTTAGAATACCTTATATAAAAATTATAATATACTATAATATAGGCTACCAGAATAGTACCTCTCACTATAGATGGCTTGGTGCTCTCTTCCTCAAGTATCAGTTGCACTGTATAAATATGGATTGATCCTTAGTCCTAAGAAACCACCTGAATACCTTGTATAGGAACAAATATGATTTCACTATAAATATGGTGCCTATATACCCCATCCATGGCCACCACCTCGACCCGATCAGCCGACCGCACTCCAAATCCCTACATGATGGGAAGCTTCTAACCACGATCCTAAACATGGAGATGTTGTAAACTATATCTCTATGGATACTGTAAAGAAATATCTAAAAAAATAGTATATCAATCATATTTCCATAGGCCTGAAACTCAATTGGGATTTTATCACACTTACTCCTCATGTGTCACTCCCTCCCGCACAGGTGAATGAAAATAGAACAACTAGTACTCATGCTCTAGATGATATTTTTGTCATTGGATTTCAGAAATAATCACTTACTTCCTTCTAAAATTTCACCATTAAGTTAAGAATATGAAATAACCAACTATGCACTCCCATCTTCCCTCATGGTAAATTCATTAATAAGAACCTATGTTTCCATTTCAAATATGGTATGCAATCGATAATCATTCACCTATGGTCGAATGACATGCTTGATACCTTCTCAGATATTCTCAACCTAGAAATATGATCAAATAGATAGATTGAAAGAAAGCTCTGAATCTCTATAAAGTGAGATAAATATTACATAATGGAAATATCTCCCTTATCCAGATGTATAAACTCTATGGCTCATTAAACATTAAATTATATGGGAAAAATTATCCACAAAAACTATATTGGAAGTCCAACAAAACTATATACTGATACCTCTATGCATACTTAAAAACATCTGACCAATGGATGATGGCTCCACAGAGTATATATGTCATGATATTGACTCTCATATCTAGAGGCACCTCCAATTTCTCAAAGATAGACAAGAGAGTATGTAGAAAAAGCTCAATAGCCTAGGGACAACCACCCGCTAATAAATTGGGTGGATGTTGCTGTTAGAACTCATGTATCAACTTTTACATAGTCTATACAAGCCTTGGGGATCCATGAATAGTTTTCATAAAGAATAGTAATCTCTCTCAAAAATATCCCTCAGTACCCATATCATGTATAAAAGGAAGTTCCACTAGGGGAACCATTGGAGGTTTTATGGGTATGTTAGGGTCCACCACCTCCAGAGCATGGTCGTATCCACCCTCATGGAAAAACACAAGAGGCAATTAGGGAGAAATATCTATAAAAATTCCAAGAACATTCATTAGACAATATTTTCCAATGAAAGGATCAAAGATATACAAACGAGACAACCACAAGCCTTCCTATAAATGATTCACACCCCTATACCTTCTTCTAAGGTGAGGTCTGGTTAACATATGGTTTAAAAGAACAAAATAGATACATATTACTATCCTTTAATAAGGTTAGTTCAAGGTCAAGTTCTATTCTATAAGTGTGGGTTTCTCAGTATACATAGTGTAAATTTCATGTTATATAGGAAACACACTTTTTGTTTCAATTGGTACCTCCATTTAAGGGGAACCTTTTCATTTAAGAATTTAATATCATATTTATTTGTATTTAAAAAATTCTCTAATGGTTGAATTATATAAATTTCCATTTAAAAATTTTAAATTCCTATACACTTTATAAATTCAAATATGGAATCCATTTAATCATGACCATCAACACATTATTTCCCATACTACCACTGGTCCATGACTCAACATGACATAAATGACTACTTAAGGCGTATACATCAATCTATGAAGGAAAACACTATTATGTTGATGAAATAACATTATGTAACAAATTATGTTTCTTAATAACCTACAAAAAATGTTATTCAAATAATAGATATATCACTCAAGGCATGTACAATAGATATCTTGTAGTTAGGTTATACATCCCACATGGAATGTCGTAATGCATGACATATTAATTCCCTAAATTCCTAGAAAGATGCTTGATCAATGGTTCTTTGTCTTATCATTCCAAGAAAAATTGTAATATGACATTAGAATATTGATAATGTCACATGCCATGTTCATCACCCAATGGTGAAATCAAGTT
This sequence comes from Viscum album, assembly GCA_963277665.1. Taxonomy (NCBI): domain Eukaryota; kingdom Viridiplantae; phylum Streptophyta; class Magnoliopsida; order Santalales; family Viscaceae; genus Viscum; species Viscum album. The sequence goes on from OY728159.1 coordinate 70,835,253, forward strand.
AATTATAATAGGCATAAAATAAAACATCATATCTCATACTAGGAAATATTGGTTTCCCATGTATGTGGCTTAGTCACTCAAAGGTATAGTCTCATTATAAAACTACAACACATTTGTAACCACCTATCTAATATTACCAAATGATAAGATAGAATAAATAATATCATCTAATTCCACTTTGTAATGACCCAAACTAAAATCCACCAAAAGGTTCCCTGAGCCAGTGGGTCACATGGCCTCAAGCACACCTTCCCATATGCCAGATTCTTCCAACTAGCTGTGAGGTTTTGTAATGGTATAGTGGGGATACCATAACCTCATGATCATGGTAACATGAAGGTATCATAAATAAATAAAAACGTGGAATCATAATATCAACTATAAATAGAGGATAAATCATCTCAATGCCAATAATAATATTCAGAGAAAAGGGATATTCATTAAACAAAATGATGTGCATATCATGGAGAAATAAAAAAGATAGGAAATACATGAAATATTAATATATTACAATAAATGTATAAATAGTACAAAAAGGAAATAAAAAACTATCTTCAGATAGCATCATGATCCATAGCCTAGTCATGTGCTCCACTGATCCTATGAAATAATCAATAAAGCATAAAAATTAGGCACTTTCACCTATCACTATCCACATGAATGAAGTCTTTATATGTTCCAAATAATGGATTAAATAGGTTTTGAGATGAAAGTTAGTAGGAAACCACTAATAGTATCTATAATAATTCTAGTATGTGCATATATTCTCAATTAGTGAGTAGATATAATAGGAGTAAAAGTAATAAAAGTATAATTAATACTACCTAGTCTATCAAGGCTCACTATAATCAAGAAAACATATCATAAGTGATAACTTTAATGTTATTTAAAGCATCATCAATTGACTACACTGTGTAATCATGTATCATACCTTCATAGGCCAAGATCTATGGAGTAGAAATGTCCATGTAATCCTAGTGGGTAATATTCAAGGAGTAAAAATGTCCAAGACAACCAAGTGGGTCAAATAAAAGGAGTATATATGTCAAAATAATCCTAGTTGGTTGGATCCAAGGAGTATAAATGTCCAAGGCACCCTAGTGGGTCAGGTCCAAGGAGTAGAAATGTCCAAGGTATCCTAGTGGGTCAAGTACAAGGAGTACAAATATCCAAGCCAACCTAGTGGGTTGTATATAAGGAGTATAAATGGCCAAGGAATCCTAGTGGTTCAGATCCAATGAGTAAAAATGTCCAAGGCATCCTTGTGGGTGGTCAGTGCTATACCAGGAACCCCCCATTGTCATCATAACCAATTAATTCACCACATTATAAACTATTTCATTAATAATTCTTTAATACCTTCATAATCATATACAAGCCAATGGATTATCCATAGAATACCTTTTATATAAAAATGACAAGGTGTTTTATGTTTCTTAAAACCATTAAAAATCACTTTTATTACCACATTAAACTCCCATAAAGAATTGAGATATCAACTTACCGTAATTATGACATTTCCATGGACAAGGAAAGAACCCACCCCATGGGTGGTTCAAGTTGAGGTCAATAACCTCAAACCTAGTATAAGGGTTTCATAGATAGTATAAAACCATAAATCAACATTTTATTTAAGGGTTTACTAATTTAGAGAGAAATACCTTGATGTTCTGGAGTGAGACACAATGGAAGTAGGGTATAACTACCATACATTGGGGAAAAAGGTATAAATGAGTTACATTATCCTTGTTGAAGAGTAATTACCAAGATTTAGTGTATGATTTATTATATATCATAATATAATAGAATAATATATGAATGACCTAAAAATAGTTCATATGATCCTATTCTAAAATAGTGTCACTTATGGTGAGATAAATAATGGGAATGAAGTAATAGACCAAATCTCTTACTGATGACTATCCAACAAGATGAATGACACTCAAATCAGAGTTCTGATGAAGGAACGACACCGAAGACTATGTCATCCTTTTGAATAATCTCAAATGAGAGAAAAATTGAAGATACAATCTACTTGAGGAAGAAAATAAAGTAGGGGTATGTTATTATGAGATTGTGGAATTTTAGTAAATTTCCCAAAAATTTAAGAGGTTCACAGTTTTTTTTGCACAGTTGGCCAAATAGTGCGCCAACCATGGGCCACAAACTACTTCAATAGACCCCTAGCATGGGATGGCTGCACTATTTGACACACTATGTGTAGAAAATGAAGAAAACCTATATTTAGAGATCTATAGTATACACACATGCATCCTTCCTAGGTACACTGTTTGGGAAAACCATATGGCTCTTCAAGATTCACTAAAACAACTAGAAATTTTTTCTCTAACCATGAAAAATAGGGTAAATAGTTTATATTGATCATGTGGAATAGGTGTTTCCTCCAAAATATGGGCTATGGGATAAAAATAATCCACATACACCCTCATTTCCCTTATAGTATTTATAGTCATTAATATTAGGTCAAAACCAAAAGCTTAAACCAAAATTATGAGGGTATATATGATAGATTACTGTTGTGGGCGCCCTCAAATGATTAGTGTGATTTTTGGTTACTTAGGTGAAGTAGAGTGGCTGACCAAGGTCATCTCTCAAAGGAGGAAGTGAATTAAAAAAACTTTTTAGAGGTATTCTAAAAATTAAATAGAACAGATTTAAAACACTAGTTTAAAGGATGGGGGTTGTTTATAGTTTATAAATCTAGAAGAAGTTTTCTGGAATAAGATTTAATTTTTTTTGTTTTTAGTTTTAAAATGAAGTTCGATTAAAAAGACACAACAAGAATATGTTTTTTTAGAAAATATTTTAAAAGGCGTAATCAATCTAACTCCACATATTCATTCACTTATTATTCATTATCATTGAAATAAATATCCACTTAATTATGATACCCTAATTTGTTTACCCTTGAACCCTACAAGAGTTAACTTAACCACAAATATGGAATTACTTAAACCCTAGGCTAGCTTCGGAACACGCAATCGCAACACCCTGATTTTATTTTTGTTCTAAGGTTAGATTATGGTCAGTGGTTAATTAGAGCACATATCCATTCTGGAAATGAGTATGAATTGTGTTTAGGGATTATATTTTAACTCTACAAATTTATCCCATGTGGTCTTGTATTACCGATTAAGATTACGCTCTCACAATTTACACAAAATCCCGACCTCGCGTGTTTTTGTGTTAATTGGTCAATTGCATGCTTAGTTTCTTACAATTTAAAAACACAATTCATGGATAATATTAAGTGAATTACAGTATCTCAATGATTCAAAATTATTAAATGAAGAGGTTAGAAGATAGATCGATTACTAAAAGACTATTCTTCCATGGGTGGCGTAATCATCGTAGAAGCGTTTTGCATGTGCAAAGGTTTATAATGGGTATAACCCAATAACGCTTCTACTAAAGAATTTCAGCACAAAGATAAAGATTAAGAGAAGAATAAATTTAAACAAAACAGAAGAAAATAGTAGAAATAATAGAATAACAAAGAAGTTTATTACACAAATGAAAACATTACAAAATGAAGAAGAGAAGGAGGCTTCGATGAGGGGATCCTTACTTCAAGAGCTACCCCTCTTACAATGGTTGGAGAATTTGGGTGAAACAAAATCTCCTCTGCCTGCAATCTCCTAATGCACGTCCCAACCCCTCCTAGTGAGAAAAACTCCAATTTATATAGGGGAGGGGAGGAGAGGTTACAAGTGGTTTCAAGTGTGAATGTAGAAATTCAGAAAAATATTTTCTTCCAAATTACACCCCCCATTTGAACACAAAAACGTGTGACTTGTCCGGCCTTCCAGAATGATAGTATGTGAGGATATCGGTTCTATAACTTCTCTAAAAAGTTGGGCTTAATCCAATCCCATATGAAGGAGTTATGGATGAAATACAGAACCTTTTCCATTCTGACGTGTCTAGCCCACCTTTTACTTTATAGCCCAATTAATCTATCCAAATGCATTCTTTTGATCATGTGTCATGCATAGAAGTTGTAGAAAATTAAGTTAGGAACACTTTTGTAAAATTTCAAATTCAAATAATAAATATAAAAATATTTATCTTCGAAATACTACAGTGCACTATAAAGGGTAAAACTAGAATTTTCACCAAATTTTCAAATGAATGATCAAATCCCAAATATTTAATAAATGAATATATTTAGCACACTGTTAGGAAATTATATCATTTATTATCAATAAAATATTCAACAAAATAGTGTTTTATCAACTCCCCCACACTTACCCTTTTTCACTCCTGGGGAAAACCTCATGTCAAGTAAACATCAATATCAAATCAAAACCAATTTTAAAACACATATCCTTGAGATTAAAAATTTACAAACCAAGAAAAAAAAGATATCATGCCTCATAAAAAAAACCTTATTTCAAGTTCTACATTTATATCATTCATTATATTTTCACTTCATTTATCCTCCCATGCACAAAACACTTACCTCGCTTGAATTTTCTCTTATCACACAGATATCAAATTGTTTTGCAATGTCTTTCTCATCCAAACTCATACAAGGGTCACCATAGGCTTGATAAATTACTAAATTGCCACCCGATGTGAGTCAAGGAAATATTTTTATCATGAGGACTTTTTAGGGTTGTTCTATGGATTTTGGTTGGTAGGATTTAGATGTGAAAAATTATGAGGCTGAATGAGAAGGGCTTGACTCTTTTTGAAGAAAAATTGCATTATTCTAATTTTCAATTAAATATGGTCTTCTCCTAAATCCCTATAGTATCAATTCAGCTCCATCATCATGAAAAGTCATGAAAAGTTTACACCATTCATCATTTCAGCATAAAAAATGTCAATCTTCTCAAACATGATTTTCTTGAAAGCTCTAGATAGGCACAACTTTCCACCTCAATTAGAAGCTTTGGAAAAGGCACATCTACACTTGTCATGAAAGCTCCAGAAAAGGCACAGCTTTCAATATAATTAATTTCTTCAGTATCAAACATATCTCTTCAGAAATTAATTTTCCACCCAAAGTATCACAGAATGTGGTAGCACAACACAAGATAGCTTCCCCCACACTTAAGCTCAACTAGATTATGCAATTTCACTTCAAGAGTTGGTTGGATATGAAAAATTGGCTTGTAATGTGGCTAACCTAACAGGCTGTGCATGGATTCTAAGGGCTACAAGGATTAAATTTTCAAGGTAAGCCATTATAAAAAAGGATTATTTGAAATAGGGGCATTAATACCAAACAAATTACTCAATAATTTAAACATAAGTACCTCAAACACTCAATTTTTGACAGAAATAAATCAAATTTTTGTTAAATCAAGCACGGTTTGGTTCTCCCAAGAAGTGAGGTGAATGTAAAGAATATGAAAATAATGGTTTAGAAGCCTCACAGTAAAGTGATTTCAAATATAAAGACAATGAGATGTGGCATGAGATTCAAAATTCAGTGTACTTTTCATGAAATTACTAAATATTTGAACTTGAAAGAAAGTCATTTAAGTATTAATTTAAGCTCAGTTTCAAGGGATAAATTTTTTCACTCATTGATATGCATTTTAAAATTGTGATGAGAATCATTTCAGCTCAAAAATTTCAAAAACACAAAGAAAATTGAAAAATAAACACACAAAATTTGAAAAACACACAATTTTTTTTGTTTTAAATCAAGAAAACAATTGAAATTACTATACTAAAAGGTTACCTCCCCTAAACTTAAAATATTTCATTTTCCTCAATGTGAACCCATGAGATGATATATGAACATGAAATGGAATTTTTATTAAATACGACAAATAATATAAAAGTGAAAGGGTTAGGAACAACCTGATGTGCTAAAGTAATGATGGGGTCATGCAGTGTGATAAAATCCACTGCATCAGTAGGAAGTCCCTCAATGTATCTCTTCAAACTTTGCCCATTGACTGTAAAGCTCCTTCCAATGTCCTCTTTTGTGATCTCCACTGTACCATAAGGAAAAACATTACACACAACATAAGGACCTAACCATATGGAACACAACTTACTAGGCATCAACTTCAGTCGTGAACTGTAGAGTAGGAATTTATCTCCAACATGAAAATCCCTTTTCTGGATCTTTTTATAATGAAATTCTTTTGATCATTCCTTATAGAGCCTTGAGTTCTCATATGATGACAGTCGAATCTCCTCAAGCTCTTGAATTTGCAACTTCCTTTGAATTCCAGCTTGGGCCAATTCCATGTTGCATTTCTTTATAGCCCAATAAGCCCGATGTTCAACTTCCATGGGGATATGACACGCATTCCCAAAAACAATCTGAAATGGGGACATACCAATGGGTGTCTTGTATGCTATCCTATAAGCCCACAATGCATCATCTAGGCGCTTGATCCAATCCTTCCTATTTGGCTGCACATTTTTCTCCAATATTTGTTTCAAATCATTATTTGAAACCTCAGCCTGACCATTTGTTTGGGGGTGGTATGGTGTTGAAGTTTTGTGTGTCACCCCATACTTCCGAAGAAGGGAAGCAAGATTCCGATTACAAAAGTGTGTCCCTTCGTCACTGATGATGGAATTTGTTACTCCAAACCTACATAAAATTTGAGCCTTGACAAAATACACTACAACATGATAATCGTCGGTCCTGGTGGCCTTGGCCTCCACCCATTTACTCACATAATCAATAGCAACTAGAATATATAAAAATCCAAATGAACTAGGAAAAGGAACCATAAAATCGATGCCCCATACATCAAAAATCTCACAGAATAGTATGGGTTGCTGGGGCATCTCATGTCTCTTAGAAATTTTCCCGGTGTGTTGGCAACGAGAGCATGACTTACAAAACACATGGGCATCATGGAATAAGCTAGGCCAATATAATCTAGAGTCCAAAAATTTCCTAGCTGTCTGTTGAGGTCCAAAGTGTCCACCACAAGAAAGTGTATAACAAAAATGAAAAATAGACTCAAACTCATGATCGGGAACACACCTCCTAATGACTTGGTCATTACACATGCTCTAGAGGTAAGGATCATCCCACACATAAAACCTAGACTCACTTTTTAATTTTTGGACTTGATGCTTCTTCAAATTTGCTGGGATTTCATAGGAAACAATGTAATTAACTAAATCAGAATACCAAGGATGCATACCTGATATGGTATAGAGATTCTCATCGGGGAAATTGTCCCGAAGTGGTACCTGGTCCAAGGTGTCACCCTCTAGTGTGTGGGTAAGCCTACTCATGTGGTCTTACACCAAATTCTCTGACCCCTTCTTGTCCTTTATCTCGATGTCAAACTCTTAAAGAAGGAGCATCCAATGGATAAGTCGTGGCTTTGAATCTGGCTTCTTTAATAGGTACCTCAAAGCTGCATGGTCAGAAAAAACAACTACTTTAGAGCCTAATAAATATGAACAGAATTTATCTAAAGCAAATATGATAGCAAGAAACTCCATTTCTGTTGTAGTGTAGTTTGATTGGGATGAATCCAATGTCCTTGATGCATAGGAAATCACATGTGAACATCCTTCCACCCTCTAAGATAAGACAGCTCCAACTGCGAAGTTGGAGGCATCACACATAAGCTCAAAAGGAATTTCCCACCGTGGGGGCTGTATGATAGGTGGAGTGGTCAGACATTGTTTTAGCTCATCAAATGAATTCCTGCAAGAAACATCAAAGACAAAATCAGAATCCTTTTGAAGTAATCTTGACATATGAAGATCAATCTTACTAAAATCTTTGATGAAGCGCCGATAAAATCCTGCATGCCCTAGGAAATATCTAACATCACACACACATGAAGGATATGGTAAGGTTGAAATAATATCTACCTTTGATCTATGAACCTCTATCCCATGTTTTGACACTACATGCCCTAAGACAATTCCATGCTCTACCATGAAATGAAACTTTTTAAAGTTCAGGACCGGATTCTTCTCAATACAACGATTCAACAACTTTACCAAACTAATTATACATTCATCAAATGAAGATCCATACACTGTAAAATCATCCATAAATACCTCCATCAAGGTCTCAATAAAATCAGAAAAAATACCCACCATGCATCTCTGGAAGGTACATGGGGCGTTGCAAAGTCCAAATGGCATCCTCTGGTAGGAAAATGTGCCAAAGGGACAGGTGAATGTTGTCTTCTCCTGATCCTACGGATCTATAGGAACCTGAAAATTTCTAGAAAATCCATCCAAGAAACAATAGTGTGTTTTCCCAACTAGTCTCTCAAGCATTTGATCAATAAATGGGAGGGGGAAATGGTCCTTGCAAGTGTATTGATTTAGTTTCATATAATCAATACACACACGCCAACTGTTTTGCACCCTCATTGGAACTAGCTCATCTTTCTCATTTTTAACAATAGTAACACCACTCTTCTTAGGCACAACCTGAATAGGAATTACCCATTGAGAATCTGAAATGGGAAAGATTATACCAGCCTCAAGCAATTTCTCAACTTCTTTTTAACAACTTCTAGGAGGGTGGGATTGAGTCTCCTTTATGGTCATCTTGCTAGTTTAGCCCCATCCTCCAAGAGAATCCTATTCTTGCAAATGGAGGGGCGAATACCTGATATGTCACCCAAGGTCCACCCAATCGCCCTTATGTTCTCCCTCAAAAGATTAAAAAGTTTTTATTCATGTTAAAAAGGGATATTATTAGCAATGATAACAAGTAATTTCTCACCACTTAACAAGTATGAGTATTTGAGATTTGGTGGAAATGTCTTGAGTTCCAGTGTAGGGGGGTGGTGTATGGATGGAGACATAGAAGGAACTAAAATATGTGCACAAAGAGTATCTGTATCCGAATATACATCATAAAAATCAGAGAATAAAGCATCAAATCCATTAGCATACTCAACAGCTATATCATAATCAGAGTTTACATGATCAAAATCAGAATATGAATCCATTTCAAAATCAAATACAAGAGAGGTTTGTCCATCAAAAATAGGTTTGTAAGTACTCTTAGACATCAAACTAGAACCAATACTCACAATCTCTCTAAATATAGGACAATCAAAATCCATGGAGTTTTTACTTGGTGGCTCAAAATGGGAGATAACAAAAGCAGAATGGTCCTCAGAGGGGTACTTCATGGAGTCCATAACATTAAATATCACAACTTCATCCCCAAATTCCACGGAAAGTGTACCCTCATTGACATTTATGATAGTTTTTGTAGTTTTGAGGAAGGGTATACCTATGATAATGGGGGCATGAGAACTTACCTGATCACCCTCTATGTTAAGCACGTAGAAATCTACTGGAAAGATCTTGTCTCTTACTCGAACAAGTACATCCTCAAGGACTCCCGCTGGATATGTCGTAGCTCTATTCACTAATTGCACCACTACTCTCGTCGGCTTCAGCTCACCAACCTGTAAAGAAGAGAATATAGAGTGAGGCATCACATTTATTGAAGCTCCTAAATCAGAAAGAGCATCAGATAAGTGCAACTCCCCTATGGTACATGGGATGGTGAATTTCTCGGGATCCTTGCACTTTGTCTGCATTGCTAGAGTTGGTGTAATGAGTGCTGACACATTCCTTCCAAGATTGATCCTCTCATTTCCCTTGATCCCTCTTCGATTAGTGCAGAGTTCTTTTAATAATTTGGCATACCTTGGGATTTCTTTGATGGCTTTAAGTAGAGGAATATTGATCTTCACACGCTTGAATGTGTCCAAAACCTCCTTTTTCATTGCTTCTTCAGCAATCTTCTTGGTTTGAACAACCCTGTTTGGAAAAGGAAGGGGTTTTGGAGGATCATCATCAATATTTTTCTTACCTTTATCTTTCTCCTTGGATTGCTCATCAGTTGGTATGTAATGTGGCTTCTCTGGAGTTGAGGTGAATCTCGGTGGAATGGTAGGTACAGAGGTATCGTTCATTTTCTACCCACTTCTCAAGGTGATGGCACTGACATTCCCCTTGGTATTTGGAGTGGGTTGGGAAGGTATATTTCCAAAATTCTTACTCACACGTTCATGGAGGGCAGTGGAAATCTGGCTCATTTGAGTCTTCAACTCCCTCAACTCCGAACCTTGACTCTTCAACTCATTATATTGATTAAAAACAAATTGTTTCAAAAGATCATCAGTGTTAGAGTCTACCTTGGTTGGGGGATTCCCTTGTTGTTGGCTTGTTGATGCATGGGATTCAAATCTCCTTTGAGGTTGTTGTAAACCCTGCTGGTAAGGTGGAGGCTGCTGGAAGTTTTGTTGAAAGGGTGGCCTTTGTTGTTGTCTAGAGCCATACCTAATTTCCAGTTGATCTTTACGCACTTGGTTGTATGTTGGAGTGAATGAATCAAACTTCTTTTGGGGATATGGTTGTTGTTGCTGCTGAAATGGTCTCCCTGGGAATACTGCTATGCAATCCTCTATCTCTTGTAGTCGTGGGAAACAGTCAGTTGGGTGGCTTGTCTCAATGCAAATGCCACAAGACCTTGAAGGAGTGGGTTGGGATGTCTTTTGAGCCAAAGAAATCTGCCTCACCATAGTGGTCAATTCTTCCAACTTGATATCAATCAAATGACTTTCAAGAGAAGAAGGACTTACCTGATGTACTCCGCTGACATGTGGTGTACCTCAATCAGAAAATTGTTGGGAGTTTTGTGCCATCTTTTCGATCAATGCATGTGCGGCTACTAGTGTCTTGTCCCCAAATTCCCCTCCTACTGCGGCATCCACCATGCTCCTCTCTATGGGTGTGAGTCCTTCATAGAAGTATTGGATGAGGAGTTTCTCACTGATTAGGTGATGTGGGCAACTTGCACAAAACTTCTTGAATCCCTCCCAGTACTCATACATTGACTCCCCTTGTGCTTTCTTTATCCCAGATATCTCTTTACGAATGGATGTGGTCCTTGATACTGGAAAAAATCTCTACAAGAAAAGGAGTTTTAAATCATTTCAACAAGTTACATCTTCGAGTTGTAAATAATACATCCAATCTTTCGCAGCTCCATCAAGTGAGAATGGGAATGCTCTTAATTTGATTTGATCATCATAAAAATTTCTTGGTTTAAGGGTTGAGAAAACGACATTAAATTCTATAAGGTGTTTGTTTGGATCCTCACCAGATAAGCCATGAAATTTTGGAAGAAGGTGAATGAACCCAGATTTTAACTCAAAGTCTGATTTGAGATTCAGGTATGCAATACAATTTGGTTGATAGTTAATATCAGGTGCAGCCAATTCTAGAATGGTTCTATTAAGTTCATTTCCATTATTATCATCCATTAGTTCTTGTTTTATCATTGAATTTGAATTTCTTCCAATTTCAATGTTTCCAGAAGAGATGAATTCACCAACTGGTTGAATATTGAAACTTCTTGTAGACTTAGAATGTCTAATTCGTGCCCTAAGGCTACGTTCAATCTCAGGGTCAAGATCTAAGAGATATTCGGGATTAGTTCATGTCATAAATCAAATAAAAATGAAAAGAAAGAAAGTGTACCATAGTAAAATAAAAATTAGAAGTTTGAGTTGATGGTCCAAAAAGAAAAGAAGAGGATGAAAAAAAATGAAAACTTGAGAAAGGGGAAAGATGAAAGAGAGAGGTGAAGAAAATAATAAAATTAAAAATAAAAGAAATACCTATAAATGGTTGAATAAATTACTTTACTCCCTGAAAATGGAGCCAATTTTATAGAGCACTTTCGTGGGCGCCCTCAAATTATTAGTGTGATTTTTGGTTACTTAGGTGCAGCAGAGTGGCTGACCAAGGTCGTCTCTCAAAGGAGGAAGTGAATTAAAACAACTTTTTAGAGGATTCTAAAATGAATAGAATAGAATTAAAACACTAGTTTAAAGTATGGGGGTTGTTTATAGTTTATAAATCTAGAAGAAGTTTTCTGGAAGAAGATTATATTTTTTTTTTGTTTTTAGTTTTAAAATGAAGTTTGATTAAAAAGACACAACAAGAAGATGGTTTTTTTAGAAAATATTTTAAAAGGCGTAATTGATGTAACTATACCTATTCATTCACTTATTAATCATTATAATTGAAATAAATATACACTTAATTATGATCCCTTAATTTGTTAACCCTCGAACCCTACAAGAGTTAACTTAACCACAAAGATGGAATTACTTAAACCCTAGGCTAGCTTCGGAACACTCAATTACAGCACCCTGCTTTGATTGTTGTTCAAAGGTTAGGTTATGGTCAGTAGTTAATTAGAGAAAATATAAATTCTGGAAATGAGTATAAATTGTGTTTAGGGATTATATTTGAACAATACAAATTTATCCTGTGTGGTCTTGTATTACCGATTAAGATTACGCTCTCACAATTTACACAAAATCCCGACCTCGCGTGTTTTTTTGTTAATTGTTCAATTGCTTGTTTAGTTTATTAAAATTTAAAAACATAATTCATGGATCATATTAAGTTAATTAAAGTATCTCAATGATTCAAAATAATTAAATGAAGAGGTTAGAAGATAGACCAATTACTAAAAGACTACTCTTCCAAGGGTGGCGTAATCATCGTAGAAGCGTTTTGCATGTGCAAAGGTTTATAATGGGTATAACCCTATAATGCTTCTACTCAAGAATTCCAGCCCAAAGAGGAAGATTAATAGAATAAGAAATTTAAACAAAACATAAGAAATTAGAATAAATAAAAGATGAAAAAAGATTTTTATTACACAAATGAAAACATTACAAAATGAAGAAGAGAAGGAGGCTTCGATGAGGGGATCCTTACTTCAAGAGATACCCCTCTTACAATGGTTGGAGAATATGGGTGAAAAAAATTCTCCAATGAATAAAATATCCTAATTCACGTCCCAACCCCTCAAAATGAGAAAAATTACAATTTATAGAGGTTAGGGGAGGAGAGGTTACAAGTGGTTTGAAGTGTGAATGTGGAAATTCGGCCAAATATTTTATTCCAAATTGCACCGCCCATTTGACCACCAAAACGCATGAATTGGCCGGCCTTCCAGAAATATAATAAGTTAGGATATGGGTTCTATATCTTCTATAATTTTTTGGGCTTAATACAATCCCATATGAAGGCGTTATTACCAAAATATAGAAGTTTCTCCATTTTGACATTTCCACACCACCTTTTACTTTATAGCCCAATTACTCCATCCAAATGAATTCTTTTGGTCATGTTTCCTAAGTAAAAGTTGTAGAAAATTAAGTTAGTAACACTTTTACAAACGTTTAAATTAAAATAATAAATATAAAAATATTTATCTTCGAAATACTACAGTGCACTATAAAGGGTAAAACTGGAATTTTCAGCAAATTTTCAAATGAATGATCAAATCCCAAATATTTCATAAATGAATATATTTAGAACAATGTGAGGAAATTATATCATTTATTATCAATAAAATATTCAACAAAATAGTGTTTTATCAATATACCTCAAATAAAACTGGGGTTCTTAAATATTGGGTTCTACTATCCTCATGGATATAAATAAATTGAGATGATTCTTGTGTCAATTAAACAATAAAAGGAGGTGGGATACTCTATGATCACTGCAGATCTATAGTAAGGTTTTATAAATCCTTCTACAGAGAGTGCACATTAATTATAGCTGATAAAAACAATTTTTTACTAATATTTCCATTTCTAATAGTTGGAGTATCCCCTTGTTGATGCTTAAAGTTGAATAAACATACATTTCCAACTATATGGAAGTAATCTAATCTGGGCACTCATTAGTTAACTATATTATATGGGATGATAGAATATATCTATCCTCTAGTAAAATTATTTTTCACACCTGACATGAAGGATACAATGTGGCTAATTTTATGAAAAAATTGGGTAATGTTTACTCCATAAACACGATTTTATCCTATTTAGGATCTTTACTAGTGATATTTTTTCTAATAATATGAAATAAATTCATCCCTTTTGTCCGATGTGATCCTCTCTTTCCACAATTATTCATTTTTGAAAACACAATTAGTTTCCATTCTAGTATAGATAAACTCTTATATGTATAATATGTTCAACTATGTAATTTACTAAACAAAAACTTATTTAATATGGTATTTATGTTTTCTAGATGATACGTGGCCAAACCACTTACAATTGATGATCAAATTACTAGTTGATAATTTGTGACTCAAATATCCCAATCATGGAAAGTATTAGGATTCCCAATAGTGGATGAACCTTCTACAAACACATGTTCCATAATATAACTATTTACTATATTTTAAATTGGTTTATCATAGGTTTAATAAGAAAATATCCTAGTAAATTAACTAGAAAAAGCGGGTTTAATTTCAAGTGTGTTATAAGGATAAAAAGAAATTATAATCTGGTAAAAAAATGACCACACCTAATTCACTACTCCCTAAGGTGTGTCTATATTGGACAACTAGGACATATAATTTCTGTCAGATCCTAGGTGATAACTAATTGGATCTACTAGTTTATTCATAGTTTTTTTATTAAACTACATGAAGTTCAATTTTAAAATGTAAGAGACTTAGATAAAGAAATCTATTTCCATCCCTATTAAAATAGATTTGGATGTTTCTGCATATAATTAAAAAAATTTGAATAAATAGGATATAAATATAATGAAAATTGAAAGGATGAAATTGGAATCAAAATTAATTGAAATTAGTTATACTGAAGAGGGTTTTGACAGATCTATTAATGATTATTCTTATGATAAATCAATTAGACCATGATTTTAGGCAGATTATTTTTTGAATTAATCTGTGATATTTATTTTAAAATAAAATAATATTTGATGAAAGTCCCTATAGAAGTTATCACATATATACTTTTATACATCAATGGACTTCATGAGGAAATATAAAATATATAAAATAAATATAATTCGTTTAGAGATTCATCATCCATGAATTTAAGTAGTCATAACACTTTCACAAGACTAGAGAAATCAAAAGAAAAATTGGTTACACATTGAATGAATGACTATCATCAGAGAGGAAGAATTAAAAATATTTTCTTCCTGAGAATGTGGGGTTCAATAAATGTTTTATTGAAGTGATACATGTATTGGATAAATTTCCCAATATCTCTATAGATTTTAAAAGTGTAGTGTTAAAATTCAAAGATAAATGAATCAAGGAGATGAATTAATCTCTATATAGAAAAAGTAAGATAAGAAATGATCAATCATAGATTTTGAATAATGAATTGGGTGGTATTTTTAGATCTTTCTAAGATGATAATAACACCCTCATTGTAAAATGTCTTCAAAATTAATAAAAATTTTAAAATTAGGAATATACATAGCTTGAGAAAACCAAAAAAGATGAGAAAATAGATACCACAAAAATAAAATTTAATATGATTCAATGATGAAAGAATTATCAAAATTGCATTAATAAGAGTTGGGAATCATTTCATGATCAACCAAAAAATATCTTTGAGTAAAAGGTGACCCACTATCATGTTATATTTGTGAGCACTAATTATTTTTTCATAACTAGCATTGGAAAAAACACTAAACTTATAAAAATAGTTAAGATGAAAATTCCATTAAATTTACCAGTTCATAAATAATTATTATAGTATTTTCTAAGAATAAAAGATCCCCAAAGGAGCTTTTAGAGTGATTATTTTTTTCATACAAAAAATGGATGGTAATATGGTTATCCCTATATTGGGCACACAATTCAGATGGGTTTGAAAAGGTTTTATTCATATAACCCAAAAAACCATGCATTTTCCACATTTGTGATAGGTTATAAACCTGATTTCCAAAGGTAGGTGATCATTGTACATTTTTATAAATATTTTTATGAACTCATATTGGAATAGGGGATAATAGGTCGGGCCCATCACACACTTTTGTGGGAAATTATTTTCTACTCTGGGACTTTCTTATAGATATAAGACATATTCATCAATTATTTAGAAATCCAAATGTGGTACTAGTTTTACTTATGAAAATGATCCAATTCAGACAATGTGTTTATTGTGAACCTATAAATGTATTATAGTTTTCCCACATTTCTATTATTAATTGATGATTATTGGGTTTAAAAATGACTAGTAGGGCTATCAAGAGTTTATTATCATCCATGTATGTAGTTTGTGTTTTAGAGTTGGGATTGAATAATGAAGGTGTAGCCTACGTATTATTCAAAAATAGGAATCAAAACCCACATTGTTTTGTTGAATTGATGGGTATTACTTCCAAATATAAGGCTCAAAATTAAGGAACTTTCATCATGCTGATGGGACGGAAATCATAGATCTCTAATCCCATGGGAGTAAAACTTGATGTGAGAAAGAAGATACACTAGAAGATTTGTCACATTAAATTAGGGAATAATATTATATTTTAATTTATTTGTAATTCACCAAGGATATCCTTTGAATACTCCTATGTCATGAAATGGTAGAAACCTAGAACTATAGCGGAGCTTATTCTTGAACTACTTAGAGATACATAACCTAGTAAGTGGGTAAGGTGAGGTTATGTTTTGAGGATTACACCTAAAATGATTCTCTAGAATTTTAAACAAATAGTGTTATTCTAAATAATAGTGAATAATGATAACTAAGAGGAGCATCTCAACTCAACATTAATTGATGGGTTGATTAGTTCTTTCTCCTATTAGAACTCTCATATATCTAGAAACAAGATGAATATATCGACTCAAATTGATTAATAATAACCAATACGAGTACCATGAATTAGTTGAAATTTATGATTTTGGTGGGGATTACACCTAGCAGTATTTCCATGTACTTAAAAAACAATTATAGTATCATGACTCATGGTGAATAATGAGAACCACGAGGAGTATCTTGAATTAATTGTAATTGATGGTTTGGTTGGGCCTTATACCTTGTAAGAATCATGTTCCTACCTAACTTGGTCAGCGACTCAAGTAAAAGTTTAGAGAGATATAGGCTTACACATTGGAAAATCCCCACTAATGTTTTCCTCCCCAACCCCTTATACTAGTCAAAATATTGTGAATATTGACTTTTAAAGTTAGACCTTATAGAATGTATGAGGCTCATGAGGTAAACCTGAATGGGTATCCAAAATCTATTCATATATGGCATGAATCAGTTCCTAGGTAAGATACCTTGGTGAATTGGTCTTTATCAATAGAGAATGCTATCAATTATTCTTATCCATAGAGAGGGACATAGAAGTTTCAGAATTATAACATCCCAATATTTTCTTTCATAAATACTACATCTTTTTAGATGACTTTTCAATGCATTTATCAAATAGTCACCCAAGTAATGTAAATGTATAGTGTATTTAGAGACTACAAAATAAATCCACTCATTTCATGAAATATCTTATAGACATTCTATAAAGATCTTTCCATTTATTACTCTTCATAGACATACCGTAGTGAAAGAAATTTATACATAACCCGTAGAAAGGAAATATAAGAAAGGATGAGCTCACATGATTAGTAGTGGTTTATATTAGAGATATAAACTAATGATATTATAAAATCATAATATAATTATAATTGTACAATATCATGAATATAATTTACAAATTCTATTCCCAATTTATGATGGATCGTAAAACTAAGTCACGGAATCAAACATTATCTTTTCAAAATATATGAATCATAAGAGTGAGAAATCATCATAAATAAATATCAAGCCATAATTTCAAGGCCTATAAGAGCTGAATCTTCATAATTATAGAAACCATTTACTATATCAAGGTCAAATACTAAGACTATTAAATCATAATGGAACATTAATTAACACATTTTCTTCATAGTAGATTTAGAGTATGAAATTGTTTCCCATAACAGATCAAGCACACCGACCTATTTCCCATAGGAGATCATCGAATTGTTTCCCCTAATTTTATGATGAGATATAATATTTTACCCATTTAATTAGAGGGATATATAATTTTGGGTCCACTGATAACATAATTTAAATCATACATATGTGTTTCATAAAGTCATTAACCAACCATCATATCATCATATCATAACACATAGAAATAAATTGGGTTTTAATACAATTTCATCAATCCATCATAGAATAACCCATATAAAATGAAAGAGTTTCATAAACTTATCATTATAAAAACCATAAAAACTATAGTTAAGGAATACAGATGGTACCACGGGGTCATATACTTGGTAAAAAATAATAAATATCCAAGGTTTTTGTCATTGATGAATATAAATTCCATAAAAATATCATTAATTCATTATTTGAGTAAAATATCATTTACACATAAGAAATAACCCTGTTAAAACTAAAAATATGAAAAATGTTGTGAAAATATATTATATGTAAAATTAACCTAGGAAATATATAGTGAAATCTTGAAGGTATTTATAATTTATTATGGTTGGAAATTTCGTTCATTTCTTCCAAGTTAAAAGAAAAAATTTATTTCACTTTATTATAAAAAAATTCAAAAATTACCTCATTTAAAAAATGAAATGAAGAAATATTATAAACCACTATTACAAAAAATTAAAAAAATTGTAAAATTTACATTAATAATTCATTGTTGAGTATTAAAAACATTAATGAATGTATTTTTAGATGATCTAGACATGGAAGAGGACAATTGTTTGAACGAAGAGAGAAATTGTTTTATTTCACTTAAAATAAAATTCTTTTGGTATATATAGTTATTAAAGAGATGAAAAATGAATGAAAATATATATTCACAAGAAATAACCCTAGGTGATGAAAATGCATTATTTCCTTGAGTTATAGATCATAATATTTAATCATCATAAGAATTATCATAAACAGTCTCGATAAACTATGAGACTATAACCTAAAATGATTGGAACTATTGTCACATTTAAATATTAACCCTAATGAAATAAAGAACCATATATGGATATTAATGTCCTCAAAAAATTCATAAAAATTACCATAAAATACATTCATGGGAAGTATATACACCCCATAAAATGAATAAGTGGTGAATATGACATGTGTCTCATAGAAATAAAAGTGAGACAAAAATCCCTTACCTCAGGTCCAAATTCCATCATACATATTTAAAACACTATATAATAAATATATATTTGTTATATATTTATTAAAAAAATAGTATATTTCATACCATATATAATTTAAATATTACCTTTTACCACTTGTTTACTGATAATTCTTTATTAAAATAGTTTTTCCAGGTGATAACAGCTTCATTTTCCATGACAGTTTTTATTCAGCAGTTTTGCTGATTGTACATTGATTACAGTTCCATAATCTCTATAATTTTAATCATTATAAAAATATAATATAAAATAATTTTATATATATTTAGTTTCATTCATAAATGTTATATATAGAAAAATGATTTACACCTTTCACGGAGATGATAGTCCAAATGTACACATAAATGTTGTTTTTATTTTTCGATAGATGGATGGAAAGAAATGTTTATAATAATTTAACATTAAAAAATCAGTTTTATATAATTTATATAATATATATTTATTAAATAAATCCTTATTACCATCAATTTAAAAATCAAATGATAAAAATATATCACATCACTTCCTGAATTTTGTAGTCCACACATACTCATGGGCGATATTATCTTTTGTTCAACTGATTGGAAAGTAAGAAGTTAGATTTTATATAATAATTAAATAATACCTATTATGTCCAAAATTTAATATAAATAAATTAAATATATAATTAAATCTTTTTGTGAGAGTCTAGGATGGAAAACTAATTATATAGGTTCATGAGGTGGTAATCTGGCATACACATGATCGATTGTTTTGATTCCCGTTTGATTGAAGAGGGGATTAGTGTATGATATTTAATTAAAATGATAACATATATGTTTATGGGATATAATTATTTTATCATATCACAATTTTTAAATAATATTTGAAGGTGGTGGAAGAAGAAATAAAATAAAAATTCCTGGTTAAGAACGATACTTCTTATTCAGACTACCTCATTTTGTTTACACTAAAAGACTTTATAGAAGGGTTTAATAATAAAACCAAGGACTATATAATGTGTGAAGAGAAATAAGGAAAAATTATTTTATGGTAATGTAGGAACAAAAAGGGTGTTTAATTATGTATAGGATAGGAGAAGAGCTATTGTTTTATAAGAGGGGGAGAGGACCCACTTGTAAACCACTGGGAAATATTTGAAGAGAATACAGAATGATGAAGCCATTACCAATATAATTTCGTCCAAAGGAACATAGATTATAATTTTTTATAATATAAGTTAAAATTACATCTATATAATATAATTTATAAAATATTAAAAGGAAAACAGACCATTATAATTTGTTTTTCCCCTACCCCCGGTAAAACACATTTTAACCTTAACTATGATAATTATTTTTTACTATTTTTACTATTCATAATGATAAAAAATAATTTTGAAATTATTACATAATATTAATTATCATGATTATAAATGTAATATATATTTTCCAAAACTCAATTCACAAAAGTGGCATAATTTAATTTAAAATCAAAAAAGAAAGCAAAAGGAAAATACAGTTTTCCAATGAATTTTTTATTAAGTATAAAACGTTTTAATATAAAATGTTATATAAAATTGATAAAAATGAATTAAATTGGATTAATAATAATATAATTGAACTAATTTAACTTTTAAAATTATCTTAATATCAAATTTAACTTTGTAAATTATATAATAGAAAATAAATCATTTTAATTAAATTCAGTATTTTTCTTAATTCCTTGAAATATTAATCATTTTTAAAAATTCCAAAAAATTCACACTATGGTAATTATTGTTTGTTTCTTAAAGAAATGGATAAAATTTTCTGAAATATATACTATAAAAGTTTCACAAATTAATTGTCAAATAAGTGTTCTAAATGATATGAAGCTACTATTTAGAGTAATTTAGCTTTTAAACATAAAACTCAAGTTATTATTATCACACGAAAAAAAGATATAAGCTGAAAAATAAAAAATTTTATTTAAAATAATACATATATTTCATTTTAATAATTATTAAATAGTGATTAATTTAATTAATTAATATATAAATAAAATTCATGCATAAAAAAGTTCTATAAAATTTTAATTTTTCTTTAAAATTATTTTACTTTCATTTAAAATCAATTGATAAGAAATAAATATATTTTATAAAAAGTTTATAAAATAAAATTTTCATAATTTAGTTATATTAATTAGTTCCCTTCAATTCAATATATATGTTGTAACTTTTACAATAGATAATAATATTTTAATTTTATCTCTCAGTTTATTTAAACTCAATGTTTTGTGTAATGAAAGGTATATAAATTATTAAATTTATTTGAAAAAAATAATTTTAAAATTATTGGGTGTTAAATTATACCCTCATAAAAATAAATTTCACACTCAAAATTCCATTACTCTGATTAAAAAAATTGGAAACTTATTCGTCATCATATCCTCAGGTTACCATGTAGCTTCCTCAAATTGGTGGGTTTTCTACAAAACTTTGACCAGGTGAGTGCTCTTATTTAAAAGAACTTTATATCTAAAATATATAATCTCTAATGATTTTCCCCATATGAAATATATTTCACTTATGATATGACCTATTAGTTTAGTACATTTGAGGGATCACGTATGTACTTCCTCAAGAGAGATACACAAAGCACATCATAAACCTAAGAAAGGATCTATGGGAGAATCAAGAGATAGGCTACCATCCAAAATATATTAGTAATATCTAATGGAAAAATATAACTAGGAATAATATTTCCATTAATTCTAAATATTATTAATTTATTAAATGGGTAAATTTATAATAAATCGTTCTCACAAACATCAAATTCTAGATTATGATAATGATTATTAGTATATATTTTCTATCGACTCTGAGCTTATTTGATGCACTAATGAATGAAACTAAAATTATTTTCTATTTCCACAGCTCAATTAGGTCCCAATATATTTATTTCTCCAAATTCAACCCAAGTAATTGTAGTTCTACAATTTTCTCCATATAGGTCTTAAAAATAAATCATCTAAATGCTTGAGTAAATGATAGTGTTTTATGAAAACTCAACAAGAAGAAGGCATTGATCCCAAAAACCTTTGAAATCCATAGAGCATGATCTGATAATATCATATAGGGTTTTAATTATTCTATCAAACTGACCATATTTTTTAGGATACTATGCAATTCTAAAACTCCACTCTGTATCCATAGCATTGATAAGACTTATCCAAAACATTGAGGTAAACCTCCAATCCCAATATGATATAATAAATTGTTATACTTCATCCAACCTTACCACTTCCTTAAGGTATATTATGGAATGTTGAACAAGATATAATACTTCTCTAATAGAAATGATGTGTTCCATATTCATAAGGTGATCGACTAAAACCCAAACAATATTATGTCCTTCAGACATTTTGGGGTGTCTGGCGCTAAAATACATGGTGATGTTTTCCTATCTACATTATGATATGGTTAATGTTTATAACATCCCATTAAATTTTTTTCTATAATCCTCTACATGTTTTCATAACAAGAATTGTGATACATACTCAACAATATCTATTTTCATATTTCCCCTATCAAAATACTTCTTTAGATCTTTATAAACCTTCGTACTTTTAGGATGAATAAAGAATGATGAATTATTTTCCTGATCTAAAAAATTCTTCTATAAATCTAGTATATATGAAAAAAATATGTGTTTCCTGAACCTTATCATTCAAAAACAATTAAGCTTGATCTGAGGAACATTTTTTACCTTTTTCCACATCTCTACGTTTTCCTTATGCACCACATTAAACACCACATGTATAAATGGTTAGACACTTATTAGTGAAAAATTAGATTTCTCCCCTTACATCCTGATTTCAAAATCTATCCTTTTAAAACCATTAAATATTTTATCTTTTTTATCCTCATTATAGATAAGATGGAATGATTCTTTTGACTCAAAGCATCGACCACCTTGTTCTCTTTCTTGGAGTGGTTATGTACTGAGTAGTCATGATCATTAATCATAATAAACCATATTCTTTTCACTAACAAAAATGAGGGCAAGGGAAATGCTTGAGTTTTATCAGAACTAATCAAAAAGTGTTGATAAAAGGGGGACTTTTATCAGCGTTAGAAAAAAGCACTGATAAATCTACCCTTTATCAGCACTAATATTAGAATTGATAAAGTCCCCCCTTTATCAGTGTTATCAGAAAGAGCTGATAAAAAGGAGACTTTATCATTTCTAATAATGGCGATGATAAAAGTTTTTAATATAAAATATTATTAATTTATATTAAAAATATTTTAATTATATTAAAAAAATGTATATATGTATACATTAAATAAAAACACATGTTTATTATGTTTATGTTTTATTTATGTTTATTAGTTTTAGTTATATATTTATTATATATTTATTATACTATATGGTTATATTATTATATATAAATACTTTTTAATAAATTTATGTTCTTCTCCTAAATCACCACCACAAATGTGGGAAAGGGAAGCACTTGGGTTTTATTAGCACTTATCAAAAAGTGATGATAAAAGGGGGGCTTTTATCAGCTCTGGAAAAATGCGCTGATAAATCAACCCTTTATTAGAACTAATATTAGTGCTGATAAATTATCTCCTCTATCTAAACTAACAAAAAGCACTCATAAAATGGTGGCTTTATCAATTCTAATAATAGCACTGATAAATTTTTTTAATAGAAAATATTATTAATTTATATAAAAATATTTTAATTATATTCATAAACAATGTTTATATGTATATATTAAATAAAAAACACATGTTTATTATGTTTATGTTTTATTTATATTTATTATGTTTATTAGTTTTAGTTAAATCTTTATTATATATTTATTATACTACATGTTTATAATATTATATATTAATAATTTTTAATATATATATATATATATATGTACACAAATACTTCTTAAATATATATATATCTCTATATATATATATATATATATATATATATATATAAATTTATGTTTCCAAATGAATGTGTCAATTGATGCGCACATTCTTCTCATGAATATATGTTCATTGTTTACACTAATTCTAGACATATATACTATATCACTATATACACTTGATGTATTCATTCATTTCATATATATATATGAAGCTTTATCTTCTCATAAATACTTAAAATCATGATAGATATATTTAAATAAATAATTACTGTGTTTATTATATTTAGAAATATAAATATTTAGTTATATAAAATCATTTAATTTTTAAATATATTATATATAATTAAAATTATATATAACTAATTTAATATAAATATGTTTAAATAATTATAAAATTAAAAAATATTTTTCTAAATGATAAATATATATTTATGAATACCTTTTGAATATATTTATTTATAAATATATGTCTTTAATAAATATATACATAGACACAAACACACACACACACACACACACACACACACATATATATATTTGAATACATATGAAATGAGAATAAAAAATAATATATTAATTTATATTTATATATATTTATTTTTAATTTAAATTATAAATATATGTCTTTAATAAGTATATTGGTTATAATTGTATAATTATTAATAAATGGTATGTTTTATCAGCGCTAATTTAAAATCACTGATAAAAAATATCCAATTATCAGTTCTTTTTTAGCATTGATAAAGATCAGCCATTATAAGTACTAAAACAATGCTGATAAAGGCATGTTTTATTAGGGATTTCAATTGTAGCGCTGATAAAACATACTTTTATCAGCTCTTTTTTAGCTTTGATAAAGATGGGCCTTTATTAGTGCTAAAAAAGCACCAATAAAGGAATTTTTCATCAGCATTTTCAAATTTAGCGCTGATAAAACATACTTTTATCAGCTCTTTTTATATTTCTCTAATAAAAGTGTCTCTAGGTTTTATAAATTAACCCTAACTTTCACCTTCTTCATCGCACCCCTAAAACTCTTGTGGAAGAAGATCCCTACCACTGCCGCCTTTACCACTACCTCTTTTCCTCCCTCCTCTCCTCCCCTCCTCCCTCCTCCTCCTCCTTGGCCGCTTCTGAAAAATAATCTTCATCACACAGTTTTCCTCCACCACACCGATCCTCCACCAATAGCTTTCCATCACCACACCTCTTCTTCTTCATGACTCTCCTCTTCCATTGCCACTCCTCCAAGATGCCTCTCCTATTTCGCGTATCTACTACACTATGAACGCACCTCCACCATGTGATTAACCACACCTTTTTAGTTAGTTTTTTATTATTTCTCATTGGGTTCACTTAGTATAGATTGAGATCAATAGTGATTTTGGAATTTTAAAGTCCAAACACCCCACTGAAAATCATGGTCGTTGGTGGTCCTTGTTTGCGCACTAGTTATATTTGGTAAAATTCAATATTCCTATACCATATTTTGAATTATTTGATTTATAAATATTCATTGGAATGTGGTTTTTCATAATGGTAGAATATAAATATTACTATTTCTAGAAACTTATTAATTTATGTGGGTGAAATGTATTGTAGTGGTGTTATTAGACTAATATTGTGTTTCTTATATTAAATGACATAGTTGAATATATTTTTTGATGGTGTAATTCTATGTGGTATGATTACTTCATAAAAATATTTTAGGATTTAGTAATATTTGAATAATTTTCTTAATCATGAAACTTAAATTTAGAATTTTGTTAAATAAGTGGATAATGAGTTGGAAATTACAATATTCGTGAAATGTATTGTAAAAGGGGAAGCCTATCCACTATGGGATATGAAATATCATTATTCATGAACTTTTTAATGGGAATATAGATAATTAAATTTATATATAATATTTTTTCTTGTAATGGTAATAATGGCCACACTATGAGGGGAATGTGTAACAGTTATTCATGTCATGTGGAGTTTAAACATTTCATGAAGTAGATTAGGAAGACCTTGGTGGTTCTACTTAAATTGTGATTTCCATGCAATATAGGACATCTCAGTATGAATGATTAAGTATACTTGGAGTCCATGTGAACACAGTATGATGGAGAGATTCGTGTTGTCATGTTCTAGTAAAAGGTTAAATATGAGATATTCAATATAACAAGTTTTTTTGTGTGAGCTATGAAATTTTGAGGTTAACAATTACAATCTATAATAAAGAGAATCACACCATGTAGTAGATTAAGCTTCAGCCTCTAGTTTCAGAAGAGACCAATATTTAGATGGTGATGAAAATGTTCATTCCTAGAAGTATTAAAGTGAATATACGTAACAACCTAACATGGGTCAAAATGACATGTCACCCAAGATGGCTCGGTACAAGGCCTGAAACCCATTCCATATCACCATGGGTAGGTGATAACCAAATGGGTATCGAAATACATAACTATGGGAATTATTTCACCCTAAAAGATAATAACAATAATCACTTAAATGAAAGGCTGAAGATAAGGAATATCATACCTAGAAAGTATGAGTCCATTACAATATGCCCCTATAAAGAATTATTATCCCAATGAAGTGTCTCTAAAGGTCTTTCTCAACCATCTTGGGCCACTGATCCTATGAATCAGACTCCCAATTCCAATATTCTTCTTAAATACACCCACGATTCAGAAAAATCAAATGTAATCCACTGTATTCCTTCCCAATACCTTTTCAATACAATCAATATTTCATAGTATATGTTTCTCAAACTATGTCTAAATAATAACAAGTTTTATTACATTCCAAAGTGTAGATGTCTAAATAAAACTTCATTATGATTTGTTACATGATTAAACCCATGAACTAAGTGACAAAACCATACTATCTCCCATGACCAAGTTCCCCTAACAACCTAAGACCCGCGCTATAGGTTTACCTAATTGATTCATTATTGATATCCTCTAATAGATACCCTTACATGAGTATCTATCATCTACCAGTGCAACTTATCCATTTATGCGCACACACAAAACAAACCACCTCAACCTACAGGTTAGGTTCACCTACACACCACTCCCAATGTGAACTAAGAAATTCCATCACTACCAAAACAAAAGAATTAACATATCTAATTTTACGATGAATATTGACATTCACAATCATTTCCAACAACTCCCATACATGACCACATTACAGAACCCAATAGAATAACTCAAAGACCCATACACTTACCCAGACCTAACTCTTACTGTTTGACTCTCCACATCCTCACATGGGATTGTTAGTGACCAAAAAAATTATAGTATTTTCATGAAAAACAACTAGTAATTACTCAAATTAAAAACTATCATGATGAGATAACACCCACAATGAATTTCCAAACTTTGATTTCGTCAGCACACTACTCATCCCTTGATAGGTCATAGATTGTTCCCCAAACGAACTGATTGTCTCACACACCTACAACACCATGACTTAGGGGCCTCTTATTTACCACATTACAGAGGCCTTTCCCCATAAATACATAATTTCTTATTCAACTTTGAATTATTAAGGATTCTATTAAAAGTAAACATTTTAAATGTATTCTTACTTCCCATTTTTAAATCCTTTATGTCTTTTTATTAAATTTTTATTAGGAACTATTTATAATAATGTTTTCAATAGTAATATATTTCCCTTATAAAAAATTTAAATATAATTTTTACTTCAATGTTTTAAGAAAAATTGTGAAAAGGGTTTAATTTTCACTTATATTTATTATCTTAAGATTCTTTTCAATATAGTGATATTTTAGTCACAATTTATATGTTATTATTATATGATTTATTTTGGAAAATGAGTATTTTAATATTTTATGATTTCTTAAGTTTGTGTTATGTGATTTTTTTTAATTTTTTAAGAAAACATTATTTCTCCATTTCAAGAATTCTTCCCACTCTTTCTCCTTTATCTCCCCATCCCTATTCTCTTCTATATTTCCCTTAGGTTTCTCCTTCTCCTAGGAACCAAAATTCATTTTTCATGAGGATTTATGTCTCTAGGTTTTTTAGTATTTTACATGGAAGGTAACATGTTTTTTATTAGTTACCATTCAATTTAAATAATGTGTTTCTTTTATCTTACTTTATTTTATAATTCATGGAATGTGTATACTTTATAAATTTATTTTCAATTAAAATAAATTAATATATGGGTTCTTGGGTGAAATTATAAATTTCATTCTTAAATTCTAGGCTTGGTATAAGGGGTGTTTTGTAAGAATTTCATGTACTATTTTCAAAGTAGATTAATTCTCATTAAAATAATATTTGAAAAGGATAATATAGTCATTTAAATGTTTTAATAGTAAATTTATGTCTTATGCCTTTTTGGGTTTTCATTGGAATTTTCCATGTTCATGGAGAATGTTTTGGAAAGAAAAATGGATTTTTTTTTCAAATTCATTCAAAATCATTAAAATGATGAGACTTTAAATAAGGGTAGTGAGACTTTATATAGTAAATTTTGTTCATGTGAATAAACATTTTTCACTTTAAAAAGTAAATGGTTTATTTCTCATGTGACCCTCAATGATTTCCCCTACAGTTGTTTCACCAGTTATCGGTTTTTGATTATTTATATGTTGGATTTATGATTCAAAAATGGGATTTTATATATGATGGTGTTGGGAGTGAGGTTCAATACATTTTTGGTAATTATCTTGATTTATTTCTCACCTCCAAGGTTATTCGTTTATGGTAATTTGGGTGTCTGGGTGAGAGGTGTTGATTTATGCTACCCAAGTTGGTAAACACACTTATATTCAATCTAGTTGTGTTTAAGAGAAGTCTATTGGGAAGGTTATATTATGATGAGTTAAGTATGGTTCAATTGGGTGTATTGTGTTATTTTTGGATGAAACATATATCAGATGTTGGTAGATGTAGTAATAGTTCAATTTTAGATCATCACACACTAATACCTATTGTATATCCCATGACATCTTATTCCTGGATTGGTGGTTCTACATAGAGGATTAAATTATTATATTGATTACATCCCCCTTATTCTTGATCGGTGGATGGCCAGTCCATAAAGTTGATGGGAGGAACATTGAAAACTAGTGATCAAAGCTAGATAGGGGGTGTCATGAGACATATAAGGCATGTTAACATCAATTATTTTCATTTTCTAGAGAGAGGGAAGTGACAATAACATATAGTGATACTTCTAGGGGTTCACTTTTAAAATGATTCAAGTGTTTTGAAATGTTTCTTAAAAAATTAAATGTATTCAACATACCCTTTTTTTGGTTTTAAATTTCTTTAAAAAGGCTTAAAAAGGAATTGGGGTTTTGAGAAAGGGTGTTTGGAACTAATTGGTTTATTTTAAAAATTGTTTTATATTTTAAAGATGAATTTGTGTAAATGGTTTGTTTTTTAATGGGATTTCAAATGTGATTTTAAAAATATTTTTCAAATTCGATTTAATGTCTACAAATTTTGGATCCTTGGTTAATTTTTATATCAACGTTTTTTGTATTTATTTTGTTAAATATTAATATCACCAAATCAAATAGGATGTATATTAATAAAGAATGTATGGAAGCCAATCATCTAACAAAAGAGAATGAAGATGGAGTGGAAAAGTTCATAAAGTATACAAAAGATCATGTATATAATCCTTCTCAAATCCTGTGTCCATGTATACACTGTTGTTATTCAAGACAAGTTAGTCCAGAGGAGTTGGAAGAACACTTGATCTATCACGGAATAGATCAAAGTTATAAATGTCATAATAAACATAGGGGAAAAGATAATGTAGCTAACGAATGGGATAAAACTACATTTTATAGATCATATGATATGATTGCAAGTGTGGAAAATAAAGAAGACTGTATCGAGGATGTGATTATAGATGTGAATGATGATGATGATCATATTAAGGAAATGACAAGGATAGTTGAAAATGAACTTTGTGATTGCCCAAAATTGTTTGAGCAATTAAAGTGTTGTTCAAAGATTCCATTGTATGATGGTTGCACTAAATATATAGTATTGTCATCAATATAGAAGCTGTATAATTTGAAAGTAGGAAATAGATGGAGTGACACCAATTTTATGTAATTACTTGCTCTCTTGAATTATATGCTCCCAAAAGATAATGAGCTCCCGAGACGAACATCAGACTCCAAAATAATTTTATACTCGATGGGTATGATCTTTGAAAGAATACAGGCTGCTTGGATGACTATATACTATGTCTCAATGAAAAAAAATAACTTAGAGAATGTCCAAAGTGTGGTGATTCTCGATACAAGAAAGATGAATCTAGTCCTACCAAAGTTTCATGGTACTTTCCAATCATTCCAAGGTTTAGGAGCCTCTATGTAAGTGGGGATACTATAAATAAATTGACATGGAACACAGAAATAAGAAATAAAGATGGAAACTATATCATCCATAAGACTCTACTCAGTGGAAGATAATTGATTATGAGTATCCTTACTTTGGAAACGAACTGAGAAACCTTCGTCTTGCGTTATCTACTGATGGAGTGACTCCTTTATGTTTTCAAAGAATCACTAACAGTACATGGTCTATTATGTTGGTAAATTATAGATTTCCACTATGGTTATGCATGAAATGAAAACATATCATGTTATCTATTCTTATATCAAGACCAAAACAATAGGGTAATGATATTGATGTTTATTTGGATCCATTGATCAAGGATTTGAATTTATTGTGGGATTTAGGTGGTAAAATGTATGATGATTATAGAAATGAATATTTCACATTGAGATCCATATTGTATGAGACAATAAATGACTATCCTTCTTATGGAAATATTTTAGGATATAACATTAAAGGAACTCTTGGGTGTCCCGTCTACAAACAAGGTACACAATCAATTAGGATGAAACATTCATTAAAAACAGTGTTTCTAGGACATCGTAGATTTATACCCTAAAGAAATAAGTACCGATATTGGATAAAATCATTTGATGGAAGTTTATCATAATGTACACCACCGTCTCCACTAATAGGTGATCAACTGTTTGAGAAATTCAAAGATGTGGAAACTTCTTTTGTTAAACTGTTTTTGAAAAACCTTATGAAAACCGATTGAAAAAAGAAATTAGTTTTTTTTTGAATTACCATAATAGAATTGTCTTAATGTTATACATTTTATTGATGTTATGAATGTTGAAAAAAATAAATTTTATAGTGTCATCGATATGTTGCAAAATGCACCCGATAAAACAAAGGATGGAAGTAAGGATAGTTTGGACATGGTTGACATGGGAATATGACAAGAGTTTGCATTAGTGAAGTGTGAAAAATTAATGTTTCTTCCTCCTACTGCTTACACTCTTTCCAGGGGGAGATATATTGGTTTTTAAACTTCTTGAATGAAGAAAATGTTCCAAATGGGTATTCATTGAATATAAAGAACATCGTGTCAATGAAAAATTTAAAGCTAAAAGGTCTGAAATCACATAACTGCCATGTTTTGATGCAATATCTAATTCCTATAGTTTTACGTTGAATTTTTCCCAATAATTTCTATCATACATTAATGAATCTATATTTCTTCTTCAATGCTATATGTAAAAAGGTTATTGACCCGATGAAATTGCCGACTATAGAAAGAGAAATTATTTTCATACTATGTGAATTGGAAATGTTTTCCCACTGAAATTATTTGATATTTTGGTTCATTTTATGGATCACTTGGTGAGAGATATTTGGCTATGTGGTACTGTGCACTGTAGATGGATGTACCACATTGAACGGTATATGATGATTTTGAAATGGTATGTCAAAAATCAAATTCAGCAAGAGGGTTGTATTCCAGAGTGATATATTGTTGGGGAAGTCATTGAATTCTGTACCGAATACTTGTCCGATGTTCCAAGAATTGGTCTAACAAAATCTCATAACATTGGGTGACTTGCAGGTGGAGGAATTTCTAGAAAGGAGATCGTCACAATCAATATTAATGACCAGGATTAGGCCCACCTTTACTTTTTGCATAATAGTTTGGACGTTGACCCATATGTTGAAACCCACAAAAAAATTCTTAGGCATTTGAATCCATCAAGGGAAGAAAAATAGATATCAAATAACCATAATCAACGGTTTATAAGAAGTTTTGAGGACCAAATTTTTAAGGAGTCAAATGAAAATCCAGACTCAATTTTAGAAATAATTATATGGCTTGATGGAGGACCAAGTGTGTACGTATTATCTTACAATGATTATATAATTAATGGTTATAAATTCTATACTAATGAACATGATGAAGATAGTACCAGATAGAATAGCGGAGTTACACTTGTGGATGAAGCGATGCATGTTTCTTGTTCTAAGGATAGAAATCTAATTTACGTAAAAATTTCATATTTTGGCATCATCAAAAAAATATGGGAGTTGGATTATACAACATTTTGACTGATGAGTTTTCAATGAAAGTGGGTTGATAATAAAAGTGATGTTAAAATAGATGAGTTGGGATTTTTGGAAGTTTATTTCAGTAAGGAATGGTAAAAATAAGAACCATTTATAATGGAATCACATGAAGTACAAGTATTTTATGTTTTAGATCCTACAAACCAAAACTAGTCAATTGTTCTATTATCGACCAAAACCACTGAAGAGTCACATGAAAATTCAATGGAGGATGACCCTTTTATTGGGATGTCATAATAATTTTTCAGAAGTCCTAGCAGAGATGATGTATTATTTTTCATAGGAGACCACAATGAAGGGATTTGGATAGTCGATAGAGTGGTCAAATCCCACCAACCATAAAAAAATAAAGTTCAATAAAAAGGTTATATTTTTTTTGATATACATCATGTTACTTTTTGTTAATATTTGTTCACTACTGCTTTTATGTTATCTAAATTAAATGTTAAACCACTTTTCTAGAAAATGCATTATGCATGTGATGATGCTCCCAATCCCCAGGAACAACAAGTTTCTGAACCTGCTACTTCTCGCAGTGCAGACGAACAACAGGTTTCTCAACCTATTTACTTATGTTAATATCTGTTTTTTGCTACTTTTATGTTATCTAAATTAAATGTTAAACCAATTTTACATATAATGACTTCTGAAAATGATGAATCTCCTATTACCATGGTGCAACAGGTTTCTCAAACTGATGCTGCTCACAGTGTAGATGAACAACAGGTTTCTCAACCTATTACTACACCCAGTACAGATGTAAAACCACCATCTTCACATTCTGATGCTAGCCCTCCAAGGTCAGATGAACATATTGATGAAGGTGGATCCGGGGAAATGAAAGGTGATGAAACACCGGTGATGCAGAAAAAGCAAAAGCGGCATAGTTTGAAGGTATTAGAAAAATTCATTAAGGCTAAAGAGAAAGTCATAAAATATGAGATTGTATGGAATAAGTGGGACCAACATGTTAACCCCAACAAAGCCATGTTCATTATTTACATTGGAATCATCACTCGGCAACACATGGCGATTAATGTAACTTCATGGCACCATATTGTGGATGAGATTAAGACACTAATGTGGGGAGATATTACGATAACATTATGATATCATTTTTTTAATTTACTAAAAATTAAATAATGAAATATTGAATTACACTTCATAATCTCTTGCAGAGTGCATTTATAGTAGATGAATCACACAAAGACTATGTATTAAGGGTTGCTGGAAGTATTCACAAGGGTTTTCTCACAATTTTAACGAAATATCATCTTAAAGATGCTGATTGAAAAATAAAACTACACCCACCTCTTATTTATGCAGACCTGATAACCCAATCATCATGGGATGAGTTTAATGGACATCATGCAAAGTAGTATTTTCAGGTACATTGTGTCTGGTAATATATTGTTTGATGGTATGTGTTTTCATCACTTTGATTGAAAGCTATTTATTTTTAAAGTACGAACTGAGTGCTGAAAATAAACAACGAGAATTAAAACCATCATAACCCTACTATAAATCACGTATGGGGTACGCATCACTTGGAAAAAAATCGGTACATATTTTAAATCTACCATAATACTTTTATATGACATAAAACAACACAACAACTATACTCTTTTGTTTATATGAATCTCG
Source organism: Viscum album (assembly GCA_963277665.1). Taxonomy (NCBI): domain Eukaryota; kingdom Viridiplantae; phylum Streptophyta; class Magnoliopsida; order Santalales; family Viscaceae; genus Viscum; species Viscum album. The sequence goes on from OY728159.1 coordinate 70,869,237, forward strand.
AAGATTCCAAATCTATAGAAACTTCCATCCCATTCCATGTGCTATGGAAAGAGGAAAGTGTAACTAAATATAGAAAACTGATAGAGGGAAAAACACAAAAAGTTTGGGAAACATGTGTAAGTACGAAAAAATAATTTTTTTTCTTTAAATATCTATTATATAACAATGATTGCTTATTTTCCTATATTTTCTATCTGAAATTTTCAAAAGAATCAACAACAACCACACTAGATACTGATATAATTTCAGTGGCCTTGAACCAGCTCGAAAAGTACGGCCGCTTCAGAGGTGTAGGTTTTTGGGTGAAACCCCAAACATATTTTGAGAAAAAACAACTGGAGGATAAAACTGAGGAAATGAAAAATATGAGAGAAACATTAGCTATATTTAAATAAGAATTACAATACTAGAGAGATCTGATAGCAAGTTTGATGAGGGGGAGGAAAAGAGAAGAAACAACTCAAGAACAACCCACGCGTGATGATCCCACCCACCCCCACCATTTTTGAGGCAAGCCATTCCCCTAAAAAAATTCTTAACTGAGGTAGTCAATTTTCTAATAATTGTTTCTAAGAAATGTGAATCAAATAGACAGTATACACTGATACCTTTCCTATATTGATATTATACAGGGTTAAAATGACTGCGATTTATATCTCTCAACACCCACCCATCGCCTTTTAGTGAGGGCTACAATGTTCAATATCCATAACAACATGCTACACAACAGACCACTTATGACAGATCATGTTAGAGTGTTAATTACTATAGCCCTATAGCTGAGCACCGATATACCTATTCCAATTGATGATGTAGATATTCATATAGTCGAAAAAGCTCTAGGAACATTCATTGCATCTCCATAAAATTTTTCAAAAAACATGCCGACAATGAGGTATTCATTTCCAATTTAATTTTCATGATAAACCTTAAAAATTTAATGAAAAAAGGTCTGAATTGATGAAATTATTACAGAAGAGTAAATGGAAGGGGTTAAATGAAAGACTATTTCGAAACCATCTCAAGGATCAACCAACCAATCAAAATGATCTACCCAAAGCACCTTAACCCCTCATTCTATATCCACATTTATTATCATTGAAGGTTTATGTGGATAGAAAGTTGAAATATAGTGGTAATAAAATAATTTATTTTGAAACAAATATGTATGGAGGGGAAGATCCATACTTCATTGGTGTGAAGAGTGTAATTGAAATCTTCGACTATGATTGGTTAGGCGGCTCAGTTGTAAATGTTTTCATGAGGGATGTTTTCATGATTTTATTTTCCATAAGATGATATACTATGATAAATATGACTAAATACATTTCATATTTTTCATTGGCGTATATATGAAAAAAATTGAAGGGATTTCCCCATGAACAAAAATTTGGACTCATTGGTTCTCACGATACCTCTACAAAAGAAAAAGACACAACTTCTAAGAAAGAGGGTGAAATAGTGGCAGGACTACTCAAATTGTTTAACAAAAAAATTATAGATGAAAGACTCATTTTAATACCAATGATGTAGGGGTAAAACTCTACAATTTAATCATATCAATTATATTTTAATTTATTTCATTACTTATTCCTTTTTGTGTTCTTATGAAGCATTACATGCTCATTGCGGTCAATTTTGATACTCCAAAGATTTATTTTCTAGATTCAATTCATGAATATGAAACAAATCGACCACAAATGATGTCTTTTTAAAATTTTAATACACTATGTCCAACATTTTATAACTGAACATACAATTATATAATTTATATTATCCTTTAATTAGGATTCTATTATGATAGGGTGGTGCATGAATATCGTCCACATCATCGAATGAGGCCAGAGGAAAAGGAAAAAAACATGAAAATAACTACAACTGGATACAAATCAAGGAATATATAATTAGATTTAACTATCCCGAAAAATACAAAAATTACTTATTTTTATCAATGTTTCAGCAGTGCCCGAAACAAACAAATGGTAAAGACTGTGGTTATTTTGTTTTTTTTGTAAATTTATGAAATAGATCATATTCCATGTACAAACCAGCATACCTGAAGAGGTATTTTCAAAGATAATTTCTATTTAAATTTAAATACTTATTAATACTTTGTGTGTTTATATTATTTTAGAACTACCATGACTGCCTAAAACAGTCATATTCATAAGATGATATAGATATTATTAGAAATGAATGGGCAACATACCTGATGGAAGAATGTACAAATATAGAATGAATATGGTAAACTTCTCAAATAATTTCTACTTTAATAATCTTGTCTTACTTATCTTTATCTTTTTTTTATGCTAATGTTGTTGTTTTTACAGGATAAATGCCCCATTGAAAATAATGGTCATTAGTGGTCCTTTTTAATGAACTCAATGAATTTCATGTTGATTGGTTTTTTTAAAATAAATTGGTGGTACTCATTTATAGGGTATTGTTTTGTTGACAGACCACAAAATATAACAAGTATCCAAAAGGGTTTTCCCTATCCCTTGAGTTTTTTGTGACATCCTGAGACACAACGGGAACAGGAGCTTACTCCACTCTTTAGTTGACCCGGTGAATAACCAACTAATATATATTCATTCGAAGGTCCTAAATATATGATAGTCGGTTCTTCATTAGGCCAACTAAAGATATTCTATAGAAGGAGTATGTTATTCCGTGTCAACTATACAGGGAACCAAGATGTCACAACAAACTCAAGAGATGGGGAAAACCCTTCTAGATACCCGTTATATTTTGTGGTCTATCAAAAACACACATACTGTGTAATTGAGGACCACCGATTTCTTTTAAAAAGCCAATGAACATGAAATTAATTTAGTGGAAAAACACAACTAAAATACTAAAAAGTGAGGAAATACATTCCGATTTTTTTTGATACTTTAGAAAAATGATATATCAGTCATTTGTGATATGTAGGAATCAACCAAACCTCAATCCAATGCACAATGTCACCAGTATGACCCCAAATTTTTCTTGTTATTTAAAATTGACCTTAATTCAAGTAAAAAAACACAACTGAAATACTAAAAATAGAGAAAAGACATTCGGATTATTTTGATACTTTAGGAAAATGATCCATGAGTCAGTTGTGATGTGTTGGAATCAAACCCACCTCAATCCAAAGAATGGTGTGACCGGTGTGACTAAAAGTGTCTGCTATCAGTTTAAAATAGAAATTTCAACTCAAAACGTGCCATTCCCTGAAAACCAAGAAAAAACACTCTGAATTTCTTTCAAATAAAGGAAACTGATTCATAAGTCCTTTGTGACATGTAAGACACAATATCATGTCAAACTGACACACGATGTGACTGATTGACTCAGATTGTGTGTTTTTAGTTTAAAATTACATTTTAGTAAAAAAACACAACTAATATACTGAAAACTAAGGAAGTGTATTCCAATTGTCTTGATACTTTAGTAAAATGATCCATCGGTCATTTTTGAGGTGTCGGAATCCACCACACCTCAATCAGATGCACAATGTCACCAGTATGACTCCAAATGTGTGTTGATATTTAAATTTGACATTAATTCAAGTAAAAAAACACAACTGAGATATCGAAAAATGAGAAAACACATTCAGATTGTTTTGATAATTTAGGTCAATGATCCATGAGGTAGTTGTGACGTGTAGGAATCAAATTCACCTCAATCTGACAAAAGGTGTGATTGGTATAAATAAAAGTGTCTGCTATCAATTTAAAATTGACATTTTAACTCAAAACATATCACTCACTGAAAACCAAGAAAATACTCTTCGATTGACTTCCAAATTAAGTACATTTATTCGTAAGTTCTTTGTGATTTTTATGAAGTAGTCTCAAGTCAAATCGATACACAATGTGACTGGTATGACTCACATTTCATGTTTTTAGTTTGAAATAGAATTTTATTAAAAAAATAACATACTAAAAACCAAGGAAATGCATTATAATTGTTTTGATACTTTATAAAAATTATTCATAAGTCATTTTTGACATGTAGGAATCAAATTAAACTCAATACGACGCACAGTGTCACTGGTATGACTCCAAATGTGTCTTTTTATTTAAAATTTACATTAATTCAAGTAAAAAAACACAAATGACATACTTAAAACTAAGAAAACACATTCATATGGTTTTGATACTTTAGGAAAATGATCTATGTGTCAGTTGTGATCTGTAAAAATCAACCCACCTCAATTAGATGAATGGTGTGACCGGTGTGAGTAAAATTTTCCGCTATCAATTTATAATTGACATTTTTACTCAAAACTTATCACTCACTAAAAAAAAGAAAACACACTTCGATTGTCTTACAAATCATGGAAAATGATTCTTATGTCCTTTGTGATGTGTATAAATCCCTATCATGTCAAACCAACACATGATAAAACTAGTATGATTCAAATTTCACGTTTTTTTAAAATGAAATTTTAGTAACAAACACAACGGACATTCTAAAAACTGAGGAAATGAATTCTGATATTTTATACTTTAGGACAATGATCCATCAGTCATTTTTGTTTTTAGGAATAAAACGCAGCTCAATCTGATGCACAATGTCACCGGTATGACTCCAAATGTGTCTTGTTATTTAAAATTGACATTAATTCTAGTAAACAAACACAATTGACATGCTGAAAACTAATAAAACATATTTTGATTGTTTTGATACTTTAGAAAAATGATCCAAGAGTCATTTGTGAAATGTAGGAATAAACCCCACATCAATAAAATGAACGGTGTGCCCAGTATGACTAAAATAGTCCCCTACTAGATTAAAATTGACATTTTTAACTCAAAATATGTCACTCACTAAAAACCAAGAAAACATGATCTGATTATCTTCTAAATTAAGGAAAACAGTTCGAAAGTCCTTTGTAATGTGTATAAAGTAGTCTCATGTCAAACCGACGCACAATGCGATCAACATGACTCACATTTCATGTTTTCGGTTTGAAATGACATTTTAGTAAAAAACAAAACTGACATACTAAAAACTGAGGAAATGAATTACGATTGTTTTGATACATTATAAAAATAAAAAATCATTCATTTTTAATGTGTAGGAATTATCCCCACCTCAATATGACGCTCAGTGTCACTGGTATGACACTAAACGTGTCTTGTAAATTATAATTGACATTAATTCAAGTAAAAAAACAACTGACACACTAAAAACTGAGAAATCTCATTTGGATTTTTATGATACTTTATGAAAGAAATACATGAGTCAATTGTGACATGTTGGAATCAACCCCACCTCAATCTGACGAACAGTGTGACCAGTATGACTAAAAGTGCCCGTTATCAGTTTAAAATTTACATTTTAACTCAAAATGTGTCACTTACTAAAAACCAAGAAAACATGATCTGATTGTCTTAAAAATTAAAGAAAGTGATTTGTATATCCTTTGTTATGTGTATTAAGTAGTCTCATGTCAAAATGATGTACTATGTGATCGGTATGACCCAAATTTCATGTTTTTAGTTTGAAATGGAATTTTAGTAAAAAAACTGACATAATAAAAACTGAGGAAATTAATTCCTATTGTTTTGTTAGTTTAAGAAAATGATCCATCAGTCATTTTTGAAGAGTTTTAATCAAATGCACCTCAATCCGACGCACGACATCACCGGTTTGACTGCAAATGTATCTTGTTATTTAAAACTAACATTAATTCAAGTATAAAAACACAACTTACATACTAAAATAATGATATAATGAATTTTTATGGTTTTAGTACTTTCATAAAATGATCCATGAGTCAGTTGTGATGTGTAGGAATCAACCTCACCTCAATCTGATGAACGGTGTGACCGGTATGACTAAAAGTGTCTGATATCAGTTTAAAATTGACATTTTAACTCAAAACCTATCACTCATTGAAAAAAAAGAAAACACGCTCCGATTGTTTTCCAAATCAGGGAAAAAAATTCTTAAGTCCTTTTTGACGTGTATGAAGTAGTCTCATGTCAAACCAACACATGATGTGACAGATATGATTGAAATTGTATGTTTTCGGTTTGAAATGACTTTTTAGTAAAAAAACACAACTCACATACTGAAAACCAAGGAAATGCATTCCGATTGTTTTGATACTTTAGGAAAATTATCCATCAGCCATTTTGGACATTTAGGAATCAACCCGACCTCAATACGACGCATGATGTCACAGATATGACTCAAAATGTATCATTTTTATTAAAAATTGACAATTTTTTATGTATTCTTCATATTAATGTTTAATTTATTTCTTTATAGTATTACTAATGTAATATATTTTTTTTATATAAGTAGAACATTTTTCTTGAGTTGGGATGATTTGTTCAGAAACTATTACCATTAGAGGAAATTTTTTAGAGGGGACCACATACGTCAAAAGAGAAAACATTAATGTTTTTAACTATTTGTTGGGTATTTCTAAATGTAATTTTATAAAACATTGCTCAAAATCTATATATAAGTGTTTTTTGGTATATACCATGATTGAATATTTTTATATTGATGATTTAAATTAAATGTATATATCATTTTTTTCAAAACTTTTGTGTGTGATTCTTTTCTTTTCATCATTTTCAATGTGTATGTGGTTCTTTTGTATATATATACTATGAATGGTTATTTTTAGAAGGTTTTTTCTGGTTTGTGTAGGTTACTTTTTCTAGTTTGATTATTTTAGAAGGTTGTTTAGTTTTTTTGTAGGTTTCTGGGTGTACTGTTATATAAATAGCATGCCCAGATAGGGAAGCCTTTATCAGTGCTAGTTGAAGCGCTGATAAATGGGGACATTATCAGCACTTTGAATAGCACCGACAAATGGGGCCTTTATAAGTGCATTTATCAGTGCTGTTAAAGGGGTTCTTTTATCATCTATAAAAATAGCGCTGATAAAGGGTACTCTCTTTAATAGAGTCTCGATTAACAGTGGGTTTTTAGCACTGATAAAGGCCTTTTTTAGCGTTGATAAAAGCCTGTTTTGTGGTAGTGAATATATGTTCATTGTTTACCATAATATTGGATATATATACTATACTACTATATATACTTGATGTATTCATTCATTTACTATATATTTGAAGCATTATCTTCTCATAAATACTTAAAATCACGATAAATATATTTAAATAAACAATAAATGTTTTTATTATATTTAAAAATATAAATATTTAGTAATATATAATAATTTATTTTTTTAAATATATTATATATAATTATAATTATATATATCTAATTAAATATAAATATGTTTAAATAACTATAAAATTACAAAATATTTTTTTAAATGATAAATATATGTTTGTGAATAACTTTTGAATATATTTATTTATAATTATGCGTCTTTAATAAATATATGCACAAAAACATACATATATATTTATATATTTAAATACTTATGACAATAAAAAATATATATCAATTTAAATTTATATATATTTAATTATAATTTAAATTATAAATATATGTATTTAATAAATATATTGGTTATAATTTTATAATTATGAATAAATTGTATGTTTTATCAGCATTAATTAAAAAGAACTGATAAAACATCCATTTATTACAATTTTTTAGTGATGACAAAGATCAGCCTTTATCAGCACTAAAGAAATGCTGATAAAGGAATGATTTATCAGCGCTTTCAATTGTAACACTGATAAAACAAACTTTTATCAGCATTTTTTTAGCACTGATAAATATGAGCCTTTATCATCACTAAAAAAGAATATATAAAGAAATGTTTTATTAGTGATTTCAATATTAGCATTGATAAAACATACTTTTATTAGCGCTTTTTTATCTAGCGCTGATAAAATTGTCGCTGGGTTTTATAAATTAACCCTAACTTTCTCCTCCTTCCTTGCACCCCTCAAGATCTTGCGGAAGAGGATCCCTATCAATGTCGCTGCTTCCATCATTGGAGTTTTCATTGCCACTACCGCTGCCGCTGCCGCCGCCTCCCCTCCCCCCTCCTCTCCTCCACTCCTCCCTCCTCTCCTACCTCCTCCTCATCATCCTCGGTTGCTACCGCCAACCGATCTTCGCCACATGGTTTTCCTCCACCCCGCCTCTCCTCCACAAGTAGCTCTCCTCCGCGACGCCTCTCATTTTCCGTGTCTCTCCTCTACCATTTCCTCTCCTCCACAAAACCTCTCCTCCGCCACGTCTCTCCTACACCATGAATACACCTCTGTCGTGTTCTTAACCACACATCTATAGTTAGTTTTTTCATTTTTCTCATTGGGTTTACTTTTTATAGTTTGATATTAAAAGTGATTTTTGAATTTTATGGGCTGAATGCCCCAATGAAAATCATCTTTATTTGTGGTCCTTGTTTGTGTACTAGTTATATATTGTAAAATTCAATTTTCCTGTACCATATTTTGAATGGGTTGATTAAAAAATCTTCAATGCAATGTGGTTTTTCATCATGGTAGAATATAAATATTGTTATTTCTTGAAACTTATGAATTTAAGTGGGTGGAATGTATTGTAGTGGTTTTTTTAGCCTAATATTTTTTCCTATATTAAATTATGACACTTTTGAATACATTTTTTGATGGTATAATTCTATGTGGTAATATTACTATATAAACATATGTTAGGATTAATAATATTTGAGGAAATATCTTAAGCTTGAAACGAAAATTTAGAATTTTGTTAAATAAGTGGAGAATGCGCTGGAAGTTACAATATTGGAAAAAAGTATTGTCAAAGGGGGAGCCTATACACTATGGGAGATGAAATATCAACTTTCGTGAACTTTTTAATGGGAATATAGATAATTCCATTTATATATAAGAGTATTTCTTGTAATTTTAATAATTGAAACACTATGAGGGGAATGTGTAAGAGTTATTCATGTCATTGGGAGTTTATACATTTCGTGAAGTGGCTTAGGAAGACCTTGTTGGTTCTACCTAATTTTTGATTTCCATGCCATATAGTACATATCGATATGAATGATTAAGTATACTTTGATTCCATGTGAATAGACTATAATGGATAAAGTCATGTTTTTATGTTCTATAAAAGGATAATTATGAGATATTATATATAACATGTTTTTTCAATGTGATCTAGAAATTTTTGAGATTAACAATTACAATATATAATAATGAGTATCATACCATGTAGAAGATTTAGCTTGAGACTCTGGTTTCAGAAGATAACAAGATTCAGATGGTTATGAAAATGTTCATTCCTAAAAATAAAGTGAATATATGTAACAACCTAACATGGGTGGACATGAAATTTCACCCAAGATGTCTTGATACAAGGCTTGAAACTCATTCCAGATAACCATGGGTTGGAAATAACCAAATGGGTATCTACATACATAACTATGGGAATTATTTCACACTAAACGATAATAACTAAAATCACTTAAAATAAAGGATAAAAATAAGGAATAACACACCTAGAAAGTCTGAGTCCATTACAATCTTCCCATATAAGGACTTATCATCCCTGAGAAGTGTATCTAAATGTCTTTATCAACCATCATGGGCCACTGAGCTTACCTATCGGACTCCTAATTCTAATATTCTTCTTGAATATGCCCACAATTCCAAAAATTCAAATGTTAGGCACCGTCTTCCTTCTCAATAACATTTCAATCCAATCAATAATTCAAAGTATATTTTTGTCAAATTATGTCTAAATAATACCATGTTTTCTTACTTTGCAAAGTATAGATGTCAAAAAAAATATAATTATGATTTGTCACATGATTCAACCCATGAAATAAGTGACAAACCATACTACCTCCCATCACCAAGTTACCCTAACAACCTAAGACCCACTCTATAGGTTGACATCATTAATTCATTCTAGATCTCCTCTAATCAATACCCTTACATGAGTATCTATCATCTACCAGTGCAACTCATCCAATTATAAGCACACACAAAACCAACCACCTCTACCTATGGGTAAGGTTAACCTACAAACCACTCCCAAAGTGCACTAAGAAATCCCATCAATACCAAAATGTAATCATGAACATATCTCATTTTCATCTGAATATTGACAAACACAATCATTGCCAACAACTCCCATACACGATCACATCACTGAACCCAATGGAATAACTCAAGTACCAATCCACTTATCCATACACGTCTCTTACAGTTTAAATCTCCACATCCTCACACGGGCTTGTTAGTAACCAAACAATATATAGGATTTTCAGGAACCAAAACTAATCGTTACTCAAATTACAAACTATCATAATGAGCTAACAACACCAGACAATTTCTAAACATATATTTCATCACCACACTACTCATCCCTTAATAAGAAATATATTGTTCCCAAAATGAACTGGTTGTCCCACAAACCTACAACACCAAGAATTAGGGGTCTCTTATTTACCACATTACAGAGGTCTTTCTCCCGGAAAACATTATGTCTTTTAAAGTTTGAATTATTAAGGATTCTATTAAAAGAAAACATTTTTAAAGTATTTTTACTTATCATTTTTAGAACCTTTATTCTATTTAATAAATTTTTATTAGGAACTATTTATAATAATGATTTCAATAGTAATCTATTTCAATTCAAAAAAAAAGTATTTTCACTTCAATGTTTTAAATAATTGACGTGAAAAGATTTTTATTTTCACTTATATTTGTCATATTAGGATTGTTTTCCATGTATTGACATTTTAGTCACATTTTATATGTTATTATGATATGATTTATTTTTGAAAATGAGAATTATAATATTCTATTATTTCTTAATTTTGTGTTATGTTATTTTTTTTTGAATTATTTAAGAATGCAATTATTTTTTCATTTCAAGCATTCTTCCCACTCTTTATCCTTTATCTCCCCTATCCCTCTTCTCTTATCTATTTCCCATAGGTTTATCCTTCTCCTAGGAACTGAAATTCATTTCTCATGGGGATTTATGGCTTTAGGTTTTTTAATTGTTTTACAGGGAAGGTGACTTGTTGTGTATTGGTTACCATTCAGTTTAAATTAGGCATTTATTTTCTCTTCCTTTATTTTATAATTCATGGAATGTGTATTATATATAAATTTATTTTTAATTAATGTATAGTAATGTATAGTTTCTTGGGTGAAGTTATAAATTTATTTTTTAAATTCTAGTCTCGACATAAGGGGTTTTTCATAATAATTTCATGTATTATTTTTAAATTAGATTAACTATCATGAAACGAATATTTGAAAAGGTTCTCAGGGTCATTCAATTGTTTTTAATAGTAAACTTAAGTATTATGATTTTTTTTGTTTTTCAATTGAATTTTCCTTGTGCTTGGAGAATGTTTTGGAAAGAAAAATGGATTTTTTTCAAGTGATTCCAAAATCATTGAAATGATGAGACTTTAAAGAAGGGGAGTGAGACTCTACATACTAAGTTGGTTTTCATGTAAAGACCCATTTTCAATTTAAAAAGTAAATGGTTTATTTCTCATGTGACCCTCAATGATTTCCCCTATACTTGTTTCACCAGTTATGGGTTATTGATTATTTTTATGATGGATGTATGATGTGAAAAGGAGATGTTATATGTGATGGTGTTGGACGTGAGGTGAGAGGACTTTTTTGGTAATTATCTCGATTTATTTATCACCTACATGGTTGTTTTTTATGGTAACTAGGGTGTATAGGTGGGGGGCCTTGATTCATGCCACCCTAGTTGGTATACACACTTCTATCGTCCCCTTATTTGTGTTTAAGACAAGGCTAGTGGGAACGTTCCATTATGATGAGTTTAGTATGGTTTAATTGGAGGGATCATGTTATTGTTGGATGAAACATATATCAGATGTTGGTCCATGTAGTTATAGTTCCATTTTGGATCGTTACACACTAGTACCTATAGTATATCCCATGAAATTTTATTCCTTGATTGGTGGCGCTATATAGAGGATTAAATTATTATATTGATTACATTCCCCTTATTCTTGATCAATGGTTGAAAAATCCATAAGTTTGTTGATAGGAACACTAAAAACTAGTGATAAGATCTAGATAGGGGGTTTCATGAGAAATATAAGGAATGTGGCCATTAATGATTTGCATTGTCTAGATAGAGGGATGTGACAGTGACATCTAGTGATTTTTTAGGTGTTCACTTTTAAAATAATTCAAGTGTTTTGAAATGTTTCTTAAAAAATTATATGTGTTCAACAAACCATTTTTTGGTTTTAAATTTATTTTAATTTGTTTTAAAAAAAGAATTGGGGTTTTTGAGAAAGGATATTTTCAACTAATTTGTTTATTTTAAAAAGGGTTTGTTATTTTAAAGAGGAATTTCTATAAATAGTTAGTTTTTAATGGTATTTGTACTATGATTTTATAAATAGTGTTCAAATGATATTAAAAGTCAATAACATTTTTATCCTTGGTTGATTTTTATATCAATGTTTTGTGTATTAATTTTTTTAAATATTAATAACACCGAATCAAATTGGATGGATATGAATAAATAATGGATGGATTCCAATCACCTGAAAAAAGAGTATGAATATGGTGTTAAAAAGTTCATAAATTTAGCAATAGATCTTTCATATGATCCTCATCAAATCCTTTATCCTAGTTTACACTATTGTTATTCAATACAAGTTAGTCCAGAGGAGTTGTAATAACACTTGATTTGTCATGGAAAAGATCAATGTTATAAATGTTGGAATAAATAGGGGGGAAAGTGAATGTAGCTAGTGAATTGGATAACACTACGTTTTATGGATCATTTGTTAGGATTACAAGTGTGGAAAATAAAGAATAATGTATCGAGGAAGTGATTATAGATGTGTATGCTGATGGAGATCGTATTAAGGAAATGACAAGGATAGTTGAAGATGAACTTCATGATTTCCCAAAATTGTTTGAGAAGTTGAAGAGTTGTTAAAAGAATACATTGTATGATGGTTGCACTGAATATATTGAATTTTCATCCACACTAAAGTTGTATAGTTTTAAAGTAGACCATGAATGGAGTGATGCTAGTTTTACTGAATTACTTTCTCTCTTGAATGAAATGATTCAAAAATTTAATGAGCTCCTGATCCAAATATAGGATGCCAAACGAATGTTACGCTCGATGGGTATGATCTATGAAAGAATACATGCTTGACTGAATGACTGTATACTATTTTTCATGTAACACAAATTACTTAGAGAATTCCAAATTGTGGTGATTCTCAATACAAGAAAGATGAATCCGGTCTTATGAAAGTTACATGGTACTTTCCAATCATTCCAAGGTTTAGAAACCTATATGGAAGTGAGAATACTACAAAAAAATTGATGTGGCATGTAGATAGAAGAAATAAAGATGGAAAACTACAGCATTCGACAGACTCTCCTCAGTGTAAGAGAATAGATCATGAGTATCCTGACTTTGGAAATGATCCAAGAAACCTTCGTATTACGTTATCTACAGAGGGAGTGAATCCTTTTGGTTTTAAAAGAAACACTCATAGTACATGGTTGGTTATGTTAGTAAATTATAACTCTCCACCATGGTTCTTCATGAAACAAAAACACATCATATTATATATGATTATTTTTTGACCAAAACAATTGGGTAATGATATTGATGTTTATTTGTCTCTATTGATCAAGGATTTTAAATAATTGTGGGATTCAAGTGTTATGATGCATGAGGCTTACAAAAATTAATATTTCACGTGGAGAGTCATGTTGTATGGGATGATAAATGACTTTCCTGATTATGGAAATTTTTCAGGATACAAAATTAAAGGTACTCATGGACGTCCCATCTTTGAACAAGGTACACAATCAATTAGGTTGAAACATTCATCAGAAAATGTGTTTCTAGGACATCAGATTTTTTTACCCCTATGAAATAAGTATCGATCTTGGATGACATCATTCCAAGGAAGATCAGAAGAACATACACCACCATCTACACTTATAGGTGATAAAATGTTTGTGAAAGTTAAAGATGTAGACACTACATTTGGTAAATTGTTTTCTGAAAACCTTAGGAAAACTAGTTGAAAAAAGAATTCTTTTTTTTGAATTACCATACAAGAATTTTCTTTATGTCATATATTTTCTTGATGTTATGGATATTGGAGAAAATGTTTGTGATAGTGTCATCAACACATTGATAAATGAACTTGGTAAAACAAAGGATGGAATTAAGGCTAGGTTGGACATGGTTGACATGTGAATACGAGAAGAGTTGGCACCATTAAAGGGTGAAAAACAAACATTTCTTCCTTCTGATATATACACTCTTTCTAGGTATGAGAGATATCCATTTTTCAACTTCTTGATGATGAAAAAGGTTCCAAAGGGGTATTCATAGAATATCAAGAACATCATATCAATGTACAATTTAATGTTAAAAGGTTTGAAATTACAAGACTATCATGTTTTGATGAAAGATCTAATTATTATATGTTTTCATTTCATTTTTCACAAGAATGTCTGTCATACATTAATAAATATCTATTTATTCTTCAAAGCTATATGTAGAAAAGTTATAGACCTGACCAAATTGCCGACTATGGAAAGATAAATTTTAGTCATATTATGTGAATTGGAAATGTTTTTCTCACTGAAATTATTTGATATTTTTGTTCATTTTATGGCTCACTTAGTGAGAGAGATTCAACTATGTGGTTCTGTAAACTATAGATGGATGTACCACTTTGAAAGGAATATGAATATTTTGAAAGGATATGTCAAAAATAATAGTCTTCCAGAGGGTTATATTGCAGAATTATATATTGTTGAGGAAGCCGTTGAATTATATACTGAATACTTGTACAGTGTAAAAATAATAGGTCTAACAAAATCTCATCACACTCGGTGACTTGAAGGTGAAGGAATTTGTGGAAAAGATATCGTCATAATCATTATTAATGATTGGGAGCAGGCCCACATTTATGTTTTTCATAACTGTTTGAACATTGAACAATATGTTGAAACCCACAAAGAAATTTTTAGGCATTCAAATCCATCAAGGGATGAAAAATAGATATCAAATAACCATAATAAATAGTTTATAGGTTGGTTTCCGGACCGTATTTTTAAAGAGTCAAATGATAATCTAGAATAAACTTTAGAAAAAATTTGATAGCTTACCGGAGGACCAAGTTTGTACATATTACCTTACAATGATTTTATAATTAATGGTTATACATTCTATACTAATGAACATGATCAATACACTACCACAAATAATAGTGGAGTTACACTTGTGGGAGAAGCGATGCATGTTTCTAGTGCTAAGGACAAAAATCTAATTTACGAGAATATTTCATATTTTGGAATCATAAAACATATAGGAGTTGGATTATATAACAATTTGAGTGCTAATTTTTCAATGAAAGTGGGTTGATAACAGAAGTGATATTAAATTAGATGTGTTTGTATTTTTGAAAGTTGATTTTAGTAAGGAAGGGTACAAAGAAGAACCATTTATAATGGAATCACATGTAGTATAAGTATTTTATGTTCTAGATCCTGCAAACCAAAAAATGTCAATTGTTCTGTTATCGACCAAAACCACTGAAGAGTCACATGAAAATTCAATGGAGGATGACCCTTTTATTGGGACGTCACAATCATTTTGCAGTGGTACCAGCATAGACTGTTTATTGTTTTGTAGAGGAGACCACAGTGAAGGGATTTGGATAGTTGATAGAGAGGTCCAATCCATTCAACCATAAAAAAAGAGAGTTCAATAATGAGGTTATATTTTTTTCCCTAATATAAATCATGTTAATTTATTTTAATATTTGTTCACTAATGCTTTTATGTTATCTAAATTAAATGTTAAACAACTTTTCTAGATAATGAATTCTTTACGTGATGACGCTCCTAATCCCCAAACACAATAGGTTTCTCAACCTACTGCTGCTCGCAGTGTAGATGAACAACATGTTTCTCAACCCACTGCCTTATGTTAATATTTGTTTGTTGGTAATTATATGTTATCTAAATTAAATGTTAAACTAGTTTTGCAGATAATGACTTATGCACATGATGATGCTCTAAATACCCAGGTACAACAGGTTTCTCAACCTACTGCTGCTTGCAGTGAAAACAAACAACATGTTTCTCAACATGTTGTTGCTCCCAGTGCAGAGGTACAACCACCATCTGCACATGCTGATGCTATCCTTCTAGAGCTGGATGAACATGTTGATGATGGTGGATCAAGAGAAATAAAAGTTGTCGAAACTCTAGTGATTCAGAAAAAACAGGAGCATTGTAGTTTGACGGTATTAGTAAAAATCATTAAGGCCAAAGAGAAAGGAATAAAATACGAGATTGGATGGAATAAGCAGAGCCAACATGTTAACCCCAACAAGGCCATGTTTAGTAGTTACATTAAAATTGTCACTCATCCACGCATAGAGGTTGATGTAACTTCATGGAAATATGTTTTGGATGCGATTAATACACTGATGTGGGGAGATATTATGGTAACATTATGATATCATCTTTTTAATTTACTAAAAATTAAATAATGAAACACTGAATTTCACTTCATCATCTCTTACAGAGTACATTTATAATAGATGAATCGCAAAAAGGCTATATCTTAAGGGTTTATAGAATGATTCATAGGGTTTTTTCACACAATTTTAACAAAATATCATCATAAAGATACTGAAGGTAAAATAAAACCGCACCCACCTCTTATTTATGCACACCTGATAACCCAAGAATGGTGGGATGCTTTTAGTGGTCGTCATGTGAAGTTGTATTTTCATGTAAATTCTATATGGTAATATGTTGTTTGATGGTACATGTAGTCATCACTTGGATTGACATTGTTATATTTATGAAATAGAAACTGAGTGATGAAAATAAACAACAGGCATCAAAACCAGCATACCCCCCGTAAAGCAATGATGGGGTACACATCACTTGAAAAAAATTGGTATGTATTTTAAATCCACGACAATAATCGTATATTTCATAAAACAACACAAAAACTATGTTCTTTTTTTATATATATCTTGAAGAGTTCTAATCCATAGCCACTTCCATCCCATGCCATGTGCTATGGAAGTTGGTGCGTGTAACTGAAGATGGAAAACTAATAGATGAAAACAGACAAAAAGTGTGGGAAACTTGTTTAAGTATAACATAATAAAAAAAAAATTTCATTAAACCTCTATTAAATAACAATGATTAATTATTTTCCTATATTTTCTATCATACATAGTCACTAGAATCAACAACACACACACCAGATACAGACATACTTTCAGTGGCCTTGAAGTAGCTAGAAAAGTACGGCCGTGTCAGAGGTTCAGGTTTTGGGGTGACACCCTGAACATATTTTGAGAAAAAAAAGAAGAGGATCAAACTATATAAATTAAAAATTTTAAAGATACATTTTCTATGTTTCAAGAAGAATTAAAATACTAGAGAGAGATACATGAGCTGAAGTGATGGAATGTTTGAACGAATTCCATCTCCCTTGAAGTTACACCACTGTAATCATGGCATGAGGTATCTTAGGCTTGTCACATAAATCATCTCTTATTTTGAATAAGAGACATCCTTTTATTGAATGATAGGGAATGATACAGTTTAAAGTCCTGTAGAGTGGACTGTTGGCCTCTTATACGTGGCGCATAAGGCATATCTTTCTTGGAGAAAGAGGCATACTATGTTTTGCACATAGGACGTACTACATTTTATAGTCATGTAGAGAGTACTGTTGGAATCTTATGCTTGGCACATAAGACATCTCTTGTTTGGAGCAAGTGGCATCATATACTTGAATGATAGGGTGTACTACAGTTTATAGTCATGTAGAGAGGACTGTTGGCATCTCATGATTGGAGAATAAGACATATCTTGTTTGGATCAAGAGGCATCCTATGTTTGACACATAGGGTGTACTAATGTTTATAGTCATGTACATAGGACTATTAGTCATAAGGTGCCTAGAAATGGATGGTGTTGGGACTTACGCAGGGGAGGACATTTCTGTTTCAACCTGGCATAGGAGTCAGGTGATGGGGTTTGTATGAGTTGCTTGAGGAATGGTTCGACTAAGGGTACTCATGGAATTGATGATGAGAATCTCAACTCACGACATGGGAAACGAACCTAGAGGAATATGTCAACTCAAGGTGTTCCATGGTGTGTGAAGTATCTCAAATCATGGTATTCCATAGGTGGAAGGTGGGTGCATATAAGGGCGTAATGGAAAATGTCGACGCCCTGTCTTGAAACGTTCGCGGTGCGACACTCCATTTTTCATGGGGGTTAGTGACGAAATTGAAGGGATCGGCCGGCAGGGCCAACACTGACCCCCGAGCAGGGGTGTGGGGGCGCGGCTGCTATGGTATGGACTGGTGGGTGTGAAGGTAGGAGCTTCGAAAAGGATAGGTCTTCACAAAGTAACTTCGTAGAGCAAAAGGGTGCTCACGCGCACATGGGGTCTCATGATGCAGCTTCATGAAGGAATGATGCTCATGGAGCATAGAATCGTTGATCATAGGGGCTCACGGAACAAAGGGGCTTACAGAGATAAGCATCATGTGGAGCCAAGAGGATCGCATAGCAAATATGGTCATGGAGCAAGGCCTCTCGCAGATTACTGCCTCTCACGGAGCAATGCCTCTCACAAAGCAAGTCCTCTCATAGGGAAAAGACTCTTGTGGAGCCCTTTGTGAGGGGATCACTTCGCGGAACATGGGAGCTCTGTGAAATGGGAGATCGGTTTCCCAAGGGGTGGCATGACCATCTGTATGAAGAGATCAGTGGAGTGCACCACGAAGAAAAAATGCGCGCCACAAAGAAAAAATGGCGTCGTAGAGCATATATGTTCGCTATTGGCTCACGAAGGAAATGGAATCTGTGAAGTAGATAGGTTGACGATTGGATCATGAAGGAAATGGATGCTGCGAAGCATATACATTCACGATCAAATCACTAAGGAAATGGACTCCGTGAAGTAGATATGTTCGCGATTGGATCGCGAAGGAAATGGACGTCGCGAAGTAGATACATTCACGATCAGTTCACGAAGAAAATGGACGCCGCTAAGAAGATAAGTTCACAATCAGCTCGCGAAGGAGCTCTACGAATGAGCTTCACGAACCAGTTTCCTAGCCCAAATTTAAATTTCCATAACTCTTAAACCGTATCTCTCTTCGGGCTCTATGACCTATCAAATCGAAGATTACAAAATGGGATACACTCTTGGATCATTTATGGGAGCATTTGAAAAATTTTGGGGACGCGTTTTCTGGTTTCAACACATGTTTAAAACATATAATTTTCATAATTTAACATGTATTTTTCATTAACTAAAAATGTAACATCTAGGTAAGAAATATCATACTAAATATTAATATTTATTAGTATATCATGGTTCATTTAAACTTGGTGTTTTGTTTGATGCATGATTTTAAAAACACTTGATTTATTTAAAATATAGTTCATAAAATCATAGGGTTTTATACATAGCCCAAGTTAGGGACTTGGGTCAATTGGTACACCCATGTAGTGATGCACCCAGGTTGGTCACCCAAGTGGTTCACCACAATAGTGGATCTCCCAAGTGGGGAACCAAAGTTGTGGTTCACCCAAGTCTCTCTCAGTATTAAGGATTGGGGGCATCTCAACTAAGAAGGAGACTAGGAACCCATGTGTTTCACCTTAATAGAGGGATGAGTGAATGGTCACCCAATTAGGGGTGAAAAAAGGAGGACCCTTACTATGGAGGGTGGGCCATGTTGGATCGTTCAAGTAATCGAGGACTACTTGGAATTTTTTTTGGAAACTGGAGATCTTACCTTGTTTCTACTCTAGGTGTTTGTCCATACCTGTTTCGACCGAGGGCTAGGAAGACCGACATGCCCGATGGTCAATCTTGTAGAGGGATGAGCTCGCTCAATCGCTTAGGTCGGGTATATCGGTCTTTGTTTCGAAATGCCCAACGGTTCCGTATCCAACGATCCGTGGACCTTCTTTCCAAAGTCAGGCGTTCACTTGGCAAATTATCCTGCGATGCTTAAATAATCATATTGGTCGAGAGGAAGGGAAGTCGGGCTCATCGCACCCTTTTGTGGGGAATTATTTCCTGTTCCAGGACTCTATTATAGATTTAAGACGTATTCATATGTTCATGAATCTTTGGTTTATCGCCAAGCATAGTATCTACAGATTACCCCTTAGTTGGTAATGATCAACTGAACATAGGGATGCAGAGTCATTTAGGCCCGAGGTTTACCATCACTCATTGGGATTAATGACTCCGAGGAGTTTGGAATCATTGAGATGGCATGAGTTTGAAGCCTCGTAACTGGACGCTCTAGAGTTTATTGTCATCCAGGGGGGATAGATAACGACTTGAGTGTTTGGATCGAACCCGTGATATGTGCTTCCTACGTATCCTCGTGAGAGGAATCAGAATCCATGTAGTTCGATGCCACTTGATGGGACGCATCACTTTTTAAGGTCGTACGACAAGGACCCAATTGTACAGTTTAACGTCATGTGGCAAGGACCTCCAGGAGAGATATGCCCGGTCAATGATGGTGTGGGGCTTATGCCGAGACAACCCAAAATACTTAAAGGAAGTGGTTTCCTGTGTTTGAAGATGGTCCTGCTAGAGTATAAGAACATGGTATGATAGGGATAGATGTATATCCGACTTAGATACTAGGATTTCTCCTCAGGGAGGTTTCCTATGTATCCTGGTTGGTCAGGAATTGAAGTCCACAAAGTTCTTGAAAGATTAGATCTTACACGTGAGAGTTTCCAGTTATTGTGATTGAACGTCGAGGAGGCATCCTACGTAACCTATTTGGGAAACAAGGATCAAAAACCACATAGTTCATTTTGAGGGGCATGATTGGGACTTAAACATGGTTAGTGGCCCGAATTGGGATTGAACCTCGTGGAGGCTTCCTACGTCCCCTGTTTAGGAGATAGGGATCAAAACCCACGTAGTTTGTTTTGAGGGGCATGATTGGGACTTACACATGGTTATTGGCCCGAATTGGGATTGAACCTCAGAGAGGCTTCCTACGTACCCTGCTTAGGAGATAGGGATCAAAACCCACGTTGTTTGTTTTGAGGGGAATGATTGAGACTTACACATTGTTAGTAGCACGAATTGGGATTGAACCTCGGGGAGGCTTCCTACATACCCTGTTTAGGAGACAGGGATCAAAACCCACGTAGTTCGTTTTGAGGGGCATGATTGGGATGTACACATGGTTAGTGGCCCGAATTGGGATTGAACCTCGGGGATGATTCCTGTGTACCCTACTTAGGAGACATGGATCAAAACCCAATTAGTTCATTTTGAACGGCATGATTGGGACTTACACATGGTTAGTGGCCTGAATTGGGATTGAACCTCAGGAGGCTTCTTATGTACCTTGCTTAGGAGACAGGGATCAAAACCCACTTAGTTCATTTGGAGGGGGATGATTGGGACTTACACAGGGTTAGTGGCCCGAATTGGGATTGAACCTCATGGAGGCTTCCTACGTACCCTACTTAGGAAACAGGGATCAAAACCCATGTAGTTAACTTTGGCCACCATTGTTGTGTGGACGTCGTGACTATCAAAAATATCTAAGCCCACGTGAGTCATGCTCAGTGTGAGAAACAAGAGAATGCAATAGACTTGGAAAGACTCACACATTCTCCATATCGAGGGAAGGTAAGGAAGATGATGAGCGGAGAAGAAGGCCGGGACCACTGGACTCTCCTTCTCCCTGATGTTGGAGGAAGTTAGGAGTCACGCAGTGGAACAATGAAGCTTCCGTGATGAGAGGGGAAGGGTCATTGGCTTCCAGGGAGGATAGTGTGGGGCTTACACCAGGAGGGATGCCCAACCACTCCCAAGAGAGGGGAGAAGTGCTCACCACTGGTGCTCATAAAAAGTAAATGTGAGCGAGGTCCCTCAATCCTGGAAAGTGGAGAGGCACAAATGGGACTCTCGGGCTCGGACCCTACACTACCATGGGAATGTGAACCCAGGAATGCTTCGTGAATCTTCTCTAGAGCCTAGGAAAACCCTTTGTCCTTGCCTACCATGGGTATGTGAATTCAATGTGGCGTGCTGATGCGTCTGAAAGTTTCATCATACAGGTCCAGTGGCTTTCTTAGAGGCCTTGTCTTAGGGCCGATGAACAGGACAATGAAGGGATTTCGAAGGATCAGGCCGGATTGGAAAAATTTTATCTGGATCGGGGAATGGGAGCACTAAAGGAGTTGGCGGGCCACATGGGTGCATGAGGAGTCACGCCGTTCGCATAGGGGGGTACTATGTGGCTGGAGAGGTCGTCCGCGTACCAGGGTGGTACGCTGACTGATAGGAATCTTGCATACCAGGGCGCTACGTGGCTTCGGGTTCGGCCCACGTACCAGGTTGGTACGTGGTGGAGTCTGTGTGAGCAGCGGCGGTCAGGGGCTCCACCGGTCAGCACTTCACCATTTAGGGCTTCGCCTGTGTAGGAGGGTGCTACGTGGGGCGTCAGATCGAAAAAGGGGCATAAAATCCTTGGTCTGTGGGGAGTACATCCACAATGGGGCCCTTGCCCACAGTTTTTATTTTAAGTTCACAGTTCACCAATTTGTTATGCAATTTTCAGTTCCTTATCAATTCATTTCCAGTTTTATACCTGTTCTGGTTTGTGAATTGGAACTTTTCTATTCGTGAAATCCTAAGCTCCTTCCTCCTGAATCCTTATTTCAGAAGTCGATCTCCAAACCTTCTCACCGATGGAGTCCGATCAATCGATCCCCCGATCTCCGAATCCCTCTACCCGAATTCGATCGATTCCCTTTTCTTCTCCCCCTCGATGTCCTTTTATAGAGGGGGGGGGGGGAAGAGATGTATCTATTGTCATGAGGAACCTTTTTCAGAGGACCATGACTGAAAACCTGGTTTACAGATGACTTGGTCAATCCGCAACTCACGGGGGGTCATTGAATGTACCTCACCTACGAACCAAATCGGTTCAGGGGGTGCTTTGGGGTCGCACAGGGCTATGCCTCTTTTCCTCAAACGACAACGCATGCAGAGTGGGCTGGTTGTCGTGGTTCATGGCGGGGGCAGTTCGTGATGGTGGATCGGCCTGGCGTCCGCCTTGCTTCGTGCCCGTGGAGGGGTTCCCGCCTCCGTTTCTCGGACGACGTTGGTCGGCGGAGGGGGAAGCTCGCTGAACTAGCTGCATACCATCAATTTTGGACCAGTACGCAGACCGGTCAGTCCTTTTCCAATCTTGAGTATTCTCCATATTTTTGTCCAATTCATTGAGAGAAATTGGGTAGAATTCTTTCTCAAATTAAGGGGGATCCCCATTCTCCTTTTCGTATTTTTAAAAACCCTACAAATTCCCCCCATCGGAATGGGGTTTGATCGGAATTAAGAGGAGGCTCTTCCAATGTAGAGTAGTGGTTTTGAAACTTGTATAGTTTGTGGTAGAGGAGTGGACCTGGTAGGGGACCACACCTATAAATAAGGAGGCCCCTACCCTTGTCTTTTACTAGATTCCTCACAAAAATGGAGCTCTCGCTTTTTGTCTCTGTTCGCCTTCTCCTTCGCGAAACTCCTCGTCCGCAAACCATCTTCCATTTCTATGAACCATTCCTCTTTTTCACATTCCTTCACCCACAGACCAATCTCCCAGCCATGGAAAAAAACTTGTAATAAATTAAAAAGTAATTCACGATGGGCCGCATAGGAAATCCCTACGCGGTTTTGGATGGTCCGCAGACCAAAAACCATCCAGACTTTGAAAATATTTTAAGTTTTCCAAACTTAAACATTTAAATTTGGAATTGAGATTCCATGGGGAAGCCTGGTTCATGGCATTCTGGCCAACGCTCCGTGGGCCAGAGTATCGTGGACTTCTTCTGCATAGGGATGGTTTGTGGGATACAGCTGTCGCAATCCACCTTTTGAGGCTAGCCAGCAGATTTTATCATGAAGGCTCCTTGAGAAAGTCCTTTGTCAAATAATTGGTGTTTTGTAAAAATTTTATTATTTTGGACTAACCATCTATATGGTTTCTATGATGTAGGGAGAAAATATGGTTCCTCCTTGACCTACGATTAGGCATGTTGCCGAGCCTCTTCCGATTAGTGATCAACGCTTAAAGGATGTGGCCATCTCTATTCAGGATGGAGTCTTCCACACTCCAATATACCCCCTCCTTGAAAACTTTCTCTCTGAGTCACAGTGGGAGTACCCATTTTCCAACAGCCTTCCTACCTATGAGTTAATTTTACTGTCTGATACACCAATTCCAGTGCCATCTCACGACAAAAATCCCGTGACATGGATATTTACCAGTACTATCCCTTGATTTGTGATAACCGCTAGAGGGTGGCCTACCCCAAGGGATACAACTTCCGGGTCTGTGATGAATCACCCTCTTGTGACCCCGACAAGAGAACAACATCAGCAGGATGGGGCAATTCACTGTTACCGGAGCATTGGCCGTAATTCTATGGTAAACAACCAACGTGGCTGGTCAGCGGATCGAGACCTCTGTCGCAGAGGGGCATTTAAGTCATTGGATTTGGGGTGGCCCTTCTGGGTTCGCCAGAGATGTGGAGAGTTTGAAATGGAATTTCAAGATGTGGGTCTATGTGAAGCTTCCTGGGTGTCCCAGACCTATACCCATCTGCCCCACGCCCTTGCCAAGCATCTTATGAGCCGTTGGAGTCCAGATACCAACACATTCCATCTGGTCCATCGAGAGGTGGGTATCAGTCTTTGGGATTTCTCCTAGATTTCAATGGTCCCAATTTTTGGAGACATGTATGATGAATTCTTGCCTCCCATTTCTGTGTGGGATAATGAAGAGAGGACTCCTCCCTTGGTGAAGCAGCTCATTGATCAGGCCCGAGAGTATTTGAAGGATATATCTCCGAAACATCTTGTCCCATATCATGAATTGATCAATGATTTTTTTAGAGAGAGAAAGTCCATGGATCATATGTGAAGGCCCATGAGATTTCCTTCGATGGAGTCCCAAAGGCAGAAGGGAAACTATTAGCTTATCCAGGAGGAAGTCCAGTTCAACAGTTGGGGCTAGGAATTTGTGTCGGGCATTGATCAATTGCTCCGCCTGGCGACCTTTTTGGCCATGTTCTTGAGTGGATGGATGTTTCTCGTACACGAGACTGGAGGCGTGCAGGTCTCTACTTTTGTTATGGAGGCACAGATGGCCACCGAAAATGTCATCAACTTGGTCATCCCTGTACTGGCTAGGATTTATCGATTTCTTGGAAATATTACTGAGGGGAGTCGGCCAAACCGGGTAGCTGGCCCTTTTCAAATCCTCTGGGGATGGTTGGGAGTGCATATTAAGAATTTCATTACTTTCATCAATCCTTTTTAGATTCCGGGTACCATAGTCCGGACGTATTTGCAATTGACTAGCGGGGTTATGCCCGAGGAGTGGGTGGCCCAAGAGAAGGATGGAAAATGGACGGATCAGAATATGTGTCTTCTGTAGAGAAGGATCTTGAGCTATGATCATTTCTTTTTCCGAACATATCCCTCCCCGACCGGAGCAATCCCGAATGCTATATCAAGGGAATTTAGCAAGCGGGGCTACCTCTTTTCCATCTGAGAGGGTATTCTTGTGGCTCATATCGGTGGGGAACTGATCTGTGAGGGTTATGCGCCTTGCCGATTCAGACATCAATTTGGCTCCGTCCTGGAACTGTGTCCTCCTACTCTCAATGGCACCTACGAGAACCGCTATCTGATGGTGGCCAGGCAATTGTGGCTAATGTTCACCCGAGAGGACACTGACTGTGAGGTTATGACCCCTGCGCTTGCAGAATCCATGCCTTTCTTATCCAAAAGCTATGATGAATCCAGGGTGAAATCGTACTTGAATGGTCAGTTAGGGTTGTGGGTTCCCACTATCTCTAGTCCTAGGCCGTCGAAGAGCAAGATGAAGCTTAATGGGGATAGTGCTCCAATCAGGCCGGGAAAGGTTCTTCATAACCCTGCTTATCCCGTGCTTCCGAGGAAGGTTTTAACAGACAGAGGTGTCTCCTCACATGCCCTCGAAGCTTCCTAGAGAGATTTGGCCATTCTAGATGATGCTACCTTTTAGATGGCTTGGGTCCATTCGTACAAATTCAAAGGCCAATCATCCTTTCGCAGCCAGTACCCCCGTTCTTTGTGGCAACATCTCCAGGAATCCAAAATGGCATTCGAAGGGCTGGGCTACATATCAACTCCTACTAACATCCTTTACGATGTGGACCAAGAGAGGGTCAATCGGTATCTCTGGGACCTCGAGGCCTACGTTCATGAATGCCAGGGTTATATGGTGTTAACTCACAGAGTCTCGGCCCTGCTGTGATTCGTGACTAATGATGAGGAGGAAAAGAGCGATCAGTCTTCAGGGGGTGATGATTCCCCTGGTTCCCCTATTGCAGCTGAGGGAATGGAATTTCTCCCTTCCCATGAGGTCCCACCCACAGGTAGCTTCCGAGAGTTCTAGGGAGGTGGTGAGACTTAGAAAACCACCATGGATATTGGCGCCTCCACCAGCCCCTGTCACTGCTTGACCCTCTCAAGTCGATCCCCCCTGGCTAGTTGTTCCTGTTACAGCCACATTTCTAGACACGTGGAGGATTTGGGATGACCTGAGGGTCAGTGGATCAGATGAAGATGTTTGGGCGTTACTCCAAATAAACTCTCTAGAGCTTCCTGGTATTGGGACTATCTTTGATCGACCTCAATTGCTGTTGGAAGAGGATCTAGAAAAAATAGTCACCTCTTTGAAGGAAATGGATGCATATGTGCATTCACTCTGAAACTGGATTTACGGGTCTAATTGAGTGTCCATGATGATAAAGGGTCCTGAATTGTCATATCCCAAGGAAGAGGTTACCCTTCTCGTCCATCCCGAACTTCTTCCTTCGTTACTGTGAAGGTACTAAAGTTTCTTCCCTTTATGCAGGGTGCCGAGGAATCCCAGGGGAAAATTCCTTCCCCAGAGTATACTCCCCGGGGTACCGCAGTAGGTGAACCCGTGCCTTTGACTACAGAGTTCATCGAGGAGGGGTCTCCTAGTGTAGTTGAGAACATGGAAACGACCATCACAGATCCAACTAGGGTATTTCCTCCTCCAGCTCCTCCCAGCGTTCCAAGTGGAGAATTGTCCACTAGGAAGATCTAGAGATGTCAGCAGGAATCCTGATTATCAGAACAGCTCAAACAGGGAACGACGGGTAATCATGATTCCCGTTTCCTCGATTACCAACTCATATTTTCTGACTCTTCCAGTTATTAACTGTTTTAATGCTATGGTTCATGGCTAATCAGTGACATGGTCATGGCTTCCCAAGTGGTCATACCTTCTGCATCTTTATTATTTGTGGGACCACCTACATCCATACCTGAGCACGATGAGATGGCGGTCCATGCTGAAGGGGCTAGTGGTACGGATGCTTTCCTTCGGTCTTCAACAACTGGGGATATGTCAGAGGAGGAGCAGCTGGGAGAAGAGACTCTCGTTGATCACATATCCTCTATAGCTGCAGGTGTGAATGGGGGCACTCGTGATTACCGAGGAGGCCCCAGATCCGACGAGGTCATCTTCCTCGGACCCGATGGATCCCATAGTGATGGAGGAAGAGCCTGTTATCATGCCAGTTGTTGAGAACCCAGAGCGGGACATCGTTCTATTTACCGGGGGAGTAATTTCCCCAAGCTTGATCTCTGTAGATTATAACATGGAGATAGCTTTGGGAGTGGCCAGAATTGGGCGTGGCCTTAGGTCCTGGGCACCTCTGGGGGTTTCTAGGACTCCATTTCCCAATGTAGATGTAGCGTCTTCCTCGAGCGGCAGCGGTGACGTAGAGCTTGAGGGAACCAACACCTTGATGATCGGGGGTAAGCTTCTCAATATCTTTCCACTAAATCCCTTATCTTCCCTTTTCTGATTAGGGATACTTATCTGCCTTATCGACTTTCGGGCTTTAGGACCACAACCTTCGGTGCTGGCGATTGTGCCATCGGATCCAATCGTGCCCGTGACCACAACTGCAGGGGACGAAGTTGCCACAGCGTCGGAGCTTGCAGTTGAAGTCGTATCGAGTCCCTACTTGGTGAAGTTTATCCCAGAGTATGTACCTTCATCTGGGAGTGAATCCAAGCCTGATCAATGGGTCCATTCTAGTCTTCGACCTGATCGCTAAAGGGCATGGGAGAAAATCTGGAAGTTGATTTCTCAGACACCCTTGGCCGAGTTGCCGACTAAATTGACAAAGCTATGCGATCTGTTTATGCTGCTGGGATTCTATGTCTTTGAATACTAGGGAATTTATGATATATCCAAGAAGGTGGTCACTGACCTGTAGAGTCTTGGTGGTTTTGAATCTCTCATTTTTGCTGCTCAGTCTGAAGCCTACCTTTCCGGGACCCGAAAAATTTGCCTCACAGAAGCTCATGATCATTCTGGGGTAGTCACGATACTTCAGGGAGAATTCCTTAAGCAGTATTCTCGAATGGAGGTGATGAGGAGTGACATAAAGTGGCTGAAGTAGGAGGATGCTAATGCCACAACCATTATTATAGAAGGGGAGTGGCAGATAGTGGAGGAGAAGAGGGCGAGCTTAAAGGCGACACATGAGGCGGAAGCATTGCGGGATGATGCGGAAGCTGAGATGGATTTGCTACAGAATATCTGTCAAGAAATCGAGGATTATCATCAGCACCGGATATAACATTGTGAATCCACTGAAAGTCTCCTGTGATAACCTTTCACTACCAGAGGAGGCTCCGGATTGTGGAATCCCTTCTCATCAATTCTGTTATGGAACAAAAAGATGTTTCTCCTTAGCACTTTTTGATGCCTTCTCTAGTGATAGAAATTATTTTACATGGTCACTGTATATGATAATTCACTGAACTTAGAATAATCAAAGTTCAGGACAATTGATAAAATAGAAATGAGCTCTAATTTTTTACCTGGACTAAGGGATCCAACGAGCGTAGTTTGACTATTGCTATAATTTTATAGAAAATACCCACAAATTTTTTGTATTTTCCTTCAATACCCAAATTTTACCTAGGCCCATTTTGTGTGGAATCACCAGGTATGGCTCGGCTTTTTCTTAGGTCTGCCTTTTCGTGTTTTCGGCTTAAAATGGTTTGTGCCTCTTTTTATGAGCGGTTTAACTTCCCGTTGACAAGACTATCATTACTGATGTTTTAGGTCGAAAAGATTTGACCAGATATGGTGGGGCGAGGACCACAATGAGGTTTGTTTGATTAAAAGATGTCTCAATACCTTTCAGACGCACGTGGGAGGGAACATGTTTATATTTTAACAACATTTAGGTCATTTCATAAGGCATGAGAGCCGTATCAGGGTGCAGAGGTATGAAAAGCTTTGCCTAAGGAAGAATTGCCTTTGTTAAACGGGCCAGGGATGATCAATATGAAGAGCCGCTGAGGGCATGGTATGCATATTCATGAAAAGGTGTCCTTAGGTCAATGATTGTCCATTTATGATGGCCTAAGGACTTTATGGAAGTCCAGATTATGGAAACCACCATGGGTGGCTTGGAGAATTATGAAAACCACCAGGGGTGGCTTGAACGGGCATGTGATGTCTGAAAGGGTTTGGGGACATCTATATTAATTAAGAGTGTGGTCGGGAGGCAACTTTCCTATACATTTATTTATCATAAAGGATGGTTATAGATTGACACAGTTTAAATTCATGAAGCCGGTACATTCTTTTTAAAATGGAATGGCTTCCCCTAGTTCTTGGTAATCTCTCCAGAGACGTTCCACCATACTCAGGAAAGGTTTTGAAGAAATGTTGGTAAACTGCAGCTCAGAGGGTTTCTGAATCCTGGGAGGGACATGGGGGCTCAGAGGACAAGAGGAATATGGAGATAAGCATTACCTAAGGAAATCTTGACTTTGGTAGATGGGCCCGGGGCGATCAATATGCAGAGTCTCTGAGGGCATGGTATGCATAGTCATGCAAAGGTGTCCTTAGGTCAATGATTATATTTTCCCAATTACCAGGAAATTTCAGGGAAGTTGAGATTCAGGACCACCTAGGGCGGATTATGAGAGTTTGGCTTTTTATGAGTACATAGTATGGTTTATGAAAAGAGGGTACCTAGATACAGGAGAAACATCTATGATAAACTTCCCGGGAATGGGTGAAGTCATCTCTTCTCATGCTGGTGTGAGACAGTGGTTTGTGCAGGTATGGCCCATGCACTAAGGGACATAGGAAATCTGCCATTCCTAACTGATCCCATGACAGGTTTGACCATGCAGTTTAACGTCATGTGGAAAGGATGAAGGAATTTTAAATTCCATGTAGTTTAACGTCATGTGGTGGGGACAACTTCCATGCAGTTTAACGTCATGTGGTGAGGACGAATTCCGTGTAGTTTAAAGTCATGCGGTGAGGATGGAAGGAATTATTATTATTTGATATTGTGTAGTTTATTGTCATGCAGTAAGGACGTATGATCATTTTAAATTTCGTGCAGTTTAACGTCGTGCAATGAGGAAAGGGGGGAATTTAGATAGTCTGTGAAAAAGCTTGTAGTTGGTGGAATTTCCCTGGATGTTTAAGGATCAGTCCTTGTAGCTTCATGCCAAGTGGCAAAGACATGCTCTGTGCAGTTTTGGAATCATGCGGTAAGGATGTGGTTGCAAAGGCCACTCTTGATTAGAATGTAACTGGGCTCGAATATCTCGGCATTTCCAAGAAGTGGAGAGGGATTGATGGTGTAAATCATGGTCCCGTGGATTCTTGGATCAAGAGAAATGATATGGGGGCTCTGAGGCCGGTAAGCGTACGAAGCTAGGAAAAGTATCGCCAGAGGAAATCTTTCCTTTGGTAGATGGGCCCGGGGCTATCAATATGCAGAGCCACTAAGGGCATGGTATGAATAGTCTTTCAAAGGTGTCCATGGGTCGATGAATTTCCACTTTCGATGGCCATGAATTATTATGTGGATGCGCTATTATTCGGGCTGTGAAGTCTTTCATTTGGTAGGGAAATATCTGGACATGTCGGGGATGTTTTCCCCTGGTTTCTATTAAAGCTAGGGGAGTTCCCTGTGCTAATTTATCTTGCACATGGGGTGTACCTTTACTCCATGCAGTTTAATGTCGTGCGGTAAGGACCAAGTACTCTTAGTTTAACGGTCATAGAGTTTGGACCATTTGGTTACTATTTCTACAATCACCCATAGGGAAATTGAGATAGGATGCTCTGTTATACTCTGAACAAGTGTGAGGTAATGGGGGTGTAAAATTTAACTCTAGGGTTTCCCGGATCCAAAGATAGGGTGTGGGGCTCTGAGGCTGGTAAGCATACGGAGTAGAGAAGGGTATCTTCTAAGGAAATCTTGCCTTTGGTAGATAGGCCAGGGGCGATCAATATGCAGAGCCACTGAGTGCATGGTATGCATAGTCATACAAAGGTGTCCACGGGTCGATGACTTTCCACTTCTGATGGCCATGGATGATTATGAAAATCCGGGATTGCTCATAGAACAAAGTTCAACATATGGGGATAATGGTGTCCAAGCATACAAGAAACATCTTCACCACAATTTCCCATTGAGTCAAAGTAACCTAGCCCTAGCTTGATATTTGTAGATGCAGATCGTCATGTGAACCATGGGCGGATAAATTGGCTAACCAGGTAGGGATACCCTGGAAACATTTGGATGTGAGAGGGGAACGAACTTTTAAACCATTAATCCATAAATTTTTGGATCGGGAGATATAATATGGGGGCTCGGAGGCTGGTAAGCGTAAAAATATAGGAAGAGTATCTCCTGAGGAAATATTGCATTTGGTTGACGGGACAGGGGCTATCAATATGCAGATCCGCTGAGGGCATGGTATGCATAGTCATACAGAGGTGTCTACAGGTCGATAACTTTCCACTTCCGATGGCCATGGGTGGTTATGAAGATCCGAAACTATCCGGGTCGTGGAGTCTGATGTATGAAGAGGATGCATCCAAATGTGCAAGGAGTATTCACATACCCTTTCGTAGTATATCTTGGGTGGGTCGCGACGAATTCCATGCAGTTTTTCATCATGCAGTGAGGACACTGTCCGTGTAGTTTAACGTCATGTGGTGAGGAAGATGATGAACCGACATGAAAGGGGGATTCCGTGCAGTTTAATGTCATGCGGTAAGGACACTGGACTATGAAATTTAATGTCATGCAGTAAGGATGATAGGTATATATACTCGTGTTTTCTTTTATCTATGTCTGGGCCAGGAGGTAATATCCTGGCATCGCTACGTATCCTGCGAAGGTAGGAATCAAGCCACACATAGTTCTTTTTGGGTTACACCCTGTGTAGGTCTGGTCCTTACATGGGGGGAAGGGGGCATATTTATTTTTTGGTTCCATGCAGTTTTAACGTCATACGGTAAGGACAAAGGGCATTTTTTTAGGGCGGCTAGGATAGGATACATAATCCAGGAGTTACTACGTATCCTGCGAGGGAAGGAATAAAGACACACATATTTCTTTCAGTAATACACCCCATGCAGGTCTGGTCCATACATGGGGGAAAGGGTATTTTTTTATAATCAGTGCAGTTTAACATCATGCGATAAGGACAAGGAATACACCCCACGCAGGTCTGGTCCTTACACGGGGGAAAGGGGGTATTTCTAGCTTCATTTGGGGATGGTTGGGCTAGGATGTGGAATCCTGGCGTCACTACATATCCTAAAAAGGAAAGAATCAATCCATACATAGTTCTTTAGAAGGGATACACCTCGTGCAGGGTTAGTCTGTACACGGGGGAAAAGGGAATTTTTTTTTTATTTCATTTGGGGGTGGCTGGGCCAGGATGTGGGATCCTGGCATTGCTTCGTATCCTGAAAAGGTAGGAATCAAGCCATAAGTAGTTCTCTGAAAGGGATACACCCCGTGTAGGGTTGGTTCGTACATGGGGGAAGAAGGGAACCTTTAACTTTATTTGGGGATGGCTGGGCCAGGATACAGAATCCTGGCATCACTACGTATCCTGCAATGGCAGGAATCAAGTCATACGTAGTTCTCTAAAATCTGTATAGTTTAACGTTGTGCGGTGAGGAAGAAATACACTTAGTTTAGGGTTAGAGAGTTTGGACCATTGGGGCTTGGCAGTTTAACGTCTTGTAGCTCAGACGATATCGCTTGGCAGTTTAACATCCTGCATCTTAGATGATAACTGCTTTTGGTTATATGAAATACTTCTTCAGAAATCTCGCATTCTTAGGAGCGGTAGTGATCTGCCCGTCTATGGAGATCAGGGCATATGCTCCATTGGAGTAGAACTTGTGTATAATATATGGTCCCTCCCACTTGGGCTCCAACATTGGAGGTTTCTTTCCAGGTATCATTGGGTTCCAGAGGACCAACACCAATTCTCATTCCATGAAAGATCGAAGACAATCATTTTTATTGAAGGCTCGTCCGATCCAGTTCTGATATTCTTCCAGATGGTGCAAAGTGTGCAACCGCATCTCATCTAGCTGTTCCAATTCACCTATCCATTTTTCTGATTACTCATCATTGGATAAATGATCACAAATGGACACACGAAGTAAGGGAAATTGGAGCTCAATGGGCAGGACTACTTCTATTCCGTATACTAATTAGTACGAAGTAGCCCAAGTAGTGGTGCAGATTGTGGTTCGATAATCCCACAATGCATGAAGGAGTTTATCCAGCAATGATATCTTGTCTCTGTCCACCATTTTCTAAAGAATTTTTGACATGGTCTTGTTGAAAGCCTCTATCTTTCCGTTTTCTGCTGCATGGTAGTGGGATGAGTGGTTAGCCTTGATACAATATTCTTGGTAGAGTTTCTCCAATTCAGCAGAGAATAAGTTGGTTCCGTTATCTGTTAGTATGGTATGAGGTACGCCAAATCTAGTGTTGATATTTGCTTTCACAAAGCTGGCAATGTTTCTTTCCCCAACTTCTTTAAGGGGTACAACTTCTGTCCATTTGGAAAAGAAGTCGGTTTCTGTGAGGATATACTTCAGTTGTTTGGCCGTGGAGGGAGGATATGGTCCCACGACATCCATTCCCCAGATGGAAAATTTCTAGGAGTACTTGGCCGGATGAAGTAACTCCGGTGGTTGGTGAATGAAGTTGGCCTGAATTTGGCAGGAGTGGCATTTTTCGGTAAAGTGTTTGCAATCTCGTACCACAGTGGGCCAACAGTACCCAAGCCTTCGAACCTCATGGAAAATCTTAGACCCTAACTGATGTGCTCCACATACTCCGGCATGTACTTCATTTATTACAACAGCATTTTCTTCTCCATCAATGCATCTGAGGAGGACTCCATCGAGGCATCGTTTATAGTGGACCTCTTGCTAACCCTGGCCTCCATATAAGACAAAGTTGATTTCCCTTATCCGTATTTGCTCTCGTTCAGCCCTTCTTGATGGAAGTTATCCCCTTTGAAGGTAGTTTTCAATGGGGGTCTTCCAGCCGGTGGCAGGATCATATAGCTCTAGGAAAGGGCTGACTTCGTTGATTTCTTACATCTTAGTCTGTATAAACGGCAAGACCATTCGACGATGAGCAATACTTATAATTGTTTTATCCCAGTCTGGGTTATCTAGGGTTGTGGCCGCATTAGCTAATGCATCGGCCTGAGCATTTTGAGACCGAGGAATATATGTTAATGTTGGTTTTATGGATAATTCCACCATTAACCCTTATACATGGTCGAATAGGTGGATAAACTCCTCTTTTTTGATAGCATAGTCACCATTGACTTGCTTGATGACCAGTTCCAAGTCACCTTTTACCTTAAGTTGTTGCACCTGCGCCTGGAGTGCGAGCTTAAGGCCTCCAATGAGGGATTGATACTCCGCCTCATTATTCATGCATCCTTCTGATAGAAGGAAGGAATATGGAAGGACTTCCTTTTCTAGGGGTATGAGTATGATCCCAAAACCCACCTTGTTAAATCTGGGATCCTCCATCCTCTTCCCTATTGGGCTTCAAGATGCGCTGTCAAAGTACATTTCCCATGTTGGGAACTCTTCTTGAACAGAGAAAATGTCTTCATCAGGTATCTAGACGTCAAGTGCGGTGGTCCCTATCAAGGGTGATTTGCCAAAAAAGATGCTAATTCCTGGCCTTTTATGTCTTTATGAGGCACAAACAGGATGTGAAACTATTTCAGGATGAATTCCCATCGGGATAGGCGCCCGGTCAGCATCGGGCGGCTAAGGATGTACTTTAGCAGGTTACTATGCAAGACCAAATGGACGTCATGATGCTGCAGATAATGTCGCAATTTTTTAACTGTGAAAACTAAGGTGAAAAAACTCTTCTCGATGTTTGAGTATCAAGTTTCAGCGTCGATCATGGTTCGACTACAGTAATAGAGACTGTTTTCACTGCCGGCGTCATTTTTCTGTGCGATGAAGTCTCCCAGTGACCGCTCTAGGGTCTTCACGTATAGGATAAGAGGTCTTCCTTCAACTGGGGGCATGAGCACCAGTGGTATTAATAGGTACTTCTTTAGGATGTCAAATTTTTCTTGGCAATCATCTATCCATTGGTACGTAACCACCTTTTTCATTAACCATGTGAAGGGAAAACATTTACCTGTCAGGTTCGATATGAACAACCTAATGTAGGCCAGGTGTCCTTGGAATCCTCTCAACTCAGTGAGATTGCAGGGAGGTGGTAAACCAAGGATAGCCTTTGTCTTTTTAGGGTCGTTTTTTATGCCACAATTGCATACGATGAAGCCAAGGAATTTCCATGAGGTAACCCTGATGGTGCATTTCAAGGGGTTCATCTTCAGGCTATCTTATCGAAGTTTATTGAAGATGGTTTCAAAGTCTAATAGGTGATCTGAGCGTTGTCTTGATTTTACCACCAAGTCATCCATGTATAATTCAACTAATCTCCTCAGTAATGGTTTAAAGATATGATGCATGGTGCGTTAATATGTGGTGCCAACGTTCTTGAGACCAAAGGGCATGACCTTGCAACAGAATAATCCTTGAGGGGCCCTGAAGGTAGTGGCTTCTTTGTCTTCTCTGTCCATCCTGATTTTATTATATCCATAATAACCATCTAAGAAGGAGAGAGCCTCATACCTGGATATTGCGTAGATTAATAACTCGGTGATAGATACCGAGAAATCATATTTCAGACAAAGCCGATTGAGATCTCTAAAATCGAGGGAGACACAGATTTTTCCATTCTTCTTATTGACGGGGACAATGTTGGATATGGGGTATTGGACCTCCTGAATGAAGCCTTCATTAATAAGCTTATCGACTTTAGCCTCTATTTTGGCTGTATGTGTGGGGTTCGTCCTTCTGGTGGCTTGTTTGTAGCCCCGGTGGTCTTCTGGTAGACCTAAGTGGTGAGTCGCCACTTTGGGATCGAGACCCAACATTTCTATGTAATTCTAGGAAAACACATCTCGATGTTGCCTCAGGAAAGAGGTATATACCTCGTTCTCCTCAGGAGACATGGCTGTACTAACGAGAGTGGGCCTCGAGTCTTCCTCGGTACCCAGGTTTATTTCCCTGAGCTTGTCCACAGTGGTGGAGATACCTTCCGCAAATGCGGGAGGTGCATCCTTGAGATCTTCCTCCTCTTCTTCTCTCACATTCTCATCTTCTTGATCTGACAGGGGGATATTTCTCAGCACGGGATCTTAGGAGTCCAGAGGAGAGGAATTATGGGCGTCCTTGCTCATGTATTCGCCCCCCAAATTGAGGGTTAGCAGTCATTTCTACACTTCTATATTCGGACGTCATGGCTAAAGTCATGAGGATATCTGAGTACGTGTCCATACTTGAACTCCTACTCTCAACATGGTTGATGGTTAGTATTTAGTCTCCACCGACCTTCTTGAGGGGGTCATTAAGAACCATTTCCAGGCCGTTTGGAGCGGGGATACAGTCGATACCATCGATTGAAGGATTCTTCTTCTTTTTCTCATAAAACTCGACATCAATGTAGTGTGACTCAGAGAGCTCAAAAGGGGCCTTGTCAGCATGCAATGTTTCACGTTGTCCATTGAAATAATACTTGATACACTGGTGGTAGGATGAAGGAATGGCCATGTGCTTATGGAGCCACGACCTTCCTAGCAGGGCATTGAATAGTGTGTTCTTCCGGACCACCAGGAATTCTAAGTAGGCCACAAGGTCGCCAAAATGGGGTTTTTAGCTTGATTTTTTCAATAGGATTCTGTTAACTCTTTTTGTAACCTAATAGAGTTGTGGCTAAGGGTACTAGATCATCCTCACTGTATCCAAACTTACAGAGTGTCCGTAGGGAAAGGAGGTTAACTCCAGAGCTGTTGTCAATAAAGACATTCCAAATCTCAACATCATTTAGTGTGCTGGACACATATAGTGGCTTGATGTGTCCTTTCATGATGGAATATTTATCCTGATCTGTGAAGGAAATCACCACATTGCATTCAGCGGGGCCAGTCTCCATCCGGTAAATCTCGGCGGCAGCTACCTCGGCTTGAAACTCCTTGGGGATGAGAAAGGATTCTATAAGCTCCTCCCTGTGTCTTCTGACAAACTCAGGGCATCCAGGATTGACACCTTGGCTGGTACTAATGCCAGCAGCTTAAGGATGTCGTATTTCTGCTCCAGCAGCCGATGCTTCTCCATTGGCTGGAGAGTCTTAGCAGGAACCTTGGGAGCTAGAGTATGTGATGAGGAGGGATCGACCGTGGGGTCGGATGTTGACGGTGTTCCCACATTCTGGGGACTCAGCTCGGCTAGTCTGTTTTTGTGCACTAGGCAACTAGAAACTTGTTCCTCCTCTGATGGGTACCACAGAATGACGGGGCCAGAGTGGCTGTTTGTGGAGGTGGATGGATATTCTTTCTCCTGACGAGTCCGTTGAAGGGATCTCCCACGGGTTTCTGTGATATTAATGGTTTGGGCCAGGGTAAAACCATAGGGTTGGTTTAGGTCGTGACTGCGCCTCCCCTGATATCCTCTACTTCTGTGATTCCTCCTCTCGACCCCTTGTATTGAGAACTCAGGTTTGAAATCATACCCTTCATCAGGGAATGATTCCATTAGATGGACAATGTTGATAGAACCAAACATTAGCTCCTCGTCCTATGACAGGTCAACCTGGTCGGTTGTCCCTGATGGTGCTATTTGGTGGGTCAGTGCTTGTGGCACCATGTTTGAGGGCATAAAATCTGATAGTGTCGGGGATAACTTCAGCCTCGTTGCGGTCTTCTCCTCTTGCGCTTGTCTCATCTCTTTTTTATTATTCCTAGATGACCGTCTCGTGGAGGGTAGTGAGGCCGATATTGTCGGATGTGCGGCATTTGGGGCTGTTGGCGGCAACATGGGCTGCCGCAGTTGAGCTCAGAGTATTCCTTGAGCTCGATTGATAATATTTCGAGTCATCCAGTCATCAAATTTCTACCCATTCTTGTTGGTGACTTCCTTCCACCCCTTCCCATTATCAGATTCGGTGGTAGAAATATACGTCACATGTGCTGGGGGTGGTCCCAGCTTGACCTGCCTGGAGTCTACCATCCTTTGTAGGAGGTCTTTGAAGATGAATCATTCCTGGATATTGTTCCCCAACATTCGATGGTTGGGACAGTAATCTGGCATGTCATCATGACCAACTTCTTCAGGCTTCCTTGTCTCCGGGAGGTGGAGCAAATTATAATTCATGGAAGCGATGAAGTAGCTGTGGACTTGGTCCTCTCGAAACGAGTATACTTTGTGTCTTCATTCCTCAATCTAGTTCCCCTTAGAACCTATCTGATCATCCCACTTGGGTGGAGGTGGCTGCTGATATACAGAGGGATCTTGATTATTTGGTGGAGTCCTAGGCCGTGGAGCAGGCATAGGGGTTGGTTTGAGCGTGATAGAGGACACTTTATCTCTAACTTCTCTATTTGCAGAATCCTATGAGGCTATTCGGGACTTCAGATTAGTCCGTTGTAGGGAGTCTTCAATTCTCTAGGCAATGGCAGAGAGATTGCGGAATCCAGTGGTGCACTCCACTGGTATGAGCGGTGTTCCCAACTCATCTCAAAGGTTATTGATGCATATGGCAAGCATATCATCTTGGGGCATTGGCATTTTTAGAGAGTAGGTCATACCCTTCCATCTGGCGATGAAATCTGAGACCCAATCATTCTCCCTATGTTTGCAATTCATGAGGTCACTGACCATTGTTTTAGGCAGTGTTGAGCTGAAGTGAAATAGGAACTGCTGCCGAAGGTCTTCCCATCTTTTTATTGTCTGAGCTGGCAGACTTGTATACTAGACGAAGGCAGATGCTTGCAAGGTTCACATGAAGCATCTAAGTTTCTCTACTTCTTGTTGTTCCATAGTTCCCATCATAGGGTCGCAATAAGACACATAGTGAATCAAATACTATCCTAGATCGCCAGATCCATTGAAAATAGGGAATACAGGGCCCCCAAAATTGGGTGGAGGAGGCGTGTTGCTCACCCAATCTGGGTAGGGCTTTCGCTCTGCCTATACTGGAGCACTTCGACCTTCCGTTTCTTTCAATCAAGCTGTCAGTGCCTCGATGGTGTTGGAGAGACCCTGGTTTACATCTTGTTGGGCCCGGTCTTGGGAAGGTGTAGCCTGAGGAATTTCTTGAGGATCCGGCTCGGCCGGTACCAAGGGTGCATATTCTGTTTGTGACACCTTCAGAGGGTTCATACATACTCGCTCCAGTTTCTTCCTGAGTGGGGGGAAGTATTGGTATTATCTAAATCCATGTTTAGTTAGTTGGACAGGTCGGGCGCCGTATTGGGCGGGGGCCCTGACCACGCTTTGTTTTCTAGGGAAAACCATGGACTTTGAGTTGCACTTTCTTGGAGTGCAAGGCATGTCTATTCTTGGGAAGCACTTTCAATAAGACAGTTCCTATGGAGTAGTTCGGTGTTAAGCCGTCTCAATTATTTCATTTACTCTTCCTCTCTAGCGAATCTCTCTTCGAGCGTAAGTGGGTCGTTTTGTTGAGAGAAGTAGGCGGGTTAAGGGTAACAGGTCCTTTGTTCTTATTCTTTTTTAAAGATCGCTGGGTAAGAGGATGAGGGTTAGCTGGAGGGGAGACCATATTTAGGGAGGCCCTATGGTTCCAGGTGTGCACACCTGAGGGTTCGTTGTGAATCATAGTCTGAACAGAACCGTCGACTCCTGATCCATCCGGATTTGCATCATCTTTAGTGTCACCCATGGGGTTAACCTATATGGCGTTGATGGATGCATATCGCGGGGTGGAGGAGATGTCATCTTCCAAATAGGAATAGGATCTCCTGTGCCTTTTACTAGTCTTCTCCTTTCTGTCCCAGGATTGCTTTCGGACTCCATGATGAAGGGTGATGCAGAGAGTTCTTTGATGCGACCTTACGATACGCTTCCCTCTTGAGGGGGATGATGATTCAAAGGACATGATAGGGCAGGGAACTCCTCTTTTGACTGTCCTCCCTAGATGGGAGAATACTGATTCCCATGGGGGAGGTTGTTGTTGAGGTGGTAAAAATTCCTCCAGCCTTGAGGGCCAGGGTTGGCTCCATTCCTTGGACGTTGAGTATCTTCCCATTTTTATTTGTCTTACGGGGACATTTTTTGTTAAAAATTCCCCCATCCTTGCAGGCTGGGGTTGACTCTGGATTACAGTAGTTGCTGCTGCTATCGCTACCTACCGGATCTTGCATGCCCCCATTCGGGGGTGAACTGGATCTGATTATGAGTTCACCTGTGAATCAATCCCCTCTAGTGAGGCAAGCAATGACTGTTGATTGGCCTCTCTTAGGCGAGAGGCCTGTTGTATTCTTTCGGTGGTCTAATTCAGGAGTTCATGAATGGCTTATTCCCATCGAGCCTGACTCTTCTGGGACTTAATCAAGGTCTGTATCTGTTGGGTGTGTCTCCTTTCCTGAATAGATACCCCACTCGATTTCTGTCTTGACGTGATGACGTTGCAAGACATTATGTCGAAGGAGTTTTTTGGGTGGGGAGCGGAGTGAAATGGAGAGCTCCATGTTCTCCCCATCCTCTAATATGGACTCCCGTCAGAGCGTCACCAATGAGGTAGCACAACTAGTGCAGTGCACGAAGGAAGACTAACTCAAGGTTTTCTTTACGCCTCTCAGGTCGCGGTTGGCATGCCGAAGGAAGAGCTTCCAGGTCGATGTGATGCAGGAGGTCTCCTATTATATTGACAAGGTATACATACCCATCATATGGCAGGAAGCATGATTTCATCCCATGGAGGGTTGTCCATATATTGGAGTGGATGTCATGGACACATTCTTCTGAATTTTTTTTGAGTATATCAAATTGAGAGGTGATCGTGGGCAAAAAAATAACTGGTACATCATCTCTGGCCAGTCATTTCCTCATGTGTAACATGTCGGCATACTCCTCCACTAGTGATTTATCAACCTGGTCGGCCTAACTGAGATGCTCACCAATATTGTGGTCGGAGGCAGTGGGGTCAGTAGGTATTGAATTATCATTTGGGTGATTCTGAGGTGGTTGAGAAGATAAACATGGCCCCAGACCATCTCCTGATTGAAGAAGGGTGTCGTTGGTGAGTAGTTGGGAATATGACATGCTTGATCTCATCCTTCTGAGTGCCTCGACATATGAGGGCTTTTCTGTGCTTGATTCGGCAGGGGGAGGACCTTCCTGTCGATATGATATGTCACTATTGTGAGGACTTTCCCAATGGCGGCCGTAATGGTGAGGAATACCATTACAGCTGTTGTAGGGAGATAACCTGTGGGTTACACCCTGGGGAGGGCCTTTAGAATATACCACAATGAGGGGAGGGGATTCTTGTTGATTGGCGTCTATGCGGGGAGGGCCTCTGCTATCTGTGTCGTAATGGTGAGGGCTACCATTACTGCTTGACACCTCACTGCATAGAGGAATTTTTCAGTGTATACCCTGGGGAGGACATCCAAGGTGTGTTGCAACAAGGGGAGGACCTTCTGGCAGTGTAGAGTTATTACGGGGAGGGCCTTCGCAACAACTGCCATCATGGTGAGGATGACCATCATGGTTTGACGTTCGATGTGTATACTTGGGAGGACCTTCAAGACACACTGCAACAAGGGGAGGACCTTCTTGTTACTTGGGGCCATTGCGGGGAGGACCTTCATAATGGAGGCTATGGTGGCGAGGACTACCATCACACCTGCCAAAATGGAGAGGAATACCATCATAGATGCCACATGAAGAATTTCTATGGGGTACACCTTGTGGAGGGCCTTCATAATGTACTGAAACAAGGGGAGGGCCTTCTCATTGCTTGAAATCTCTATAGGGAGGACCACCATTATCAAAGTGGCAAGGACTACCATCGTGATCTGATGTATGGCTGTGCAGAGTTTTGTTGCAACGTAACCCCTGGGGAGGAACTTTAGGGTAGGCCACGACAAGGGGAGGGCCTTCTTTTCATGACGACACGTCACTATGGGGAGGGCCTCTACAGTTGCGACTATGATAGAGAGGACTACTATCATAATCTGTGGTCCTACTGCACGGAGAGTGTTTGCAGTGTATAACCTGGGGAGGACCTTCAGGGTGGACCGCAGTAAGTTGAGGGCCTTCTTGCAGCTCGATCTTCTGGTCACGTGGAGGGATTTTGTGACTCGCATCAAAAGAGAATCTCTCGTGATCGATCGTTATATGCCCGTGGGGGAGGCCCCTGCGGGTGCTCTAGGGAGGACCTTGAGAGCTGCTGGTAGTGACATTGCGGGAGGACCATCACATATGCTACTGCTACTACCATAATATGGTAATGGGTGGGCTGGTTTCTAAGCCTTCGATATGTTCTTAGAAGCATTGGGAACCCCAGATTCCATCAGAACAGAGTCATGAACCCACTCTTTATATTCTAGCTGCCTTTGGCACATTTGGGGCGCTTTCTTGCAGGTAGCGGGGACTGTCTGCTATTTATAATGGTCTTAAACTTTGGGTACCTTTCTAATTGGGTCCCATGATGCTACCAGGATATTTTGATGAACATCTTGACTTTTATCAGGGATATATTCCTGCTCTGGAGCATCCACCATGATAGACGGGTGTCCCCCAGTTAGAACGAGTGAAGCTGCCCGATTCGGTTTCCCTTGTATCGCGGAATATGGCCGACAACCCTCCTGGGTGGAAGTAGGGATTCATATATGCTCCGAGGAGGCTATATCATCTCTTAGATGAGTCGCCTCAATTGGAGAGATGGACTCATGGGCCCAGGTCATTTCTGTTGCCGCTGATGCAATTAAATTCTGGAAAGTCTGCAAGATATGATCTGGAATCGACACCTGCTCCTCCATCGTTTCCAGGATATACAGAGATAAATCTTTGGATGGAACTAGTATGAAGTCCCATTCTGGTATCGGAGTAGGAATATCCTGCTCTGGTCCTCCGGTGGTCAGTGGGTACTGAAAATTATCATGTGTCGGGGTAGGTGAACGAGTTTGCCCCTGTGCTGGGATATGCCGGTTTATCTCTCCGTTTGCCATAACATCAGGATGGCAGACTTTACTTGCTTCCACAGGGAGCTAGCCCTGCATATGTTGGTTCCCCACCGTATCAATTCGGTGGACTTTGTTGGAAGGGAAACATGCCCGCCTATCAATTTCCTCCTCATCTGGATGGCGGGCTTTGTGGATCGCCACCACATCAGGATGGTAGGCATCAGGAGCATCTACTAAGAGCTGGCCCTGAAGGCGCTGGGTTTCCACCATGTTTGGTTGGTGGGATTCATGACCCTAGGCAGGGAGAGGTGCCTGTCGTGTAGGTGTCGTCCTTTGTGAGTGACGAGATTAATGGAGCTCAGCGGGGATGTGAACATGCTCATATGATGCCGCCATGTATGGAGGGCGGGCTTTGGAGGAGAAGACAGGTGTATATTCCTGATCACAATATGTCTCAGTGTCTGGAAAGAAGAGCTCCTCTTTAGGGACAAGGCTGATGACCAGTCCCTGGTTGTACGTTTTCCGCCCTAATTGGGCAGTCTGAGTGGCCGAAGCTCGGGGAGCGTGGGCCTGGATCCTCGGGGTGACATCCTCTTTAGCGTGAAGATATTGAGTCATCGTATAACCGCGACGACGTCTTCCGGTGAGGTCCTCAGAGAGGAACCCCCGTTCAGTGGGGATGAAGTCCTCGGTGTCGACCTCATCTGGCTCCCTAAGATAAGGGAGGTCTGCATTGTCTCATTCCGGGGATAGACTCTCGAAACAGTTTGAGATGGCAACAAGAGCTGTCTGGATCTTCTTTCACGGCCGCTTCTGGGTAGGCAACTTGTGGGTCTTGGCTGACTGGAGGGTGTTCATGGATTCCTCCACAATCGGGAGAGTACAGTTCAAGTGGTACTCTGGGATCAATGCATCTGAGACCCAACGTTGAAGACACTGGGTAGGTGACGGGGTCCTTTTTTGGTGAGGACGTATGGTCATTGCGTTGCTTGAAGTACACGTCTACGAGTTCCTTCGTGATTCCATTGGATCGAAGGGAGTTCTGATTGGTAGCTATAAAATATTTTAACAAATACAAATAGTAAACCCGTCAAATCAGAATCTCATGATCCAATGCGTAATTAACGACCTTTCTTGGCCCTCCTTGTGAGTATAAGGGGGCACCAAGTGGGATGAGGTTAAATCCGTCATTCTTGGTTAAATATTGATGTCGGGTTGACCATTTTTGCTTCCAATGAGTGATGGGAAGACTGACGCACCTGACA
Organism: Viscum album; assembly: GCA_963277665.1. NCBI lineage: Eukaryota > Viridiplantae > Streptophyta > Magnoliopsida > Santalales > Viscaceae > Viscum > Viscum album. Next base: position 70,913,972 of record OY728159.1, read on the forward strand.
GTTGATCTTACATAGGGATAAGTTCTTCTCAATCACTCAGGTCGGGTATATCGGTCTTTGTTTCAAAACGCCCAACAGTTCCATATCCAATGATCTGTGGACCTACTTTCCAAAGGTAGGAGTTCTCTATGAAATTCGGCCAGTGATTCTTAAGAACTCACATTGGTCGAGAGGATGGGAATTCGGGCTCATCACACCATTTTTGGGGGAATTATTTCCTATTCAGGGACTCTCTTATATATTTAAGAAGTATTCATATGTTCCTGAATCTTTGGTTTATCCCCAAGCATAGTATCCACGGATTACCCCTTAGTTGGAAATGATCAACTTAACGCAGGGATGCAGAGTCATTTATGCCTGAGGTTTACCATCCATCATTGGGATTAATGACTCTAAGGAGTTTGGACACATTGAGATAGCACGAGTTTGAAGCCTCATAACCGGGCGCTCTGGATTTTATTATCATCCAGGGGGGATAGATAATGACTTGAGTGTTTGGATAGAACCTATGATACAAGATTCCTATGTATCTTCATGAGAGGAATCAGAATTCACGTAGTTTAGTGCCACTTAATGGAACACATCACATTTTAATGTCGTGCGACAAGGACCCAACCGTAAAATTTAATGTCATGTAGCAAGGCCCTCCAGCCAAGAGATGCCCGGTCAAAGCTGGTGTAGGAATTACGCCGAGACAACCCAGAAGACCCAAGGGAAGTGATTTTTTAGGCCCGAAGATGGTCCTGCTAGAGTATAAGGACATGGTCTGATAGGGATAGATGTGTATCTGACTGAGATACCAGGGTTGCACTTTGGGGAGGTTTCCTAGGTATCCCGGTTGGTTGGGAATAGAAGTCCATATAGTTCTTGGAAGATTAGGGCTTAGACATGAGAGTTTCCTGTTATTGAGATTGAACCTTGAGGAGGCATCCTACGTACCCTGTTTAGGAAACAGGGATAAAAAACCCACGTCGTTCATTTTGAGGGGCATGATTGGGACTTACACATGGTTAGTGGCCCAAATTGGGATTGAACCTCGTGGAGGCTTCCTACATACCCAGTTTAGGAGACAGGGATCAAAACCAACATAGTTCGTTTTGAGGGTCATGATTGGGAATTACATGTGGTCAGTGGCCCGAATTGGGATTGAACCTAAGGGAGGGTTCATACATACCCTGCTCAGGAAACACGGATCAAAACTCACGTAGTTCATTTTGAGGGGCATGATTGGGACTTACACATGGTTAGTGGCCCGAATTGGGATTGAACCTCGGGGAGGGTTCCTATATACCCTACTTAGGAGATAGGGATCAAAACCCACGTAGTTTGTTTTGAGGGGAATGGTTGGAACTTACACATGGTTAGTGTCCTGAATTGGGATTGAACCTCGGGGAGGCTTTTTACATACCCTACTGAGGAGAGAGGGATCAAAACCCACATAGTTCATTTTGAGGGGCATGATTGGGACTTAAACATGGTTAATGGACCGAATTGGGATTGAACTTGGATAAGGATTCCAACGTACCCTACTTAGGAGACAAGGATGAAAACCCACGTAGTTCATTTTGAGGGGCATGATTGGGACTTACACAAGGTCAGTGGCCTGAATTGGGATTGAACCTCAGAGAGGCTTCCTATGTACCCTACTTAGGAGACATGGATCAAAACCCACGTAGTTCACTTTGACCACCGTTGTTGTACGGACGCCATGACCATCACAAATATCTAAACCCACATGTATCATGCTCGGTGTGAGAAACAAGAGAATGCAAAAGACTTGGAAAGTCTCGCACATTATCCCTACCGAGGGAAGGGGAGGAAGACGGCGAGTGGAGGAGAAGTCCGGGACCACTGGACTCTCCTTCTCCCTGATGTTGGAGGAAGGTAGGAGTCACACAGTGGAGCAATGAACCTTCCATGATGAGAGGGGAAGATCCATTGGCTTCCGACGAGGATAGTGTGGGGATTACTTCAGGAGGGATGCCCATCCACTCCTAAGAGATGGGAGAAGTTCTCACCATTGGTGATCTTCAAAAAGAAATGTGAGCGGGGTCCCTCAATCCTGGAAAGTGGAGAGTCACAAAGGGGACTCCTGAGCTCAGACCCTAAACTACCGTGGGAATGTGAACCCATAAATGCTTTGGGAATCCACTCAAGATCCGGGACAATCCCTTTGTCCTCGCCTACCGTGGGTATGTGAACTCAAAGTGGCACACTGATGCACCTAAAAGTTTCATCATACAGGTCTGGTGGCTTTGGTAGAGGCCTTGGCTTGGGTCTGATGAATATGCCACTGAAGGGATTGTGAAGGATCAAGCCGAATTGGAAGGGTTTTATCTGGCTCGGGGAATGGGAACACTGAAGGAGTTGGAAGGCCACATGGGTGAATGAGGAGTGGTTCCCTTCGCGTGGGGGGGGGGGGGGGGGTGCTACGTGGTTGGAGAGGCCATCCGCATATCAAGGTGGTACGCGTACTGATAGGCATCCCGTGTACCATGGCAGTACGCAGATTCGGGTTCGGCCCGCGTACTAGGTTGGTACGCAGTGGAGTCCACTCGAGCAGTGGTGGTCAGGGGAATCGCCGGTCGGGGGTTCACTAATCAGGGCTTTACCCACGTAGGAGGGTGCTATACGGTGCATTGGATCAAAAAAGGGGCATAAAATCCCAGGTCCGTGGGGAGTACATCCGTAGAGGGGCCCTAGCTCGCAGTTTTTATTTTAATTTCACGGTTCAACAATTTTTTATGCATTTTTTGGTTCCATATCATCTCATTTCTAGTTTTATACCTGTTCTAGTTCATGAATTGGAACTTCACTGTTAGTGAAATCCTAAGCTCATTCCTCCAGAATCCTTCCTTCAGAAGTCAATCTCTAAACCTTCTTGCTGATGGAGTCTGATCAATCGATCCCCTGATCTCTGAATCCTTATACCCGAATCTGATCGATTCAATTTTCTTCTTCCCCTCAATGTCCTTTTTATAGAGGGGGGGGGGGGGGTAAGTGATGTATCTGTGGTCATGCGACACCTTTTGTGGAGAATCATGACCGAAAACCCGGTTTATGGATGAATTGGTCAATCTGCAACTCGGGGGGGGGGGGGGTCATTGAATGTACTTCAACCACAAACCAAATCAGTTCGGGGGTGATTTGCAGTTGCATAGGGCTCCTCCTCTGTTCCACGAATGACAGCGCATGTGGCATAGGCCAGTTGGCACGGTTCGTGGCGGGGGTAGTTTGTAACGGTGGACTGGCATGGAGCCTGCCCTGCTTCGCGCTCGTGAAGGGGTTCCCGCCTCCGTTTCGCAGACAACACTAGTCCACGGAGGGGGCGGCTCGCTGAATAGGCCGCGTACCAGCAATGTTGGACCAGTACGCAGACCGACTGTTCCTTTTCCAATCTTGAGTATTCTCCATATTTTTGTCCAATTCTTTGTGGGAAATTGGGTAGAATCCTTTCTCAAATTAAGGGGGATTCCCATTCTCCTTTGCGGATTTTTTAGGACCCTACAATCCCATACCCCCTAAGAAACTGTGGAAGGGGTTTAATTTATAGGAAAATCAAGGGTTATAGTTAAATGAGTGAACCCATGATTGTTCTCTATGCATGTTTTATGAGCAAGTTCTCTGTGAAAGTTCTTCATGAAAGTTCTATGCACAAGTCCTCCACACAAGTTTTTTTGATGAAGTGTAAAATTAATGTTTTTATGCATCTTTTACATTCTGTACTTCAACCATGATGATTAGGGTTCTCTTTGGACACATTTTTAAGAGTGGGACACTTGTTTTTAGGTAGGTAGGGATTCTTTTCCCTAGTTCTATAAAAATTGGGAAGAAGTGGTTCCTCATAAAGTTCTAAAGATTTTTTTGGCCTTCAGGAAATCATGTACCCTTAATTTCTCATAATTCCCTATTATTTTACAGATTAGTAACCTACATGATTGTTTTGGACACTTGGGTGTAGGATTTTGGTGAGAAGATCTTCAATTATTTCTCCATATTCAAATATTGGTAAATGAGTACCCCAAGGATTCTACTTATAGGAAAATGAGGGAACTTGGGTAAATGAGTGAATCCATGATTGTTCTCCTTGAATGTTGTCTATTAAAGTTATCCTCATATGTTCTCAAAGAAATTTTCCCTTGAAATGTTACAGTAATGTTTTATACACATGTTTTACACTAAATTTCTCAGTAAAAGTTAAATATATATGAGATCAGAGAAGGAGGCTAGTGAGAGACTTGGGCACAAATTTTAATTCCTTTATAAAAAATACCAAATTTCCAATGACCATTAATTTTGATCAAAAAGTCCTTTTGTGATTTGTGATAACTCAAATAGAACCTGTAAAATAGACTAAGAGATTGTATTTGGTTTATAACTATATATGGGTGTTTTTAATTCCAATTAATTCCTGGAAGACCCTAAAAAATGTGTTTTATGCCATTGATATTACTTCATTATAAATTCAAAATTTCTATGGAAAATGTCACGACCCGACCCTACCTAGGCTCGAGTGCAACTACCCCAAGCCCGCCTCCATAGGCCAGGGGATGGCGACCAGCGCCGAAGGCACAAAAAATTGGGGAGGCCTTTGCCTAAGTACCTGTACACACCCACACGTAGCACACTCAATGCAAAAGAGCAGAGTAAATAGGAAAAGCAAAGGGAAACTGCTATAAATAAACCACAATGTGCATCGACCTCTAACAGTACAAATTACAAGCTGAAAAGAAAAGGGGAAAAACACGCGCCCAACCGAAAAGTGACACAACCCGACAACAGGTAAACAAAAAGAAACAACTGACGGGTCTCCCACCTGGAACCCTGCCACGACCACCACACGCGGTCCAAGCTCCCAAGCTCCTACGCTCCACTGAAGTCATGCTCCACCTGTCCGTCGTCTGCAAGGGCACACCAAGTGCGGGCAAAGCCCAAGCAGGGGTGAGTATAAAAATACTCAGTAGGATACCCCGAAGGCTCGAGGGAGCAAAAAAAGGAGGTACCGAAGGGTGAGCAGTAGAGCGAACGGGAAAATTAAAGGTGTACAACAGAGAGTACAGTAGAATAACAGTAGAGTCCAGCTCAACCCAACAAGAGAAAGGTAGAAGACTCGTCCAAACACAAGGAGCTAGAAATGGTGAGAAGATGAACTTCTCGTAGAGTCTTCGCTACCTATAGCAGGAGAGTAGACTCATCCAACAACGAGAAGCTAGAGACGGAATGCACGTGGCATACCCCGCGCGTCTTCGCCTCCCATGGAAGTAGATTAACCAAACCCAAGAAGCGGGTACTAGAAATAGGTATATACATATCCTTATGCTCAATCAAGAAGCCCGAACAACGTCGTAAGGGGATCTTCGTCCCGTAGCTCAGCCCAAGAAAAGAGTAGTCAACAGTCCCAGACATAACCATCATCGTCGCCCAGCATCCCACACGTCTACCCCGAACTACAAGCCATGGGGCTCAATCACCGCACTACGACACTATCCTCTTTGGGCGGCACTGACTCGCCCGCACAGTTTTAGATCGCGTCACAAGAACGCATCTTGGTGGGGAAGGCACCCCTCGTACTTGAGAGTTCTAGGAAAGTCAAACCACACCTTGTCACTGCCCTGCAGTCGAGAGGTTTCCTCAAAGTCAAGCCGTCACACCACTGACTCGTATAACCAAGGCTCCCACTCCGGTAAACACGGAGGAATGACACATACTAGCCTAGTCGAGAGGACTGAGTCTGGAATTAAAACAGGTGTCCCACTACCCAGCCCTTCTGGAGGGTAATTAATAACCAGATATCGGGTGACCCACTGCCAAGCCCTGCTGGAGGGTAAACCCTAATACATCATCAGGCGACCCACTCCCCATCCCTGCTAGAGGGTAAACTATAATAGGATATCGGGTGACCCACTGCCCAGCCCTGCTGGAGGGGAAACCATACCACATCATCCGGCGACCCACTGCCTAGCCCCGTTGGAGGGTAGACCTTAATACATCATCAGGCGACCCACTGCCCAGCCCTACTGGATGGTAAACCATAATAGGATATCGGGTTACCCACTACCCACCCCTGCTGGAGGGTAAACCATACCACATCATCCAGCGACCCACTGCCCAACCCTGATAGAGGATAGACCTTAATACATCATCAGGCGACCCACTGCCCAGCCCCACTGGAGGGTAGACCTGCAATAAGTCGGCAGGCGACCCACTGCCCAGCCCTGCTGGAGGGTATACCTGAAACTAGACGACAGGCGACCCACTGCCCAGCCCTACTGGAGGGTAGACCCTAAGAGGTCGTCGGGTGACCCACTTCCCAGTCTCTGCAGGAGGGTAGACCCTAAGAGTGCGTCGGGTGACCCACTGCCCAGTCTCTGCTGGAGGGTAGACCCTAAGAGTGCTTCGGGTGACCCACTGCCCAGTCTCTTCTGGAGGGTAGACCCTAAGAGTGCGTCGGGTGACCCAATGCCCAGTCTCTGCTGGAGGGTAGACCCCAGAAGCCGGTGAGTAACCCACTTCCCAGCCGCACAAGAGGGTAAAAATTAGAATTGCTCTGGCCGTATCCACTGGAGGGTATAACACTGACCACCCGAACACGAAGTGGGTATCGCACAACCAACCAACTCCAGAATAACTCACCCAAAAGAGGTTCAACGCCAGCTGCATCATCGGGTGTCACTAGCACCGCTACCGACCGATCCATCGAGCACGAAACCAGGGGGAGACCAATCAACCCTGCTGGTCGAACAAACGAGCACAGAGGGACCCTCTACTCCACGAGAGGTCAAAGTGCGCAAAGAAGAACCAGGAATGCACGTGGGGCCCACACAACGTGTGGCCCCATCGCAACCCCAAACAAGTGCCCAAACGTTCTTAGGTACGAACAAACACATGTACCTCCAAGAATTACCGTACACTCGGAGAGTATACCACATTCTCAGCCCAAGGGCCATCGTGCACACAACACCCAACGTCAACACGAAGGCGTGACGTAACATCTCCAACTTGCCGCTTCAATGACTGGGGCATAGCCAAGCACATCTCTTTAACCACCAACATCACTCTCCCATGAGTGCACGCGATCACACGCCAAGGGTCCGCTACAAACAAGGTAGAACGAACCGCCACCGGAGCACCTCTCATGCTCCACATTCAATAAGATCACGCAAGAGGCTCCACACAACCAAACGGATCACACCATTGTAATCCACGCGGAAAAACATGAGAGATCGACTACTTTCTCGCCTCCAACGAATATCCGACGAAAAGGACACCAACAACGCCCCACGCCCAAACGACATCCCGTGATCCCGAGCCTCGGCCCCGAAAATAGTTAGGCGCATGTTACCATTGCGATCCCCTCGGGAAATCACATCAAAAGAACTACTCACTTGATTGAAAAGGATATCCGAAGAAGAAGATGAATTCCGGAACACCGTCCACGAGCGGTGCTTCGTGGGACCCACAACCCGGTCCCGAAACTCAACGAACAGATCGCACCATTGCGATCCTCTTGAAAAAGCACACGAGATGGACTACTCACTTGTCCAAAACGGTCACCCGGTGATAAGGCTAGAAATCACCGTCAACTCCCGAAACAGCCCTCACGGGGCTCGCACCATTGTGCGGAAAAATACATTGGGAAGACAGCTCCAACGTAATGACCTCGAAAAAACACCTAACATCGACTGCTTGCACGCCCCGAACGGACGTCCGAGGAAAAAGTCGCTAAAAGCTGCACGCAGCTCAAAAGACGGGCCGTGGGGCCCGCGCCTCAACTTCGGCCTCAATGCCTGAAACCACCCTATAAAGCTCCGCCTCAATTCCAGGGTCCCAACGCCACCGACAGCGCTCAAAACAGACGTCGGACGCGTCCACGCCGTACAAAACAAGAATCCCGAAAAAAATTGCCCGTCTACTTAATGACACGCCGTGCCTCCACGGCCAATCGTTTCAGAAATTAAAAATTCCTGCAACAATCTCAAAAGTTCCGCCTCTGCTTCAGGCCTGCGCTGCCGCAGACGGCGCGCAAAACGGACGTCCGTAGCAAAAACTACGGACGTCGGACGTTAGAAGGGGGGGGGGGAGAAACCCCTTGGATCGGACCGGCCCGGTCCAGCCGGTCCACCCCTGCAGGCCCGCGGCCCGCCCGCGGGCCAAACTCACTTCACCGTGGCTAGATGGCTGCGGCCTGCCGACACCCGACCGGCCCGGACGGCCGGTCTCGCTGCACCCCCGCGGAGAGCCGCGGTTCGCGGGTCTCTGTCCACCGAAGTCGCGCCGCGCCGCGACCCCAGGTCGCCGCCCCGTGCCGGTGCCCTTGGCCTGCCACCGCCGAGCCAAAGGCCGCCGCCGAGCCAAAGTCCACCGCTGCCTTCCGTCGAAGAGAACCGCCACTAGCCGACCGCCGCCGAAGCTGCTCTGCCCTCGGAAAACGCCGGACCGCCGGAACCCGCCAGATCCATCCAAAATCGGCCGGAACAAAATCAAAAAACTGCAAACGTCGACGAGGTGTTGTGGGTTCCTCCGAACTCCGATTTCAATTCCAAAAGAAGCGACTGAAAGAGTAAAATGTGTAATACACGACCATGGAATTTGATTGAAGATTAAAGATCAAAGCAATTCTAAAATTGGGGTTCAAATAGGGGTTCGGGATTTAAAACTCAAACGAACACCACCTACCTCTTGGGACTAACCCGTCGCTTCGCCGTCAACCCGCCGGGGTGGCCGCGCCTCACCGGACCATCTCGCCGGAGATGGAGGAGGAGAGGGGAGAGGCTTTCCAGGTGAGGGGGAAATGAGGGAGAAGAGAGAGGGGGGGTTTAGGTTAATTAAATTAATAAATTAACTTAAACACCCTCCCGCGGCCCCGTACCCGAACTCCCGACGGGGTCAGGATTTAGCCTCCCCTAGGATAAAAACCACACTCTGAGCAAAACAACGGTCTCAGAATTTTATTTCGATACCCCGTTCAAGAGTTACTAAACTTAGCGCTCGAGGCCTCCAAATTACGAAAACGCCCCTGGAGCCATTTTTCACAAACGGCCCGCGCCCACGAAACTTATACCCCTCCTAGGGTAAATGGCACGCTCTGAACTCCATGGTTCCCTCGGTTTTCCAATACAAGCCACCTTTTAAGAGATACTTGAGTTTCAACATTAAACGAATTAATTAATTAATTAATTAATCCATTTAACATTCCAGAAGCGGGCGAGGGGTCCAAACGTCCCGTGCCGACAAGTTTTTTGTCGTTCCTAGGGTAAACACCCCATTCCGGACCAATCCGTACACTCAGATCTTTGATTTGGATCACCGTTTAGGAGTTATCCCATTTATTTAGCGTTTCCAGTGTGAACGCACTAAAAAATTTAATTCTGGCCACTCCGGGGCTCGGAATCGCACGCCGTCTGAAGGCGCCACCCATGAATATTATCAAGAATATTCCAAAGTCTTTCGTAACAAAAACCGGTTTCTTAAATCATTCCCTCCTTTAAGATTTTTGTTCCCGAAAAGCAAAAATAGGGAGCAACATAGGGTACTAAGCCCACACCTGGCTTTCCCATTCCCAGAAGAACCCACACACAACTCTACGCCACCGCACACAAACCAAAGGATTAATACATTCACGCGAGGTCGGACCTTGCCGACGTCGTGAACCCACACCAGAATTTGGGGTTAGGGCAAGGCGGTCAGGTACCTCGCCATCCCTTTGCATGGTCTCACACGGCCCGAAGGCCCTCAGGAGTAGCTCACCTCCCTGGTCAAACCTCTACGTCACACGCCGCGATTGGAATCACCGCCCGCACCTGAAACAAGGCCCGATGATTCCCTCCTTCAGAATATCCATATGGTGAAACACCCAAGGATATCTGTTTATACAAGATTTCACAGTCGATGCTCTCTTACACGCTTAAAAGGCGAAGGAGTCAACACCATCAACTAAAGGAAAAGGTCTCACACCCTTTTCCTTACCAACACAGGGTTACACCCGACGCCTTGCGTCACCCTGGTAACACCTCAAACAAGGAGCAGGGAGGAAAGACTTTTACATGAAGAGCCTAAAAATTCTACTGCAAAAAGTAGAAGAGTCGCAAGGGGTACCTATCACCATCCCATGCTCTGCTGGATCATAGACATCCAAATCTCGCGGCTACCCGCGGTCCCAACCGTGAGCTCCCAGAGCCTGACGTGGACCGCCTAGTGGTGATGGGGAGATCTCGTAACGTCGTCCCCCACCTCCAGATCCTCCCGCTTCTCTGCTAGAACTGCCTCTCTGGCCACTAATCTGATCACAGCGATGCCTCCGTCGTGGTGGTGCACCTGCTGCCTGCCCGAAGCTCTCAGCAACTCGGGTCAGGCAGTCTTGTGCCAAGTGACCTCGCCCATCACAAGCATAACACCGACCCTATATGGGATGCACTGGTGCCCTCCGGCTCCACTGGGGTGTACGACCACTCCCCTGAGTCCGGTTGTCAGAAAGCCACCTGCGTCGGGGTTTTGCTTGCCGACGCCCGCTAGCTGCGGCAGACGTCTCGGCTCCGACGTGCCTGCTGCCACCAGCAACGCTAGGACGTGGCAGAAATCCCTCTGTCACCAGAACCTGCTCTAGCACCCCGGCATATGTGGAAATGACCGAGGGTTCTATGAAAGCATGAATCTCTCGGTGGAGACCCTACTCAAACTTCCGCGCTCGGGGGTTGCTGTCATGGACCAAGTCCGGGTAAAAGCATGCACGGTCTGTAAAACTAGCCGCGTACTCGACCACCGTCATCCCCCCTTCTGAAACTGCAGGAACTCTTGAATCCGAATGGAGCGCAAGCAGGAGGGGAAAAATCCTCACAGAACAACAACTGAAAGTAGCCCCATGAAAGCGACGAATCGTCAAGAAACTGAGTCACCAGACTCCACCAACGCCAAGATGATCCACAGAAAAGGCTGGCTACTATAGCCACTCTCTGATTTGTCGGCGTTTTCACAAGCATGAAGAGACTAACCACTGCCTCGAGCCAAAACTTTGCTGCCTGAGGGTCTGGCTCACCACTGAACCTCAGCGGTCCCTGCCGCTGGAACTCACGGAGCGCGCTCAACCTGCGCTCAAGCTCAGCCTGCTCTGCTGAAACTGCCTGCTGCTCAACAGGTGGGGGTGCTGCTACCATCCCACTGGGAGAAAGGGGCTCTCATGATGGGTCCTGGACTATGGCCTCGTAGCTCACAGGGTCGTCGTCACGCACCCAAAGCTGGTATCCTGGCTGGCTGTCTTCACGGAGACATCCTGAATATTATCAAGGAGTGCCGCAGTCAGATGAGCATAATGTATATACCAACAACAACAACAACGATGGGGAGATAACTCAAGAAGGAAAGTCAAGACTCAGTCCTATGTGATGCACAAACAAATTTTCCCTGCAACACGTGTCTCAGCATGCCGAGTCGACAAGTGGGTTATCAAGGTCCTGGTGAATGGATACGTCAGCCGCCGCACCATCACTGGACTCTCTGGCCTGAGAGCTGCTCTCGAGACACATAAACACTATTTCCCTATATCCCAACCAATTCCTCTTTTAGGGACGTCCGCACAATGTCCAAAGGAATGAACCACCTCTGATACCACTTTGTCACGACCCGACCCTACCCGGGCTCGAGCCGCAACTACCCCAAGCCTGCCTCCATAGGCTAGGGGCTGGCGACCAGCGCCCAAGGCACAAAAACTCGGGGAGGCCTTTGCCTAAGTACCTGTACACACCCACACACAACACACTCAATGCAAAAGTGCAAAGTAAATAGGAAAAGAAAATGGAAACTGATATAAATAAACCACAATGTGCATCAACCTCTAACAGTACAAAGTACAAGCTGAAAAGAAAAGGGGCAAAACACGCGCCCAACCGAAAGGTGCCACAACCCGGAAACAGGTAAACAAAAATAAACAACTGATGGGTCTCCCACCTGGATCCCTGCCACGAACACTGCACGGTCCAAGCTCCCAAGCTCCTACGCTCCACTGAATTCACGCTCCACCTGTCCGTCATCTGCAAGGGCACACCAAGTGCGGGAAAAGCCCAAACAGGGGTGAGTATAAAAATACTCAGTAGAATACCCCGAAGGCTCGAGGGAGAAAAACAAGGAGGTACCGAAGGGTGAGCAGTAGTGCGAACAGGAAAAGTAAAGGGGTACAATAGAGAGTATAGTAAAATACCAGTAGAGTCCAGCTCAACCCAACAAGAGAACGATATAAGACTCGTCCAAACACAAGGAGCTAGAAACGGTGAGAAGATGAACTTCTCGTCGAGCCTTCGCTAACTATAGCAGGAGAGTAGACGCATCCAACCACGAGAAGCTAGACACAGAAAGCGCGTGGCATACCCCGCACATCTTCGCCTCCCCTGGAAGGAGAGTAACCAAACCCAAGACGTGGGTACTAGAACTAGGTAAATACATATCCTTATGCTTAATCAAGAATCCCGAACAATGTCTTAAGGGGATCTCCGCCCCGTAGCTCAGGCCAAGAAAAGAGTAGCCAACAGTCCCAGACATAACCATCACCGTCGCCCAGCATCCCACACATTTTCCCCGAACTACAAGCCAAGGGGCTCAATCACCGCACTTTGACACTATCCGCTCTGGGAGGCAATGACTCACCTGCACGATTTTAGATCGCGCCACAAGAACGCATATCGGTGGGGAAAGCGCCCCTCGTACTTGAGAGTTCTAGGAAAGTCAAACCACACCTCGTTACTGCCCTGCATTCGAGAGGTCTCCTCAAAGTCAAGCCGTCACAACACTGACCCGTATAACCAAGGGTCCCGCTCCGGTAAACATGGAGGAAAGCCACAGACTAGCCTAGTCGAGAGGACTGAGTCTAGAATGAAAATAGGTGTCCCACTGCCCAGCCCTACTGGAAGGTAATTCATAACCAGATATTGGGTGACCCACTGCCTAGCCCTGCTGGAGGGTAAACCCTAATAAATCATCAGGCGACCCACTACCCACCCCTTCTAGAGGGTAAACCATAATAGGATATCAGGTGACCCACTGCCCAGCCCTGCTAGAGGGTAAACCATACCACATCATCCGGCGACCCACTACCCAGCCCTGCTGGAGGGTAGACCTTAATACATCATCAGGAGACCCACTGCCCAGCCCTACAGGAGGGTAAACCATAATAGGATATCGGGTGACCCACTGCCCAGCCCTACTGTAGGGTAAACTATACCACATCATCCAACGACCCATTGCCCAGCCCCGCTGGAGGGTAGACCTTAACACATCATCAGGCGACCCACTGCCCAGCCCCGCTGGAGGGTAAACCTAGAATAAGTCGAAAAACGACCCACTGCCCAGCCCTACTAGAGGGTAGACCTGAAACTAGACGACGGGCAACCCACTGCCCAGCCCTGCTGGAGGGTAGACCCTAAGAGGTCGTCGGGTGACCCACTGCCCAGGCTCTGCTGGAGGGTAGACCCTAAGAGTGCGTCGGGTGACCCACTACCCAGTCTCTGCTATAGGGTAGACCCTAAGAGTATGTCGGGTGACTCACTGCCCAGTCTCTGCTAGAGGGTAGACACAAACAGTGCGTCACGTGACCCACTTCCCAGTCTCTGCTGGAGGGTAGACCCTAGAAGCCGGTGAGTAACCCATTGCCCAGCCCCACTGGAGGGTAAAAATCAGAACTGCTCTAGCCGTATCCACTGGAGTGTATAACACTGGCCACCCGAACACAGAGTGGGTATTTCACAACCACCCAACTCCAGAATAACTCACCCAAAAGAGGTTCAGCGCTTGCTCCATCACTGGGTGTCACTAGCACCGCTACCGGCCGATCCATCGAGCACGAAACAAGGGGGGAGACCACTCAACCCTGCTGGTCGAACAAACGAGCAAAGAGGGACCCTCTACACCACGAGAGGTCAAGTGCGCAAATCAGAACCCAGCACGCACGTGGGGCCCACACAACGTGTGTCCCCATCGCAACCCCAACCAAGCGCCCAATCGTTCTCAGGTACGAACAAACACATGTACCTCCAAGAATTACCGTATACTCCCAGAGTATACCACATTCTCAGCCCAAGGACCATCGTGCACACAACACCCAACATCAACACGAAGGCGTGACGTAACATTTCCAAATTACTACTTTAACGACTGCGGCCCTACCAACCACATCTCTTTAACCACCAACATCACTCTACCAGGAGTGCACGTGATCACACGCCAAGGGTCTGCTACAAACAAGGTAGAACGAACCGCCACCAGAGCACCTCTCATGCTCCACATTCAATAAGATCACGCAAGAGGCTCTACACAACCAAACAGATCACACCATTATAATCCTCGCGGAAAAACACGCGAGATCGACTACTTACTCGCCTCCAATGGATATCCGAAGAAAAGGTCACCAACACCGCCCCATGCCCGAATGACGTCCCATGATACCGAGCCTCGACCCCAAAAACAGTCGGGCGCATCGCACCATTGCGATCCCCTCGAGAAAACATGTCAAAAGCACTACTCACTTGAGTACAACGGATATCCGGAGAAGAAGTTCCATTCCGGCGCACCGCACACGAGCGGTGCTTCCTGGGACCTGCAACCCGGTCCTGAAACTCAACGAACGGATCGCACCGTTGCGATCCTCTCGAAAAAGCACACGAGATGGACTACTCACTTGTCCAAAAAGGTCACCCGGTGATAAGGCTGGAAATCACCATCAACTCTTGAAACGGCCCTCGCGGGGCCCGCACCATCGTGCGGAAAAATACATCGGGCAGACTGCGCCAACTCAATGCCCTCTGAAAAACACCTAAAATCGACTGCTCGCACGCCCCGAACGGACGTCCGAGAAAAAAGTCTCTAAAAGCTGCACGCAACTCAAAAGACAGGCCATGGGGCCCACACCTCAACTTTTTCCTCAATGCTTGAAACCACCCTAGAAAGCTTCGCCTCAATGCCAGGGTCCCAATGCCACTAACGACGCTCAAAACGGACGTCGGACGCGTCTGGGCCGTCCAAAACAAGAATCCTGAAAAAAAAAACGCTCCTCTACTTAAAGACACGTCGTGCCTCCACGGCCACTTGTTTCTGGAATTAAAAATTCCCGCAACCATCTCAAAAGTTCCGCCTCTACGTCAGGCCCGCACTGCCGCATAAGGTGCACAAAACGGACGTCCGTAGCAAAAACTATGGACGTCAGAATTTAGAAGGGGGGGGGGAGAAACCCCTTGGGCCGGACCGGCCCGGTCTGGCCGGTCCGCCCACAGCAGTCCCGCGGCCCTGGCCGCGGGCCTGGCTCACTTCGTTGCGGCAAGCTGGCC